>OX463755.1:175075102-175816624 GCA_949824845.1 Rhingia rostrata | reverse complement strand
GATCAGTGCAGTTTGTGCATGACATACAGGCAATTGGATAGTCAGGCCAAAGAAACACTAGAGGAACAATTAATGCGTATACTTCGGAGAAAATAGAGTGAGTAAATGAAAGAAACCCTTCAAAATGTTGCAATGAAAAACAAAAAAAAAACTCGTCGTTGCAGCCTTCTTCTCGGAAAGAACGGATTTTATTGTTGACGACACGGCTAAACGAAAAACGAACAACAATAATCGTATCTGCACCTGGATGTGAGAAAATTAAACAGGAGAGGTTCAGGCGAACAACTAGCGGAAGCCCTAAACTGCTACAAAGCAGACATTACTGCCATCCAGGAAATACGATGGGATGGGCCGGGCAAAAAGAGGATGAAAAACTGTGACATCTACTACGGACCGTGTTATAGTGAGCAGAAACAGCAACTATTCGGATCTGGATTTGCTATAAGTACCAGACTTAGGCAAGAAGTCTTATGTTTTCAATACATTAGCGAACGCATTGTAAAGATCCGCATCAAGGCCAAATTCGCCAACATTAGCTTTATATGCGCTTACGCCCCAACGGAGGAAAAATATGATACAGCTAAGGACTGCTTATATGAGCTCCTTGACAAAACGTATGACAACAAGCCATTAGATCAGCCACAACTGATGTGCTAGGTTTCTACAGCCCCGCACCAAGAAACCCCTGGTTTAATGGCGAATGCCGACATATGCTCCGAGCAAAGAACGAGGCCTACACGGCTAAGCTGCAGGTGAAGACGAGAGCTGCCATTGAGACGGCTTTTCAGAGAGAAGACAAATGATAAAGAAATCGAGGATATAGAGGGGGGCCACTCCATGAACGATGTTCGCAAGTTTTACCAAAGTGTAAAAAGTCAAAGCCAAGGATACAAGTCTCGAAAAGAATCGTGTCGAGATGAACAAGGAAATATCGTAGTTGAGACACAGTCGATGCCGAGGAATTAGAAGAATTAGTTCTGCAGACTGTTAAACGGCGATGACGAACAACAGTCCGCTGTCAGACAGAACTAAACATTCAATGTTGGCAACGACAAAAAAAAAAACTGCCAACAACCCAACCTGTGTGAAGTGATGATAGCAATATCTAAACTCAAGCATAATAAGGCTGCCGGAAATGACGGCCTTCCCGCCGAGCTTTATAAAGCCGGCGGAGATGACTTGGTAAGTAACTTCTACCAACTCATAAAACGAATCTGGTCGGAAGAAATTATGCCTGAAGAATGGAACCTCAGCATCGTTTGCCCTATCCACAATGCAGGAGACACTCTAAACTGTGTCGACTACAAAGGCGCAATTCAACATCTACAAGATCCTATCTCCCGTAATATGTGAACGCCTGAAACCGTTTACCAACAACCTGATTGGCCCTTGTCAGTGTGGTTTTAGGCCAGGAAAGTCCACAACCGGTTAAATTTTCACACTTCGGCAGATCCTGGAAAATAAACGCAATAAGTCCATCGATACCCGCTACCAATTCATAGATTTCAAAGCCGCATACGACAACATTTATAGTGACGAACTTTACAGAGCCATGCCTAGTTTTGGTATACCCTGGTGCCTGGTCAACCTAGAAAGTGATCTGAGAAACCATCCGAATAGTATCAATGGTCAAGAAAAGCTTATATCAACTTAGCCCGGTCCGGCCATCATGGACGAAGTGAACACGCACACATGTAGGGTTGCGAGAAAGTTATACTCTGGGTACTTACGAGTCTGTTGCGCCTAAAATTTGTATTCGTAAAAACATCTCGTCAGAAATAAAACGAAGGATTACTCTTCCCAAACGCTGTTTCTTCGGACTAAGAAGGCAATTTAGGAGCAAAGCCCTCACTCGAACTACCAAGGAGATCTTATATAAGACCCTGATCATCGCAGTCCTAAAGTCTCACACGAAGTACTAAGGAACACGAACATCCCAGTCCTGCTCTACTTCGCTGTAGCATGGAACGTTTCAAAAGTGGATGGAGAAATCCTTGGTCGATTTAAGAAAAAAATTCTTCGAAAAATCTTCGGTACCGTTTGCGTTGACGGGCTATGGTGACGAATATTCAACATAGAACTAAACGAACTGTACAGCGACATGCCCCTGGTCAAAAAACTCCGCATATCACGTTTAAGATGGCTAGGACATGTAGAACGAATGGACACCAATACTCCGGCTCGCAGGGAATTCGATTCCCAGCCAGACGTCGGACGCAGTAGAGGAAGACCTCGACTTAAACGGCGCGCACAAGTTGAAACCGACCTCAACCAACTTGGAGTGCGCAACTGGAGGAAGTTAACTAAGGACCGGGCTATTTGGCTTAAGGCCCAGTTTCATTCCGGACTGTAGGGCCACTTAAGTAAGTAAGAGGTTTTAGTCCGAAATCGAATATATGGATAATTAATACCGTAATCGCAGATTACGCTAGTCCGATCAGGGCCGAGCTAGTCCACGCGTACTCTCTTACTACGGTTGGTCGTAACCGCTACCTTCAGACCTGTTAAATTCTTATTTCAGTCTTATACTAAATGCTTGACCTGCGAATATAAAAAAAACTTAAACTCTTCCCACCTTGATGAGTCTGCCATATGTCCTACAGAAAATTCTCGAGTAAAAGTAACATTCTACGGCCTCTACAACACACGTGTCCCTCTATCCCATCACAAGAACATGTCATTCAACTCAAAAACCAAAATATTTACCATGATCACCCAAACACAAGTACTCAACCCCAAAAAAAAAAAAAAATCCCCAATCCGAAACAATTTCAGCAACACAATCGATTGGCAAACAATTCTGACCCCATTCCGGCTGCAAGATGCAAGCAAATATAATTTGATTTCAGAATTTTTATTTGTGTATCGCTTGTCTGTAAATATAAATAAAAGGACAACACATCCGCGCATGTATGCATCCATTTCCCAGTTTGTCTCCCCAGTTCCATTCTACAGGGTGGCGCACGAATCGTGCTGCAAAAATAAAACGTAATAACTTTTTTTCTGTGTGAGTAATCGGCTTATTTTTTTTTTTTATTTTGTAGGTTACTATTTAGATTTATAAAAATGGATGCTTGGGATACGGAGAAAAGAATTTGGATAGTGCAACGGTACCATGCTTTGCAGGCCGTCATTTCCGTCCAAAGGGAATTTAGGCGGGAGTTTGGCGGTAATCCCCCGAGTAGATGGACCATTATGAGGTTTGTAAGCATGTTTGCCGAATCTGGAAGCATCGCACGAAGGCCGTACCATCGAGATGCCAATGTTCGGGTTCAGGATACAATCGCAGCAGTAGCATCTGCAATATAGGCCAATCCGAGCGTTTCGACCCGAAACTTATCGGGGCAAATTGGAGTTAGTAGACGGTTAGTAGACGGTCATTACAACGAATACTTCATGACGATTTAAACTTGTTTCCGTACAAAGTCCAAATTACTAGCAAGTTAAACCCTCAGGATTTGCCTGTTCGCCTGGAATTTTGCCAAAAAATGATTTTTTTTTTTTTTTTATATAATTTACACATACTCAAGGGGTTATGAATACCCTTTTATATGTTACCATAGTACGAGCGTTAGAGAAGGGGAAGAAAGTGAGGATAGGAAAGATTTTGGATGTAGTGGAGACTTAAACTCCATGGGTGGTGTCCGAACTAGCTTCGGGGAGTCACTTTTTCTTGTGTTCGTTAAATTTGAAGAAATTCAAGATGGTGTGCATACTTTTAGGTATTACACCGACCTTTTATTTCTTTTAAATAAAAGTGAAATGGATTTTGGTTGGGATTGAACGCGCAACCTTCCACTCAACAGACGAACACATTACCACTACACCGCGGCCACCCACAAATGGCCGAAGAAGACAACACATTGATCAATTGTTTGCAATGTAAAGAAGCAAAATTGCCGTATATGGAAAGAGTCTAATCCAGAAATGCTCCATGAGACGGAACTGCACCCAGAACGAGTCACTGTGTGGTGCGCAGTTTCATCAAGGTGTATTGTTGGGCCGTACTTCTTTGAAGAAAACGGTGTAACCGTTACTGTCAATGGGGACCGTTATTTAAAGATGTTGAAGGAGTATTTTTTACCCAGAACTGCGCCGAAGACGTATACCATTCAACAGCGTTTGGTTTCAGCAAGATGGAGCAACTGCACATATAGCCAGACCAGTTATGGCGGAGCTAAACAAAAAATTCGCAAACAAATTAATTTCTAGGAACTCCACTCTTCGCTGGCCCCCAAGGTCACCTGACCTGACTGCACCAGACTTCTTTTTATGGGGTTATGTCAAGCAAGAGGTGTATAAAACGAAGCCCAGGAATTTAACTGAATTAAAGCAGTCCATAACGACAATAATTGAGGCGATCCCAACTTCAACTCTTCAGGCCGCAATGTATAATTTTTTGATCAGGTGCCGCATATGCGAGGGAGAGCGTGGAGGTCATTTGCGATCTATAATCTTTAAAAACAACTAAATATTTAAAATAAAATTTAATTTTCTAACCAATAAAAAAAAATTAATGAAATACATCGATTAAAAAAAAAGTTATTTGAATTTCTTATTGTAGCACAATTGGTGCGCCACCCTGTATGTGCGCTTATCGAGATGCGAGTGAATTTATTGACTCATGTGCAAATTTATCAGCATCGGACTTGCAGTCGTTGCACCCGTTTTGGCTCCCAAGTTCTTTGGCGACAAGACTCATAATATGCATGTGTGTGTAATGCATATCTGCTCCTGTTGCTGTCTGTCGTTGTTATTATTATTCTCTGTGTGGTTATTTATAATGTAATGCAGCACTTTTTTGACGCACGAATATGTCTATCTGAAAACCGCATATCTACGAGTACTCCCAGTCCCAATGTGCTAGACAAGGGAATGAATTCCAGCTTCATATGGAGGAGCAACAGAAAGGAAGTCATACAATAAAAAAAAAAAATTCCAAATGAGTAATTGAATCAATGAATGGGTGATGTATTTATTTTTCTTTTTGTCTACGGTTTCGGTTTAGTTGCAGATGGAAAATTAATTTCAGGCTTTAATTAATGAAGATGCAGGGCAAAGGTTATCAACTCTTTCCTATGTAGGGTTATACTCATCAGTATAATCATGGAGTCGATTATGTGTCCATTCATAATGATGGGTGTGAGTGTGTGTGCATTTAGTTGGAGCATTAATGTGAAGGGACCAAGTCATTATCAGCATAATGGAACGGGAGTGCTCACATATTGACCCAATTATGAGAGATCGTGGTTTCGAGCAGTCAGTGCCCTTCTATTTTTAATGTTAGAGAAGGGACAAGATTGTAATTATCTTTTGTAAATATTTTTGTTTTGTTCATTAAATTCATGGGAACAACAGTAAAAAGGTTTGGAGGTGAAACAAAGAGAAAGCCGAAGCTATGTATGATGCGATAGGGCATCGGATAGATAAATCTAGCTGCGCGTATCTTTTTTCGTTTTATAATTAATACGCGCTCAAAGGGTTATGAATACCTTTATAGTGCGATTATACCTTTGATGGGTTTTTTGAACAGCATGGGTACTCGATATTCTCACTTTGTTTGACAAAGCGCTGAATAATTTCCATTCTGCCCTAGCGAGGTATCCGTCGGAGCGGCCAATTTTTCGCAACGCATACTTCGTCGGAGTTTAAAATTCCATTCGAGGTATGTGTCATCGGAACAAAATTCCACAAAAAATTTGTGTCGGAGGAAATCGGAGGAAGAATTGCACTTAACTGTCAAAAATTGCATGAAAAATGCACCTGAACGCACTTTAACGCAATTCGCGGGGATGCGTTACAAAATGTCGGAGAAATGTTCCGAAAAGCTTCTCGGAAAAATACCTGGGATGCGTTACAAAATGTCGGAGAAATGTTCCGAAAGCCTTTTCGGAAAAAACCTGGAAGCTAAAGACTTCCGAATCGTACAAAATCGGAGAATTTTCTGCTCCGATGGATACCCAGTTAGGACTAATTATCTGGAGCATTGAATTACAGCGGTGGTATATCTATTGTAATTTTGTTTGTGTGTGCTATAAGGACCAGCTTTCACACTTTGCTGCCGTTACTGGAGTGTTTAAGCATTTGAAATCTTCTGCCAATGGCCTTCAAATAAAGACTCCCAAACTTTGACAATTGATAGCGGCCATGTTGTTGAAGCTACATCTGTCAAATTGGCTGTCATTCCTTTAGTCTGTTTTGCAAAATCACCATGTACAACACAACACCTGCAAATCATAAAATTGTTGAATCGAAATGGGTGTTCTGTTCGGGCAACGTTCAGCGCGCTTGACATATTTTATGGTACCCAGAATCACTTTAACGAGAGGACTATTCACAGTGTGGTGGACAAATTTAAGTTCACTGGATCAGTAAACGATAAACCAACACCCGTACGTCGAGGAAACGCAAGATTTTACGAAAATATCGCCGCTGTTCATTAGAGAGTGTGCTTGCTTTCTCAAAAGAACTCGGCCTTTCGCAGTCCAGAACTCGTCGTTTTTTATTCGTAGCGGCTTGAGCCTGCACCCGTACAAAAAATTCGACTGACCTAGCGGCTGAAGGTAAATGACCATAGGTAAAGTTGAAGTGGCTGCACGCGTTAAAGGTCCGTTGTGGTGCCACGTGGATTCGTCAACTTTCCCATGTTCGTTCGCTTAATTGAACCTTTCAGAGCATACTATTTAGCGTAGGAGGTTTCTAACCCAACTCATCTATATCGAAAAAACAGTATCCCAGATGAAGCTTCCTTTTACTGAGAAAGCTGGACAAGAGCAAAGAAGGCGAGTAATACTTTCCTCCCCTTCTTTGGCTAAGCAGCTTCTACAGAAGTCATTGCTGGAGAGGCCTAGTCTTTTTGCTTGTAGGCCTATGGGACAGTGTTTTGTAAGAACACCGATAATGGTGCTGATTTTAGATCTGTTTAGCATTGTCAAGCAGATGGAGCGCTTCTAGTTAAAGTAAGACCAGAGTTGTCTGGATATTAGACACGTTGTGCCGTTTATCCATCTGCGGTTTGCTTTACTGATCGCATCCAGGTTGATCTGTAATTTACATGTAGCGATTGGCATACCTATCAAATCTACTGGCGGTAGAATGTCAAGGGTTGTGCCTATCAGGCGAGCTATGACAATAGCAAACGACATGTTTTTGCTGAACAGGCTCTGGAGCAGTTGGAACCAGAGTCTAATTTTCATCGAAAAATAATATTCTGCAAATTTGTCCAATTTGGGAGGATACAAATCCACATGAAATCAAGGAGCGTCCAATGTATCATGAACAAAAAAAAAAAAAATGTTTGGTGAGGCTTTTGGGCTAGCGGCATCATCGGTTCATATTTCTTTGAGAAAAACGTTGTCCTGGTGATTATCATCAATGACGAGCGCAACCTCTTTTGGCCTGAAATTGATGATATGGACACCAACTTTATGTGGATTCAACAGGACTACGCTATGTGTCACACGGCTTACGCCACATTGAAAATTCTTCACTTGGAGGTGATGTTAGCTTGACACCAAGGTCATACGAATTGACCCCGTTAGACTTCTTCTTTTAAAGTTTTCTGAAGTCACAGGTCTTTGTGAATAAGCCACACACCACAACGGCCCTCAAAGCCGACATAACACATTCCATCGGACAAGTTCAGACCGATTAATGCACCAGAGTCATGGAAATTCGGACATTTCGGATGCGCGGCACCCTGATATGGACTCTATAAGCCAAATGGATAGCATCTATGCTAGGAACAAGAATTATGGAAGCAACCCTTGGCAACAGTCATAAAACCAAAGTTGCCCATAGAGGAACACCACAGGGCGGCGTCATCTCTCCACTACTCTGGCTAATGGTTATGATTGAAATCCTTACTAAATAAGACAAGGAGCGGGTCAAAGTCGTCGCGTTTGCGGATGGTGTGTTGACCCAAGTCTCAGTAAAATTCCCCTGCGTGATAAGCGAAATCATGGGGGCTGCTCTATACAAGGTTAGCAACTGGACTGTAAGTTCTGGCCTCGGTGTAAACCCGTTCAAAACGGAATTGGTTCTATTCACCTCCAAAACCAAAATTTCTGATTTCAGCCTCCTCCGTTTAAATGGCCAACAACTTACACTATCTTCCAGCGCTTGGTATTTGGGTGTCATGCTTGACCCAAAACTTTACTGGAAACACAACATCGAACACAGCGTAAGGAAGTCGTATGTTACCTTTTATGCTTGCAGTAAAACCTTTGAAAAGAAGTGGGGACTTCAACCAAAAATTACCTTGTGGACACAGCTCTATGACATCCAATTCTCACACATGGCTCACTAGTAGGATGATTCACGTTGAGTAAAAGCTGCAACCTCACAACATTTAAAAGGCTGCAAAACAAGAACAGACATTATAAGCACCACTGGCGCACTGAGGTCGACGCCAACGGATGCCCTTCAACGCTATTGTATCTCTTGATCTCGACCTACATATTAAAGATATCGCCTACACATTATAGACTACGGGCTATCGGAGATGCTTGCACGCAACCGGGGCGTGACACTACGAAATAGCTAAATATTGCCATCCTCGTAGATGGTGAATCTGCTATTAATCCTTAATAGCAACTCGGCTACCATATCCTCCAAGGTGGTACAGAAATGCCGGAACGAACTTACCTCCCTGGGCGACTGCTTCATGGTCACACTTATCTAGGTACCAGGGCCGAGTGACATTGAAGGAATCGTGCGTGCAGACGGCAAGGGTCCATATCAGGTTAGATTCGGTTAAGGGACAAATCCACTCATACCTCCTGAAGAAGGCCGACTTCAAACGGAGAGGGTTAATTAATTGCGACATATCGAGGAAGACATGGCCTTCCTACGACAAGACCAGAACGAACGACCTACCAAGTAAAACCCACCCAGTTATCGCTAGAACTACGGCGATATTTATAGGGCACTGGCTAATTGGAGACCATGCGGCCAAATTAGGTACCCCCTACAACCCCCATTCCCTCTCCCATTCCATCTAAAAATGTCCGTCTCCAGCAAGAATCAGATCGCGTGCATTCGACCAACCATTCGTTGACAACCTTGGGATATCTAGGGTAAAAGGCTACAAGATCTAATCCGTTTTCTGAACCTCACAGGCTGGATCTGGATACCTCTTGTGGTACATCCCCAATAACCATAATAATAAGTGTCACACGAGTCGTGATAACAATAAGGCACATCAGTGTTACTTGGGTTTCATGCTGAACCGCCACCTCTATCTAACGAGGTACCGGACGAAAACGCTCCGGCCCACAGAGTCTTTGATTCCCAGTCTAGGGTTAGACACAGTAGATGAAGAACTCACCTGAAATGGCGTGCACAAGTAGAAACCCACCTCAAACAACAGATAATGTAAAATTTGCTAAATGTGAACACCTAGCCACTACAGTTCTATTTAACGGCGGTCCTACCCACAGTACCAGAACCATAGAAAAGTGTTTGTTAACATGCCAACGTTTACACGTTACATTGGAGCAATTTTGAAATTATAAGGCACAAACTTCATCATTGCTAAGGACCGAGATCCATCTAAAACTTCTTTTATTCCTAATTCTCTTCACCTCATTAGACCTCAGAATACCATCCGTCCCCGCCAACCCGTATAACCGCAGCCACCACGATACTCCCATAAGGTGGCCTACCTCTCAATCAGACTAAGCATGCAGTCCGAGGATTACATGTCTTAGGGGCTCCTGATTTAAGAGACTATAGCCTCTGGCCAGGCTCTGGAAACTCCTAAATTACTCAGCATTACTACCAACCGAGGCAAGTTGTCAGTAGCAACACCAAGTAACTCTCCAACTTCATCAATCCATATTTAGCTTTTTTATACATGACTACATCGCCCTATCGAATAAAATTATTTTTATGACAATTTTAAGCAGTCATTTACCATATGAACGCGGACCTTCGTAAAGCCTGCTTGTTCAGGACCTTCACAGGTCAACTATTATAACACCATTCGCCGTATATCGCCCTAGTCCGAATGAGATGATAATAAGCTTTCTGCGGGTCACTCTATCCACCACATTAAGAAACACCTAGTAGAGCCCCAACCCCCGTAACTTCATCGGGAGACTAACGACCTGGCTTATTGGAGAGGTATGTTAGTTGAGGCTCACGTTCACTCCGCACTGTTTCGCCACTTAAATAACTAAGCAAATAAACTTGGTCCAACTTAATTCTTTAGCCATTGAGAAATTTTCAGTCTTGGATTGGTTATTTGAACAAATGCCTTGTTGCAAGTAGCCCGATATGACCTTTGATACTTCTTCATCCTTCGTCTACCAAACAAACAAACTTCCAAACAAGACGAACGTTTACTTCCCCCACCCACCGTTCTAAGCCTTAAATATCAAAGACTATTAAATCGTTAGCCAGAAATGAACGCCAATTCAAGCGCAACTGGTCCCAAACAATCTTCCCCTCAAAATAATTGCCTTCCAGCATAAAAACAAAACCGAGCAGTTACCACGTTATCCAAAAAAAAAAGCCTCCTCCATCCCGACGGATTATTACCATTGACGACCCATTGATCCCACACTGACCCCTGTATCCGCCGACAAAAGCAAACACGTCCAAAACACATCACCACGAAGCTCTAAACCCCTCGACGATTCCTCATCTGGCCAGAGGCTATTTTTTCCCGCTTTATTGATTTTGCTTAACAAGATTCCATTCCAAGCGTGCTGGCCGACCGCCCTTTGGATGTGTCAGATGGGTACACACAAGATTCCCAGAATCCACACATCTGGACTACGTGAGGTGCAAGCCCTGCTAGTTACACGCGTCCTCAATATACCACGCCAACACGAGTTTATTAGGTTTTTTTTTTTTTTTTTGTAGCCCCATATGTATTCAGTGTTGTCTGCAGTTCGGACAAAAAAAAAAAATAGGAAAACTTTCGAGGCTTATCCGTATGTTTGCAACTTTTGAAAGCAGCTGCATTCTGCGAACCAGATTTTTCCAACTTTTTTATGGAACAGTGACAAAAAAAAAACGAGCCTTCCCTCTGCGGACAATGTAACTCAACACAATGGACACGCTACAAAATGTGGTTAGCTACCCTCCAAACAGGGGTCACACAAAAGCCCGGTACGGTTGTGTAATTGACATTATGTTGCATGCCCTTGTGTCCAGAGGGAACACTGCTACCTACAGTACACCAATTGAATTCAATCATAACCGGGACAACGGTTGTACCCTTTGTATGAGGGTAGGTACTGAAAATTCTTTAGTCAATTTCAAGAACACAAAGGGCCCATGTAAAATTAACAACAACAACAAGAAATTGTACGCTATGGCTTTTGGATCTCAAGTAGCAGCATATATCGTCGTCGTGGTCAGGCGCTATACAAGACCCAGAGAGAACTAAAAAAAAAAAAAAAAATTTATTCAACCGAGCGAATGCAATCAGTGCCTCTCCTAGGGAAGGGTTGGGGTTCGAACTTTTGTATTTCTTTTGCCTGGTCTTTGGATGGCAAGTCGAATTGATTTTAATTGAAAGCGATGTTAAATGTCAAGCAGTGCATACGGCACCACTGTGTCCTGGTCTTAATCAGAGGAATAATGAAGCAGTTCAGTGGTCTGGTGTAAGGTTGGATGGATTGGTTGCTTACATATGAATGCATTTCTATGGGTGCTTGAAGCCGTGGCGGAGGGGGTTCTTTGCTGAGTTGTGAGCGTCATCGTCATCGTCGTCGAATGAGTTGATGGATGGTAGGCAACGATGATGGTGATGGTTCGAAGATGAATGACTTGGGGGTACACTGGATGACTTTTTGCGGTTGATGGAGCATGAATTCAATGGTAATGTGGGGAGATTGGTTCGCCTTATTGAGAAGGCATTCCGTACAAGTGTCAGATGGAAGTCGGCATCTGTTGAGGTCATATGGGAATCGGGAGACGTAGAGTCGGGTGATAGCAAAGCCATCATTGATGTTGAATTTTAAAATTGCAGTACAAGAACTGGATTTATGGACAAATTTTGTTTGTGCCTAGGTGGTGACTGGGACGTTGACAGCCGACAAGAAAAAGGAAACAGAAATAATGATTGGTTTTAGCCAAGGAAAGTCTATAATTTGCCAACACTTCAGCAGAGTCTGGCAGCTCTTGGAAATGACCTTAACACAAATTCCATTTTTTGAAGATTTAAATTTATGTCTATGAAAGTATTTAAATAGGCAAGTTATGAGCAGCCCTTTACAAGATCCAATCTATCGTGAACAACGAAATGGCAGTCTATGCTTTATAGGAAGGTTTTCCCTTTTCGAAATCAACTTTTCTCGACTTATGTCGATCATGGTACATAACTTACAAGATCTGGGTTTAGAACTTACTTTACCTGGTGACGATTTATAGAAGCAGTGGCGATTTAAAGAAGCAGCATTGTAACCAAGCATAGGGTAAAGTTGCCATCAAAAGTTCAAACCACTTCTATAGGCACCTTGACGATGGGTGATCAAACATGGCACTGGAGAGGAGGTCCTCGTCGGAACGATTTGTCGATGCTGGCTGGCCAGCACGACCCGCCATTGAACAATTTTTCTTGTAATCAGTGCGTCATCTGTATGACTTCATAATCTTTGCCAAGAACTAGCCAGCCCAACAAGTCAACAAGAAAGAAAAACTAACTCCTGGAATGCATAAATCGAAAGCGGTCACAAAGTCTGAAGGACTCTCCATCCTCATCAAGGAAGATCAAACTGATAATCAAGAGCATAAAGGCAGCTCATTACTTGAAAGACAAAACCCAACATGACAGACAAAAAACCATTTTGATAAACAAAAACCAACTTGACAGATAGGGCACCAGTGGTTTACTTAAATTAAAACCTTTGTCGGTAAATTCCTGACCAGCAATAATTGACTAGCACCACATACAGGGCCTCAAACCGAGTTTCTGCTTTCATTTCTGAGTGCAAAATTAAATGTTTTCCACAAAAAACGGGACCACCTGTATTACCTCGATTTCAAACGTAAAATTTGAGAAGCTTTGTCGGTGAATTCCTGACCAACAATATTTGACCAGCGCCCCATACAGGTGGTCAGACCTAGTTTCCGCATTAATTTCTGAGTGCCAAGTTAAAGAACGGGGCCTCCTGTTTATTGCCAATTACGAACCGCGAATTCTAGAAGCTTTGTCGGTGAATTCCTGACAAAAAATATTTGGCCACCACCCCATACAGAGCTTCAGGCTTAGTTTCTGCATTTATTTCTGAGTGCGAAGTTATATTTTGCCACAAAGAACGAGACCACCTGTTTAACCCCGATTCCCAACCGCAAGTTCAAGAAGCTTAATCGGTGAAGTCTTGCCCAAAAATATTTGACCAGCACCCCATACAGGGCCTCAGACCTAGTTTCTGCATTCATTTCTGAGTGTGAAGTTATATTTTACCACAAAGAACGCCTCCTGTGTATTGCCGATTCTGAACCGCAAATTCGAAAAGCTTTGCGGTAAATTCCTGCCCAAAACAATTTGACCAGCACCCCATACAGGGCCTCAGACCTAGTTTCTGCATTCGTTTCTGAGTGCGGAGTTATATTTTGGCACGAAAAACGGGACCACCCGTTTTACCCCGATTCCGAACCGCAAATTCAAGAAGCTTTCTCGGTGAAGTCCTGCCCAAAACTGTTTGACTACTTTCTGCATTTAGATATTTCTGAGTGCGGAGCTACATTTTTGCCACAAAGAACGAGACCGCCTGTTCGAGTATTCCGAAAGGAAAACTTGAGGAGTGACCTAAATTTACGTGTTGTTACTTTCAAGATTTGATACATGAACCCTGATCCTAGTAATCCAATCTAATCACCATTAGAGCACTCCGTGAGAGTGTCCTCCCACAATCCAGTAACGCTTCAACAGTGGGACCGACGATTTGGGACAGACGTCTGAAGAATACACTCGTTCCACATAAAAGCAAAACCCCAACATCGTCACAGCAAAATCAGAGCCATGTCAAGGGTTTGGAGGCGATTCGTTACTTTGCAGACCAAATCCGACTTGGCAAATTGAGATCACCGAATGACTCACATTTTAAAGCCTCGAAGGTTTTATCATTCCGGGACATGACTGCGCAAAGCCAAAGCTGAGGGAAATACTGAGGGAAGACCAGTGGATCCTACTTCTTACTTAATTAAGTGGCGCTACAGTCCGGGATGAACCTGGGCCTTAACCAACATGCCTCTCCAATTAGCCCGGTCCTTAGCTGACTGCCTTTAGAAACGTAAAAACGCAAGCAATCGAGATAGCACTTGGAAAAGCAGGAATAGATACAGCCATCAGTGGCTGGATCATAACCATCCTTAAAAAAACGCATCATTTCATCCTCACTGGGAGATTGTAACAAAGGGATAATAACGACGAAAGGTGCTCCACAGGAGGGTGTTCTTTCTACACTTCTCTCGCTACTGGTTGTCAACAAAGCATTGAGGAGATTAGAAACCATCGCAATAAAAACAGTGGTTACTCAGGCGATGTGGTTATCATGGCATGTGGGAAATTTTGATCGAATCCAAGCGCAATCATGCAAAATATTCTTCACATACTCAGCACATGGTCAGAACCTTGCGGCCTGGGTGAAAATCCGAAGAACACTGAACTAGTCCTCTTCACTAACAAACGATCAATCACAGAGTTTGCGGCACCGACTGTAGAAGGGTCCACCCTCTCACTGTCAGTAAGTGCCATGCCATGTCGACATTAAGCTAAAAAGGAATCTTAACATGAACGATAGGGTAATGAAAGCTAATATTGCACTACACAGCTGCAGTAGAACCTGCGGTAAGAAATGGAGTCCCTTCGCAAAGGTCACAAAATGGCAATACACAGCTGTCGTCAGGCCAATTCTAACCTACGGTTGCTTAGTCTGGTGGAATTTGATTAAAAAGACGAAACCCATGAGTGTACTGACAAAGGTTCAAAGAACAGCATGTGTATTCATAACAGGAGCTATGCGCACCAGCCCCACGGCAGGTTTGGAAAAAATTCTTTATCTCCCCCCAATCGACCTACAGCTGATTGACACAGCGGCGAAAAGCGCAGCACGCCTTAAAGAAGCTGTGAAATAAGCGGTAGCAAATCTATCAAGCTAATAGCTCTGAACAGAGCTTCCATTTCTATAGCAGTGAGAATCATAACAGGTAATAATCTGCTGGGTAAACACTCCCATAGGATTAACCAAGAACTGGCTCGCATCAACTTTAAGGAAGTGCGGAGACACAGACGTCGAGGAGGAAATCGTCCACCTAATGTATCACTGCCCCGCGATCACCAGCAGCCGTAACAACATCCTGGCCAGCTTCTACTACGAGGCTTGACGGATCTAGCCACAACACCTATTGCACAGATCGTCAGCAGCTCCTGCAAGTAGGGTTGGAGCAACTTCCTATTTAAAGCTAATGGAGCAGCACAAATCACCTAAGTATCACTCTTGTGACGCAGCTTACATTTCAGGTACAATAAAGTGTATCGCTATGGGCCACGCAGGCTTATGCAGGTTTGACGACTCACTTGGTCGTCAACAACCCATCAAACTGAACCTAACCGAGCTGACTGACTCTAGTTGCGCACTTCAAGTTAGTTGAGGTTGGTTGAAGTCGGTTTCCAATTATGCCCGCCACTGGATGAGAATCGAGCCGGAATATTGGTGTTCGGAAGATTGGGACGGAAGATTTTTCAAAAAAGACCGTCATAGCCCGTACCAGCTCCACAATAGACCGAAGGATGTAGGAAATACCACAGCTAACTCGACAAAGAGAGACCAGTTATTCACTGGAATTTAGAGATTCGTATGATAATTCCTTCTGGACATGACTGCGGTGCAAGAGGTTACCCTTTCACAATACAGTTCGACAATAGTCCCCCACAATCCCGTACAAGTTCGATATTAGACCGAAAGATGTAGAAAATAACAAAGCTAACTTGAGAAAAGCGAACCAATGGATCACTGGAATTTAAAGCTTCCTAGGAAAATTCTCTCCTGGATATGACTACGCTGAGAGATGCAATCTTCCCACAATACAATTCGACCATATAGACTGTCACAATACCGTACCAGCTCGACAATAGACCGAAGGAGGTAGGAAATACCACAGCTAACTCGACAAAGTGAAACCAGTAAATCACTAGAATTTAAAGGTTCGTAGGAGAATTCTTTCCGGACATGACTGCACTGCAAGAGGTTACCCTCTCACAATATAGTTCGACAATAGTCTCTCACAATCCCGTACAAGTTCGACAATAGACCGAAAGACGTAGAAAAAAACCAAAGCTAACTTGACAAAAGGAGACCATTGGATCAGTTGGAATTTAAAGTTTCCTAGGACAATTCTCTCCTGGACATGACTGCGCTGAGGGAGGCGGTCTACCTACAATACAATTCGACCATATAGTCTCTCAGAATCCCTTACCAATTCGACAAGACATCGAACGATCTTGGAAATAGCACAGCTAACTCGACAGCTGTGAATCATTGAAATTTAAAATTTCGTAGGAGACGGGCTCAGTGGCGCGATGGTTAGTGCGATGAACTGCCATGCAGAAGGTCTGGGTTCGATTCCCAGCCGTAGCAACACCTAAATGATTTTTCATTGGCCCTCCTCTCGTGATGATCTGACAAATTATCCGAGTAGTATCAATTGTCATAAAAAGCTAATCTCAACTTTGAAGTTCGGATTCGGCATAAAACAGGAAGTCCCGCCATCGTGCAAAGAAGTACACACGCACACATGAATGGTTGTGTGAAAAAAGCTAGGCCCTGGGTACTAACGAGCCTGTTGCGCCATAAATTTACTTATAGGAGAATGACTGCGCTGCGAGAGGCTATCCTCGCACAAAACAATTCGATAACAGCCTTCCAGACGAAGCACAGGCTCCTGGACACATCCGAAGTCTCACATTACAAAACTGGTGGTGATATCGAATGTTTCCAGGTTTACGAAGAAATTGGAATACTTTAACTAAGATAAGAGAAAAGATGGCGCAGCCTTTAAATTCTCACATTTGGTAACCCGGTAGGAATCGAAATATATAAATGTCACGCCACTGGTAGGTAAAGTTCTATCCATAGACAAATATTAAAATCAAGACCTTCCTGATCACACTCGGTGTAAGTGGGTATTTATATATTTTTTCCAATGTAACCCAACGCCTCTGGGAAGCAAGCGAATATCAAAACATCCGAACCCAACGTATCAGGTGTCAAATTGCTTATCTCGTTCGACAGCGCGTTGTTGTTCGCAATTAGTTTTGCATCAGCTAGTCGTCAGATCAAATGTCAGTACGCCCGCCGTCAAAACAACTTCTTCGACTTTAATTAGAACCGAATAAACTAATAAAAAATAACAAGATGCTAATGAAGTAGCTCACGTTGATTTTGTATAAAATAATTATGCGAACCTTGTAAAAAACAATGTCCTTCGGGGCTGTGCCTTGCTGTTTGCATATTGATTACTTGAGCCTTGACGTGCACTAATTACATCACAGTCCCTACGTCATTGTCGTTCCAAATTACGTTG
Source organism: Rhingia rostrata (assembly GCA_949824845.1). Taxonomy (NCBI): domain Eukaryota; kingdom Metazoa; phylum Arthropoda; class Insecta; order Diptera; family Syrphidae; genus Rhingia; species Rhingia rostrata. Next base: position 175,799,083 of record OX463755.1, on the reverse strand, counting down.
TCTTGTCGAAAATACGCAAATACGTTGGTTTTTATGTACCTTTGCGTAGAATTGTCAATCCTGCCCAATTTGATTGCTTCTATTAGACTACAACACCTGGTAGCAGAATGCTCTCAATTAAAGGAATATAACGAAGCGGGGATTTCTGTTTTTTTTTAGCAATAAATTCGCCAACCCACCCTCATCCCATAACCCATCTAGACAAGGATGAAACAAACGAAAAAAAAATCTCAACGCCTGGCACCTGTGCCTCTCGTCCTTTCTCCTTCAGAGTTCTTATTATTATTGGCGCAAAGATGTATACCTCGGGTCAAATGAAGTAGAAGGCAATTTTAAGGACACTTCCAGGTGTTTATGCAAATATAAATCATCATGAAGTAAATTTCCTCTCCAGCGGCAGATGGAGGGTACGGTACACAACCCCGTATAGGACGAATGAAAGGACGAATGATGACTACCACCTCTTGGCGAAAAAAAAATGGGAAATAAAAAATAAAAATCGAGGATTGAAAGGAAGACCAATTGGAATAATGAATGTTGATGAGGGATGGTTGCTAGCTCTACAAAATTGACTTATGTGTATTTTAAGGGTTTAATTATTTCGAGATGGATATTACGATGTTTGTTCGGTCTTATTTGAGTTTTTTTTTTTCTGGGGAAGAAGGTCCCAGAGATAAGGCTGATGAAATGAGCACGTGAAGAGTATTGTCAAGCCCTGCTGCGTGGGTAATTTATTTATTTTCTTATTACGACTTTTAAATGATTTAATGAGGGTCCTTTGGGCATGGAACTTTGAAAAAGCGGTAAAATGTCGACTCAGGTTTAAAAGATCTTTTTTTTTGTTTGGGAAGAGGCTAAGAAGTGAACAACTTTGAAGAAGAGCCTATTATCAGAAGGACGAGGTAAATTCATTTTAAAATGAAATTTCTATGCAGTGGCAACTAAGACAACTAAGGGGACAATAGCATGAAGTCAACTTGAGCATCACAAAAATCATACCGAAAGTAGGACGTATTCACATGATAGGAAGATTCAGCAAAAAAAAAAAAACCAAATATACAACTTTGCAACGTCAATAATCACAAATTTTTGGTGGAAAAAGTTTCTGAGGATCCAAGGCCTAGCTCTATTCATAAATGCGTTCTTACTTTTTAGAATGATGCAGGAATTCGAATAGCTGAACCGAGACCATTGCGAGAGATGGGCCGCTGAAAACCCTTTTGGAGTTGTCAACATTGGGAATCTAGCCATTCATCGCAATAACCACTGCAACCCTGTCAACAAACACTGCCCTCGAATTATCATTATATCCGTAAATGTTTAAAGCCAACCAACCAACAAAGCCCCCAAGGCACACAAATTTTTGGCGCAAAAGTTTCCTTAGGATCCAAGGCCTAGCTCTATTCATGAGTGCGTTCTTACATTTTAGCATGATGCACGAATTCGAATAGCTGAACCGAGACCATTGCGAGAGAAGGACCGCTGAAAATCCTTTTGGAGTTGTAACCATTGGGAATCGAGCTATGCATCACAACAACCACTGCAATAGTAAGCCCTTGAAATATCATTTGATCGTTGAATTTTTAAAGGCACATATTTTTGGCACAAAAGGTTCCTTAGGATCCAGGTCGTGGGTCGTCTGGGCCACTGAAAATCCTTTTGCAGTTGTCACCGTTCGGAATTGAGGGATTCACCGCAATAGACACTGCGACACTAAGTCCTCGAAATAGCATTTATCCGTAAATATTTAAAGACAACCCAAAACCCCCTAGACATAAAAATTTTTGGTGCAAAAGGTTCCTTAGCTATATTTATCGAGCATACATAGGTGCGTTCATACTTTTTTGCATGATGAACGAATTCGAAAGGCTGCACTGAGATCATTGCGAGAGAAAGGCCACATTATATCAATGGACTTTTAAAGGTAACCCATAACCCCCCTAGGAATTTTTATTTTTTTTTTGTGCGAGCGCAAGGGCGTTATAGGCGTTAGGGAAATCAGGTTTCGATGCTTATCGCTATGCCAACTTAACCTAAGTACAGACTGATTTGGAGACAAAACGACAGAATGCCAACCTCACCTAAGTACAGACTGATTTGGAGACAAAACGACAGAACTGTATGGTATCACAACGGACCTTCCTGGGCTTAATAGTCCACGCGCAATGCCACCTTAACGTAAGTACCGATTACATCCTTCGGAAGACCTGCAATTCTTTGACTTTTCTCGTCTGTTTTGGAGCGTTCTTTAACACGACAGAAGTGTGTGGTATCACACCGGACCTTCCTGGGGTTAAGATCCACGCGCAATGCCACCTTAACCAGGTTTCAATGCTTATGTTTCCAACTCAGTTTCGAGATAAAAGGCGAATTCCGTTCAAAATAAAAGCTCGATTCCCACGGATGGGTCTAAAGCTATTTCTAGGCTGAGTGCAGATGTCTTCTCCGAAAAACTCGACATAAGAATTGTCTTGAGCCTCGTTCATCGTTATACGCGAAATGCGTGACAATTCCAGATGCCTTTTCAAAGTGAAGTGTAACGTGATATCCACGAATCTGTCTTAAAGGGATGGGCTCCATAACATAAATATATCCCAAGGATTATGAGGTTAGCAGTCTGCGCACCATGCTTAAGAATAGCCTTAAGCTTTCTAAAACATATCAGGAAGCGTGTCAATTAGAAAAGCCTTTCCCAAGCTTAAGTGTAACGTGATATCTACGAATCTCTTTTTATGGCTCCAGAACATAAAGATATCCAAGGGAACTATATGACTGTTGAAGTTACCAGCCTGGCCTTGACATTCCAACGCAAGTAGAATATGCATACCCTCTGTTGAATCTTACATTATTCGGACTAGATGCGGCTGGGAAGGAAAACTCTAGATGAACAAACGAAATAACGCCTCAAAATTTAGGTTAAGTATCCCCTTAGTTTGATCATGTGGAAACATCGCTCATCAGTACCACTATTAGTGTCCTAACAGGACTCTTTCGATAGGTCTATACGGCAAAAGACTGTGCTTCGTCCTTTTTGGAAATTGTTTGGGCAAGCATAAGGAGGAATGTATTCCCAACCTTTTCTGTTCTTGTCCAATGCTCTTCAAAATTCCACCTTGAAGCCTACTGACAATCTGGGTGACCTGAGAAATATAAGGACCTGTAACCTTCTATGCCTTGTAGATAGCTCGAGTTTATTCACAAAGGCCAACAAAAGAATAAGGATGACAACGGCCATAACCCCTCATGATAAAGGGCTAGATTCCTTGAGCAATGACAATAATGTTGAAACTGTCTATGTCAATGCCACCTTAACATAAGCTTTGGCAAATAAAAAATGTGAGTACCGACAACACTCTTCTGAAGAAATGCTATTCTTTGACTTTTCTCGCCTGTTTTGGAGCGTCCTTTGAACACGACAAAACTACAGAACTGTATGGTATCACAAGGGACCTTCCTGGGCTTAATGATCCATGCGCAGTGCCACCTTAATCAAAGTACCGACAACACCCTTCTGAAGACCTGCGATTCTTGGACTTTTCTAGTCTGTTTTGGTGCGTTCTTTGAACACGACAAAACTACAGAACTGTATGGTATCACAACGGACCTTCCTGGGCTTAATGTTCCACGCGCAATGCCACCTTAACCTAAGTACCGACAACACTTTTCTGAAGACCTGCGATTCTCTGACTTTTCTCGTCTGTTTTGTTGCGTTCTTTAACACGATAGAACTGTATGGTATCACAACGGACCTCCAACGCCACCTTAACCTAAGTACCAACAACACTCTTCTGAAGACCTGCGAGTCTTTGACATTTCTCGTCTGTTTTGGAGCACGAACACGACAAAACTACAGAACTGTATCACAAGGGACCTTACTGGGCTTATTGGTCCATGCGCAATGCCACCTTAACCTAAGTACCGACAACACCCATCTGAAGACCTGCGATTCTTGGACTTTTCTCGTCTGTTTTGGTGCGTTCTTTGAACACGACAAAACGACAGAAGTGTATGGTATCACAACGGATCTTCTTGGAGGAGTTATTGGTTCACGCACAATGCCACCTTAACCTAAGCTTTCGCAAATAAAAATGTGAGAACCGACAACACCCATCTGAAGACCTGCGAGTCTTTGACATTTCTCGTCTGTTTCGGAGCACGAGCACGAACACGAACACGACAAAACTACAGAACTGTATGGTATCACAAGGGACCTTCTTGGGCTTAATGATCCATGCGCAGTGCCACCTTAACCTAAGTACCGACAACACCCATCTGAAGACCTGCGATTCTTGGACTTTTCTCGTCTGTTTTGGTGCGTTCTTTGAACACGACAAAACGACAGAAGTGTATGGTATCACAACCGATCTTCCTGGAGGAGTTGTTGGTCCACGCACAATGCCACCTTAACCTAGGCTTTCGCAAATAAAAATGTGAGTACCGACAACACCCATCTGAAGACCTGCGAGTCTTTGACATTTCTCGTCTGTTTTGGAGCACGAACACGACAAAACTACAGAACTGTATGGTATCACAACGGATCTTCCTGGAGGAGTTATTGGTTTACGCACAATGCCACCTTAACCTAGGCTTTCGCAAATAAAAATGTGAGTACCGACAACACTCTTCTGAAGACCCGCGATTCTCTGATTTTTCTCGTCTGTTTTGTTTGAAGACCTTGTAGGCTTGGGCAATATTCTAAGCGGCCCATGCTGAAGCATTTTTTACAGCCTCTACATTTGTCGAAATATGTTTTTGTGTCGAAATATCCTTGAGATTTTTCCGGTTAAAAATACTCTCCGCAAGTATTTAATTTTTGAGTCAATAGGTTAAATTTTCAAAGTATCCTCACGGAAGTTAATGGTTGGGGATGGTTATTGTTATTTTGTACAATATCTGCCGGATGATGTGCTTTGTCGGAAAAGGTCTTTTCCATACCCCTGTTCCTGTGCACTAACTACCAGGATTTGATGACCAAGAATGATTATACCGAAAATGCCGGCAGTCCAGGATAAGTTATAGATTCTATTTATCTTGTGAGCCTAACTAATGCCCTGAAAAAAAAACAACACAATCCATATAAACAATTATCCACGAGGTTATATCTCATATTCGACACCATCCCTAAGTCTAAGCCTTTCCGACAAAACCCAACAGCATTTAATTTAAATTAATTTATGCCCCCAAAAAGGACCTTCTTTTCCTAAACAAATACTTTACCTAAACTAACGAAACGATATTTTACAAAATCTAACCACCATTCCTCCACAAAGTCAGAACTTAAAAGGCTTTACGCTCTCTTCCGAGAAAATAGCTAAAGAAGACTTCTCAAGGTTCCACAAATAGAAACATTGTCTTGCGGTCATAATAAAATCTCGATATAATTACTAAACCCGTGGTTAAGGAATTTATTTACTCCGACTTTTTGGACCACACAACAAAAAAAAAAAAAAGTTTATATGAACTTGAACCTTACACCTCCTTAGGGCATACAATCCAAATACATTTCCCAAATTGCTTAAAAAAAAAGGCAAATCCCCGCCCTGTTTTTTTTTTTACTTTGAAGTAAAATCTCATACAACTCGTAAATGCCAGATGAAAACAGAAAATTGTCGGGCCAGACAATCCACCTACGTATACCTAACCTACCGTAGTCTTGCTCGAGTCCTTTCGCTATCCCAATTCCCAAACTCGGAAATCTTTTTCGGGTTATCGCTACGTTAGCCTGAAGGCAGTTTCGTGATCTGCTTCCATAATTTGATTTCCATTTTGATTTCTTCGTCAATTTCGTTGGTCCTTTCCGTTTTTATTTACTTGTGTGTACTTGGTACTTATAGACAACAAGGATAAAAACTGCTTGACATAGTCGTAGTTAACTTAATGGAATCCGACGTTTTTTTTTTTTCGTTTTATCAATGTATGCGTCCAGTTGAGTATCTGAGTCCAGGTTTAAGTAAGTCCACATCCAATTTCTAATCGGTTTGGGTTTGGAATTTAAGAAAGTTGCTGTTTTATTGGGCGAGTTTATGGGGCGAGCTGATAGAAGCCTTGAAGATGACAGAAATAATAAATTGACAACACGAACAAATTGTGTCAAATTCGAATTTCAGATGTGAATCCCAGGGATAGTCCTTTTGAATTCTCTGCATGTATCCATTTATCTAGTTTATTGCAGTGAATGGTTCATTATTCAACGATTGACTTGGAGCCGGGGTGTAGAGATTGGGGATTTTTTTTTTTTTCAAATAGTCTGGAGGTAATTTGGGATGGGATAACTGTTGTTGGAGACATGTGAACATGATAACTTGGGTATATGAAGATTAAAGGGAAACGGAACCAAGTGGAGGTGGTTTTTCTCTTTACGCTACGTATCGGAAGGTGAGAATTGCAAGCCACCAAACTAACTGCGTTGGAATCAGTAACAAGCTAAAGGTATAAAATTGGACCAAGGATTTACATTTTTGGAAGCAAAGCACTAATGAATCATCGTCTACATCAGCAAAGATTGTAAAGTCATACAGATGACGCACTGCAAAGAAGAACAATTTTTATATGGCGGATCGTGCTTTCACAGCCCGTCCACACAGTGACAAACGTTTGGATCTCGTTTCTCATGCCCATCCACACCATGAAGCTGGTGAGAAAAAGTTTCAGTTTTGTGTTCTCAATGCGTCATCTGTATGACTTTACAATCCTTGATATGAGACAACTCACGCTCATGAAATGCTTCGGGCTGGGCAAGCACATAGCAAATGAGCACTTGAATGGCACTTGCGATCGTGTGTCGTGAACATGAGCCTGCGAACTTATAAAGACCGAAGGGCTACGGTCACGCAGTGAGTTAAGTGGAAAAAATATTAAACATATGAAATTTTATGGTTTATGGGCAGCAGAGCGACGCCACTCTGTCGCCTGCCGCTGCGTGGTCTTAGCCTTAGAGCACTCACTTTATATGTGACTAGAACATCGAATGAGTGATCACACTACATGTACGTTTAAGACAATGAGATTGAAAGCTGCTATAGACAAATACGCCACCATTTATATCCAAGGCACCTGAGAAACCCTTTTTTTAACAACATGATTGGAGCACTTCCGTCGGCTTTTCGATTGATCCGCCTCCATCTCAGCTAAAGGGTCCAGATTACCTACTCACACTGTTGCTATAGTCCAGACTGAACCTGGGCCTCAGCCAACATGCCTCGCCAATTAGCCCGGTCTTTACTTACTGCCTACAGTTGCGCACTCCAAGTTGGTTGAGGTCAGTTTCTACTTGTGCGCGCCACTTCAGGCGAGGTCTTCCTCTACTGCGTACGACGTCTGGCTGGGAATCGAAGACTCTGCGAGCCCGAGTATTGGTGTCCAGTCGTACTAGCCCGAAGAAACCGCGGTTGGCAAGAGTAATTCTTCGTTTAATATCTGACGAAATGTTGTTGCCAGAGTTAATAGCGGAGCCGAGGTAGACAAAGTCCCGTGCTACCTCAAAGTTATATATGCCAATGGTGAAGTTCTGACCGATTCGTCGATGTTGTGAGTCATTTCGTGTTGACAGCATATACTTTGTCTTGCACTCAGTTACAGCTAAACGCATTTTTGCCGCTTCTTCTCTGTACTAGCAAAAGTGGCTATGACATCACGTTGAGTCCTACCAAAGATTTCAATATCGTCGGCGAATGCTGTTAGTTGCATCGATTTTTGGAAAATTGAGATTCTGGTGTTGGCTCGGGAGTTTTTCACAATCCTCTCGAGAATCAAATTGAAGAAGTCACAAGGCAGCGCATCGCTTTGCCTAAATTCTTTTTTGATATCGAATGTGTCGGTTAGGTCGTTTCCGACCCTGATGGAGGTGCGAAAATTCTACGTCGTCATCCTATACAAACGGACGAGTTTGGGCGGTATACCAAAACTAGACATGGCTCTGTATAGTTCGTCTCTGTCGTATGCGGCTTTGAAATCGATGAATAGGTGGTAGTTATCAATTTGGGCATCTTGGGTTTTTTTTGGAGGATCTGCCAAAGTATGAACATTTGATCGGTTGTGGACTTTCCTGGCCCAGCACCACACTGATAAGGGCCGATCAAGTTGTTGGTGAAGGGCTTCAGTGGTTTGCAGATTGCAGATTGGATTTTAAAGGCTAAGTTGAGGAGAAATTATGCATCTCTATTTGGCTCAGTTCAGAGGGTCATCTTTTGTGTGGACTAGGCAAACAATGCTGTGGTTCCATTCTTCAGGCATGCTTTCAGTTGAATACATTTTTCTTACGAATTGGTGGGTGTTACTGAAGAAGTCATCTCCGCCGGCTTTTTAAAGCTCAGCGGGAAGGCCGTTATTTGCGGTAGTCTTATTACGCTTGAGTTTAGATATGGCTCTCCTCACTTCTCTTAGGTCGGGTGGTTGGTAGTTTTCGCTGTCACCGCCATTAGTGAATGGTAGGTTTTGCCTGACAGCGGAAGAGTGTTTGTCGTGGCCGGACTTTAAAAAGTCTGCAGAAGTGGTTCTTTCATATCCTCAGCATCGAATTTTTCTCAACTTATATCGACAGGATTCTGTTCGAGCCTTATATCATTCTTGGAGTGTTTCTATAACTTCCGTGTTCCTAATACTTCGTCAGAACTTTTTATCCGCTTGTTTTCCGGGCAAAGAAAATAAGTAAGGTTAGTGCAGTGCCCTGGTTGTTTAATGCTTTGGACTACAAAGCACAAGGTGCCGGCAACAAATTTTTGGCGCAACAGTCTCGTTAGTGCCCAGGGCCGAGCTTTCTCACAACCATTCATGTGTGCGTTTGTACTTCTTGCACGATGGCGGGACCTCCTGCTTTATGCCGACTACGAAAGAGTTTGAGATAAGCTTTTCTTGACAATCGATACAACTCGGATTATTTGTCATATCATCACGAAAGGAGGGCCATTGAAAAATCATTAAGGTGTTGCTAAGGCTGGGCTTCAAACCAAGACCTTCTGCGCGGCAGTTCATAGCTCTAACAATTGCGCCACTGATCCCAGCAACAACATCCTTTTTTTTTCATTTTCCCAATCCTTGAAAAAGTTTGATAACCACCCAGCGGCATAACACATTCATGGTGGACTTTTCAAATCGGCCCTTTCGAATCGTCTTTCAACTGAAGGTCCCATTCTTTCAGACGAAAATACAATGTGGCGCAAAAGTAATCCTCCTATCAGAAAATGCTATAAATTTTGCGATTGGCCCCTAATGTCAGTTCTGTTTTGACATTTGTGTAGTAAACACAATAAACAATGTTACGCTACACTGCTCCAGAACGCGGAATATTGGTGACTATTTATTTGAGCAATAATCGGTCGGTGACTTTGGCACAACGTGAATTTCGTCGCAGATTTCCTAGCCGTCCAACGCCTACTGGTGAAACACTGCGACGTTTAGCCGCTCGCCTCGAAGAGACTGGCACAACACGAGATGCTGCCAGCCGTGGCAGACCCCGGAGTAGCCGTTCTGCAGAGAATATTGCTGCTGTAGCCGAAGATGTCATGTAAGCGCCGTCGACATCGACCAGACGACGTGCCACGCAAATGGGTATCAGTCGACGGTCTTTACAGCGAATTTTGGTACAAGATTTGAAGATGTTTCCGTACAAAGTCCAGACGGTGCATCAGCTGTTAGCTGCTGACCGCCAATCGCGTCTAACATACGCTCAAGCCATCCTTAATCACCACCAAGAGGAAGATGATTTTTCATCAAAAATATTTATGAGTGATGAGGCCCATTTCCATCTTTCCATAAGCAAAATTTACGCTTCTGGGGCACTGAAAATCCGCGTGTAACCCACGAAGAGCCATTACACCCGCTCAAAGTCACTGTATGGTGTGCTGTTTTCGCTGGAGGAGCCATCGGACCTTTTTTCTTCGAAGACGTCGCGGGCCAAACGGTTACTGTGAATGGTGAGCGCTACAGAGCAATGATCAACGAGTTCCTTTTGCCGCAACTTGATGAATTGGGATTGGAAAACATGTGGTTCCAACAGGACGGTGCAACGGCACACATTGCACGTGCCACAACCGATATGCTGAAGGATGCATTTCCCGGGCGATCTCCCGTTTTGGCGATTTGCACTGGCCAGCAAGATCGCCTGATTTGACCGCTCCAGACTTCTTTTTGTGGGGCTTTTTGAAGTCGCGTGTTTATGTCAACAAGCCTCAGACTCTTGCAGCTCTTAAAGACAATATCCGTCAAGAATGTGAGGACCTATCGCCGGAAGTTTTGGCCAAAGTGATGTCAACTGTGGCGGCGGTCATTTACATGACATGACTGCGCGGCAGTTCATAGCTCATAGCTCTAAATCGCGCCACTGGTGCCAGCAACAACACCCGTTTTTTTTTTTTTTTTTTTCCTAATCCTTAAAAAAGTTTGATAAACACCCAGCGGCATAACACATTCATGGTGGACTTTTCAAATCGGCCCTTTCGAATCGTCTTTCAACTGGAGATTCCATTCTTTCAGACGAAAATATAACTTGCACACTCAAATGATTTGAAATGCTAGGTTAAAGGTCATGGCCCTTACGACTGCCGTTAATAACGAGAGTATCATTGCAAGAAGTCAATTTAGTAATAGAGTTCTCACTTAAACTGCTAAGGAATTCCTATCGAGGATGATATTGGCACCTTTAAAGCTATTTTCTCACTCGTTCCCTTTCAAAATTTTTTTTCTGAAGCCGCCTCAACTCAACCGAATATCTCATTCATGCTGTTAACATTCTATCACGTCAGCCCTAAAATATTGAAGGAGTGTCGAAAGTTATTTGTATCATGTCGAAACGCCCCTGCTAGAACATTTACCATTCATTTTCAAAAAGCACCCAAATCAAATAATATTAAGTCAAGTGACGTAGCTTCACGTTGGTAGGTAGGTCTGTGTGAGAAAAAAAAAAAAACACGACAACATGACATCCCCATCAATACCACCAGAAACAATAAACGACTTAAAACCCATTTTTCGCACATCAGTCCATTAATCATTGCCAGCCAACGTACAAGTCATTATCCAGGAATACCTGTGCATTGTTCCATTAGGGACCAATAACCTTTTACACAACCTACCAGTTCCGATTAGTTAACAACTTCATTTTTGCTTGTGTACACACCTCCACGGCCTGAACCAATTAATATCCAACATCTGTGCAAAGGTTCAATCTATAACACTTAGCACAAAAGAATCTCACAATGAGATAAAAAAAGGAAAAAAAAAATCCCAACAACCATTCGTTAAAAGATATGTAACTCCACTTCCAGCATCCGTAACCATTTGTGAATGTTCATTGAGCCTCTGGCCTTTGCATGTCAATCAAGTGAATTGCCTCCCATTTACAAGCACCACCATCACCACCAGTTCGGTTCGTTCACATGAAGATACCTTCGAATCCAGCAGAGGAATGAGACCGCTCTAGAAGATAAAATACCAGTCGTTCACCCATCGCAGACACAGAATTGACAGAAAGCAATTTCACGTCAAGGCATACGATATGCTACATTACGTGTCATAAATGAGACAACAATCTGAAGGTCTTTTCCCTTACATTTGATCAGCTTAAGAGGCGCACACACACACACACACACACACACACACACACACACACACACACACACACACACACACACACACACACACACACACACACACACACACACACACACACACACACACACCACACACACACACACACAAATAGAGCTAGCTCCTCCGTTTCGATCCTAGAACAATAAAAGTCATCGCTCCTCTCGTGGTAATACTGCCATTGTTTCTCTGAGGAGGAAGAGTGCATCGCTCCCTCTGGTGGTGATGCCAAGTGTAAAATGCTTAAGCATGCGAATGCGATACTTTGGATAAAAGACCACCCGCTCGCATCTAGTGTGCATCCGGCTGCGAATTCCCTCGGAAAAATCTACAAAAACAAAAACAGGACTCGTGTTTTTGTTTGTTGTCGGTCGGTAAATCACAGGATGAGTGCCCAGAGTGGGACTTCATTTATCATTAAGTGGTAGTCCATAGCCTGTAGTACGCAGAGCGCAGTGAAAGTATCGAGACTTAAACAGCCCAACCATCGACATCAGCACCACGCTGAACAGTGTTGATGCGTATCGATGAGATTTATTTACAACCGATCATTGCCATCCTGCACTAGCGGGAGCTCGATAAAAGGTTTCCTCCATATCCAAGTACACACAGGCATACATACATGCTTTTTTGGTTTTTTTTTTCGGTTAATAGCCTTTACGCCAGTGGCATTTGAGTTTCATGGAACACGGGCAATGTTGGTGGGTCTTGAGAATGAGGAATCCAATGGATGTCCCTTTTATACTTTTATGCTGTTAATGTCATGCATTATGCATCATTACAACCGTGGATACCATGCGAAGGAATGTGAGGGTTTGAGAGTTTTTTTTTCTTTTCGTTTCATGATTTTTGAAAGAATTTCTTTGTTAAGAAGCACAGTGGGTTCAGCATTAGGGTACTACCATATTCAGTTACAGCTTATGGGCGTTAAATTCGGGAAGCCTTGTCAGTTATGAATTTACCCTGCGGCTATGTGCATATAGTCATGTGAGGAAGTGGTTGGGTGTTAACGGTTTATGAAGCGAGTTGTAAAAATTGAGCATAAACGGATTGGAATTTATGCTGAAGAACCTATCTTCCCACATCTTCATATGCAATGACGCTGGAGGGAGCATCTCCTATGAGTGGTTTGAAAAATGCTATACGGAGGATATTTATTCAAATGCCATTGTTTAGGAAACGCGATGGAATCGTACAAGCGATTATATGTGCATAACATCAGCTACGGCTTAAACATTAATATGAGCTGTAACACTCAGGGTCGTTGAAGTGTCAAATCCTTACCAGCAAGCATGAACTGATGAAAATCTAAAGGCAAACAAAACTTCCTAGAAGCGGATCACTTGCCTAGATAGTTGGTACACTTTAGGCTCAGAGTCTGAACCAGACATGTTCAGCTTATCTGCTACAGACTCCGTGGACACCAATTTTCCTAAGATTTGCTTCATTTTTGAGAAGAGTTGGTCAACATAAGCCTTATAAGCGGTCACGCCAACGGTCATTTTGCAACCATATTGATCATATTGCGATGGACAAGAGACACTCATCCAGTATTTTAGATGTGTGAACATTCCGAGAAGCTAGCATCGACTGTGGATATCTACCACGCCACAGCAATACAGAAATGCTGTGAAAAAATTGAATGTCGAAAGGTTGCAGTCGCAAGAGACAGCCAAACTATACCACAAGCATCGAATTTCGAAGAACAATTGAAACGATGCCAACAAGCCATTAGATCAGCCGCAACTGATGTGCTAGGTTTCTCGCGCCCAGCAGCAGGAAACCCCTGGTTTGATGAGGAATGCCGACAGATGCTCCGAGCCTAGAACGAGGCCCACAAGCCTTAGCTGCAGTAAAGGCGAGAGCTGCCATTGAGCCGTATGGGTAAAGAAGAAGGGAAGAACACAGGATTTTCAGAAAGAAGAAGAAAAAAAGAGCAAGATAGAGGATATAGAGAGGTGCCACTCCAGGAACGATGTTCGCAAGTTTTGCCGAAGTGTAAAACGTCAAAGCCAAGGATACAAGGCTCGAACAAAATCCTCTCGAGATAAACAAGGAAATATCGTAGTTGAGACACAGTCGATGCTGAGGATATGGAAGAACCACTTCTGCAGACTGTTATACGGCGATGACGAACAACATTCCGTTGTCAGGCAGAACGAAACATTCAAGATTGGCAACGACAGCGAAAACTGCCAACCACCAGATCTGAGTGAAGTGAGGATAGCAATATCTAAACTCAAGCATAATAAGGCTACCGGAAATGACGGCCTTCCCGCTGAGCTTTATAAAGCAGGCGAAGATGACTTGATAAATAACATCCACTAACTCATAAGATAAATCTGGTCGGAAGAACATATGCCTGAAGAATGGAACCTCAGCAAGGAACCTCAGCATCGCCCGATCCACAAAAAAACGAGACCCTCTAAACTGCACCAACGAAAGAGGCATACGTTTCCTCAACATCGCCGACAAGATCCTATCTGCCGCAATATGTGAACGCCTGAAACCGTTCACAAACAACCTTATCGGCCCTTATCAGTGTGGTTTAAGGCCAGAAAAGTCCACAACTGATCCTAGAAGAATCCAAAGAAGTCCAAATCGATACGCACAACATATCGATTTCAAAGCCGCATGCGACTCAATTTTTGGAGACGAACTATTCACCCCCATGTCAAGTTTTGGTATACCGGTCAAACTCGTCCGTTTGTGTATTATGATGATGGAGAAGTCTCGCTGCTCTATCAGGGTCGGGTACGACCTAGACGACACATTCGATACCATAAAAGGATTTACGCAAGGCGATGCGCTCACGTGACTTCTTCAATTTGATTCTTGAGAGAATTGAGCAAAACTCCCGAGCCAAAACCAGAGGCACAATTTTCCAAAAATCGGTGCAACTACTAGCATACGCCGACGATATTAACATAATTGGTAGGACTCAATGTGATAGCCACGTTTGCTAGTATAGAGGAGGAAACAGCCAAAAGTGGGCTAAGCAGTAAATGGGGGCAAGACGAAGTATTATATGCTGCCAACACGAAAGGACACACAAAATCGAACTAATCATGCAGCCGTTATCGCCTTAATCGAACATGAAAGATCGTTTTATTCGCTGATTTTAAATGATTGAATATGGTAAGTCCAACGTAGTTTCTGAATTGACCAAATCTGGTCTACATGTCGAGCTGGAGATTCCTGTCCGGCAGTGTAGCCTAGTGAAAGGTTACCTGCATCGTTGCGACGGTAAAGTTAACGTGTAAACGTGATATCTCAAGCGCAAAAATGATTTAAAAGACCTCCACGGCTTTGAAAGCCAAATTGTCCATGACAAACATGCAATTGTCCATGACAAATATGGCGGAATGCAGCGGTGAATCTCCTCTCTAAATATTGTGAGCTTTTAGGCATAAACCGTTGGCATACCCCTATGGTTTCAAATAATCCCACAGAAAGTTCCAATTTTGATCATCAAAACGAGAGAGTAGATGACAGGAAATGTCTTAAGCCGGCTACATACACGCAGTTTATCTGTCCGGTTTGCCTGTTAAGGCCGCCTGCGCAGTTATAACTCAACGTGTGTATGATACAGCTGTCAGTTTTTTTATTTTCAATTTTACCGGACCGCCCGCCATAGCGGATTCACACGCTCTGATGAACATGTGAGGCCGATCAGTTTGTGTGTTTTTGTCGTTCGATTAACACGGCATCGAAAGCCTGATTGCGGGATGCTACACACGCTCTGGTTTTTCTAACAACAGACGGACTGAGCAGGCAAAACGATTGAATTTTTGATTTTTCTCCGACCGCCTGCTTATGACCAAAAAAAAACTGAAAACTGTATCATACACACGTTCAGTTATAACCGCGCAGGCGGCCTAAACAGGCAAACCGGGCAGTTAAAACTGCGTGTATGTAGCCGGCTTTATGTAGCAAAAATATTAAAGCCATACAGATGACGCATTGAGAACAAAAAACAGAAACTTTTGCTCACCAGATTCATGGTACGGGCAGGCGATGTGCACGATGTGATCACGATGAGATCCAAACATATGGCGGGCTTTGCCAGTACGAGGCGCCATAGAATTTTTTTTATTGTATGTAGTGCGTCATCTGTACGGCTTCATAATCTTTGTATGTAGTAATTGAATTTGTATCATGGGCTGTATGACATGTGGCATCTATTTTACCCAAACTGTCATCTGTCAAAATGTTTTTTTTCAACGCACAAATGGCGGAAATCCCAAATCTCGCGTGAATTTGGAGACACCCCAGATTTCAAAAACTTAAATTCATGAAAAATCAAGAAAATCCAGAAGCATCTACACACATATATCTAATTTAAAGTCCATGAGCAATTATCCCAACAACAACCAGCCATCTACCCCCGTCCTCTACCCTTGCTGTGCCAAACTTCCTTCTGAAAATCTCATTTATTACAAATTGTTCCCTTAGCCCAACTAATGTCTTGGGCATTAAATTTATTTCACACCCAGCAACATCAATCAATAATCCTTCACAGCCATTCAGGAAAACTTCAATATGCGTCAAGTTAATCCTTCCAAGAATCCATTATTCAAAACTGTTATCCATTATTACACTAAGTACGCTTGGTGGTACTCCTTCTGAGCAAAGGGCAAACTTAAGCAGAAAAAAAAAAAAACATAAACCATCTGGAGAAACAATTCCACTAAAGGCAACTCGCCCTGTGATGGCTTGGTCACCAAGTTGACATCTCCTTGTCGCGCATATACACCATCCACCCGAGTGTCATTCATAAATCCATAAAAATCAATCAATCTCCTAATAACAATCTTCCTTGCACCCTAAGAGTATCTGAAAGATTAATGGACTTTGAGTATTTTCGGAATGACGTCAAAGAATATCACACACTAGATCGCCCCGCATCCCAAGAAGTCACACAAATTTGTCAACAGGTGACGCTGTCACTCCGATGAAATCTTGTGTCACATAACGAACTCATTAAGGAAGCGCTAGGAGATACATTGCGTAGGCATTTGTGTTGATGTAGGATGCAGGAGTTTCCTTCTAAAATGTGCGCACAAAAACATCCAATGAATTGGTAATCGAATTGATATGATCCTGTTTAATGTGACATAATGGGTGGGGGGGGGGGGGGGGGGGGGGTAAGGGGGCAATTACAGATATTTGTCTTGTAATTAGGAAAAACGTTTACGCCGCCTTAACCACCTTACCCATGCTGAGGTAAATAAAAGCCTTTTCCTGCGAAATATCGCAATGGTCCCACCCTAGTTCACGTGTGCATGTGTGGGGAGATAAATGTGATTGCCATGACATAACCGAGTAAGTCGGTTTTTATTATTATTGCCAGAACAGGTGGCAAATTGGAAATGGAGAGTCCTTAATTTAATCCAAGGAATATGTGTAACTACGTCTATAATTAATGTCTGGTAGGTACTAAGGGTGGGATGTAAGCGTATTGGATCTTTCTGATGAGATTGCCTGGATCACATCGTAACATTTCGTCTGAATAAATTTCAGATGTTCATTTTATTCGTCAACAGATGGCGGTACCATAAGGGTGCGATACAAATTGCCCTTCGAAATGAGTTATTACACGGAGAAAATGAGACGTCGTTAGCAAAGTAATGGAGACAAGCATATGCGTGTTAAGGGGGGAAGGCATCAACATTATTTAATGCGTCGATAAAGTTATTTCAGGGGCAGTAGATGAAGACATTCATAAATTTACACGTTCTAAGATGTTCTCAAATGAAAATGTATCGACGCCTGTTCGCTGTCATTTTTAATGTACGAGACTTGAGACGTTCTAAAGTTTTAATCTGAAAGTCTGAATCTAATGAGGATTGGTGCCGTCAAAACATACTTCAAGTTTGTTGAAGTCGAGTTAAGAATGCAAAACAAACGGATTAGGGTTGGAAACTTGGAAGGAATGTAATAAATCATGCCCACAACTCTAGACGGGTAGTGAAAAGGTGCCTAAATGGTACCCAAAGCGACTATAAGAGAGCACAAGGGTTTTCACCTAGATGATGCCATTTGACCAACTCTCAGCCTCTATGTGGCGACCTTTGGTGCATTAGTTGGTGTCCTTTATATTTCTTATTTTATAGCCAAAAGTCACAAGTAGGCTGAAGCAATAGAACAACATAAATGAACTGCTCGAACATATTATGTGGGCAATCGTTCATCTAGAAATTTCAGGGTGAGTCAGGCCCTTTGAACAAGGAAGGAAGCAATATCAAATTGGAACTACACCCCCAGCTTGTGGGTTGTGCCACCAGCGTAACATCCTTACCATGTTTAACTAAATCTAGGATAATTAAGGGTCTTTCAATAGGAACTTCCGAAATTTGACACTTGATAGCGGCCAAATTGTTGAAGAAACACCTGTCAAATCGGCTGCAATTTCTTCAGTCCGTTTTGCCAAGTCACCATGGACGAACATAGTATTCAACAACACGTGCAATGATAAAATTGTTTTCTCGAAATGGGTTTTCTGATCCGCTCGCTTCGCCTATTTTACGGTCGCCATTATGTTGGAAAATGTTGGCTCCAATGGTTCGGGTAAGTATAGAACAACAAATCTGCCGAAAACATCGAAGCTGTCCGTGAGAGTGTGTAGAAAAATCCGTCGATTTCCCGTCGCTCACAAGAACTCGCCCTTTCACAGACACGAATTTTCCGTTCTGACTTGAGCCTGCGAATGTACAAAATTCAAAAGACCCAGGAGCTGAAAGTAAACGACCATAGACAACGACGTGTGTTCGCTGAATGGGCTCTGGAGCAGTTTGAAACTGACCCTAATTTTCATAGAAAAATCATCTTCAGCGATGACGCCCATTTATGGATGACTAGGATGTCGAATTTGGGACGATAGCACTCCACATCCACATCCAGATCCAATAGCGTCCAATGCATCCCGAAAAAGTCGCTGTTTGGTGTGGATATGGAGATAGCGCTGTCATCGGTCCATATTTCTTTGAGAACGGGGTTGATTACCAATGACGATGATTACCAACTTGTTTTGGCCTGAATTGGATGACATAGACACCAACGACATGTGATTTCAACACGACTGCGCTACTTGGCACACAGCTCAAGCCACGTTAAAAATTCTGGTCATCCAGATCGTGCGACTTGAGCGCGTTTGACTTTTTCCTGTGAGATTTTCTGAAGTCGCAGGTCTATGCGAATCAGCCACAAAGCACAGCGGCAATCGGTCAATCGGTCAATCGGCCATCGTTCGAATTCAGCATGATTTATGCGCCAAAGTAATAGGAAATTGGAAATTTCGGATCAGCAGAACCCAGTGACGTGGATGTTATACTCCATACATTATGGCATCGATAGGACTTTCAAACAAATAAAGCATTTCAACGATATTTGACACCCACTTTGTTTAATTTTAATATAAAGACAGGAAGTGCTCAATGAAAGCTGGGTGTTTTGCCAGAAGAGTCTTATTCCCCAGGAACTTAGTAGCCAACGAGCTTTTACTAATATGGAAGCAGAGGGATGCCACGTGATTGCCTACGCGAATTAAGTTGCTATCGCAGTCTCAGGGAAGCACTTGAATATACTCGAGAAAATACTTCAAGATGGTTGGATGCTGAAGGACGAGGGTAGACTCTGATTGGCTTTTACATGGCAATGTTCAGTGTTGTAACTCTGACTACACATCAAGTGCTTATTTTTAACCTCCAAGTGGTAACCATCGGGTACTGGTCTCATCCAACTGAATTTGACTTGCTAAACGATAAGCGCGAGTGTTGATAACACGAAGAACACACGGAATACCCGGCCTGCTGTCCCAGGCGAACCTAGACAAGCTGCTTTGATATATTCGTACAACAGGTTGACTAGGAATTTCAAGGGTTAGTCAGGCCCCTTGACGAGAGATGGTGGCGGATGAATCGAAAGGCCAACGCAACGCTCAATCCCGTAGTGGATACTGATGGCCATATGTCTTAATACATTGGAACTGGCTCTCCAGATTGGGGGTTGTGCTTTGGGCTACCCATCCATGGAAAAAAGTATTTCTTACGATGCAACCAAAAGCCTTGAAAAGGAATGATTTTATGGTTGACAACCCCACAAATATAAAAAAAAAATTTGCCGCAACAGGCTCGTTAGTACCCAGGGCCTAGCTTTATCACAACCACTCATTTGTGCGTGTGTCCTTCTCGCACGACGGCGGGACCTCCTGTTTAATGCCGACTCCGAACGACGAAGTTGAGATAAGCTATTCTTGACAATTGATACGAACTCGGATGATTTGTCAGATCATCACAAGAGGTGGGCCAGTGAAAAATTATTTCAGATGTTGCTAGGGCTGGGAATCGAGCCCAGACCTTCTGCGCGGCAGTTCATCGCACTAACCATCGCGCCATTGCTAAAGAAAAAAAGGACAAAGACGTTCGTATC
Organism: Rhingia rostrata; assembly: GCA_949824845.1. Classification (NCBI taxonomy): domain Eukaryota; kingdom Metazoa; phylum Arthropoda; class Insecta; order Diptera; family Syrphidae; genus Rhingia; species Rhingia rostrata. The sequence goes on along the minus strand of OX463755.1, from coordinate 175,779,070 downwards.
TGCACCTGAAATGTGAAAACATTTAACAGGTACAAGCTTAGATACAACTGGCGGAAACCCTAAGATACAACAAAGCAGGCATTACTACCATTCAGGAAATACGATGGGATGTGCCGGTCAAAAAGAGGATGAAAAACTGTGTCATCTACTACGGACCGTGTTGTAGTGAGCAGAAACAGCGACTATTCGGATATGGATTTGCTCTAAGAACCAGACTTAGGCAAGAAGTCTTAGGCTTCCAAGACATTAGCGAACGCATTGTAACAATTCGCATTAAGGCCAAATTCGCCAACATATGCCTTATATATGATATATATGATGATATAGCGAAGGATTGCTATTCTTAGCTCTTTGACAAAACCTATGAGCGACGACCGAAGTACGAAGACTACGAATGACACATGGTTTCCTTACCTTGATATCCATCGCCAGCATTAAGGTCGCTTTGGTTGCCTCTGCTACTGCCAATATCTCAGCCTGGAAGGCACTGCTGAGGTCAGGGAGACAAAAAGTGCTGTTTAGCTTTAACGTTTCTGAAAAAAAAACCCAGCTCCCAACGCCTACGTCCATTTTTGAACGATCCCCTCTACTCGGTAAGATGCAGGAAAAAGGTCTGTGAAAGTCAAGGTGAGGCAGCATGTAGTCAGAGGTTACAGCTGAGCCCAGATGTCTGTTTAGAATTTGAGCTTGTCCTCCTAAGAACGTTTTCCAGCAGTTGAGCTGGCTGATTCTCAGACCACTTTACAGCTGAGCCCAGATATCTGTTTAGAATTTGAGCTTGTCCTCCTAAGAACGTTTTCCAGCAGTTGAGCTGGCTGATTCTCAGACCACTTTAGGCTGTAAATGTTTGCATGTAAAGATCTGTCCAGCGATAGCAGGTTGGTTCCAGTCCTGCTGTTGGTGTGGTTCCAATTGCGCTAGTAGCGCCCACAATTGCTATCCTTTGAACATTTATCATATCTTTCAGATGGATGATGTTATTCGTGGATTTCCACCAGACAAGTCCCCCATATATTAATATAAGTCTTACAATGGCCGTGTACATCCATAGGATTATCTCAGCGTTCGAACTACAGGTTTTTCTGTGGATTTGTAGGGAGAAAAGAAGTCAATTGCCCAATTGATTCCTTCCACACTAACCATATTCTCGGTTGCCATCATAGACGGTTGCGTCTAAAGTAAATCTGATCCTGAAAAGTGGGTTTGCAGTAGATGTGTTAAAGATTCATGGGTGGATTGAGTCCATTCCCCATTGGGGAGCTTGAGGTACCCTAGCACAGCCGTTTCCTTGAAGATTATTTTTCTTAGCCTGGCTGATTCAGTAGAAAAGAAGTCAATATCCCAATTGATTCTTTCCACACTAACCATATCCTCGGTTGTTGCTATCATAGGGTTGCCATCATAGACGGTTGCGTCTTAAGTCTTACCGGAGTGTAAATCACATCCTGCAAAGTGGGTTTGCAGTAGATGTGTCATAGATTCATGGGTGGACTGTGTCCATATCATATTGGGGAGCTTGAGTTACCCTGGCACAGCCGGTTATTTTTCTAAACCTGCAGTAGTGCCTTTAAATCTACAACAGAAGTTACGCCAGGCGGTGCGTTTAGCACTGTCCACCGCGCTTTTTAATGCTCGCTAACAAATATTTAATGAATCACATATCTAGTAATTTAGGACAAGTATCCAATTTACAACCAATTAGAAGGCAAATCCAAGTGCCAAATGAAAATCACAACTGGCACGTCCCATTTACAACTCGATGAAATTCAAGATCCTCACATCGGTCTACCTCGGTTAGCAATCAAAAAAAAAATTCGTGCCAAAAGGAAATAGCGAAATTCAATCCTCGGTAATAGTCGCTAATTTGTGTACACACAAATATAACACACACATTCAACTATTAAAACTACATGCGATCCAATCTCGATATCATTTTCGAAATAAACCCAACTCACCATATATCCATTCCCATTCGTTTAATCTGAAACAAAAAAAATTAAAATTAAATATTAGCTCTAGATACATGTACTTATTTTTGTAATCATAAACATCCATCAGATATCAGATACCTACACACGTATGTGACCGAAATGCAATTCGATATCTGTTAGGTACTTCCAGAGAACTCACCTCCACACATTTGTGTGCCGCAATTTGTAGCGCACGTAATTTAAAATGGTCACCAAAGCAAATATTGCCGCCACCATTTTACCTTAAAAACTCGTACATGCACGAGTTAATAATCATAAAAAAAAAATAATTACACTGTAGTGCAATGAATTTGCCCACCCACACACCTACATGTAAAAATTTTTCTGTTTGAGTCAGCAAATAAAATTATCCCCCGATACCGGACGGAGAGTGTCAATATAGGGTTTGTTAAGCGAGACTTTATGTATCAATTTGTCACACGACGAGTGGTTTTTAGCAAAATTAATAAAATATAAAACAAATAAAAATATTGAAATCAGGAAATGGCCAATCGAAGGCAAATAAAGAACTCCAGGGAAGTGTTTGAGGGGGTGGGTTGCAACCCACCAGCTCTTGCCTAATGGGAGTCAGTCATCAGCAACCGCAACCTCCTGAGAGTGACGCGGTGGCGAAAATTGATTTTGTTGGCATTTATTTTGGATTTTCAAAAAAAAAAAAAAAAATTCGAATACACGATGGAATCAGCAAAATTGTATCTGAATAATACCCACCACAAATGCATTAATCGTTATTGATAACGAGTTTCATAGACCCATGAAGGAGGGGTAGTAGAGGGTGGGCGTTACTAATGGAAATTTGTAGCAAACATTTGGTCGTGTACATGTGGCCAATATTTACTGAACAAATCGAATTTATCGCACATTGCTTGTTGATTCATTGTTGTTCATAAAAGTTTTGCAATATGTAGGCAATATTTTTTTTTTATTGTAATTCGGTAATAGAGTTATTTTATGTTTGAATTTTTTATTGAGAGGATACAAGATTAATGTGCACACATTTTTATGCACTCAGCACCATCTTGTTATCTGGACGACAAGTATTTGTAAAAATTTATACAAGTTTGACACTTTACTGAAATTAAATTTTAAGAAAATTTAAAAAAATTTGCTCAGACGTATTTCTTGACACGTCGCAAGTTTTCGACAAGGTTTGGCATGGAGGTCTTTACTACAAGACAAGTTCTGGCTGAAAAATTGTGAAACTTGGAAACGAATATTTGGAGTTCAAAGAAATATTAGCAGGAGTACCCCAAGCGTCCATTTAACACTCTTGTAAAGGGTGATCCATTTCGAGGTTGCCTACTTTTTTAAAGAAAAAAACACAGAAAATTCAGATTTAATGGAGAACGTTTATTATCATTTGAAAGAACATTCGTTGGCATTTATTTTTTAAAGATTATGTCTATCAAATGTTGGCCGTTGCTACGTCGCAGATTGTCCATCCGTTGAGTCCAATTTTCGATCACTCGTTCGAGCATTTCGACTGGTAACTGGCGAATGACACGCGTGATGTTTTCCTCCAAGGCCTGAATCGAAGCGGGTTTGTCGGCATAAGCTTTTGACTTTACATATCCCCAAAGGAAAAAGTCTAACGGTGTGATATCACACGATCTTGGTGGCCAATCGACCGGCCCAAAACGTGGAATTATGTGCTCACCGAAATGTTCTCTCAATAAGTCCATTGATTGATGCGATGTGTGGGAAGTGGCGCCGTCTTGCTGAAACCAAATGTCGCCGAGATCACGAGCTTCAATTTCAGGCATCAAATAGTCGGTTATCATGGCACGATAACGGTCGCCATTGAAGGTTACGTTCGCACCGGCATAATTTTTAAAGAAATATGGACCGATGATTCCACCGGCCCACAAACCACACCAAACCGTTGTTTTTTTCTGGATGAAGTGGCAGTTCTTCAATCTCTTCAGGTTGCTCTTCGTCCTAAATGCGGCAATTTTGTTTGTTTACATACCCATTGAGCCAGAAATGGGCCTCATCGCTAAACAAAATTTGCCTCGAAAACGTCGGATCTTCTTGGAACTTTTTAAGAGCCTATAGAGCGAAGCGATGTCGCTTGGGTAGGTCGAGCGGCTTCAGTTGTTGCACAAGCTGTATTTTGTACGCTTTCAATTTAAGATCTTGACGTAAAATGCGCCAAGTCGTTCCATACGTCAGTCCGAGTTGCTGCGAACGGCGCCGAATCGACTCTCTACGGTCTTGGTGGTCAATTGACAGGTCCATTCCACGAAATTATGCGTTCATCGAATGTTTCCTTCAATAAATCGATGGTAACGTGCGCTGTGTGGTACGTAGCGCTGTCTTGTTGGAACCACATCTCATCCACATTCATGCCATCCAATTCGGGAACAATATAATCGGTCAACATGGCTCTATACCGGTCTCCATTAACGGTAACTGACTCTCCAGCACCATTTCGGAAAAAGTATGACCCAAGGACCCCACCAGCCGATAGAGCACACCAAACAGTCAGTTTTTGTGGATGTAATGGTGTCTCAAGGGTCCCATGTGGATCCTCTTCACTCCAAATGCGGCAATTTTGCTTGTTGTTGTAGCCATTAAACCAGAAATGAACAAAATTTTGCGATGAAAATAAGCATCGAGATCTCATTTTCGGCCCATACAACAAAATCACGACGCATTGCATGGTCTCGCGGCGTTGATTCTTGCACAAGCTGGATCTTGTAAGATCGTAAGCCAAGATTTTTGCGCAAAATCTTCCATAAAGTTGATGGGCAAAGCTCCAAATGCTGTGCACGGTGGCGAATCGATTCATTCTGGTCCTCTTCAACACTTTGCTCTACAGCAGCAATTGTTTCTTCGGTGCGCACTGTTTGACGTCTCTGCGGATGCGTATTATCACATGGAGTGAACGCAGTGCGAAATCCATGGTTAACCGAAATAATTGCTCTGATGGACGATCATGTCGACCATAAAATGAACGGAGCTTGCTGTAAATTTCGCAAAATGAACCATTATTTTCGAAATAAATTTTCACGATTTGCAAGTGTTGTTCATTTGTCAACCTGTTCATGATCAAATGGCAAACCAAACCGAACATAAATGACGTTAGAGTTGCCCGATTTGACCACAAAATGTCAGTTTTATCTCTACGAAAAACCAACGTCTAAAAAAACACAAGTTACAAGCAATAAAGATACGACCAAGTGTTTCCGGCCCTGACAGAGCAGCGAGAATTCTCCATCATCATCCTTCACAAACGGATCGAGTTTGGGCGGTATACCAAAACTAGACATGGCTCTGTATAGTTCGTCTCTACATTTGCTGTCGTATGCGGATTTGAAATCGATGAACAGGTGGTGGTTATCAATTTGGACTTCTTGGGTTTATTTTCCAGGATCTGTCGAAGTGTGAAAATTGGATCGGTTGTGGACTTCCCTGGATTAAAACCACATTGACATGGGCCGATCAGGTTGGTGGTAAACGGTTACAAGCGTTCACATATTACGGCAGATGGGATCTAGAAGGCGATGGGATCTTGAAGGCGATGGGATCTTGAAGGCGATGGGATCTTGAAGGCGACTAATGCATCTGAAGTTGGCGCAGTTCAGAGGGTCTCTATTTTTGTGAATCGGGCAAACGATGCTGAGGTTCCATTCTTCAGGCATACTTTCTTCCAACCAGGTTTGGCTTATGAGTTGGTGGATGTTAATTACCAAGTCATCTCCTCCGGCCTTATAAAGCTCAGCGGGAAGCCATCATTTCCCGCAGCCATGGAATAGAAAGGTTCATGATTTTGTTTGTTCAATGAAAACCTGCCAAGGTCTTCAAAGCATCACCATTTCTCATTTCTATCTCCCAGTATAGCCCCACGATTTGCAAGTGTTGTTCATTTGTCAACCTGTTCATGATCAAATGGCAAACCAAACCGAACATAAATGACGTTAGAGTTGCCCGATTTGACCACAAAATGTCAGTTTTATCTCTATGAAAAACCAACCTCTAAAAAAACACAAGTTACAAGCAATAAAGCCACGACCAAGTGAGTCGTCAAACCCACATAAGCCTGCATGGGCCCATAGCGATACCCTTTGTTGTACCTGAAAAGAAAGCTGCGTTAGTAAAAAGAGAGACTTAGGTAATTTGTGCTGCTCCATTACCTTCAAATTGTAAGTTGCTCCAACCCGACTCTCAGCAGAAACTGATGATCTGTGCAATAGGTGTTGTGGCTAGATCCGTCAAGTCATCGTAATAAAAGCTGCCGACGATGCTCTCCTCGACGTCATTGTCTCCGCCCTTCCTGCAAAGTTGGTGCGAGTCACTTAGGTTAATCCTATGGCAGGGTTTACCCAGCAGATTGTGACCTGTGATAACTCTCACCACTAGAATTGGAAGCTCTGTTCAGAGCTATAAGATTGTTGGATTTGCTGCCGCATATTTCCAGCCAAAGGTATTTAGTGTTTTTGCAAGTGTTGATGTTTTGCCACCTAGCTTTTGTTTCACTTTTTTCACTTTCACTGGATATTTTCTGTTTTTTTTTTTGTAAGCAAGTGGGTTTCTAACCCTATTGACGCATAAGGAGATGCAGCAGAACGATCATCGTCTGCCTATCTAGTCAGGTTTTTCGTTTCCTGATATGTTATTGTGTCCTGGCACCCAGATAATTTGGACTTTCTCTGGTTACAAAGAGCCTTGAGCTAGAAGCGGCAGCGTCCAACAACTCGTGATTTTATTATGTTGGATGGCATAGCTTTTATGGCAACTTTGTAACTACGCAAATGGAGATATCCTCTGGTTATATATCCAATACTCTAACCGATATGGCAGCTTCGAGTACAGCTAGGATCTCTGGTTGGAAAACACTGCACGAATCATCGATTTAACTCGATTCTTTCGGAGTAGACCGCAGAGGCCACTCCTATTTTCATTTTAAACCCATCGGTTTAGATTGCTATTTCGTTATTGGATACCACATTGTATGACGACCATTCGTCTCTACTAGGTATTCCGATTGAGTGTATCAAAGTCGTGATATGGGATGGTGTAGTCAGATGACCCATTCTCCTGTTCTGCTAATTAATTTCAGTACTATGCTGTGACCAAATGTTTTGATACATAGGTTGCCAGCTTCTTTGAGGGGTGCTGCGCTTTTCGCTGCTGTGTCAATCAGCTGTAGGTCGATTGAGGTGGAAGTTTAGATTTGTTTCCAAACCTGCCCAGCCCCACGGCATAGCTCCTGTTATGGATACACATGCTGTTCTTTGAACCTTTGTCAGTGCAGTTACTTGAGTAGTGCTACTGTCGGGAATGGACCTTGGCCTCAACCAACATGCCTCTCCAATTAGCCCGGTCCTTAGCTAACTTGTGCCCGCCACTTGAGGCGAGGTCTCCCTCTACTGCGTCCGACGTCTGGAGACACTGCGAGCCGGAGTATTGGTGTCCATTCGTTCTACAAGTCCTAGTCATTTTAAACGTCCAATGCGGATTTTTTTTTACCAGGGGCATTTCCCTGTAAAGCTGGTATAGTTCTTGGTTGAATCTTCGTCTGCATAGCCCGTCAACGCAAACGGGACCGAAGATTTTTCGAAGAATTTTCCTCTCGAATCGAAGAAGGATTTCTCATCCACTTTTGATACAGCGCCGTAGAGCAGGACTGGGATGGTCAGGGTCTTATATAGGATCTCCTTAGTAGTTCGAGTGAGGTTTTAACGACTGAATTGGCTTCCTAGCCCGAAGAAACAGCGGTTGGCAAGAGTAATTCTTCGTTTCATTTCTGACGAGATGTTGTTGTCGGAGTTAGTAGCGGAGCCGAGATAGAACTAGTCCCGACGACCTCATAAACATATATATCTGCCATTGGTGACGTTCTGTCCGATTCTTCGATGTTTTGTGTCCTTTCGTTTTGAAAGCATACACTTTGTTTTGACCTCATTTATTTCTGAACCCATTTTTGCCGCTTTCTTCTCTATACTCACAAACGTGGCTATGACATCACTCTGAGTCCTACCAATGATGTCAATATCGTCGGCGTATGCTAGAAGTTGTACCGATTTTTGGAAAATTGTGCCTCTGGTGTTGGCTCGGGAGTTTTGCACAACCCTCTTAAGAATCAAATTGAAGTCACATGACAGCGCATCGCCTTGCCTAAATACTTTTTTGGTATCGAATGTGTCGTTGAGGTTGTTTCCGGCCCTGATAGAGCAGCGAGAATTCTCCATCATAATCCGACAGAGTTTGGGCGGTATACCAAAACTAGACATGGCTCTGTATAGTTCGTCTCTACATTTGCTGTCGTATGGGGCTTTGAAGTCGATGAACAGGTGGTGGTTATCAATTTGGACTTCTTGGGTTTTTTTTCCAGGATCTGTCGAAGTGTGAAAATTGGATCGGTTGTGGACTTTCCTGGATTAAAACCACCTTGACATGGGCCGATCAGGTTGGTGGTAAACGGTTAAAGGCGTTCACATATTACGGCAGATGGGATTTTGAAGGCGATGGGATCTTGAAGGCGATGGGATCTTGAAGGCGATGGGATCTTGAAGGCGATGGGATCTTGAAGGCGATGGGATCTTGAAGGCGATGGGATCTTGAAGGCGATGGGATCTTGAAGGCGATGGGATCTTGAAGGCGACTTATACTTCTGAAGTTGGCGCAGTTCAGAGGGTCTCTATTTTTGTGAATCGGGCAAACGATGCTGAGGTTCCATTCTTCAGGCATACTTTCTTCCAACCAGGTTTGGCTTATGAGTTGGTGGATGTTAATTACCAAGTCGTCTCCTCCGGCCTTATAAAGCTCAGCGGGAAGCCATCATTTCCCGCAGCCATGGAATAGAAAGGTTCATAATTTTGTTTGTTCAATGAAAACCTGCCAAGGTCTTCAAAGCATCACCATTTCTCATTTCTATCTCCCAGTATAGCCCTCATACAAAGTATACGATGTCCCGTAAAAAATTGAAAAAAAAATTGTCTACAATCAAAAAAGAGAACTCTTGTTCTAAAACGAAATTCAAATCCTACCAAAGCCATTAAAATGTCTCCACAAACCCCTCAAAACACAAAAAAAAAACCAATTAGGTCTTAACATCTGCCATCATATCCCCGCACTGCGTCCACTTGACCATCCAATTAGTCCCCAAACCTTTGTGCAAATGCCTTCAAAAACAACATTATTTTGATTATTTCCTCCTCACATACTCAGCCCGTAATTGTCAGTTTCCTTCAGTTTATCGGGCCATCTCAAGCCCAAATGACTAATATGGAGAGGAAACAAGTGTCTTGTCATATTCGTCTCTGCATAACCAATGAGTTGCTCAGAAGACATGAAACAATAAAATCGTGAACGTAAGCACTTTCGTAGATACGAATACAAATACAGAACCTAATTATTGTTTTGTTTATTTTTCTTATTCTTCTCATGTGTATGAGTGTGTGTGTGTGTGAATTAATTTGTATTTTATGGTTAATATAGGTGAGATGTTTACGTTAGCACTATCTTAGCGAGTAATAAAGATGATCTAAGTGTGTGAATAAAGTGGGCATAGTTTCTTTTTTTTCCTTCTGAAGGCTTTATCGGGTCTTGTGAAGTTTTAATTGGCAAATCAGCTTTGGTTTGGTGCAAGTCAATTAATAGAATAATTGACCCAACTTTTGTTTATTTATTTTTGGGCTAAACTTGATGGTGACGTCGTCATTGGTTGGACGGAATTGCTTTTGTTTTTCAATTTTGTTGTATGCTACTCAATCCCTTTATACGAGTTTTATGAATCATAACAATGGCATGAGACTCACTAGTAACAATAAAATATGTTGCAATATTCTGCACACTTGCAATTGTAGCTGTCACAACGTTGAGTCCGACCAATACACCGATTTATGGAAGATTGTGCCTCTAGAGCATTGGCTCACTGGTTTTACACAATCCTCTCAATAATGATGTTAAAGAAGTTGCATGACAGTTGATAGCCTTCCTACAATTCTGTTATATCGGGTGTTTTTTTTTTTTTTTTTGAGGTTGGTTTTTCGAATAGAGGTAAAACTGACATTTTGTGGTCAAATCGGGCAACTCTAATGTCAGTTATGTTTACCTTGGTTTACGATTTCATCATAAACATGTTGACAACTCTTGCAAATCTTGCAAATTATTTCTAAAATAATGGTTTAGTTCGCGAAGTTTACCGCAAGCTTCGTGTATTTTATGGTCGACATAATCGTCCATCAGAGCAATTAATTCGATTAACCATGGATGGTTTTCGCACTACGTTTACTCTACGTGATAATACGCATTCGCAGGGACGTCGAACAGTGCGCGCCGAAGAAACAATTTCCGCTGAGGAGGACCCGAACGAATTGATTCGCCACCGTGCATAGCGATTGGAGCTTTGTCCATCAACTTTATGGAAGATTTAGCGCAAAGATCTTGGCTTACGACCTTACAAGATCCAGCTCGCGAGACCATGCAATGCGTCGTGATTTTGGTGTATAGGCCGAAAATGAGATCTCGATGAGGCTAATTTTTGGTTGAATGGCAAAATTGCCGCATTTGGAGTGAAGAGAATCCACATGAGACCCTCGAGACGCCAATAGAGCTTGGTTTGCTCTATTGGCTGGTGGAGTCATCGGGCCATACAAGCAAAATTGCCGCATTTGGAGTGAAGAGAATCCACATGAGACCCTCGAGACGCCAATAGAGCTTGGTGTGCTCTATTGGCTGGTGGAGTCATTGGGCCATACTTCTTCCGAAACGATGCTGGATAGTCAGTTACCGTTAATGGAGACCGGTATAGAGCTATGATAACCGACTATTTTGTTCCCGAATTAGATGGCGTGAATCTGGATGATATGTGGGCCCAAAAAGACAGCGCACGTCACAATCGATTTATTGAAGGAAACATTTGATGAGCGCATAATTTCGAGGAATGGACCTGTCAATTGGCCACCAAGATCGTGTGATTTGACACCATTGGATTATTTTCTTTGGGGATATGTGAAGTCGCTGCTCTACATCAACAAACCAGAAACGTTAGGGTACTTGGAAGCCAACATTCGTGGCGTTATTGCCGACATACGGCCCCAAATGCTCGAAAAAGTGGTTGAAAATTGTACCTACAGACCTGGCCTTCATTGAACCAGCCACCCGATATTATGTTTAAACATTAATGGCATCAAATTATCCTTCCAATAAAAATTGATGGACATCAAAACGATTTCCTTGTGTTTAATTTCAATTCAAAGTTCTATACCTCTAAAAAAAAAAAGGTCGGTAAGGTCGGTTCAGGTCTTGATGGAGAAGGGGAAATTCCCCATGATGGACGAGATTATGCGGTATACCAAAACTAGACATGGCTCTGTATGCTGTCGTATGCGACTTTGAATAGGTGGTGGGAATCGATTAAGACTTCTTGGAATTTTTTTCCAGGATCTGCCGAAAGTGTGAAGATAGAAGTTTTGCAGACTTTCGTTGAGTAAAACCACACTGATAAGGGCCGATCACATTGTTGGGTAACGGTTGCAGGCGTTCACATATTACTGCATATGGAATCTTGTAGACGATGTTGAGAAGACTTATGCCTCTGTAGTTGGCGCAGTAAAGAGGGTCAGCCTTTGTTGGTGAATCGGGCAATTCGGTTCCATTCTTCAGTCATACCAGATTTGGCTTATGAGTTGGTTGCGACAATTAATCTTGGTGTTGGGTTGGTGCTGACGTGAAAGTTCCCTCTATAGTTCGGCGGTTCGTTTGGGACTTGACCTTATCTTAATCACAACGAAAAAACGTCCATGCCAGTCTTTAACGTCTAGGTATGATGACGCTTGAGAGATTTTTTCCTCCTTGCAATGGTTATTTTACTCGTCTCAATAACCTCGTATGTTACCTACCATTCACCGAAAACCGTCATTTCCAGCAGCCTTGAGTTTTGTTATGGCTCTTCTCACTTCACTTAGGTCAGATGGATTGTAGTTTACGCTGTCATCGCCAATATTGAATGGTTCGTTCTGCCTGACAGCGGAATGTTGAGCCTAATGCCTTAAAAAGTCTGCAGAAGTGATTCTTTCATATCATCATCATCGACTGTGTCTCAACTAATGATATCTCCCTGTTCATCTCGACACGATTCTGTTGGAAACTTATATCCCCGGCATTGACGTTTTTCATTTAATAAAACTTGCGAACATCGTTTCTGGAGTGGCACCCCTCTATATCCTCGACCGCGCACTTTTCTTGCTCTTCTTTCCTTTTTTTTTAGAAAGGCCGGTGTTTTTCCCTCCTCAGTGGCTGTTCTTGACTTCACCTGCACCTTAGCCGTTTCATAAGGAATGTCGACAGATGCTCGCAGCCAAGAAAAAGGTGGAATTTCTCATATTCTGGCTTTATTTACTTTTCATACGGGCGTTGCTCAACATTTCCTGCACACAATTTTCGGGGAATCTCCCTAAATATTTGTTTAGCATAATTTCAAAGCCCATCAAGCTATATCTGCTCGTCTGTTCATCCGCTTATGTGCCACAAATTCGTGGGCCTTGGATTTTGGTAAAGTAAAACTTTTCCGGTAGTCTTAAGGTCACCGAACTTTTCGGATTCAGGAAAAAAGGCATACAAACTGATTCTCATTTAATTTTCTCAAACAAATAACTCTCTCACTTCATAATTGATGAAATGATCATCCACCACCTCATTGTTCGGGAATAGACCACTTTGAGCACAATTCCTTGTTTTCTGAATTAGCGATGTCCATTCTGGATAATGTGATGTATGCTTCAAGTGAACACTTAGCTTTTATGGCTCTTTTTTCACAACGGGCCTACCCACAATATCAGAGCCAAGGAAAAGCGCTGGCCAGCGCCACAGGATTCTACAACCTAGTCACCTGGTGAACATTTGTGGCCATGTTAAGACATTACCCCTCTTTGCTGAGGAACGATTCATATGTAACGTCTCTTGTGCTCTAAGGGTCTTAAAATGTTAACACACACCCTAGAGCACCAACCGTTCTCACGACCTGGTGCAAATTGGTAGTCATGTTAACTTTGCTGATGTGCGAGACCTATCTAACGCCTAAGAGGCTTATAAGATTGTTAACACATACCCTACAACACCAACCGTTCTCACGACTTTGGGGTAACAAGGGGCCTACCTCTCTAATAGACTGAGTCAAGCAGAGTGGTGTAAGGACAACATAAGAAGACATGACTCAGGAGCCCCTGTTACCCGTGGAACCAGAATATAGCTTTGCAACTGTGAAGTCGTTGAGGAACGATTCATATGTAACGTCTCTTGTGCTCTAAGGGTCTTAAATTGTTAACACACACCCTAGAGCACCAACCGTTCTCACGACCTGGTGCAAATTGGTAGTCATGTTAAGGCATGAAACCACTTTGCTGAGGTGTGAGACCTATCCAACGCCTCTTAGGGTCATAGATTGTTAACACATACCTTACAGCACCAACCGTTCTCACGACTTTGGGGTAACAAGGGGCCTACCTCTCTAATAGACTGAGTCAAGCAGAGTGGTGTAAGAACAACATAAGAAGACATGACTCAGGAGGCCCTGTTTCGCGTGGAACCAGAATATAGCTTTGCAACTGTGAAGTCGCTTCCAGATGGGTTCCTTATAGCCCTAAAGTATGCATCATCTTGAAATTTCTTCGAATTCAACGAACACAAGAAACAGTAACTCCCCGAAGTTAGTACGGACACCACCCACGGAGTAAGTCTCAACTACATCTAAAATCTTTCCTATCACTCTTTTTCTATCCCTTCTCTAACGCTCGTATTGTGGTTCAACATATAAGCATTCATAACCCCTTTAGTGCGTGCAAATTATAAAAAAGGCCTGGCAACCTCTCCCATTCCGGATAGTTGGATCATAATCATTAAACAAAAAATAACGCGTCTCTACTAGTTCGTCTCTGGGATTTGCATATTGGTGACATTCCCTCTTAGTTGCCATTTGCGCCAAGCATGATGACATTCACGACAAGCAAGCTGCAGGTATATTCCATAACCCTTCATACGTCTACAAACTGGGAATATCTTCTATTTAACAAGGGATTCCGTAATTTATTTCCTTTTCGACACATGACCCACGAATCGCAGGGAAACGACAATTTTACCAACCAAAGGGATGTTTCCAAACTCAACAAATTAAAAAAAAAAAAAACGCCGTCGCGACTCATTCATTAAATGCAACACTCCCACCAACTCCCAATGTTTGATGGATTTTCTTCATAAACATGACAAATGATCACAGCTGTCACCTCTTTCCGTTTTGCATTCAAATGAATCCGTGAGAAAACAAATCTTAATACCCAGAGACGCTCTCTCAGTTCTTGCGCATCCTGTTTCCTTCGAGTTCGAATAAATTAAAAACCGAACAAAAAAAAACCATCCCCAAGCAACCGAACCCCATCAGTAAAACCGCGTTTAAAAATAGACTCTGCTCGTTCACTCCGCATAGTCCTTTTAAAATGATTCCATCTCCCCCATCGTTAGAGCAGTCCTTTCTATTCCATTTGGCATTCATCTTCCTTTAGTCTGCGTAACCTTTTCTCGTTACGTCTTCATTTCCTGTGGCTCTGCCTGTGCGCGCTGGGGTCCACTCTATACACACGGAATCATAATTTTTAATTGCCTCTCGGTTTTTATCCCTCTTGCCAGTACTCGCAACCGTCCCGCGATGAGTCGTAATGTTTGCAGGTTCTCGCTCATCATCAGCATCAACGCGCCACTGGAATCCTTGTTAGCACTGAAATAGTCTCCTCCCGCACACATACACAAAAACAAAACATTAAAATGCACACACTTAACGATGAGCATAGCACGGTGTTATTTTGTGTGCATCTCTTTTCAAGGTTAGGGTTTCTTATTAAAAAAAACCCGTAATACGAGGATTTCGCTTTAAGGAGAGTGAAAGTGCTTTGTGGCGCTGGAAAAATCCTCCTAGTCAGAGCGGGTAATATGCGAAGTCGTATAAATTGAATACCCAGAGGTGTATGTATGTGCTGGTCGTATATGAGTTTTACAAGTCATTGTAGTCGTAATTATCACCATTACACCCCTTGTAGCCGGAGTATGGGTTTCATGAACATGACGCTATCAAATTTCTGTCTTTTGCGTCTTTTTCGACATCAACCATGATGATTTCTTTGAAAGGAGCGCCTTCCCGCAGCAGCACCATAATCGTAATATCATGTTTAATGGAACACATTCATCCAATGCGTAGGACGGGGTTCAGAAAGGCTTCTCGAATTGCGTTCGGGATACGTGGAGCATGGATGATAAATTGTTGCAGGACCATAAACAAATGGTCTGGGTGTATAGAGCAGCCGGCAAAAGGCTGTTTTAAACTCGAATCGTTCAATCAATTGATACTTGATGACTTTTACAATTATTTAGAGATGCTGAAGTACCACGAGTTATGGGCACTTGGTGAGTCATTCAATGGAATGAAATACTAGACGCATCCATTGGTGGGGAACGAACCCGTTGACTTAAGAGTGGATACTATATACCATTGGGGATAAAAGTTTGGTACCAACGTTGTAACTATGGCGCATTTTAATGATTGACAGTTTTAAGCGCACTCCATATCTGCATGAGATAAACATGGAAAGCTGAAGCGATTTTGACATATCAGTGTCTTTAATAATTCTATCCACCTGCCCAACCGAGCGCCACCAAATTTTGGGCTTAACCTGGCATATGGTGACATATGGTTTTTTTGGGTGCCGTTACATTAGGACGAGCGGCATAGGGTCACAGGACAAATTTTGGCATTTGGCAACCGTTTCACCGTATGATAGATAATGAAAAAAATTTGTTCCATGTCATGAAGCAAACCCACGCACTTCTCCTTCGTTTTACAACGTTCGAAGAGTGATAGCTATAATGGACAAGTCTACTAACTTAATCAAATGGCGCTACAAACCGGAATGAACCTGGGCTTCAACCAACATTCCTCTCCATTTAGCCCCGTCCTTAGCTAACTGCCTCCAGTTGCGCACTCCAAGTTGGTTGAGGTCGGTTTCTACTTCTGCGCGCCACTTAAGACAAAGTCTTCACCTACTGCGCCCCATGTCTAGCTGGGAATTGAATACTCTGCGAGCCGGAGTATTGGTGTCCATTCATACTACATGTTCTAGCCATCTTAAACGTCCAAAGCAGAGTTTCTTGACCAGGGGCATATCGCCGTACAGCTCGTATAGTTCTTGGTTTAATCTTCGTCTGCATATCCGGCGAACGTAAACCGGACCGAAGGTTTTACGAAGAATTTTCCTCTCGAATCGATCAAGGATCTCTTCATCCGACCAAGGATCTCGTCATGCTTCAACGCCGCAGAGCAGGACTAGGATGATCAGGGTCTTTCATAGGATCTCCTTAGTAGCTCGGGTGAGGGCTTTACTACTAAATCCCCTTCTTAGCCCGAAGAAACAGCGGTTGGCAAGAGTAATTCTTCGTTTTATTTCTAACGAGATGTTGTTGTCAGAGATAACAGCGGAGCTGAGGTAGACAAAGTCGCGAACTACCTCAAAGTTATATCTGTCAATGGTGACGTTCTGTCCAATTCGTCGATGTTGTATGTCCTTTCGTGTTGACAACACATACATATGCTAGTAGTTGCACCGATTTTTGGAAAATTGTGCCTCTAATGTTGGCTCGGGAGTTTTACACAATCCTCTCCAGAATAAAATTGACAGCGCATCGCCTTATCTAAATCCTTTTTTGGTATTGAATGAGTCGGTGAGGTCATTTCCGACCCTGATGGAGCAGCGAGGATTCTCCATCGTCATCCTACACAAACGGACAAGATTGGCGGTAGACCAAAACTATACATGGCTCGGTGTAGTTCGTCTGTATGAGGCTTTTAATTCGATGAATAGGTGGTGGGTATCGATTTGAACTTCTTGGGTTCTTTTACACGATCTGCCGAAGATTTGATCGGTTGTGACATTCCTGGCCTAAAACCACACTGATAAGGGCCGAACAGGTTGTTAGTAAACAGTTTCAGGCGTTCCCATATTACAGCAGATACGATCTTGTAGGTGACGTGGAGGAGAGCCCCTGTAGTTGGCGCTGTTCAGAGGTTCTCCATTCCTGCGGATCGGGTAAATGGTGCTGAGGTTAAATTCTTCAGTCCGACCGGATTTGGCTTATGACTTGGTGGATGTTATTAACCAATTCATCTCCGCTGGCTTTGTAAAGCGGGAAGGCCGTCATTTCCGGCAGCCTTATTAAGCTTCACTTTATATATTGCTATCCGCACTTCACTGAGGTGGTTGGCAGTTTTCGCTGTCGTTGCCAATATGGTGCCAATATGCGGAATTTTGTTCTTTATCGCCGTTGACCAGTCTTGCAAAGTGGTTCTTCCATATCCTCAGCATCGACTGTGTCTCAACTACGTTATTTCCTTGCTCATCTAGACAGGATTTTGGTCGAGTTTTGCATCATTGGCTTTGACGTTTTACACTTTGGTGAAACTTGCGAACATCGTTCGTGGAGTGGCACCTTTCTATAGCTTTGATTGCGCGCTTTTCTTGCTCTGTTTTCTTCCTTCTAAAAAGCCGGTGTTCTTCCCTACTTCGGAAATTTGCCGGATTGGAGTTGTCCTTTCCCTTTTTCGGGAGGGGGTGAACCACCGCCGTATTCTACCGCACTGGATAACATCCATTATTCAGCGCGTTGTTGAACAGCGTATCGTAAATGTCCAACGATTCAGTGGGTTAGGCTTCTTTATCTATATGAATCGGAAATGATTGGGAGTTCCACCTTCGAGGTTAACAGGGGTTTAGACCCACTTCGCTCGGCGGTGAAACTACTGTTCTCAGATCACCATTCCGTTTTGTTACATCGGAGGGGCAGTTAAACGACCCCAGGACATTGTTCGGGCGAATGCTATCATTCACCTTAAACACTCTTTGAAAAACAGCCTGCCTCCACTTTTTCCTGAGGCTCTTCAATAAATCCTGTGGGGCTATTTCCTTTTATTTGGGGAAAATGCCCCATGAAGCCCCACTGCCCCCACTTCCTCCTGAGGTTTTTCAATTACATAGAAATCTTCTTCGGAGACGTCTTCCCCCTGGTCGATTTTTTCCAAAAAGTATTTAAAAATAATGTGATGCACTTAAGCATTTTCAAAAATTAAAGACACAAACCCATCATGTCATCACAGCAATCAAAAACACCAAACACAAACCTCTCGTTATATTCTCTTCACTTGTGATACACGTATCTACAAGCGATAATCCCGTTAAATACATTCATTTTCGTCCTGGTTCCTTGAAAAACATGGTTAATTGTATTTCTAACCACTTTCAGAACGACGTTCTAATTTCATTGCGTCAGAGACCAATATACAAGAAGATTGCGTTTACAAATTATACACGCCATATAGGTACCGGAACGAGTACATCTAACTTTTAATCAAATTTATGCCAACACAAACAGAAGGAAAAGAAAAAAACATCCAAAAACCTCATCAAAAGTTGACAAAGTATCTGTGCAATACCATCCGACTGTACACCAAAATCAGGGCTCTTCCATTGACAAGCATATCTGGAAAATGATTTCCAAAATATAATGAAAATGTTGTGTCGTCTGTGTTTTTTTTTTTGTTATTTTCTGCCGTTGGTTCATTTATTTTTGTTATCCTTGCGAAAGGTTTTCTCTTTTTTTTTGGCGATATTTACATGACAAATTTTGTACACACCAGATAGTCGAATGTGTAATGCGAACGATGTACTAAGCCATACTATACATTGATGTGTAAGGACATTACACACACGGAGAGAGAGAGAGAGAGAGAGAGAGAGGGAGTACTTTTTGGTTACATGAATGACATTATACATTCAGTTTTCCATTTTTTTTAAGGATCTACTTGTGATTAAATTTTTGAATAATAAAACGGATTTTTTGCAAACAAAGACGTAATTGCGTCTGGGATGAGTATGTATTGTCAAAACAAATAAACAGAATCATTATTTTGAGTTATCTTCGGGGAATTTCGAATAACTGAATCTCACTTTGGTTGTAAACCACGAATATGTAAAAAGGTAGATTCGGCATTATGAAAACATTAGCAATTGTGAATGAAGCGTATCTAAACGTCACAATTGGGACTTAAAACGCAAACGACAAGAAGACAAGATGTTGCATATTCTGTTGAACTAAATTTTGTTAAAATGGGGTGGTTAAGACAAAACATTTGAGAAGGCTACAATCCACAAGGGAATTATAGAGCTTCCTATGTCACCTTTAATGAAAGGTCCCAACAAATTTTCTATTTCTATTTTATTGAAGATCCTCAGGAGAAAGTGGAGGCAGTGGTGGCTGTCTTGCAGGAAGTTTATAAGGTGAATAATAGCATTCGCCCGAACCGAGTCCTGAAAAACAATGCCCTGCTCCATCATTTCTATCTCCGAAACGACATAACGCAATGGTGATCTGAGAACCGTGGTTTCACCCGGTTTGATGAAGAAAACTTGGCAAACGCCATAGTCGCCGAAGTGGGTCTAGTCCCCTGTTAATCTCGAAGGTGGAACTCCAGATCATCTTCGATTCCATAAAGAAAAAGAAGTCAGCGGGAGTCGATGGTATACCCAACATAGTACTGCGACACTTACCCCCTGTAGCTGTGCACATTTACGCCACCCTGTTCAACAACGCGCTGAATAATGGATGTTATCCAGTGCGGTAGAATACGGCGGTGGTTCACCCTCTCCCGAAAAAGGGAAAGGACAACTCCAATCCGGCAAATTTCCGATCGATAAGTCTTCTTCCGAGTATCAGAAAAGTTTTTGAAAAGATTCTAAATCGGGCTCTGTTCCAGCGATCTGTGGAGACTAAGATAAACAAGAGACCGAGTTTGGTTTCAAGGCGGGATATTACACTATTCATGCCCCCCAAACTGGTCTCCAAACTGTGCTTTGATATACAAAGCCATATATCAGTGCAAGGGTCTGGTTGATTTAGAGAAGGCCTTTGACACCGTATGGTTACATGGCCTCTAAAGCTGACCATACTTGGCATAAGTAAACCACTGATATATTATATGCTCCATGACATGTGGACCGGTAGAACGCTAGTTGTCAAATGTGGCAATGTAACTTGTACCACAGAATTTTTGATTAAAAATGGTCTGCAGCAGGGAGCGGTAAGCTCGCCGATTCTCTTTAGTATTTACACCAGTAATATGGTAGGTGGGTAGTCTTACTCGGGCTATGGTCTTATCGCGTCCAGACCAGACCCTACTGTCGAGGTCATTCAAACTCTTTTACAGCGGGACTTCTAGCAAAAAAGAACTTTTCGAAATCGGTAAATATCCGTTGTACGACACCGTTGTCTAGGGCCGTGCCGTGAAAAAAAAAGATGAGCGTAATAGCGCAGAATTTTAAAATTCGGCATTATTTCGCTTTATGAAAGTAGACCGCCAAGTCCGACGCGCAACGCGTATCTCTTAACCTTTCGATGAACACCATACCACCAGCATCGAATGTCGAAGAAAAATGGCAAGGCAAAGGTTTCTCGCGCCTACCAGCAAGAAACCCCTGGTTTGATGAGGTATGGCGACATATGCCCGCAGCCAAGAACGTGGCCTACAAGACTAAGCTGCAGGTGAAGACGAGAGCTGCCATTGATCTCTATATGCAAAAAAGTAGGGAAGAACACCGGCTTTTTAGAAGGAAGAAAACAGAGCAAGAAAAGCGCGCAATCAAGGCTATAGAAAGGTGCCACTCCACGAACGATGTTCGCAAGTTTCACCAAAGTGTAAAACGTCAGAGCCAATGATGCAAGGCTCGAACAAAATCCTGTCGAGATGAGCAAGGAAATATCGTAGTTGAGACACAGTCGATGCTGAGGATATAGAAGAACCACTTTTCAAGACTGGTCAACGGCGATAAAGAACAAAATTCCGCATATTGGCACCATATTGGCAACGACAGCGAAGACTGCCAACCACCTCAGTGAAGTGCGGACAGCAATATATAAAGTTAAGCTTAATAAGGCTGCCGGAAATGACGGCCTTCCCGCTTTACAAAGCCAGCGGAGATGAATTGGTTAATAACATCCACCAACTCATAAGCCAAATCTGGTCGGAAATATGTATGCCTGAAGAATGCAACATCAGCATCGTTGCCCCATCCACAAAAAAGGAGACCCTCTGAACTGCGCCAACTTCAGAGGCAAAAGTCTCCTCAACATCGCCTACAAGATCCTATCTGCTGTAATATGTGAACGCCTGAAACTGTTTACTAACAAACTGATCGGCCCTTATCAGTGTGGTTTTAGGCCAGGAATGTCCACAAACGATCAAATCTTCAAACTTCGGCAGATCGTGGAAAAACACCCAAGAAGTTCAAATCGATACGCACCACCTATTCATCGATTTCAAAGCCGCATAGGACGGCCTTTATAGAGACGAACTATTCCTAGCCATGTATAGTTTTGGTTTGGATGGAGAATTCTAGCTGCTCCATCAGAGTCGGAAACGACCTCACCGACACATTCGATACCAAGAAAGGATTTAGGCAAGGCGATGCGCTGTTAATTTGATTCTGGAGAGGATTGTGTAAGACTTCCGAGCCAACATGTGAAGCACAATTTTCCAAAAATTGGTGCAACTACTAGCATACACCGACGATATTGACATCATTGATAGGACTCCACATGTTGTCATACCCACGTTTGCTAGTATAGAGAAGGAAGCAGCAAAAATGGGTTCTGCAGTAAATGAGGGCAAGACTAAGTATATGCTGTCAACACGAAAGGACACACAACATCGACGAATAACGTCACCATTGACAGATATAACTTTGAGGTAGTTCGGGACTTCGTCTGAATCAGCTCCGCTGTTATCTCTGACAACAACATCTCGTTAGAAATAAAACGAAGAATTACTCTTGCCAACCGCTGTTTCTTCGGGCTAAGAAGGGAATTTAGTAGTAAAGCCCTCACCCGAGCTACTAAGGAGATCCTATGAGAGACCCTGATCATCCCAGTCCTGCTCTGCGGCGCTGAAGCATGAAGAGATCCTTGGTCGGATGAAGAAATCCTTGTTCGATTCGAGAGAAAAATTCTGCGAAAAATCTTCGGTCCGGTTTACGTTTGCCGGATATGCAGACGAAGATTAAACCAAGACTTGTACGGCGACATGCCCCTGGTCAAGAAACTCTGCTTTGGACGTTTAAGATGGCTAGAACATGTAGTATGAATGGACACCAATACTCCGGCTCGCAGAGTATTCAATTCCCAGCTAGACGTCGGGCGCAGTAGTTGAAGACTTCATCTTAAGTGGCGCGCAGAAGTAGAAACCGACCTCAACCAACTTGGAGTGCGCAACTGGATGCAGTTAGCTAAAGACCGGGCTAAATGGAGAGGAATGTTGGTTGAAGCCCAGGTTCATTCCGGTTTGAAGCGCCACTTTAGTAAGTAAGTATTACTGCTGGCAATAATTCCACATAATAAGTTTTGTCCTATCTACCTCTGAAAGGAATTTTTAGTTTTGGCCAATAACGGAAAATCATTATTATTCACATAGACACCGATCCTTCAGACTCCGGAATAAACGGATTTGATCCAACGCTCAGCACGCTGCGAAAGAGAAAGTTGCGTACGACCTAGTCATGCACGCACCACTCGTTTTCTTTTGAAATTCACTTGCCTTTCAATGACTGTTTAGGCTTCTGAGTTAAGATTGCTTTCCACTTTTTCGGCGTTAAGGCAGTGGCAGCAGATGCGCTTGATCTGTAATCGAAAGTAAGTCGAATGATATGTGAAAAAACTGACTCGTAAAGGGTAAAGGATTCACTTTAAAACAAGGGCCGTGGTTAAGTTTTTACTAAAGACTCTGTCTGACTACGTGGCGTTTGGTACAGATACGAGATACTTGTGATATAGGACTGAATTATATAGTTTGACACTTTCAGGAGGATCCGAATTACTAGTCACATTGATTCGATACAGACGACCAATGGCTACAAACAATATCAGTACAGCCCAACAAAACTTGTAACGTGGTCAGGGGAAAACTGAAACAGGGAAACATACACCAACACAATGAGAAATTTTAGTAAGCGAATGTTAGATCAAATAGTCAACCAACCAGATTTTATTGAAATTCAAGCTCACAGTTCTGAAACTTTTGTAATTTTTGTAATTTTTTTTATTTTTTTAAACATTGCCTAGTTCTTAATTCTTTTAAATTTTTAAATTGTTTTTTTAATTATTTTTTTCATAACTTTTTATCTTTTATTTTAAAATTCTGATAAAATTTGACGATTTACTTGAAATCCAACAACTTAAAAGGCGGTAGAAATGTGTACCAAACTCAAAGAATTGTTGGGTGAAACTCCAGGCTTCACCGCTTACTCAATTTACTGGGAGAGGGTTTCCCAGTACATAAGAACATGTAAATTCTGTTTAGATTTGATATTCATCTTCGTAATCGCTTGTAATATCCGCTTTCTTTAAATTTGCATATCCGTGTAGGCGCATTCTCATTCACAGAAACCGCAATCTAATGCTCCAAGAGATACAGATCATTAAATTAAAGATGGAAGCTAAAGAGTTCACCTCAAGCGTTAAAGTGATCCCGCTTACCAAAATCTTTGTGGTCTTCAAAAAAAAAAAAAAAAAACGGAACCTTCGCTCTTTTCATGTATACAGCCCTGTTATCACATATATCCACCAGCCGGAATCAAAATCTCTTCATTCATCGTATTTGATGTTACGTGTGCGGTGGTGGTCGCCTTACGGCTTTTCTATTATGTATTCCCCCTTAAAAAAAAAACCATAAAAACAACATAAATTCACGAGGAAATTGCTAAAAGAAAAACCTTTTGAAATTGCCCCTCAACCCCCATCCCCCGTCCCATAACACATTACCATAATAACAATTTCCCATGCTGGATAATTTGTGTGTGCGATGCTGTGTGGAGCCGAGCCATCTTTAAGATTAGGGGTACCAAGGACGCAATTTCGAGAGAAGTAAACACATGTCCCACACACTGTGCCGGTGTCCTAGCCTTTTATCTATGTAAACACATGCGTCTATGTAGTATGGACCGGGGGGATCTGATCTTTTGAGGCGCCTGGAAATTGGATGAATTCATTTATAATGAAATGTTTGTAGTTTGGATGAGGTTTGCGAAAAAAGTGAGTGTTTATGCGGACGCTAGGGCGTGGGGGAGTATGTTTTTACTCATTGCTGGAGAAGCAGATGGATGCCTTCGATAATTATGTTGGTATTAGTCACCCTTTAGGCCATTGGAGTCTAAGACCAAGTACCCCAAATGGCCTTAATTACTTTCTTAAGTGGAGCTACGGTCTGGAATGAAGCTGGGCCTCAACCAACATGCCGCTCCCATCTACCCGGATCTTAGCTAACTGCTTCATTTGCGCACTCCAAGTTGGTTCAGGTCGGTTTCTATTTGTGCGCGTAACTTAAGGCGTGGTCTTCCTCCAACGAACGTGTGGCTGGGAATCGAAAACTCTGCGAACCGGAGCATTGGTGTCCACTTGTTCTGAATGTCGTTGCCATCTTAAACGTCTAATGCGGAGTTTTTTGACAAGGGTCATGTCGCTGTACAGCTCGTATAGTTCTTGGTTGAATCTACGTGTCCATACGTAGAATTTTCCACTCCAATCGACCAAAGATTTCATCATCCGCTTTTGAGACGGTACATGCTGCAGCGCCGTAGAGCAGGACTGGGATGATCAGGGTCTTATATAGGATCTCCCTAGTAGTTCGAGTGAGTGCTTTACTACTGAAATTCCTTCTTAGGCCTAAGAAACAGCGGTTAGCAGAAGTAATTCTTCGTTTAATTTCTGACGAGATGTAGTTGTCAGAGTTAACAGCGGAGCTGAGGTAGATAAAGTTTCGTACTACCTCAAAGTTATAAATGTCAATGGTGACGTTCTGTCCAGTTCGTCGATGTTGTTGACAGCATAAGGTTAGTCTTACCCTCATTTACTGCTAAACAAATTTTTCCCGCTTCCTTCTCTATACTAGCAAGCGTGGTTATGACATCACGTTGAGTCCAGATTTCTATATCGTCGGCGTATGCTAGTAGTTGCACCGATTTTTGGATAGTTGTGCCTCTAGTGTTGGCTCGGGAGGTTTGCATAATCCTCTCAAGAATCAAATTTAAGAAGTCACATGGCAGCGCATCGCCCTGCCTAAATCCTTTTTTTGGTATCGAATGTATCGGTGAGGGCGTTACCGACCCGATGGAGCAGCGAGAATTCTATATCGTCATCCTACACAAAGGATGAGTTTGGGCGGTATACCAAAACTCGACATGGCTTTCTATAGTTCGTCTCTTTAAAGGCTATCGCATGCGGCGTTGTAATCGGTGGTGGGTATCGATTTGGACTTCTTTCCAGGATCAGCCGAAGTGTGAAAATTCTATCGGTGGTGGAATTTCGTGGTCTTAATCACACTGATAAGGGCGGATCAGGTTGTTGATCAATGATCAGGTTTCAGGCTTTCACATATTACAGCAGACAGGATCTTGTAGACGAGGTTGAGGAAACCTATGCCTCTGTAGTCGGCGCAGTTAAGAGGGTTTTCCATTCTTCAGGCAAATTTTCATCCGATGTGGATGGTGGATGGATGAGGGAAGGCCGTCATTTGCGGGAGCCCTATTAAGCGCTTTTCTTGCTCTTTTTTTCTTAAGAGACTGTGTTTTTCCTTATTTTTTGCCTATAGTCTTGTAGTCCTCGTTCTTGGCTACGAGCATCTGTCGGCATTCCCCATCTTTGCTTTTCTTCTACGACATTCGATGCTGGTGGTTAGGGGAGGTTAAGGGATATGCGTTGCCCAAAGGTCTTGGCGGTCTCTTGCGACTGCAGTCTTTCAGCATCAAATTTTTTCACAGTTTTTCTGGATTGTTGTGGCATGGTGGATATCCGCATTCTTACCTTGGCTGCAGCAAGGTAGTGGTCCGAGTCGATGTTAGCTCCTCGGAATGCTCAGACATCCAAAATACTGGATGCGTGCCTCTTGTCTGTCGCAATGTGATCAATTTGGTTGTCCGTTCTTTGATCTGTAGACCACCATGTCCCCTTATGGATATCGCGGTGAGGAAAGCGTGTGTTGGCTATAGTGGCATTTCGTTCCGTAGCGAAGTCAATTAGCGTAAGTCCGTTACCAGACGTGTTGTCGTTTTTCGAAAACACGGCTAAAGATATCTTCTCTTGTTACCTTTGCGTTGAAATTTTCCAGCACGATGAACATCGTACTGGCGCAGTCGCTCAAAGGTTTTGTCAAGGAGCTCGTAGTAGCAATCCCTATCTACATCATCTTTTTCCTCCGTTTTGGCAGGAGCGGCATATAAGGGTTATGATGGCGTATTTGACCTTGATGCGGATTGTTACAATGCCTCTGGCACTTATAACAAATCCGCATCGGAATAGTCGCTGTTTTTGATCACTCTAGCACGGTCCGTAGACACTGTTTTTTATTCTCTTTTTGCCCGCCCCAAACGGTCGTATATCCGGGATGGCAGTAATGTCTGCTTTGCAGCAGTTTAGGGCTTCCGCTAGGTATTCCATTGCACCTCTCATATTTAATGTTCTCACATTCTAGATGCAGATACGAACGTCGTTTTGTCCTTTTTTTTGTTTAGCAGGGTCGTCAACAATAAAATCAGGCCTTTCCTAGGCTATGGTTGCATCTTAACAATATTTTGTTTTTCCATAGGTCTGTAGTTAACCCAAAGAACAACCCCAACCAGGAGGGTCAGTTCGAATTTATTAGATAGCCCTAGTACACGGGGCCATGAGCATCCACTACGGGATTGAGCGCTGATGTTGGCCTTTCGGTTCATACTCCACCATCTCTGTTCAAGGGGCTTGACTGACCATTGAAATTCATAGACAACATGTTGTCCGAATATGTCGAAGTAGCTTGTTTAGGTTTGCCTGGGACAGCAGGCCGGATATTCATTTCGTGCCATTCTCACCAGGCTCGCGCTTATCGTTTAGCAAGTCGAGTCCGGTGGGATGAGACCAGTACCCGATGGTAACCACTTGGAGGTTAAAAATAAGCGCTTGATATATAGTCAGAGTTACAGCCACTGGGCATTGCCAAGTAAAAGCCAATCAGAGTCTACCCTCGTTCTACAACAACCAAACATCCCAAATAGTCATAAGTTGCAAAAAAAAAAGGAAAACAACCTCAAAATCATTAATAAAATCCACATTTCACTCTTAATTTGACAGCTTTGACAGTCCAATCCACACCCATATTGGAACTTTGAGGCGGTGACTTCGCAAATTGTTTTTGGATGTACTGCTGTGAAAAATTATTACTCGAGCATATACTAGTATTAGGCCTCCAGACACGCTTTATGCCATCAAAAATCATCGTCATCATCATTATCGCGAAAGTATCTTTTGAAGGTGCAGTAACACGCAAAAAAGTATCTCTTTGTGTTTTTTTTTTTGTTAGTTTATTCTTTAGTACATGCTTAAACTTAACGACTTGACATTGGACAGCGTCAGCTCGTAGAAGAGTGTGCGATTTTAAGTACCCTAATGCTACTGGGGAATAGCAATGACATAAAAAGAAACAAAAAAAAGTTAATGAGGTGCAAAATACATGTTGTCACACTTGTCACCTAAGAATAAATTTGGCTAGTTTTGGATTCAGACGACTTAAGTGTAGGTACCTACTTTCTAAAAAGAATCATGCACATGGGCTAGATTTATGACAGGAATTCCTAAGGGATAATTATGCTGACCGGTATGTTGGTGTCGTGATTTAAAGTTCCAAGTGATTGAAAAAGTTCTAGTGAGAACATATAGTCAAATGAAAATTATATTCTTGGGATTCCACGCACCGAAGGAATTATTAACAAATGCGGAGGTGTTCTAAGAAGACTTTTGATCTCTCACGGAAATAAGAAGGACTTAAGGAGGGAAAGTTTGAACGCGTACCACTTAAAAACCGATGGCGTACGCTTTCCCAAGACTCTGCCTAAGAGATGAATATAAGAAATCCCTAACTACACTAAGGACCATTAGCACGGTCAAATTTATTCAGCAATTCAGGAATTTTTTGGTGGATTTTATCCACCAGGTTAGTTGAATTGATGCGTTGGTGCAAGGACTACACATAAATAAAGACTGTGATGTCTTTAGCTTGGCTTTTCACCACATAAGAACTAACCTATTCGGGTTCCAAGTGTCAAAAAAAAGTTCCCTAGGTAGAACAGACTTTCCATCCGACAAACATGAAAGTAAACGTCATGCATTAAGCCTTCAAGTCATAACCCAAACTTTATACACAAAACCAGTGCGATAGGGACTACCCAACCATGGAGGCGATTCTTAATCCGCTTCCCTTGATGTATACATGTTGGAATCATGTGCCTTAAAGAAGGTGGAAGTGATTCTGAATCCGCTTCCCTTAATTTGTGCACGTAGAAATCATGTGCCTCTAAGAACAGCTTAACAAACCGGTGGATGCTAAGTCTCTCAGAACAAGCAGAGATCCTAGAAGATATTATTGGAAGCTCAGTAAACGTTGATTACTCCTGGACTTTGATAAACAAGTCTTCAATTCTTTTCGGAGAAGATATGAACGGGACAGGAATAAACCCACAGATGGATCAAAGTTGAACCATGGAACCGGTGCTGGCATATTCTCAAATGAATCTGTAATTCACAGCTAAATCAGGATACTAACCTGTTGGTGGTGGCTAAACTATTCTTTGCTTTGGTTACTAAAATCCCTATCAAGTTGAGAGTGAAGCTGGAGTCAGTGTTTTTTTTTTTCTCGATGTCAATTTGTGATCAGAGGAAGACGCGAAAGCACGAAGCCATATTATTCAGAAATGTAAGCGAAGGCCTGGTCACAATTAGCATCAGGGACAACTTCACGGAATATCTAGCTGATACGTGCTCAAGTACCCACAAAGCCGAAAGATGATGGAAAGCTTCTCCGATCTCCTTGAGAATAGATACGAGAAGTGCCTTAAATACGACGTCAAAATCGTTTTGCGCGATTTTAACGTCAAACTCGGAAAGGAGGTCATCTTCGGTTCCACGCTTGGAAGGCACAACTTGAACGACATCAACTCCGGAAACGGACTCAGGCTTATCGACTTTGCGGCGGCACGAAATATCATCATTTCCAGCACACAATTCCCAAACATCAACATTCATAAGAGGACTTGGCGGTCTCCAGACCTAAAAACCGTCAACTAACTTGACCACGTTGCGATCGACGCCAGACATGCCTCCAGTATTTGGAAACTTGGTGTTAGCCAAAGAACGGACGTGGATATCCATCGCGCCACAACATCGAACAAATACTATGAGAAGATTCGACGTCACAGGGCTACTATCGCAGGATCTGCTGGAACTTTGGTCGACCGCATCTCCCGCAACTTCTCAACAAGTTCAATGCAGCCAGCATCAAGTGCATAAGACCATCGGCAACAATTGCAAAAAGCCATCAGAAATGCCGCAACTGGTGTGCTGGGTTTCAACCACAACCACACCCCCGGGTTGATGAGAAGTGCCAGCTGGCGCATGCAGCCAAGATCCAGGGACAGAAGATCAGAGCTGCCCGAGCTCTCACCTGACCACCACAAAGTAAATATAGTGGTGACAGCCAACATTCCGTTGTCAGGCAGAATGAGCCATTCAACCTGGACGATGATAATCAAAACTTCCATTCACCTGAACACCACGAAGTAAATATAGTGGTGACAGCCAACACTCCGTTGTCAGGCATAATAAGCCATTCAACCTGGACGGTGACAATCAAAACTTCCGTCAACCTGACCAATACGAAGTGAAAATAGCAAACCAGCAGAGATTTTCAAAGCAGCGGGAGATGGCTTGGTAAGGAGCATACACCAACTCACCTGTGAAATTTAGTCGGATGAAAGTATGCCAGATGAATGGAACCTAAGCATCGTATGCCCTATCTAAAAGATTGGAGGTACTCTGAACAGCGCCAACTACAAAGGAATCAGTTTCCCGAACCCCGCGTATAAAATCCTTTCAGCGGTACTGTGTGAACGCCGTTTCAAACCTGATTGGTCCTGATCAGTGTGGTTTTAAACAAGAAAAGTCAACCGTCAACCATCGGACTCCGGCAGATCTTGGCGAAAACCCAGGAGTTTCAAACCGATACCCACCATCGATTTTAAAGTCGCCTATCATAGAGTGTAAGACGAGGTGTATGTTAAGTTCCGGCAACACTTTACCAAACTCGTCCGGTTGTGCGAGTCAAGAGATCAAGCAAAGTATTACTATCGCCAATCGCTGCTTCTTTGGGCTACGTAGGCATCTAAAAAGTTAAGCCATCTCTAAAAAATCAAGTAGACTTTATATAAGACCCTCATCGTCCCAGTCCTGCTACATGGCGCAGCAGCATGGACATTGACAAAAGCAGATGAAAATTCCATCAATTGTTTTGAAAGGAAGATTATTCACGTGATATTAGGTCCTTGTTTGTATATCGATGGAGTGTGGAGGAAACCAATCTATAAACGGGCTTTACAGCGACGTCGACCTGCTCAAAAAGCTTCGAATTCATCGGCTGAGATGGCTGCGACACGTGGAGCGTATGGACAAAAACGAAACAGCCAGTCGAGTTTTTGAGTCCCTCCCACAGCAGATGAAGACCCCAGCTCAGGTGGCGCGAACATATTGGAGAGTGACGTCAACCAACTTGGTGTGCAAAACTGGAGGCAGCTAGCTAGGGACCGAGCTGGCTGGAGGGGCTTGTTGGTTGAGGCCGTGGTCCACCCCGGAGTGCAAGCGTCTTTAAAATTTAAGTAAGTAAGAACGGTTGAGGTAAGACTTTGTTGACAATTGATGATTTGGTTGTTCACCACAATAGTGGGGATGCTACGACTGGGAATCGAAAGCAGACGTTCTACGCGGCAGTTCATCGCACAAACAATCTCCCAACTGGGTCCGTCACAAGAATTACCAGGCCAATATAATTAGCCAGTGGTATAGCGTTATGTAGATACAAACTAATCACCGAAAATATCTCAACAACTCAAGGTATAAAACTTATCCCGATTATCCAAAACAACACCCTCTCCGTAATGGTATCTCTATCTATAAACTGATCCTGACACGCTTATACAACATTAACTAACCATCCACCTCCATCCTGGAAGTCATTTCTACTGGGAAGCAATCCTTCACGCAGATAGTAGATCATTAGTTTGGTGCCTCCTGCAGTAAACCCTAAAGGATAATTTGTTCACTTTAATCAGAAACAGTTTTACCTTTGGTTTCAAAGGCACCACCATACAATCCCACCACAACATCGTCAAACAAAGTTCCCTGTAAAGTTGTATATTCCCCTTGAACGTCTATCAAAAGTTTGACTATGGCTAGTCTGGCTGAGTCATTTCCCCAGTGGGATAGAGATTCCTTTAGTAAACCACGATGGAATACTCTTGGAACGCAATTTAACTCGGCAACGATGTTTCGTTTTATTGCGCGCAATTTTGTTGTTGTTTACCACCCTCAATTGAGAGAGAAGTACAATGCGTGTATGCATGTATGAGTGGGTGTCTAAAACCAGATAATAGATACAATTCTGACTAATTGACTATATGTGGGGGAGGGTGGGGAATAAAAGTTTCCGTTCGACGCTCACGCTGACGATGCAAGGAATAATCAGTTGTTGGTATCCATGTATCTATGGGTTGAATGATATGGCAGATTCGTTGTTTTTTCTCGATGCTGCGGACCAATGAATCTCAAGTGGACCATGAATCATCAAATTTCCCAAAAAATTACCCACAAAAACTTTCCGAAATCCGATGTGAGGCGAGGTACCGATAGATAAAAGCATTTTCTCGAATGCTTCTGCTGGTACTGGCTACCTCTACCTCCAGGCCTCGACCATTGTTTTTCTTTTACGAAGTGAAATCTGTTACGAAGACCTACAACTGGGATGGGTCTTGATGTTGAATGTTTGCTACCGGATTTTCTGTATTGCTAATTCTCCATTATGACCGGTTGTTTGGCCAGGGTCTTGACAACTTTTGATTTCTTCAAGAGACGCAGACGATACGATAAGGCGCTCAGAGTGTTTTAATTGTTTTGAGGTTTTAAGTTATCGTTGTCATGGGAACGGATTTAACTGTCGTTGATGGATTCGAGTGGAAAGTTATTTTAATGGGCATTCCTATGAGTTTGGAGAAGTTGTTGTTTATAACGAGGTTACGAAGTGTTTGCGACGAGTTATACTTATTTATGTTTACGATTATGTTGAGGAAATACTGAACAGGTTGATGGTTTTATGGTTGAATATAAACGATGAGTTGTTAAATTTAGCATTCGAAGTTTTATTGTGATAGCAATAAAATTTAAATTGCGGGGATTTCTTTGTAAGATGTATAGAAGCCGTTTTTGGATAAAGGTCAAGTCAGATTGAAAGAATTCTCGTAATTTCTATAGATGAACAAAGGATAAGCTATACCTAAGGGGCGTGTTATAGTGAGCAGAAGCAGTGGCTATTCGAATGCGTTTGTTGTAAGTAACAGACTTAGCCAAGAAGTCTTGTTTCCAAGACATAAGCGAACGCATTGTAACAATTCGCATCAAGGCCTAATTCGCCAACATAAGACTTATATGCGATTACGTCCCGACAACTATACGAGCTGTACAGCGACATGTCGCTCGGCAAAAAACTCCGCATTGGACGTTTATGATGGCTAGGGCATGTTGAACGAATGGCCACCAATACTCCGGCTCGCAGACTCTTCGATTTACAGGTAGATGTGGAACGCAGTAGAGGATGACCTCTCCTGAAGTGGCGTGTACAAGTAGAAACCGACCTCAACCAACTTGGAATGCGCAACTAGAGGCAGTTAGCTAAGAACCGGACTAATTGGAAAGGCATGTTGGTTGAGGTCCATGTTCATTCCGCCTTATGTCGATCGAAATGAGGCGCCGTTACTGTCAATGGTCTCAGGTATAGAGCGATATTAACAAACTTTCTGTGGACAGAGCTCGAAAATATCGACAATACCGAGCTTGGAACCACAGCTTCACAAGACGGCACTACATGGCATTCATATCATCAACGGTCTCAGGTATAGAGCGATGTTAAACAACTTTCTGTGGCGAGAACTCAAAAATATCGACAATACCGAGCTTGGAACCACAGCTTCACAAGACGGCACTACATGGCATTCATGTCATCAACGGTCTCAGGTATAGAGCGATGTTAACCAACTTTCTGTGGCGAGAACTCAAAAATATCGACAAGTCCCAGCTTGGAAACACGCTTCACAACACGGCGCTACATACCATTCATAGCATCAATGGTCTCAGATTTGTTCGATGTTAACCAACTTTCTGTGGCCAGAGCTCTAAAATATCGACAAATCCGAGCTTGGAACCACAGCTTCATTGCGTCAATGGTCGCAGGTATAGAGCGATGTAAACCGACTTTCTGTGGATATCAACATTTCCGAGCTTAGAACCAAAAGCTCCACAAGACGGCGCTATATGACATACATAGCGTCAATGGCCTCAGGTATAGAGCGATGTTAACCAAATTTCCGTGTCTTGATCTCGAAGATATCGACAAATCCGAGCACACGACGGTGCTACATGCCATACATAACGTCAGTGGTCTCTGGTAGAGAGCGATGTTAACCGACTTTTTGTTGCCAGAGCTCGAGAGTATCGACAAATCTAAGCTTGGAACTACAGCTCCACAAAACGGCGCTACATGTCATACAAAATGTCAATCTTAACCGACAATCTGTGGCCAGAGCTCTACAACATTGATATATCCCAGCTGGGGTTTCCACAAGACGGCGTACAAGTTATACAAGCCACTCGACGCAACGCTTGAAGTTGTGAACGAAATATTTGGCGAATGAATAATATCAGGGC
This sequence comes from Rhingia rostrata, assembly GCA_949824845.1. Taxonomy (NCBI): domain Eukaryota; kingdom Metazoa; phylum Arthropoda; class Insecta; order Diptera; family Syrphidae; genus Rhingia; species Rhingia rostrata. The sequence goes on along the minus strand of OX463755.1, from coordinate 175,745,222 downwards.
GAATATTTAATTTCAGGGAAATCTTTTTACCGCCGCGACCTTCCGAATTGACACCACTCGATTATTTTTTTCTAAACCACATCAAGTCCTTAGTATGTGCTAACATGCCCACCACTTTGGACGAGGACTATGCCAACATCCGAGACGCTATTGCCGAAATAACGCCGTACATATGGACCGAGGCAGTCATTTAAGTTATGTGCTATTCCACACATAATGTGATGAATTTAGATTCAAAATAAGGACTCAGAAGGACTTTTCTATCTCACACCGTTGATGTTTTATGTCGTTTTTGTTTGCTTTCGTTCTATCTGGTCAGCCTATAAAATCCTTCAAGGCGAACCTATTAAACTCTCTCTAGTCCATTGGCATAAATATTTCCGCGATGTTATGTTTACAACTTCCCATTCAAGCATCTAGATACATTTACTTGGTAAAAGTAGATTTTTAATCACCACCATTTCGCTTTCCCACGACTTGGTAATAAATGCATCGTAAACGACCAAACTTCAGACTGAACTAAATCTCAAAACCCCGTCTCCACACAATCCATCAACTGAAGCCCAAAAAAAAAAAACGAAACCAAAACAACAACAACAACGATCTTCTTTTGTACATGAGTTAAGTTTGCGTGTGTGTTTCTGTTTGAATGATAGCCTCCTTAAAACTATTCTTTCGCAAGAACGAACGCACATTAATGTGCTCGATTTTTATGGCACAGCGCCTTACAAAGACCTAGAGCTCACTAAACTTTCATCTAATTAGAATTATAGTCCCTACGGGGACTGCTAGGTTTATTTTTTTGTTTGAAATTATCGGGCAACAGCGCGGCGCCACGCAACCATTTTCATTTTCGCCACCGAAATAAATAAATTTTCTCATTTAATAAATTCGCACACACTATCACAGAAAAGGAGTGGGTGGTATAAATTTTGTTGGTCTATTTTATTTTGAGTAGTAACTGTTTTTTTGTGATTACATGAAATATTCATTTTTTTTTTTTAATTATAAATTGTTCGACTTTTATGGCCTTGACTGTGTGATTCTGATTTTATCGGGCAACCGAATGTAACTCCAAATTGCAAATCAACCGGATTTATGGTTAAAAGCGAGGATATGTGAATTTTCTCGTATGCATTCGAGCAGTTGTATGTGTGTGTGGATGTGCTGCTGACCTGGAACTATTTCCCTGTGTTTATCAAAATTTTATATTTCAATCCAAGTTTACCGACAATCGGTAGTGTGTCGTGGTTTTTGTGGTCAAAAACAAAAAGAAGACAAAAAAAAATCCAAGGGAACTGGAAATGGCAGGAAGGACTATCGACGGGAGAAAGGACTCGAGCTTCGACCGACTTTATTGTGGAATTTAATCGATTAAATTTCAAAGGGTTGATAATTAATGGCACTCGGAAGTTTTTGGTTTAGTTTGGCGAGAATTGTGAAACTTTGCTAGTTCGCGGGTACTAAAGTCGTATTTTCCAAGCTGGGGAGTGGGGAGATATATATGCTGTTGGCAATTCTTTGAAATGGAATTAATTGCTTAGTGGACTGGAGTTTGGGTAGTTTTTGGATTCTCTATCGAGTTTGGTGTTTCGATAGGAGTGGTTTTAATTTCTTAGGAGGGTCGTGTGGTTCAGAATAGTCTGCGAAAGTGGTCAAGAGCAATTATAGAGAAACTTATTACAAATAGTCTACCGACAACAACTGTGTGATGTCAGTTCGAAAATAGTTTGGGTAACAGAATTGACTTTGGATTTATAAGACTTTTTTTCAATAAAAAACGTCTCAAGACGATTACATCTATATATGGGGAAAGATGCGTAACATGTTTATCTCAACTGCTCTTTGGAAGTTACTAAGAAACATTGGCAAATCAAGTTTCCAGTAAGTATACCCACCAGTGACGAAAAAGAGTTTCTGTTTCTTCGAAGAAGCTTGTGGGTTCTACCAGAGTATAGAACTACATAGAGTACGCATCACAGCTAAACAGTTTGTAGCCCTTTCAGACGCGGGCAGTAAGTGCGAAGGGGAAATTTCGTAGATCGTATGCGTCGGCAAGGCTGTTTTCTTATGCTGGGGTATCAATGTGAACACTGGGGTATCAATATCAGTACCCCACATAGAACATTTTCATGGTATGAGATGCGCACTCTATGTAGTTCTATACTCTTTGGTTCTAGCTTTGTCATACTCGGGCCACATTCTCTTGTATGTTTCACAGTTGGGAAGGGAGTTCCATCTGTTTATTGACGATATCCAGTGTTTTCCGCCCCATCCGTAATTTGAAAGACTGACAGACTGAATGCTGGTGGTAAACCCTTTCCTCGACAGTTCATCAGTTCTAATCATCAATGCCGGGGACCCAGCAGAGCTGGACGCTTCAAACCTTCAGCTCTTCACGGCAACGTTCCACAAGCTTGGGCTTTATTTCGACAATAGAGATTGCTATAATTGAAGCCTGACTATCAAAAAAGATGGTGATGTCATCTGCTGGAATCGCCATCATTTAGGTCGCTTTTGCTGACGCTGATTAGTCCGGAGACCCGGCGGAGCTTAATATTATGCTACAGCTCTTCACGACAACGTTTCACAAGATTGGAGTTTATTTCGACTGCAAGTATTACTTGAATTGAATCCTGACTACCAAAAGAGATGATGATGCCATCTGGTGGAATCAGCATCATTTAGGTCGCTGATACCACCAATATCTTCGCGTGGAAGACACTGTGCTGAAGGAGCTGAAAAGTGCTGTTTTACTTTTGTGTTTCGGAACGCTTCAACGCCAATGACCATTTTTGAACCATCAGTATAGAAGGATATGGTTTCGGTGCCCATATCGTTCCACCCCCACTCCTCTCTACTTGGAAGGATGTAGGAGAATGGTCTACAAAAGTCATGGTGAGGCAACGTGTAGTGAATGGATACACAGATTCCTGGTTGTTTAGAATCTGAGCGTGTCCTCATTTTCCAGCAGTTGAGCTTAATAACTAAGGGTAGCAGGTGGAGGATGTTTTTCAGTCCCGCTGTTGGTATTGTCCTCATTGCGCTAGTTGCGCCCACACATGCTATCCTTCGCAGCTTTGCTATGTTTTGCAGATGGGTAACTTTATTTGTGGATTGCCTCCAGACAGACGTTCCCTAATGCCCATATATCAGCCCATAAATAAGCTGAATTCGGACGTATTGTCATGACCCCTTCTACTATTGCAGTTGTTATTTCTGCTCGTGTGTTGGCCTTAAGGTCTTGTATGCTTGCAAGATTGACAAAAAAGCAGGATTTCCGAAAACAAAAATAGCAAAAGGCAGGGAAAAATAGGGGCGTCGCTCTGGACACTCTAAATCGCACATTAAAATGAGACATTTCGATGCCCTCATTGATGCCCTTGATGTGTTACCCATTGATCCGTTGTGTTGAAATCAAATGTCCCAAAATGTCGTCCAATTCATCAAGTCGGGGAAAAATATTTCCTCCAACATGTTCACATACCGGTCCTTATTCATTGCCAGCGGAATTGAACACCACATTGTGACGTTAGGTGAATGCGAGGGCTTTTGACGCAATTCTAGAGGACAGATGTCAACGCAGGAGTGCATATCCTGTCTGTTGACAAAATCTACTCAAAAGGGCTTCATCACTGAGAAAAATGGAAATCGAAATCGCTTCACAGAGTTTCTCCGAGAATTGAAGTAGCTTTCTGAGAGTTCCAGCACTTTTCCGAACTTGAACGGACGTTAATGAAGGTCATCATGAAAAATTTTGTATCATGTTTGAAAAGTTAGAAGGCAGAAAGATTGAACCTTTCACGGTATCAATGTTCTCAGGAGATGAAAATAAAAATATTTGGGGCAAAAAATCTTTGTTGTACGCAGGGAATAGTTTTTTTTCTCTTCAGGGAACTTCCTGTTCTATGCCGAATCCGAACAATTGAGTATCTTTTCGATAACCAGGGATAGTGAACAAAATTTTAAGTATATAGAGGAAGAAGACTGCCTGTAGGTGAGTATTTCAAAAAAAGGACATAATTTTCTATAATACAATTATCAAGTACATATATGGCCATTCATGTGTGCGTGTGTACCTCTTTGCACGATTACGCGACCTCCTGTTTTATACCGAATCCGAACGACTAAGCTTTTCTTGACGATTGATACTACTCGGATGATTTGTGAGATCATCGATGCCATTATGTAGGGGAACTCGATTTCTTTTGCATGGCTACCACGGGCACACTTGCAGAAGTCCAGACGCTGAACCCAACTTTCGACGGTTTTCAAGCATAAATCGGCCGATATTGCTGCAATTTCACGTTCGATATTCGTACGTACGAAGTTCATCAATCGTCGCTGGCTTGTTGGCATAGACCATAGACTTGTAGTAGCCCCACAGGAAATAGTCTAACGGCGTCAAATCGCACGACCGAGGCGACCAAGCGACTAGACGATTTCGTGAGATAACACGTTCTCCAAACTTGGTTTCCAATAAATTGTTTGTGGCATTCGCCGTGTGGCTTGTGGCGCCGTCCTGTTGGAACCACATGTCCTCCAAGTCCATATCATCCAACTGGGGCCAAAAGTATTCGGTTATCATTAAACGGTAGCGATTCCCATTCACAGTAACGTGCCGGTCTTGATCATCACGGAAGAAGTACGGCCCAATGACGCCGCCGGCCCATAAACCACACAAAACCGTTATTTTTTCGGGATGCAACGATGACTCATGGAGTACGTGTGGATTGCTGCCTGACCAATAGCGCATATTTTGTTTATTGACGGAGCCATTCAGCCAGAAATGAGCCTCGTCGCTGAAGATGATTTTTCGATGAAAATCCGAATCATTTTTAAGTTGTTGCTCAGCCCAATTCTCGAACATACGACGCTTCTGGTGGTCAAGCGGCTTCAGTTCTTGCGTTAATTTAATCTTGTAAGGATGTAGGCCAAGATGTTATCGCAAAATTCGCCACCACGACGTCACAGAGATGCCCAACGCTTGAGAACGACGGGTGAGAGACTCATTTGGGCACTTCTTTGTCTCACTAGCACAGGAACATTTTGTACTGTGCCTGTCGATTCAAATTTTTCCACTAGGACGATTATGAAGACCATAAATTGGACGTAGCACTCTTAACGTTGAGGCCACTGACTCCGAATTTCGGTTGTAAATTTTAATAATTTCGACTCGTTGTTGGATCGTATATCTTTCCATCATGAAATGGCAAACCTTACTGAAGAGAAATGTCAAAAGAGCGGCAAGAAATGTGGCGTCGTTTGCTGTCCCTGTCGCTCAACTTTTGTAGCGTCCCTGTTGAAAAACCCGATAGAATTCCACACCAAAATGATTACTCAGAATAAAATGAACAGCGAATTCGAATTGATTGTCAAAGTGACCCAAGGTCGATGAGCACGCAATCACAAAGAACTTAACCATGTCACACAATTTGGTGCAAAAACCGTTGTCACAAAAAAATTAAAAAAAAAAAAAATTTGTCACAAAGGAACGTAAACATAAACGCCATCTATCATGAAGATGGCGTCGGTTGTAAACTCGCTCCATCCCAAATGTATGGAAAAATGAAATTTCTTTATAATTTTTTTTTCTGGGATTTTTTGGGAATTTTCTTGGGTATTTTAACGGGTGATTTTTTGAGAATTAATTTTTTCAGGTTGGCAGCACTGGTTAGTAATGGCATCCAAACGTCATCTGTCAAAGTGTTAAGTTTTCAGTATACTCTAACATTTAATCATGCAAAGACTTACAAACGAGCATGGATTGCAAATTATTGAGATTTACGGGCCTTAGAACAGCTCCATGAAAATCCGCTGTTTTATCGAAAAATTGTGTTCAGCGATGAGGCTCAACGGACACGTTAAAAAGGAAAACTGTCACGTCTGGAGTGATGAAACGTGTCATGCCTTACAAGAATTACCAATGCGTGCCGAAGAAACGACAGTTTGGTGTAGTTTATGGGCTGGTGGCATCATCGGTCCATTTTTCTTCAAAGACGACGGTGGAAGAAACGTTACCATCAACGGCGAACGATATCGAGCCATTATACGCGACTTTTTTTTTGCCCCAGTTGAAAGAGTTGAACTTGATTGACATGTGGTTTTATCAAGACGGTGTCACATGCCACACAGCTCGTGAAACAATGGAAATGTTTCAGGATGAATTCGGTGAGCAGCTTATTCTCGAAATGGGTCTGTGAGTTGCCCGCCAAGATCATTTAACGTCTCTTGATTATTTCTTGTAGGGTTATGTAAAGTCGTTAGTCTATGTGGACAAGCCGAACACGATTGAAGCCTTACAGGATAACTAAGCACGTAACACGTAATTCGTGGATTACAGGCCGAAATGCTTGAAAATGTGACGCAAAATTGGACCATCCGAATGGACCATTTGAAACGCTGCCGCGGACAACATTTATATTTATTTGGGTTTTTTTTTTAAAAAAAAAACCTATTTTTCGATTACAATACAAATTTTGAATATTTGATGCAAATTTGAGAGCCTTTTTCGATTAAAAAAAAAAAACTATGCTTAAAAAATCTGCCGCTGTTTGTTTGGACGGAGACCTGTCGGATTTGGTGCGAATCATCGAAATCGGTCCAGGTGTTCAAGTCAACCAGCGTCACTCCCTTTCATATATTTAGAATTTTAGATTACATGCAATCGCAAATAATATTGCAGGAGATTAATTTATAATTTTATCTGCAAGTGTAAAGGGGACGTTTAATCTCCCCTTTACACTTTACACAAACCTTTGTGTTTCTGAATTGATTTGATATGACATTCATCATCATGAGATTAATCTATGAATATGCATGCGTATTATAATTTTGTTTTCATATTTTAAAAAAACTTTGGCATTAGATTTTAATAGTTCTGATTGCCCGTATATTATGTAAATTCCATGTAGTGCAGTGTGGTGCAAATATCTTTCTAACATAATATTTTTGTCAAATGACTAATAAATAATAAAAGTATTCGATGTATGTTCTGATTGAAATATTAAACTAATATTTAAAATGTGGGTAAATAAAAACTAACACAAACAGTTAATTTTTTACTCCCAAAAAAATTAATATTTAACATTTCAACGCCAATCAAAATAACTCATTGTTTTTATTTTTGTATAGGGTGGTCGTGATATATATGTAAATAGCATTTGAAATTCATAGAATAATATATCCTGAATGCGTCAAACAAGGTTCAATCATTTTTTCTTTAAACGTTATAATTATTTTATTTATAACTCTCAAATCAAGACTACTTGCAAAAAACAAAAAAAAAACCTATAGGTGTATAACCCTATGGCTCGACTGACTGGTATAGTGGTTGCTACAAAAGCGATTTTTATTGGTTGTTTAAGCAGCAGTAGGCTATATAACGCTTACTAAAACCCAGTGGCCAGTATTTGAGCAACGGTTCCAGCAAGCGTGTTGGATACTGCAATGTTTGTAACGTTAAAGAAGCTAAAAAAAAAAAAAACAATCATTACAGAGAAAAAAAATAGTAGGCAAAAACATATAGGTAATATGGTCAAACATAGGGTGATTAACAAAATGTTTGGTAACATATAAAAATAATAACAAAAGTTAGAACAAAATTTCAATATGAAAACAAATCAAAATAATAAATATGTTTAGAAAAACATAGTAGAAGCTGCGTTCCTCAACATATCCATACTACAAATAAACCATTGCAGAAGGAGCAATAATATTTCATTTATAGTTCATGTTTTTAACAAACAAATATATCGGGTTTTTCAACAGGGACGCTACAAAAGTCGACGACGCCATATTTCTTGCCGCTCTTTTGACATTTCTCTTCAGTAAGGTTTGCCATTTGGAAAGATATACGATCCAACAACGAGTCGAAGTTATTAAAAAAATTTACAACCGAAATTCGGAGTTAGTGGCCTCAACGTTAAGAGCGCTACGTCCAATTTATGGTCGTCATAATCGTCCTAGCAGATCAACAATTGAGCGTCTAGTGGACAAATTTGAAACCACAGGCACAGTATAAAATGTTCCCGTGCCAGTGAGACAAAGAAGTGCCCAAATGTGTCTCTCACACGTCGTTCTCAAGCGTTGGGCATCTCTGTGACGTCGTTGTGGCGAATTTTGCCTACATCCTTACAAGATTAAATTTACGCAAGAACTGAAGCCGCTTGACCACCAGAAGCGTCGTATGTTCGTGAATTGGGCTGAGCAACAACTTGAAAATGACTCGGATTTTCATCGAAAAGTCATCTTCTGCGACGCGGCTCATTTCTGGCTGAATGGCTTCGTCAATAAACAAAATATGCGGTATTACTCAGACAGCAATCCATACGTACTCCATGAGTCATCATTGCATCCTGAAAAAATTACGGTTTGGTGTGGTTTATGGGCCGGCGGCGTCATTGGGCCGTACTTCTTCCGTGATGATCATGGCCGGCACGTTACTGTGAATGGGAATCGTTACCGTTCAATGATAACCGAATATTTTTGGCCCCAATTGGATGATATGGACTTGGAGGACATGTGGTTCCAACAGGACGGCGCCACAAGCCACACAGCGAATGCCACAATCAATTTATTGGAAACCAAGTTTGGAGAACGTCGAAATGGTCCAGTCGCTTGGCCGCCTCGGTCGTGCGATTTGACGCCGTAAGACTATTTCCTTTGGGGCTACGTCAAGTCTATGGTCTATGCCAACAAGCCAGCGACTTCGTACGTATATCGAACGTGAAATTGCAGCAGTATCGCCCGATTTATGCTTGAAAACCGTCGAAAATTGGGTTCGGCGTCTGGACTTCTGCTAGTGTGCCCGTGGTAACCATGCAAAGAAATCGAGTTCCATACATAATGGCATCGAACGTACTTTCACAGGAATAAAGAATTTCATTGATATCCAAAACCGTTTTTGTTTTATTTAAAAAAAAACTTTTGTAGCGCTCTTATTGAAAAACTCTTTACAAACGGCGGGTTTAACCTGTACATTGCATGGGACATTTTCCGAATCTTCTTCAATAATTCCTTTTGGGACTTTTAACAACACTTTTCAAAATAATGAATTTTCTTACAAAATGTTCTTAATATTGAGTAGCTTACCAATTGATAAAAAATATGAGTTTCCTTACCTGAAAATAGATAAAGAAAACAAAATTAATTAGTGGCACAGTAATTGGCATTACAATTTTTCTTAAGCAAGAAAGGCAAATAAAACAGGAAACTACTTATAACATATGAGAAAGCTACAATCCGTGTGAATTTGTTTATACCCTATTCCATTCCATTCTTAAAAGAAACATCTTCAAAAAGTGGACGTGCCAAAATTTGAGCGGGAATGAAACATAGAAAATTTTGATGTCATAATTCGGGAAGTTTAACATAATCAATGCTTCACTGGAGACAGATAGGGACCGTCTTAAATGGAGAGTCAGGTTGGTCCAGGTTAATATCAGAGGTTTGACAAAAAAAATAGGTTTTTCTATGGGATAGGTTTTTTTTTTAAACAAAAACGCCTCCAAAAATAAGGCGTGGGTTAAAGCGATCTCGATATAGACAAAACGTTAAATACCATGAACATTGTCAATTTATTTTCATCAAAAGATTTTTTATCGAATTTTTAAAAATTGTACGAAAACAGTTTTTTGCGGAAATTGTTAAAATATAGATTTTTAGATTCTATTCATACATTTTCTTGTTTGTGACTACAGATAGGTAGATATTGTGTATGTGTTGATTAGCAACAAACTTTATTAATACTCTGTTTATACTCCATCCCATAGGGGTTCATTAGTTTTGACATTAAGTTTGTAACACAGAGAAATAATTTCGATAGATCTACCTTAAAGTATATTGTTCTACTCAGAATAGCAAGCTGTCTGTTTTTTATACCATTTCCCATAGGGGTATATTAGTTTTGATACATAGTTTGTAACATAGTGAAATAATTTAGTTAGGTATAACCTCAAAGTATATGGATCGTCCGTCCGTCTGTAGGTAACCGGTATTTGGGCCTTAAATTTTGAGCAGGGATAATGAAATTTGGTACATGTGATCCTTGTACGTGCTGTTGGAACAAGTGAAAACATTTCTGAAATCTGCCCACTGCCACGCCCTTTTTTTTAGAAAAACCTAATTCTAGGCCAAATCGTTAAGAAAATTGAATAAGTGTCTGAACAACATATCTAGACAATTCTAATGTCTATATTTCGTCCATACAAATTTGTTTGCCACGTCCACGTCTCTCTCTATTGTATAAATTTCTTGATCTGTCGCAGCCGATGGCCTTAGTCGCCAGTGCTGTTATGTGTCTGTAGTTCGTTGCATTCATGTGCGAAGTACTGTGATGTCAATGTGAATGTCAATGGGGACGTTTTCAGTTAAAAACGGTTTTCGGTAAAATTTTAAACATTTCGAAAAAAAAATGTAAAGAAATATAATTGGTTTTGGTAATATAAACATTTCTTCAGTACATTTTTCTTACCGACGCCCACTTTTTGCAGGCGTTTTCATACAAAAACCATTTGTATACCCTATGCCATACCATATGCAGGAGAAAAACGATGTTTTTGGACGAACCAAAGATTTTAATAAATTCTCGGAACAATATGTTGCGACAATTTCAATTTTAATATTTCTTTGCCATAAAACCCACATTTGAGGGATGTTAACCTAAAGGATGGGATGGGATAGGGTATAAAAAGATCCACACAGTGGATTGTAGCCTTCCCATATGATTTTTATTTGATTTGGACTCTTGTAATATTTCAAATTTCTCTTACAAAGAGAAAGATACTGTTTTCGTAAAAATTTCCGACCTAGTGATTTTGATTGCTTCAACATTACCATGATAGCGGAACCCAAAAAAGTGTTTTTTTCTCCGTCGGTTTGTAAGTCCGTCTGTCCGCAATAATGGTCTCTCGAGCCTAAACGACTCAACCGATTTTCTTCAAACTTCGTATCCACCGTATTTTTGGTCAAAATTGTAGGGCTTTTTTTTTTTGCTTTTAGCCATGTTCTTAACGAATGAAATTTAATTTATATACAACTATAACAGTTTTCATGAATTTTACATAATTGAGTTTGGCCCAATTATACCTAAACGGAATTTTCAGTTTTGGCCAATAACGGAAAATCATTATTATTCACATGGAAACCGATTCCATTCAATTACGGAGTATATAGTCACATTTCGACACCATTTATATCATTTTTAGCATCATTAATCAAAATAAATATTATTTGCATAGTTTGTCTCTATAAATGCTGTCGTATGCGGCTTATAAATCGATAAATAGGTGGTGGATATCGATTTGGACTTCTTGAGTTTTTTCTAGTACCTGCCGAAGTGTGAAAATTTGATCGGTTGTGGACTTTCCTGGCCTAAAGCCACACTGATAAGGACCGATCAGGTTGTTGGTAAACAGTTTCAGGCGTTAAAATATTACTGCAGATAGGATCTTGTAGGTGATATTGAGGAGACGTATGCCTCTGTAGTTGGCGGAGTTCGGAGGGTATCCTTTTTTGTGCATAGGGCAAGCAGATTTGGTTGATGAGTTGTTGGATGATACTTACCAAGTCATCCCGCCGCCTTTATTAAGCTCAGTGGGAAGTCCGTCATTTCCAGCAGCCTTATTAAGCTTGAGTTTAGATATTGCTATCCTCATTTCACTCAGGTCTGTGGGCTGGCAGGATTCGGTGTGGTTGGCAATATTGAATGATTCGTTCTGCCTGAGAGCGGAATGTTGTTCGGCATCGCCGTTTAACAGTCTGCAGAAGTGGTTCTTCCATATTCTCAGCACCGACTGTGTTTCAACTACGATATTTCCTCGTTCATCTCGAGAGGATTCTGTTCGAGCCTTGTATCCTTGGCTTTGACGTTTTACACTTTGGTAAAACTTGCGTACATAGTTCCTAGAGTGGCACCTTATTCTATGCCCTCGATCGCGCGCTTTTCTTGCTCTTTTTGCTTCTTTCTGAAAAGCCGGTGTTCTTCCCTTCATCTTTGCCTATAGAGTTCAATGCCAGCTCTCGTCTTCACCTGCAGCTTGGCCTTGTAGGCCTCGGTCTTAGCTGTGAGCATCAGTCGGGATTCTTCATCAAACCAGGGGTTTCCTGCTGGTGGGCGTGAGAAACCTAGCAATTCCCTGACGGCTGATCTAATGGCTTGTTGGCAATGTTTCCATTGGTCTTCGACATTCAATGCGGGTGGTATGGTGTTAATCGAGAGGTTAAGGGATACGCGTTACGCGAAACCCTTGGCGGTCTCTTGCGATTGCAGTCTTTCGACGTTAAATTGTTTCAAAGTTTTTGTGGATTTTTTTCTCGTGGTTGATGTCCGCATTCTTACATTGGCTGCAACAAGGTTATGGTCCGAGTCGATGTTAGCTCCTCGGAATGTTCGGACATCCAAAATACAGAATGCGTATCTCTTGTCTATAGCAATTTAAACAATTTGGTTGACCGCTTTTTAATCTGTCATTTCCCCTCATGGATATCGTGCTGAAGAAACCGTGTGCTGGCTATAGTGGCATTTCATTCCGTAGCAAAGGCAATTAGCCTAAGTCCGTTGCGAGACGCTTTGTCGTGTAAGCTATGTTTTCCGACAATACTGCTAAAGATGTATTCTCTTCCCACCTTTGCGTTTAAATCTCCCAGCACGGCTTTAACATCGTACTTCGATAGTCGCTCATAGGTTTTGTCAAGGAGCTCGTGGAAGCAATCCTTAGCTAACTCGTCATTTCCCTCCGTTGGGACGTTAGGGCGTATAAGGCTTATGTTAGCGAATTTGGCCTTGATGCGGATTCTTACAATGCGTTCGCCAATGTCTTAGAAACATAAGGCTTCTTGCCTAAGTCTGGCACTTATAACAAATCCGAATCCGAACAGACGCTGTTTCTGCTCACTATAACACGGTCCGAAGTAGAAGTTTTTCATCCTCTTTTTGCCCGGCCCATCCCATCGTATTTCCTGGATGGCAGTAATGTCTGTTTTGTAGCAGTTTCCACTAGTTGTTCGCTTGCACCTCTCCTGTTTCATGTTCTCACATTCCAGGTGCAGATACGAACGTAGTTGTCCTTTTTTCGTTTAGCCGTGTCGTCAACAATAAAATCAGTCCTTTCCGAAGCTATTGGTTGATTCGTAACATGAAGTGTTTTCCATGGATGTCAAGGACCAGTTTATTAGATACCCCTAGGACATGGGGCCAGCAGTATCCACTACGGGGTTGACTGGTGGCGTTGGCATTTCGGTTCACCAGCCACCATTTCTGTTCAAAAGGCCTGACTTATCCTTGAAATTCCTAGACAATCTGTTGTTCCAATATGTCGAAGCAGCTCAGCGGCCCGGGTATTCCGCGCCATTCTAATCAGGCTGTTTATAGTGTTGCTGTTTTTCGTCTTGTTATCAACACTCGCACTTACCGTTTAGCAAGTCAAATCCAGTTGGATGAAACCTCAGGTACTGGTCTGGTTACTACTTGGAGGTTAAAAATAAACTCATTTGCTGCGTAGTCAGAGTTACAACCACTGGACATTGCCGTGTCAAAGCCATTCAGAGTCTACCCTCATTCTACAACACCCAACCATTAACAAGAGACTAAATAAATATAAAAAAAAAAACTTTTCTCAAACGATGGTATTTCGTAACAGCAAAATATCCGTAAAGTATTATATATACGCCCGATTTACGCTAGCAACATAATGTCCACAGTCGCTTGGAAAGATTGTGCGTTTGCAGCCTTCCGGCATTTTCCAGCAAACCCCATAAACGGACCCCCGTATGTATTCAGCAAAATCCTTCAGATTTGATTCCACTTATCAAACCTACAACTACCACATAAAGCCACAAATTTGTCACGAATAGTTTCCATAACAACACTCCTTGTATCCAAAGTACCTACTCAAATAATTAGCAGTCTTCCCACAAAGGATTATGTGCGTTTTTGAAAACTCCTCTCATCACCATAACGGCATAACTAATGCAATTCATTTATTAAAATTAAATCATTTCATATCTGAGCCCATAGTGGCGTAACAATTCTCTACATCCTTCTCTGGATGGGTTTGCACACACCCACCATGGATGAGGATAATTCTAAACCCATTCAAACTAATTAAAATACGGTAAATCATTGAAATGTTATTGCACACGCAGCTATGCCGTATAGGGGTTTGCATATCGAATGACTAAGTGCGTCTCGGAATGTATTCATCGAAAGGATGAATATAAACTGCCGCACACATAATGAAACAGGAGATGTGAAGACATATGCGACTAAAGCCGTTTTGTCGTAGGTACACACTCAATCTGTTCCATTTCTAAGTATCCTAGAGCGTTTATGAGGTAGGACGAGGACTAAAAATAATTTATGATCGACAATAACTAACAAGCCGAAGAGCCGAAGAGAAGGAGAGAGAGAGAGAGAGAGGGAGAATCGAAATTAGTAATCCTTTTTACTTACAGTAATCCTGTGTGTTATTCGGGACGACTAACCCCTTTCACAATCTCTGTCGACTAAACTACACACTGCTACTTGGTTGCAAATCATAAATTTATTAGGCACATCCTACGGTTGACCTCCTGCTACCTAAATGGATGTATGTGTGTGTGTAGGTATATTTAAGGAAAAGTATATTGTTGATGATATATTATTCAAATTTTCCTGTGGGTTAACAATCTAGATTTATTGGATAATTTTGCGACCACCGCAGCGAGACATGTTCACTCATTCGACTGACAAACAACACGGATAACGCGGTGGCATAGGCATGTACCTGGGATTAATCCTGGTTGTTTGCATACACAAAAGGGTGATACCAAAGGGGTAATTTTTTTATAATTTTATGAATTAGGGTTGGTTAGGTTTTGTTTTTGTTTTTCTGTGGTGGATAATGACGCTTTAATGATGACACAAGGCTTGGAATGTGTTGCAAATCACAATCAGTTGCAGTCCGGTATTTTTTTTTTTTTTTTGGATCTGAAGTGAAAGGGTTACATGAACATGAAAGAGCATATTTTTCATGACAATGACAAGGATTAGGGTATCTACTTAGCACAGTTAATAATTCAAACAAAGCGATTTAAATAATTAGGCTGTAGATACTTCTGTGGAACGAATGGAAGTCAAATGGTGAGGTACATGTACTTATGGTTACGTATGTGAATTATCTACACCTTCGATCGATAGGGGGTTTGTTTATAGCATGACATGGTGTAATTTGTATCTTTTTGGAACGAGTTCAAGAGCTCAATTAATTGGTGAATTGAAAGTACTAAATAATGAGGTATACCGGGGGCACATCCTGTATCTACGCATGTAACGTTGCGTGTAATTTTGTTACATGTCACAAGTAGGTTTCGATATTTGAATGTGACATGTTTCGTTTGATATGTCAATACCCCAAGGGCATGGCTGAGGTGGAAAGTATTCAAAAAAAAGCTGGTGAACGTTTTTGAATCGCTTTATTACATGTGGTTGACATTTTATTGAGTTTTTATTGAAAACGTCGTTATCGCAAAAGCGTTACATTTCTTTGATTTGAGATTAAAATATTTTAAGGAATAAGGGTATTTTTTTAAATCAACTGGAAAACGTGCAAGATTTTAAAAAGAAATGCGTAGATGGGTGTAATTTTTAGTAATTTTTCAAATGACGTCTAGATAAATGTATTTTTTTTGATTAAAGAGAAATTTGTTCAATTAAAACAAAACTAACCTTTTGAGAAGTTCTTTGAATTTCGATTGTCAGTTTGTTTTTCTTTTGGATCTTCTCGGTGAATTCAGCTATTCAACTGAATTTGTCTGCTGAATTTCAAAAAAACTTGAAAAAGTAGTCACTAAAGTGTCGAATATGAAACTTATAATATATGCTAAAATCCTTTAAGGCAAAACTTTAAAACTGAAAAACATCTTTGAGATGAGGATTTAAGATATTAACTACGCTTACGCCTACCTGGACCTCAATGAGGTAAAGAAAGATTTGACATTGAGATTGACATCACAGTACTTCGCACATGAATGCGACGAACTACAGACACATAACAGCACTGCCGACTGAGGCCATCGGCTGGGACAGATCAAGTCATTTATACAACAGAGATAGACGGATAGATACATAGAAGGAAAGACATACAACATAAACCTAAGTGGCACAGAGGTGGAGACATCGATTTATATTGTCTCAGATAAGCTGGCAATTTTCGTAGAAAACAAATGCTGCCGTAGCTGGGGCTTGAACCCGCAGCGCTTGGCTTAGCAGTCAACTACGCATTCCTCTGAGCCATGGCCACCTGCGGAAAGATTTTTAGTCGAAGGTTAAAATGAGCTAAGAAGCCATCATTTACATCTGAAAAGATACAACATAACAACATTTGCACTTCTGGAGCAACTAAAATCCACTTACTTACGAAGAACCATTACACCCACTTCACTTCAATGACAACTCGGACTTCTACCATACACTGTCTATGGTAGAAGTCCGAGGTGTCATTGAAGGTGCAGTGAAATAACTCCAAATAAAAGGAAATAGCGTCCACAGGACTTATTTCCTTTTCCAAATGGAAATCGGCCCCGCCACGAAGAAGCATTAGCCCCCTCGAGTGTTAAGGCCGTTTGAATACAATTTTTTGAATGCAAATTTTGAATGTGAATGGGTGGGCATGCTTCTTGGGGGTTGCATGGGGGTCGATCTACTTAATGGAACCCGCTCAGATATCGCAAGAATTACGGCGATAGTCACGGGGCACTGGTCGATTGGAGACCATGCGGCCAAACTAGGGATCGCATATAACCCTCAATGCCGCAGTTGCAGGAGAGAGTGAAACCCTTTCCCATAGCATCTGCAAATGTCCGGCACTAGCAAGAGCCAGATGCGTACGACAACCTTAGCGACATCTCGGGTAAAAGGATACAAGATCTTATGGGCTTTCTAAAACTCACAGGCTGCATTTAGAGGCCGCTTGCATCACATCCACAATAACAATTGAATTATAGGTCAAAGGAGTCGTAGGAAAGGCACATAAGTGGTACTTGGGTTCATGCCGAACCGCCACTTCTACCCATCTAACTTCGGGCTTGCTGTTGGATTTGGCATGTGTGCATGTTTGGATGCATGAAATGGAAATAAACCCGACAAGCAAAAGGCATTAATAGCCTCAGTACTTATTTATTTTTCAAAAAAGCATTAATAGCTTCGGGACTTTTTTTCTTTTTGAAAAAGAAATAAGTCCCGAGGCTATTAATGCCTTTTGCTTGTGGGGTTTATTTCCATTTCATGCTATTTCCTATTTGTTGGGAATTAAGCCCCATGGGGCTTGTTTCCGTAAGAGTTATTTCGCTGCACCGTCATTGAAGACGCCTAGGGTAACACGATTGTTGTGAGCGACAGCTGACCGATCAAGTAGTTTTTTTTTTTTTTGCAAATTGAGAAAACTGGTACTTTTGGAGAAGCGCGACAATGACCATTTTGAAAGATGTTTTTCCAGATCGTCTTATGACTCATTTTGGCACGATGGCCGGATTAGTTCGCTCCAGACTTTTTTAATTTCGTGTTTTTTTTTTTGTATGTCAGAGAAAAGAATCTAAAGGCTTTGGAAGCTCTACGAGAATAATCGACAAGAGCAGCATAATTTCTTGAAGAAGTTCAGGCCAAAAGGATTGTAAATGAAGTCGAGAGTCCAGAATGTGATCGATTTTTTGTAGGATTCGTTCCGAGGTACGATGTATTGTTTTAGCGATTTTAACCAGCCGACAAGAACGCCTGATTTGAAAGCCTCAGGCTTTTTCTGTGAGTGATATTTTTGTAACTGATCTATGTATTTGCAGTCCCAGTAGTTAAGATGGACAAAGTTCATAACCTAAATGAGCTGCTTCGACATAATCGGACAACAGGTCATCTAAGATCACAAGGATAAGTAAAGCCCCTTGAACACAGATGATGGTGGATGAGCCGAAAGGCCAACAGAAGCGCTCAATCCCATGACGGATACTGTTTGTCCTAGGGGAATCTTAATGAACTCGCCCTCCGCAACTGATGTGATAGGTTTCTCGCGCCCTCCAGCAAGAATGACGACAGATGCTCGCAGCCCAAAACGAGTCCTACAAGGCTAAGCATCTGGTGAAGACGACAAACTGTACGACAAACAAAAAGGAAGAAAAACGGCTCTTCAGAAATAAAAAACGAGAAAGTAAAGCGCGCTATTGAAGATATAGAGACGTGCCACTCCAGGAATAAAGTTCGCGAGTTTAACCAAAGTGTAAAACGTTTAAGCCTGGGACACAAAGCTCAAACAAATTAGTGTCGAGATAAACAAGAAAATATCGCAGTTGCGGCACAGTCGATGCTGAGGCCATGGAAGACCACTTCTGCAGATTGTTGATCCAAGATGAGGAACAACATTCTGCTGTCAAGCAGATGAAAAACATTCAATATTGGCGACGACAGCTTAAACTATTGGGTAACCAACCAACCTAAGTGAAGTTATGATAGCAATGTCTAAACTCAAGCTTAACAAGGCCGCCAAGTTTTACAAAGCCGGCGGAAATGACTTGGTAAATAACATGCACCAACTCATAATCCGAATCTGGTCGGATGAAAGTATGCCTGAAGAATTTAACCGCAGCATCGTTTGCCAGATCCACAAACAAGCAGACCCTCTGAACTGCGTAAACTACAGAGACGTAGGTCTCCTTAACATCGCCTACAAGATCCTATCTGTCGTAATATGTGAACGCCTGAAACCATTTACCAACAACCTGATCGGCGCTTACCGCTGTGGTTTTAGGTCAGAAAAGTCCACAACTGATCAAATCTTCGGACTTCAACAGATCCTGAAAAAAAAACCAAGAAGTCCAAGCCACCAGGTATTCTTCGATTTCAAAGCCGCATACGACATCATTGTTAGAGACGAACTATACAGAGTCGTGTCTAGTTTTGGTATACCACCCAAAATCGTCCGTTTTTTGTAGGATGATGATGGAGAATTCTCGCTGCTCCATCAGAGTCGGAAACGACCTCACCGACACATTTCATACCAAAAAATAGTTTAGGCAAGGCGATGCGCTGTTCTTCAATTTGATTCTTGAGAGGATTGTGCAAAACTCTCGAGCCAACACCAGAGGTACAATTTTCCATTAATCGGTGCAACTACTAGCATACGCCGACGATATTGACATCTTTGGTGTAACTCAACGTGATGTCAGTAACCAGGTTTGGTAGTATGGATTTGGTAATAATGGGTTTAACAGTAAATGAGGGTAAGACCAAGAGGATTTAAAGAACACACAGCATCGACGAATTGGACAGAACGTCACGATTGACAGATATAACTTTGATGTAGTACGGGACTTTGTCTACCGGCTTCGGTTTCGCTATTAACTCTGACAACAACATCTCGTCAGAAATTAAACGAAGAATTACTCTTACGAACCGCTGTTTCTTCGGACTAAGAAGGCAATTTAATAGTAAAGCCCTCACTAGAACTACTAATGAGATCCTACATAAGACCATGATCATACCAGTCCAGCTCTATGGCGCTGAAGCATGGACCCTAATAAAAGTGGATGAAGGAATCCTTGGTGGATTTGAGAGGAAAATTCTTCGAAAAATCTTTGGTCTTGTTTTGCGCTAGCGGGCTATGGAGACGAAGATTCAAACACGAGGTATACTAGCTGTACAGCGACATGCCCCTAGCCAAATAAAAAAAAACTCAGCTTTGGACGTTGAAGGCGGTTAGGGCAGAGTTTCCTTAAATTTGTACCGAAAACTCCACCAAAAATTGGGGTTTACAAAAATTGGATTAATTTGCTGAATATCTTGGTCAAACATGTATTTTCGGAGAAGTGGGCATGGTATTTGGTTGATTGTACCAAATTTCATTAGCCTAGTTAAAAATGTAAGGCCAAAAAATTTATGATGTACAGTATGTATATGTACAGTATGAGAAGCCTAAAATCAAAAAAAAAATGTGTGGCGCAACATGCTCCTTAGTACCTAGGGCCTAGCTTTTTTCTCCCAACCATTCATGTGTGCGTGTGTACTTCTTTGCACGATGGCGGGACCTCCTGTTTTATGCCGACTCCGAACGGCTAAGTTGAGATAAGCTATTCATGACAATTGATACTACTCGGATGATTTGTCAGATCATCACGAGAGGAGGGCCAGGGAAAAATTATGTAGGTGTTGCTACGGCTGGGAATCGAACCCAGACCTTCTGCGCGGCAGTTCAACGCACTAACCATCGCGCCACTGAGCCCGTCGTAAAATCCGATGTTCAATATTATGGAATAGGATGGCACCGTCACACTGGTACCAGGAAACAAGCTCATTCCCCTAATGTCAAATCTAAGGTCACCCAAGAGGAATTTCTGCAAGAGATGGACGATATTTGATGCTTCAAAGTCTTCATAAACCTTCAAAAAAACAGTGCCCGATAGACTCTGAACCGTTAAAGGGACAGCTGTGAGCTGTGAATGATCAAACTGTAATGCAGCGAAAGTTGTCTTAAAGCCAGATGACCTAAAAGCCGCTTTTACCAGCCGTGACCGAGGACGACTGCGGAAAAGTTATTTTCACTCATGAGTCCAGTTTTTTGTTTGCGCTCACCAGATGGACGTATTAGAAACCAGACGATCACGTGAGAGATACTCTTCATCAGCAGAAAAATTTCTGGCGAGGTTCCGTCATGGTTGGTGGGAAGAATTTCCTGCTAAAAAACCGAACTCTGATGTGGAAGGAACTTCTAACAAATTCTAGCTATTTTATCAGCAACATATTGTGAATCCATTCGCAGCGTTTGTTGGGAAAAACTTAGGCCTGAAATCTTAACTTTCTAAAAACTCGATGTGCTTATAATAAGAATTATAAGCTAAATTACCTTTTTTTTTATGATGGGACCAACAAAAGTGGAGGACTTTTGAAAATGTAATCTTCTTATGCTGGGAGTAAAAAAAATGCACGTACCAAGTGCCATCTGTCTATTTGGGTCGGTAATGCCAGATATTTCTTCTTTTTCCTAAGTTGGAGTCCATATATAGATTCTTGGAGAGTTCCCTGTGTTGCTTCAGCTGAGATTTTTTTGATTTAGTGAAATGAGATTTTATTCACATTCACATACCTAATAATGATGAATTTTCTTAAAAAAAACATCCAAACTACCCATCAGTACCATTTTTGTAAAAAAGGACGGGGAAATGATTTCAAAGACTTTTAGCCTCAATAAATTAAAAAAATATCCGCTTTCTTACTCACGGATGATTCAGAAATCTCGGAGGGATCCGTTAGTGAAGTAAGCTATTGTTTATGGACATACATCTCACAACCAAGCGTGAATTGACCCGAACATTGTATTGCAGAAAGGAATTTAGTGCTTGAGCTCATCAGTGAATTTTGATTGATTTGGCATCAGGAAGAGTAAACTCTTCTTACTGCATTCAAAGAAAAAAAAGTTGTGTGCACATGTTCTAACGTTAAATAAAATGTTGTCTTCCATTGCAGTTCCATGTTCTACTGATCGTATTTTATTGCTCTTTTTGGATATTTATTGAAATGATTTACTCAACCCCTCCCTCAGCTGGATAACCAACCTCATACTGACTTCTTTGTTCGCCCTAAATCCCTCAGTCCTAATTTCGAATTATTCCAAACTACTAGACAATAAACCCTCAGAACGTGGAAGAAATCACCACAAGGACTCAGCCCAGCATACCCATCCATTACTTCTACCGCTCACGTGCATGTGCCATGAATTTTCAACTTAAACTGTCTTGAAAAAACGGCCCTCGAAAAAAGAATCTAAGTGGGTCAGCCAAAGCCCGAGGATACGTAACGTATATGAGAGGTGAAATAAAAACAATTCGCATGACATCTACCCCAAAAGATTGGGGTTTTGCAGATACGAGTACTACATGCCGCATGTGTCAAGGAGGATTTTATATAAAGTTTATGGTGGCGTGCCACTATTTTCTACAAGCCCCACCCAACATAAACACACACGCTGAGAGATTGAAATGAAATGAAGAGGAGGGGGTCCTTCGACAGTCAACAAAACATTTTTTTAAAATCCCACTCACATACACTTTCAATTTCATTTTCAATTTCAAGACTGCCATGTCAAAGGCATTTCAACACCACACATGTCAACAGCATACAGTTGATGTTGCCTTTGCCAGTTTTTAGTCGAGAGGAAGTGTATTGTCCCGTCCAAAAATTAAGAAAAAAAAAAAACGTCCGACCAAACCGACATCAATACGAAACACTTTCACAAAATGGCTACCTATACCAGAAATCGTTGTGATTATATGACAGGAAATGGAAACAAACCAAACAATACAAGCAACCAACAAGGACGACTGAAAGTGACCTTGACGGTGAAACAGAAATTAAAAAAAAAAAACTCCATGCTCCAGTTTTGTCATTGTTTCAGACTCAGCAACTTCAGGATCCAACCAACTAATACCCCCCTCGGCAACCTATCACAGATTCACTTTCAATTGACAAAGAAACACAAGACGAATACACAACCACGTTGGAAGAGGAGTCCTCCTTTTGATGTAGTGAAAGACCGACGAGTAGTTCGTGACGTTTAAATAGACTCAGGCTGGGTATTCGCTGCAGGATTAGTTTAAGGAAATGTAGTGATTTATAGGTCCTTTTTGTCCAAAAACAGGTAGGATAAAAGATCCCAACTCGGAATCTGGAAGATCTATGACATCTGTCGATTTCCAGGAGCTATAGCCGGTTGCAGATGTTTTGCTTCATGCTCTGCTTAGTTTTTGGTAGTTCGTTAAGCCGCATCACGTTCGATGGTCTTTACAGCGATTTGGATTGTCCTTTATAATGATGGAGAGGATAATAGTGAAAGATGATTTCACAAGGAAGATAGTGGGCGAGTTGATGGAGGGATTTCATGGTACATTACGAGGCAAAGCATTGAATGGTTGGGATGATGAAATCTGAGCCGCTGATTGAAATCTCTTCTACGCTCGTGGGCTTCAGAAAACAATTTTTGTCACATATATTCCAATGACTTTAATTATAAACATGATTGGAGGATATGGTGTCCAGAAATTCCTTTGTCAGATTAATACATCTGAGGAAAATAAAATTTTCCTTAAACCCGGGAGATTTATGCCTACCCAACCATGAAAATTAGTATAAGGAGGGTCGCAGAATGGGAATCGGGGCTATAGAAATTTAACAATGTAGATGGAAAAAATATTGAGCTACAGCCAAAAATTGACCCAACTAGAGAAGCATACGTGTTCTCAGCAAAACTGCTCTACAGCGCCGGTGCATGGACCGCATCAATTGCGGATGAAGAAACTCTTGAAAATCTTTTAACCCATTTCCGATGATGGACTTTGGACACCTGCTTAAAAGCTTCACATTTTTAATTACTTTGCCAATATGCTTTCATCAAGAGTTCAACAACGGTGAGTGGGAGGACCGTTTCTGTTCAATTTTAAACACTAAAAAGTGCTTGAGTTTGGTAACGCCGAAAAAGTTCATAGAACGAAGGGACTGTGCCTTTTCTCACAACCAAACTTCATGCATTAGACTACATGGAAATGGGACTATGGATATGTAGGTAAGTATTCAACTAAGAACTTTACAAGCTGTACAGCGACGGATCTGGTCAACAAAACTCAGCAATGGTCGTGTTGCCAAGAAACAAAGTGGCAAAACCTCGGCTCTTCAAAAATCTTCAAAAAATTGGTTTTGACAATGCCGAAGTCCCGACAAAATGATCAACAGATGTATTCATACTAATGCACATATCTCATTTCAAAGCAGCAGCGGAAGAACTCCCAAGATGGAGCTACTTGCCATATTCGGACAACAGGTCATCTAAGAATTTCAAGGGCAAGTCAATGATGTGTAAGGTTTCTCTCGGCCTCAAGCAAGGAACCCTTGCTTTGATGAGGAATGCCGACAGATGCTCGCAGCCAAGACGAGGTATACAAGGCTATGCTGGAGGTGAAGACTAGAGCTTTCATTGAGCTCTATAGGCAAAGAAGAAGGAAAGAACACCGGCTTTCCAAAAAAAAAAATAAAAAAAATATCAAGAAAAGCGAGTTATCGAGGATGTAGAGAGATGCCACTACAGGAACGATGTTAGCAAGTTTTACCAAAGTGAAAAAATTAAAAGCAAAGGATACAAGTCTCACACAGAATCCTGTCGAGATGAACAAGGAAATATCGTAGTTGAGAGAGGCGATGCTTAGGAGTTGAAGGAACCACTTCTTCTGACTGTTAAACGGCGATGACGACCAACATTCCGCTGTCAGGCAGATCGAACCATTCAATATGTTAACGAAAACTGCTAACCACCCGACCTGAGTGAACTGAGCATAGTATATCTGGAAATGACGACCTTCCCGCCGAGCTTTATAAATCCGGCGGAGATGACTTGGTAAGTAACATACACCGACTCCTAAGCCAAATGTGGTCTGAAGAAAGTATGCCTGAAGAATGGAACAACGGCATCGTTTGCCCGATCCACAAAAAAGGAGAACCTCTGAACTGCGCCAACGACAGAGGCATAAGTCCCCTCAACATGGCCTAAAAGATCTTATCTGCCGAAATAAGTGAACGCCTGAAACCGTTTACCAACAACCTGATCGCCCCTTGTCAGTGTGGTTTTAGGCAAGGAAAGTCCACAACCGATCCAATTTTCACACTTCGGCCGATACTGGAAAAACCCAAAACGAAAAATCGATACCCATCACCTATTCATCGATTTCAAAGCCGCATACGACAGCATCTACAGAGACGAGCCATGTCTTCTTTTGGTAGACCGCCAAACTCGTGCTCGTGCAAACTCCTGCTCTACAGCGTTGAAGCATGGACGGTCTCAAAAGAGGATGAAGATATCCTTGGTCGATTCTTCGGGCTAAGAAGGCAATTCAGCTGTAAAGCCCTCACTCGGACTATTAAGGAAATCCTATATAAGAACCTGATCATCACAGTCCTACTCTACGGCGCTGAAGCATGGATAGTATCAAAAGCGGATGGAGAAATCCTTAGTCGATTCGAGATGAAAATTCTTCGAAAAAGCTTCGGCCCCGTTTGCGTTGAAAGGCTATGGAGACGAAGATTCAGCCAAGAAAACTACGATCTGTACAGCGTCATGCCCATAGTAAAAAAAAAACTCCGCATTGGACGATCAAGATGTCTAGGACATGTAGAACGAATGCACACCAATACTCCGGCTCGCAAAGTCTTTGATTACCAGCCAGACGTCGGACGCAGTAGAGGAAGATCTCGTCTTAAGTGGCGCGCACAAGTAGAAACCGACCTCAACCAACTTGGAGTGCGCAACTGGAGGCAGTTAGTTAAGGACCGGGCTAATAGTTAAATATAGAGGCATTTTGGTTGAAGCCCTGGTTCATTCCGTAGAGCAAATACTCTTGCCAACCGCTGTTTCTTCGGGGTAAGTGGATTGGCCTCATTCACCGTTGTACGTTCTCAAATACAGGACCATCAAGCAGATTGGCTTTTCCAAGGAGCTGACAGCTATAATGTCATTGTGAATGAAATTCGGTACAGTGTGTGTATAAATATGTTGAGCTTGGTATGTCTATAGTGTGTGGTTCTACCAGCTAACATACATGTCCAGTATAGACAAGTCATTGGAAGGATTAATCAATTCCAATACCTTTTTCATTCTTCTTCTTAGCTAAATGGGTATCCCGCTTTATAGATAGAAGGAAACACATGGTTTTGCTGCTTTAGTCGGGTCCTAAGTCGGGCTTGTATCAATTGTGTAAATGTCCTTTCATTTTTTCATTGGAAATTAATAAATTTTTGAAAAAGCTTGCGATATTGTCATACTCGAAGGAGAGACCTTACGAGCCATGTCAAGAAGACATTGTCGCCCAAAATGTCCATCTAATCGTAGAAGATTTCAAGCCTAAAAACTAAAAAAAATCCAAAACGCACTATTAGTGCTTACACACCGAATCGAAAACTGAGTTTTTGGCAAAAAGTTTTCGAAAACCACTTTTGCTCTCAGACCGGACTCTGATTAGATTTTCTTTGAGATTTCAATCAGCTGTGATACTAGCTGTAAAAATTGTGTGCGAAATTATATTAATTGAATAAAATCAATATTAGCATTTCAAACTGAAAGGGAAACAAATATAAAGATTTTGACAACAATTTTCGACTCTCAAGCCCGCCGCTACAAAAAAAAACCCCAAACAAATGCTTATGCTATTTGTGAAACTGCCCACAGCTGGTCTTCCACACACCAAATCTTCTTTTTTGTTTTTTTTTTCTTGCAATTTCCATAAAAAATGAAAATGGAATGAAATGAAAAAAATACATTTGTTTAGACAGCGAGTTCATCAGCTGTTTTGTGGGACGTGTGGAACTCATGTAGAACGTATGAAAAGGTGTGTTCGTTCCAACAACATTCAATGAGATGACGTCTGCGAAGTGTTTTCGATAAGGTTACGGCGTAACCTACTAGTTTTTGAAAACTGTAAATGTATGGGGAAATCTCTGGTTTTCGATGAAGGTTTCAAGGTATTTTTGCGAAAACTCAGTTTTCGGTTCGGTGTGAAAGCACTATAATGTAAGAATTCCATTATTCGATTGGCTTCAGCAGCATTTGGATTCCCAATAATGAGCTCTGTCGACACTGATTTTTGTTAGCTCATTGTCAGCCTATGCTAAACAAATCGATTGATCATCCTTGAACATTTTTTTAGAGTTTAAAGGTTCCACGGCAAAAAAAACGCAATATTGTCCTATCCAAATGCAAATCTAAAAAAAAATCCACTAAACCTAATCCGCCTGTCATCGAGTGTACAATACATAACCACACTGCTTGTCACGTGTATAGCAAAGCAAAAATGTGTTTTCTGTTTGTTTTTTCCAGGACAATGATACATTTCCTGTGAGGCTTTTGATTTTCTTGTTTCTTTTTTTTTATATTACAATAGTTTTTGATTTAAATTTTTACATGAAAAAACAAATCTCTCTGTCAAAAATGAAAACAAAAATGTAGGCGCAAAAAAACTACAAAAATAAACCCCACCTGTCAGATAGTGATCACCCTAGAGTGGAAGAATGAACAAAGAAGGAAAAAAAACACCATGTTTGCCTCTTTTTCAAATCCTTGGGAAAGGATTACGTTTTTTAAACTTTCATTCCTTTATGTCTGACATTGAAATCGGTCGTTGGTCCGTGTATGGAAGTTCCCATTTGAAAATTGAGAAAATGAATCATGATTTGGATTTTTTTTTCTTGCCAGATAAAAGAGAATCCGGAAACTACAAATAGAAATGTAGGACAGGAAAGGGAAAACACTTAGAAAATTTGATTTAAGAAAAATAAAAAATAAAACTAAAATGAGATGAGATTTTATTTTAAACTGTCAGACCGTAACAGACACTGGAGTTATGACAAGGTTTGTCTTTTTTTTTCAAACTTTTTGAATTAATGCATTTGTGAGTAAGTACAATTAAATAAATCACCGTTAGCCTACTAATTTGGTTTTTGTTTCTCTTTTTGGTAATGTATTCCCTTTTTTTTTAAAGTAGAAACGGGGATTTGTGCCGCAGGGAGAAGCTTACTCAGTTTTAATGGCAGCCTGCATCGAGATAAGTAGTTAAAACAAATTTTAAACGGCTACTGTCACCGTAAAGAATTGAAGACAAAAAACTATAAAAACTTTTTTTTTACATTTTCATGGGGATATTTTAGGGTTATTGCCGTGGGTATTCTAATTAGATAGAAGCCGGGTGTATTCATTCCCCAGGCAGAATGGGATCAACAAGTACAAATCGTTGTTGGATTATTTATTTATTCGTGGCATGGTCATCACTTTTCTTTTGCTTAGGTTGTATCTAATCCGCTTTTGGGTTGTTCTTCCTTTTTTTTTACGATTTTGAATTTTACGAGAGTTGGGATTATCTTTTCACTTGGAGATTTCTTTTTTCGAGGATAATTGCTGACCAATATCATGACGATACTGGTGATGACTCAGTTTGAGTTGAACAAATTGTGTCATGGAATGGTGAAAAGGGGTGAACGTAACGTAACGTTGTTTTGTTTTATCTGTCGTTTATATCGAGATGGTTTTATTATTTTTTTTTTTTTGTTTTGCGGTTGGTTGTGATATTTTATGAGGCATTCGTTTTGGAAGATAGTAGAAACCGGAAAAAGGTAATTTAAGATATATCTTCGTTGGTATTTCCGACGCCATTTTAATGATTATGCTGACGCGTAAAGAGATCAAAAAATTCGTTTGGCCGGATATTCGTCATTAGAATTTTTTTTTTCTGGTTAAAAAGGTGAAGTAAATCTCATGGAATGCAAATTAGTTATTAGGCGTGTTCCACTTTTAGATTTTCAGTGACAAAAAACATTCTAATCGGAGGGCAAAAAGAAAGGAATTGAGCCAAAAAATGAATTTTGATTTTTTTAATTTATTTTAACTCAATTTGTTTGTTCTCTTTCGTTTGGAAGATATGCAGAATTAATCGAAATAATTTAATCTTTTGGCAAAAGGTCAGATAAATGCATATTTAGTTTGGAATTAAGGTCTTACTGCAATAATTCAACTATTTTCCATTAAATGATCGAAATAACAACAACAACTTGAGTACAGACAACACTATTGTTTGTAAGAATTATAGCTGTTTCGGACATTACGAAGTATCCTCATCAGATTTCTTCTAATAGTGACGCTAATTTAACGTTCAGTTCTCTGTAGGATTAATCAAACAATTTTTGTTCACTAACTTTGGTTGATTGAACATGTTGAACTTGATTGAACTTGATTGAACTTGATTGAACTTGTAGCCCTGTTCTAAACAGAAATTGCCAGGGGCTTGTGCTCCTTAGAGTTAGAATCGTTGTCACTCCTAACTCAACAACTACCATACTATTTTCGATAATATTTTACGAAAAACTGAATTTTTTAACTTACGATCTTTTTATCTAACGTCAAAGAATGTTCCTGTCAAACAACAGTTTTCTTACTTCACAGCTTGTAGCTAGTATACCATGTGACAATTGCGTTAAAATTTGAACGAGTGGACAATTATTGACATTAGTGTGGTGAATATTGCAGAATAGATGTCGTAACTGAGTAACGGGTAATCGATTCGGCTCGAAGTACCGATTCATTACTGTCAACAAAGTCCCGTTACTTTTACAGGTTTCGTTACTCGCATCAAATTTGTTATTCGTATGTTTTGGTTTCGATATTCGCACTATTCCACAACGTTTGCATGGTTCGGTTCGTAGAAGTACGAGGACATTTTCTTTTTTATTTGACATTTGTTTTATGTGTGTCAGTGTGTACGTCGTATGATAGATTTTTCTGATGACCGATGAATGATTCAACCGTTGAAAAAGTGTGAGTGGCTCCGTATTGTGCTGACTGCTGACGTAAAGGGTTTTTCAAAAAGAGCGCTACAAAAGTTTTTTTTTTAAATAAAACAAAAACGGTTTTGGATATCAATGAAATTCTTAATTCCTGTGAAAGTAAGTTCGATGCCATTATTTATGGAACTCGATTTCTTTTGCATGGACACCACGGGCACGCTTGCAGCAGTCCAGGCGCTGAAACCAATTTTCGACGGTTTTCAAGCATAAATCGGCCGATACTAAACTGAAGTTTAATAAGGCTGCCGGAAATGACAGCCTTCCCGCCGAGCTTTATAAAGCCGGCGGAGATGACTTGGTATGTAACATCCACCAACTCATAAGCCGAATCTGGTCGGAAGAAAGTATGCCTGAAGAATGGAACCTCAGCATCGTTTGCCCAATCCACAAAAAAGGAGACTCTCTAAACTGCGCCAACTGCAGAGGCATAAGTCTCTTCAACATCGCATACAAGATCTTATCTGCCGTAATATGTGAACGCCTGAAACCGTTTACCAACAACCTGATCGGCCCTTATCAGTGTGGTTTAAGGCCAGGAAAGTCCACAACCGATCAAATCTTCAGACTTTGGCTGATCCTGAAAAAAACCCAAGAAGTCCAAATCGATACCCACCATCGGTTCATCGATTTCCAAGCCTAATACGACAGCATTTATATAGACGAACTATACAGATCCATGTCTAGTTTTTGTATACCATCCAAACTCGTCCGTTTGTGTAGGATGACGATGGAGAATTCTCGCTGCTCCATCAGGGTCGGAAACGACCTCACTGACACATTCGATACCAAAAAAGAATTTAGGCAAGGCGATGCGCTATCATGTGACTTCTTCAATCTGATTCTTGAGAGGATTGTGCAAAACTCACGAGCCAACACCAGAGGCACAATTTTCTAAAAATCTGTACAACTACTGGAAGGACCCAACGCGATGTCATAGCCACGTTTGCAAGTATAGAGAAGGAAGCGGCAAAAATGGGTTAAGCAGTAAATGAGGGCAAGACGAAGTATATGCTGTCAACACGAAAGGACACACAACATCGACGAATTGGACAGAACGTCACCATTGACAGATATAACCTTGAGGTAGTACGGGACTTTATCTATCTCGGTTTCGCTATTAACTCTGACAACAACATCTCGTCAGAAATTAAGCGAAGAATTACTCTTGCCAACCGCTGTTTCTTCGGGCTAAGAAGGCAATTCAGTAGTAAAGCCCTCACTCGAACTACTAAGGAGATCTCATATAAGACCCTGATCATCCCAGTCCTGAAGCATGGACCGTCTCAAAAGCGGATGAAGAAATCCTTGGTCGATTTGAGAGGAAAATTCTTCGAAAAATCTTCGGTCCCGTTTGTGTTGACGGGCTATGGAGACGAAGATTCAACTGAGAACTATACAAGCTGTACAGCGACATGCCCCTGCCCCTGCATTGGACGTTTAAGATGGCTAGGACATGTAGAACGACTGGACACCAATACTCCGGTTCGCAGAGTCTTCGATTCCCAGCCAGACGTCGGACGCAGTAGAGGAAGATCTCGTCTTAAGTGGCGCGCACAAGTGGAAACCGACCTCAACCAACTTGGAGTGCGCAACTGGAGGCAGTTAGCTAAGGACCGGGCTAATCGGAGAGGCATGTTGGTTGAGGTCCAGGTTCATTACGGACTGTAGCGCCACTTAAGTAAGTAAGTAAGAGAAACATGTTATTGCTGTCTGATTTTATTATGCTTTCAGCACGTTATTTCCAGTAATCGTTGACACTATTCTGATTATCTGAGTAGAATTATGCGTTTAAACTAAAAAGCTTAATTCCATTTCTAAAAGTAAAATCAGCAAACAGATCAATAATTCAAAAACATACGTTTTTAAGAGACTTGGAAGCTAAAAGTGTAGAAAGGTGCCTCCCGATCGCCTATGTGAAATAACGTTTTTTTTTTTAATTCCGCACTAAGTCACTATTGAGTTGAGCTGAAAATCTATTTCGTCGCCTTTTTTCACAGTAGAATCACCCCATTGTATGTCAGAATAGGAATGCTTTGTTTAAATTTCAGCACTTAAGGTCTAGAAATAGAGGTTTTCTACTATTTTTATGGAACTGCTAGGTCAGCATGAAACACTTTTTATGAGGCTTTGAATTTGAATTTGAAATATTCCTTATGTGGGGACTCTATTACCCATATCCAATGAATCATAGACACCAACCCACAATATTCTACCCCTCAATCGATGTTGTTTACAACTTGTTACGATATTTACCCACCGAAGCTTTCACAATCGAGGTGTATCAGTATTTTTGGCTAATCACGGTTAAAACTTCTCCGACGTAAGTTCATAAGTCCAGCGTTCTGTTTATGTGATGAAACATAATATTTCACTACACCGTGTGACTAAATTCAACAGACACAGAGAAACGCTTCCATAACACTTTCGTACAAAATTTCTTAATAATTATCGCCTTATCAAAAATATCAGTTACCCAATCGAATTGAAGTCTTGAAATAGAAAAAAGACGCCTCGTTAGGGTTCTCATTTTTTTTGTTAATTTTTTTTCGGAAACACTATCGGTGTGAAGCGTTATCTGTTGAACGTAATTTATGAGTAAACAATTTGTTTGCCGGCAAACTGATATCGAACGCGCCTTGTTTACTTCTAGGGAAATGACTTCAACGCGTTCTTTGGACTTGATTGAGTTCGTCCACCCTTAAGGCATACAACGGGGTGATCAGTTAATTTGAAATGTATCTTCTCTGTCGTTATAAATAAGTACGTTCGACGAACCGCAATCATAAGGGATTCGTTTTATTAAAAAACAAACAAATGTGGCAACACGGTGCAGGAAGAAAGGGGATAGGGGAATTAAAGAACAGAAGAAATGGATGGATACATGTCGTATCGGAGATATACATGTGTGAGTAAGAATTCTACCTGACTGCGGAATGTCAATGGTTATCTGGGATAAAAATACACTTCGACGATATAGTGGTGCCAAATAGGAAGAAATGAATTTTTTATTTAAATTTTAAAAAATACTGTTCGTGTATCTTCTAAATAGTATTATATCTATTGGATACTTACACAGATTCCAACAATATTGCTTAAGTATTTCAATAATTGTCAAGTCACCTACAGCATCGGAAAGGACTGAATTTATTGTTGACGACCATGCTAAACGAGAAACCGACAACGACGGTAACATCTGAACCTGGAATGTGAGAACATTAAACAGGAGAGGCGCAAGCGAACTGATAGCGGAAGCCCTAAGCTGCTACGAAGCAGACTTTACAGACATCAGAAACTGTGACCGGACCGTGTTAGAGTGAGCAAAAACAGTGACTATTCGGATGCGGATTTGTTATAAGTGCTAGACTAAGGCAAGAAGACTTGTTTCGAAGACATTATCGAACGCATTGTAACACATCGCACCAAGCTCAAATTCGCCAACAAAAGCTTTGTATGCGATCACGATCCGACGGAGGAAAAACATTATACAGAGAAGGACTGCTACTACGAGCTTCTTGACATAACTGATGAGCGACTTCCCAAGTATGATGTTACAATCGTGCTGGGAGATTTTAACGCAAGGGTAGGAAGGGAAGACATTGAAGAACACATTGCCTAAGTGACAACACGGACTTAGGCTAATTGACTTCGCTACGGAACGAATTGCCACTAAAGTCAGCACACGGTTTCCTCACGTCGATATCCATTAGGGGACATGGCGGTCTCCAGATCAACGAACGGTCAACCAAATTGTTAACATCGCGATTCAAAAGAGGCACACATTCAGCATTTTAGATGTCGGAAAATTCCGAGGAGCTATCATCGACTCGGATTACTACCTTGTTGCAGCCAGAATAATAATGCGGATATCCACCACGCCACATTAAACTAGAAATACTGTGAAAAAATTTAATGACGAAAGACTGCAATCGCAAGCCACAGCCAAGGCCTTCACGCAAAGCTAATCCCTTAACCTCACGATTAACACCATACCACCAGCATCGAATGTTGAAGAACTATGGCACCGATGTCTAGGTATCACGCGTTCACCAGCAAGAAAAACTTCCTTTTACGAAGAATGCTGACAGATGCTCGCAGCCAAGAATAAGGCCTACAAGACTAAGCTGCAGGTGAAGATAAGAGCTGCTATTGAGCTTTATGGGCAAAACAAAGAGGGAAGAACACCGGCTTTTCAGAAAAAAAAGCAAGAGGAGTGGGCCATCGAGGATATAGAGAGGTGCCACTCCAGCAACGATGTTAGCAAGTGTTACCAAAATGTAAAACGTCAAAGCCTAGGATACAAGGCTCGAACAGAATCCAGTCGATGCTGAGAACCACTTCCGCAGACTGATAAACGGCGATGACGAACAACATTCCGCTGTCAGACAGAAGGAACCATTTAACATCGGCAACAACAGCGAAAACTGCCAACCACCCTACCTGAGTGAGGTGAGGGTAGCAATATCTAAACTCAACCTCAATAAGGCTGCGGAAATTACGGACTTCCCGCTGAGCTTAATGAAGCAGGCTAAGATGACTTGGTAAGTAACATCCACCAACTCATAAGCCAAATCTGGTCGGATGAAAGTATGCCTGAAGAATGAAACCTAAGCATCGTTTGCCCGATTCACAAAAAAGGAGACCCTCTGAACTGCGCCTGATACAGAGGCGTACGTCTCCTCAACATGTGGGTGGCCGCGGTGTAGTGGTAATGTGTTCGTCTGTTGAGTGGAAGGTTGCGCGTTCAATCCCAACCAAAATCCATTTCACTTTTATTTAAAAGAAATAAAAGGTCGGTGTAATACCTAAAAAAGTATGCACACCATCTTGAATTTCTTCAAATTTAACGAACACAAGAAAAAGTGACTCCCCGAAGTTAGTTCGGACACCACCCATGGAGTTTAAGTCTCCACTACATCCAAAATCTTTCCTATCCTCTCTTTCTTACCCTTCTCTAACGCTCGTACTATGGTAACATATAAAAGGGTATTCATAACCCCTTGAGTACGTGTAAATTATAAAAAAAAAAAAAAAAAAAAAAAAAAAACATAGCCTCCTATCTGCTATAATAACGCCTGAAACCGTTTACCAACAACCTAATCGGCCCTTATCAGTGTGGTTTTGGGCCAGGAAAGTCCACAACCGATCAAATTTTCACACCTCGGCAGATCTTTGATAAAACCCAAGAAGTCCAAACCACCACCTATACTTCGATTTCAAAGCCGCATACGACAGTGTTTATAGAGACGAACTATACAGACTCATAGTTTTGGTATACCGCCCAAACTCGTCCGTTTGTATAGGATAATGATGGAGAATTCTCGCTGCTCCATCAGAGTCGGAAACCACCTCACCGATACATTCGACAGCAAAAAGGGTTAAGGGAAGGCGATGCGCTGGCATGTGTCTTCTTAATTTGATTCTTGAGAGGATTGTGCAAAACTCTCGAGCCACCACCAGAGGTACAATTTTCCATTAATCGGTGCATACGCCGGCGATATGTCATAACCAGGTTTGCTAGTATGGAGAAGGATGCATCAAAATTGGGTTTAGGACTAAATGAGGGTAAGACCAAGTATGTCATGTCATGTCCTCACGAAAGGACACACAACATCGACGAATTGGACAGAACGTCACCATTGACGTATATAACTATGAGGGAGTACAGGACTTTGTCTTCTTTGCTTCGGCTTCGCCATTGATTCTGACAACATATCGTCAGAAATTAAACGAAGAATTACTCCTCCAACCGCTGTTTCTTCGGGCTAAGAAAATCAGTAGTAAAGCCCTCACTCGTTCTACTAAGGAGATCCTATGTAAGATCCTGATCATCCCAGTCCTGATCAACGGCGCTGAGGCATGGACGGTGGGTGAAGAAATCGTTAATCGATTTAAGATCAAATTTCTTCGAAAAATCTTCAGTCCCGTTTCCGTTGACATGCTATGGAGACGCAGATTAAACCAAGAGCTGTACTGGCTTGTTGAAAAAAAAAACTTCACATTGTACGTTTAAGATGGCTGGGGCATGTAGAACAAATGGACACCAATACTCCAGCTCACAGAGTCTTCGATTCCCGGCCAGAAGTCGTACGCAGTACAGAAAGACCTCTCACATGTAGCAACCGACATCAGGGATGTCCACTTTTCTGTACTGACATTTTAGGGCGCTTTTCTGTCACGTTCTCTTAGAAGTAAATCTTCATTCAACAAAGCTATCAATTACACACACAACTGATTGATTACATTTGAATTTCAAGCTTTGTTTACCATGATCCATGGCGAGATTTTAACGAAAATATTTTCAAACGGCGCCCTATATATCACCCCTAAATGGAAAACAAAATTAATTTCTTATTCTCCACACGCTTCTTCTCTTTTTTTTTTGGAAATTTTTCCATTGACTAAAAAACATTTGTTTTAATAAATAAACCCATCCAATACCCGTTTGCCCTTGTATTTTATTTTTTTGCAATAAAAAAAAATCCTAAGCCACCTACTCGTAATTTCATTTTTTTTTTCCACTAAATTAATTTTATGTTCTTTGGCTTAGTCTTTGTGTTTTGTTTTGAATTTTTAAATTCGGGAAACACATTCATATTCGGAGCGCCACCAAGCGTAAAAAAACAGCACAAACTTCAGACCAAAGAAACCCGATTAGATGATGAAAGACAGAAAAAAAATAAATTAAGCATGTGATGAATTTTACGATCTTTACGAGAGGACCTTCCTTCCGTTATGTGTATTCCCCAGCCCACATTTTTGCTGGGGGGATTTGCCTGGTTTTGATAAATTTCTTCCTTTCATTTTTTTTTTGTTTTTTGGGGAACGTTTTTCGCATCCGTTTTGTTATGATGAAATATTCATTCAGTGGTAGCGTGCATACACCTCCGCCACAAAACGTACCAACTCGCACGTATGTGTGGTGTATGATGTCCCGGCGATGCGACAGACCCGTCCGTCCGTCATGGTGCAATAAAAATCTGAGTTCGTTTTTTTATTTGTTTTTTTTTACCGTTTTTTTTTGGTAAATGGTTGCGTGGACAAGAGTCGCATATCGTAGATTAATATGACAATGTTGTCATGGATATGGATAGGGATAGGGATACCACGATGAGAAGAAGAAACACATAAAGGAACTAACAACGTACTGGCGTCCATTTTTTTTTTTTTTTGAAAATTTACATATGCAAGGTATGGAGGCGGTGAACAGGAGAGCTAGCTCTTCGTACCACCTGTGATGTGAGCATGATGGTTGAAAAGACCCATGTGAGACGAGTACTTCAGTGCAGACACAGGCACAGGTAGAAGTGGTCTCGTATTCCTTTTACATAATTTATAGAGGACATGTAATAGATAAGGATTACCTAAGAGAGTGATGTTAAAGGTAAAAGTTGTCGGGGAAACTTTACAGGTACCACAGTGTATCATCCAATAAAGGAAGGGGAATTCATACTCAGGATAGAGTTAGGGTTAGGGTTAGGGTTAGGGTTATGTTAAGGAAACAGTGTTTCCACCATTTTTTTGCTTAATTCTTGGCGTGTTCAGAATTTACGGCAAACGGAAAATGTTTGCTTTACAAATTAGCACGTTGGTGATAATGTAAGAGAGGAGCCCATTCATGGAGGGATGGATATTTTTTACCTTTGAGATTGGTATTCTATGGATTGATGCTTTTAGCGTCTACAGATGTGTTCATATTCTGTGTGGGCTACAGATTACCTTACTTTGACAGATTTTCTCTTTTTTTTTAGCAGGAACCACATTAAGTAATAATGGTTGGGTGTTGTAGAACGAGAGTAGACTGTGATTGGCTTTGACTTGGCAATGCCCAGTGGTTGTAACTCTGACTACATATTAAGTGCTTGTTTTTAATTTTAACCTCCAAGTGGGAAACATCGAGTACTGGTCTCATAAGTGCGACGAAACACAACAACACTATTAACAGACAGGTCAGAATGGCATGTCCCAGGCGAATCTAAAAAAGCTGCTTCGACATATTCGGACAACAGGTTGTCTAGGAATTTTAAGAGTAAGTCAGGCCCCTTGAACAGAGATGGTTGCGGATGAGCCGAATGGTCAACGGCAGCGCTCAATCCCGTAGAGGATACTGATAGCCCCGTGTCCTACTATATTGGAACTGGCCCTCCATGTTGGGGCTTGTGCTTTTGGGTTAACTAACATCCATTTAAAGAAAACAATTGTTACGAAGCAACCAGCCGACGGATTTATTGTTGATCTGCTAAAGGAAAAAAAGGACGACGACGTTCGTATATGCACCTGGAATGTGAAAACATTTAAACAGGAAAGGTGCACAATTAGCGGAAGCCCTCAACTGCTACAGAGCAGACATTACTGCCATTCAGGAAATACGATGGGATGGGTCGGACAAAAAGAGGATGAAACACTGTGACATCTACTGCGGATTGTGTTTTAGTGAGCAGAAACAGCGACTATTCGGATGCAGATTTGTTATAAGTGCCAGACAAAGGAAAGTAGTCAAATGCTTCCAAGACATCAGCTGACTCGATGTAGCGATTCTCATCAAGGCCAAATTCGCTAACATGAGCCTTACATGCGCCCACGCTCCGACGGAGGAAAAATACGATATAGCCAAGGATTGCTTCTACGACCTCTTTGACAAAACCTATGCGCGACTAACGAAATACGATGTTTAAAACGTTCTGGGAGATTGTAATGCAAAAGTAGAAATAGAAGACATCTTTAGCAGTATTATCGGAAAACATAGCCTACACGCCAACTTGTCTGGTAAAGGACTTAGGCTAATTGACTTCGCTACGGAACGAAATGCCACTATAGCCAGCACACGGTGTCCTCACCGCGATATCCATGAGATCTCCAGATCAACGAGCAGTCACCCAAATTTATAATATTGCGAAAGACAAGAGACGCACATCCACTATTTTGTATGTCCGAACATTCCGAGGAGCTAACATCGACTCGGGACACTACCTTGTTGCAGCCAAGGTGAGAATGCGGATATCCACCAAGCCCCAACAATCTAGAAGTACTGTTAAAAAAAATTATTGTCGAAAGATCTGCGCGAAACGCGTATCCTTTGACCACTCGATTAACACCATACCACCAGAATCGAATGGCGAAGAAAAATGGCAACGAAGCCAACAAGCCTTTAGATCAGCCGCAACTGATGTGCTAGGTTTCTCCCACCCATCAGCAACAAACCCCTGGTTTGATGAGGAATGCCGACAAATGCTCGCATTCAATTGAGTTGCATTTCCATGTCGACTAATCTCTAGTTTTGATGATTTGGCCTAGCCGTCAAGATCGCATTATTTAACCATTCCAGACTTATTCTTGAGTTTTTTTTTTTTTAAGTCACGCGTCTGTGTCATCAAGTCTCAGACTCTTGTAGCCCTCAAAGAGAATATTCAACAAGAATGCCGGAACCTATAGCCGGAAGTTTTGGCAAGAATAATAGAAAAATACCATAATTCGGACACGAACTATCATTAATTCTGGCGGCGATCGTCGACGGTTAGTCTATATTGATCACTAAGTCGATATTCTTTTCTAGACTTAATGTGAAAAAAATTTAGCCCAACGAACAACAATTTCGCTTCGATAAATCACTATCGAAACTCTTCATGCGAAGTTCTACCGAAACATATTAACGTATATTACATGTACACACATCTCCGGAAGCTTAAAAACAACCATACAGAGGCTATACCATTATAACTTCGATTATGCTTGTGAATTTTCCTGCATATTGTCTTAATCAGGCTTCTACCCAAAAATCTCCATTTTTTGATTTTTAAAAGTGATCTTCATGTTGGGCTATCGATCAAAAATGAAATACTTGCAAGGTAAAAATATGGCAATTATTAGTTCAAGCCGCAACAACACATTCTAGCTGATAATGGCCTTTTCATCATAAATTTAGAAACCCAATCGCGACTTTTGAAAAAAAAAAAAAAAAAAGATCATTGATCGCCTGGGGGTTCATATTTTAGTATTTCACTGGTGCAGATAATGGTTTCATTTTTATAAACATTTTTTTTTTTGCGAAAATGTCATGAAATAATTAAGAGAAAAAGTCGGTTCCTGATCTCTTATTGATCTGCATCAGGTCAATCGTGATCTGTCTGCAAAATAACGGGCGGTTTTAGGGCCGATGTTGAATGTGAACCACACCTAAACGTCAAGTTTTTTTATGCATTTCATTTGACATTTCTCAATTCCAGACTAACTCAATCTGAACCATGGAAAGATACACAATCGAGCAACGCGTTAAAGTTATTCAGGCCTATTATGAAAATGGGCGTTCAAATCAAAATGCAAATCATTCACTTCGTGATTTTTTCGGTCAATTTAATCGTCCAAATGTGAGTACTATCGGAAAAACCGTGCAAAAATTTGAGCAAACCGGATGAGTAGGAGATGTGTAAATACCA
Organism: Rhingia rostrata; assembly: GCA_949824845.1. Classification (NCBI taxonomy): domain Eukaryota; kingdom Metazoa; phylum Arthropoda; class Insecta; order Diptera; family Syrphidae; genus Rhingia; species Rhingia rostrata. Next base: position 175,705,403 of record OX463755.1, on the reverse strand, counting down.
TTGCATGCTCGTACAGCTCGTACTGCAGAAAATGTTGCTGCTGTTCGCGATAGTGTGGCTGAAGAGCCGTCCACCTCAACTCATCGTCGTGCCCAACAATTGCACTTCTCACGCTCGTCGTTGATGAAAATTATGCATGAAGACTTGCATTTACACGCTTACAAGGTGCAATTGACTCAAGAACTATAGATCATTCCAAGCGTCGTCAATGGTCAAGAATGGTGGCAAGAAATGGCAACAGTGGATGATCAATTTTCGAAGAAAATCATCTTCAGAACCGTATCTGAGTGAATGATAATCGAAGAGTGATTGTCGAATTGTTATGGGCTGGCGGCATCATCAGGCCGTATTTTTTTTTTTCCAAAATGAGGCCGGTCAGGCAGTTACTGTGAATGGTGTTCGCTATCGTAAGATGATAACGAACTTTTTTTTGGCCCGAATTGGAAAATATGTCTGTAGAAAATATGTGGTTTCAACAGGACGGTGCCACTTGCCACACAGCTAACGATAAAATGGCTCTTTTGAGCGACAAATTCAATGGCCGTGTTATCTCACGTGGTGGCGATGTCAATTGGCCGAGAAGATCACGTGATTAGACACCCTTGGACTTCTTTCTTTGGGGTTATTTGAAAGAAAAGTTGTACGTCGATAAACCAGCAACAACGCAAGAGCCAAAGGATGAGATAATTCGGCACATTTACGGCATATAACCTCAATTATGCTTCAGTATCATCGAAAATTCGGACCATCGGATGGAGGTGTCCCGCCGACGTCGCGGCGGCCATTTGGCCGATATTTTGTTCCACACATAATTGAATAATACCACTATTATCATAATTAAAAGAAATGACAATTATTTCCTAGATAATTTGTGTTTTATTCAAAATCAACATCGGCCCTTAAAATGTAACCACCCTTTGGATGATCGTGATCTTGTTCCATTTAAACTGTCCATCGTTGGTGACATCATTGCTGTTAATTTGTAAACACATAGATTTTTCCCCGGGCGCAGAAAAGCAAACAAAAAACTCCCAAAACTCGTATCTGTACCTTCACCATCGTCTCACTTCGCATAACATTAAACGATCTCTTCGATCTTCGATCCCTTTACACCACACGAACGATAACAATTTGTCACCAAGGTGTTTCGAATATTTTTCGAAAACTTGCCGAAACAGTGATCATGCACGTATCTTATTATTTAAGCTCCTTATCTGCCTCCAAGTGCAGTTTACTAGGGACTGGGCTAATTGGAGAAAGATGTTGGTTAAGAGCTTGGTCCTCTCCAGGCCATTTAAGTAAAGTAAGGAAGTTTTTTTCCGACGGAATTTGTTTTATTTTTTTGACATTTGATTGACAGTTTGAAATTGCCGAGGAATATAACTGTTGCATAGCCGTTGGAACGGTCTTTTCATACTAGGAATACAATAAGAAGTGACCCCTACTACTCTCATGAAGTCAGCACAAACTGAACCACAAAAAATGGAACCGTCATCCCTTCCCCGATAAAGAAAAAGTAAAAAAAAAAAACGAAGACTGATTGATTTTTATTTTCGTTTGTTTCCCATTTCATTCAACCTGTTCAACATTTCAAACTCCAACCGATTACCGTCTTTATCCTCCAAATCCATGTGCTCCATTGATTCGTCAATTCCCCGACTGCTGCTAAACCACGAACAATTGCAAAATTGAACAAACAGAACTGAGCTATCTTCGGAATCAATTGATCCGAATTCGATACGCCTATATGCAGGATATTCGAATTTTTTTTTTTTCTGAATGAGACTTCCACATTCGAAAATAAAATTCCGAGCTAAAAATAAAATAAGTACGATCCAACGAGGTAATCGCACGTGTTATCCTAAGGCATATGGATGTTGACATGTGTCAAAATCATCAATCAAGATAGGCGTACTTTATTCCCTCCCAATTGACAGCTGAAGCAATCATGTTGGTTTAGTTTTTTTTTTTTTTTTGTGAGAGATATCAACCGCCGCCGGCTCAAGAAATTTAGCTTAATCGCCAAACATACACACACGGAGACAATTCCAAACGATAAAACATTTGCTTGTGCCTATTTTGTGTGTTCCTTATTTTTTATCAGTCGAATGTCAACGATACCGCACCGGTTAAGTTATCACATCCTTCTGCTTATCATTCTGTACCCACCTTTAGATATTGATTATGAAAAATTCGTTTACCTTGTCGATGTGCTTGCTATATGCTATCCAAGTGTTATTTTCATTTCGTGTGCTGTCATCGTAAATTCAATTTGACACCCACCACATACATATGACATATCTGGTGAATTGACAATTTCGTAACACTTTGATGGGTAACTACTCAATTTAAACATGGCAACCTCGCGTCACTTGTTTCGAAGGAATTCAAAGGGTAGGTGGAAAAAAATCACACAGCAGTTGAATTGAATTTCATCTCGAATTTCCATCCTTCAACTGAAATGGTGTCCCAAAAAGGAATTGGAATTTCCTTTTCCCTGTCGTTTGAGGTCCATATGCCATATGGCGTTGGTGTTGCCCTGCAACCTGTCGGTAATATCGTTTACCATGAGTCGATGTCGATGTCGATGTCGTTGACGATGCGCGCATTCATTTACACACAAACACATTTGCAATGGAGTTTGTGTGTAAAAAAGTGAATGGAGAATAGGGATATGGATGCAAACAAAAGATGTGTGTTTGCTGCATGTTGCTTTAGTATCATCGTCGTCACGAAGGAGAGAATGACTAGCAATCACCCAATGTGTACCCCTGCACCCCTTTACCTGTTTGTTGTTTGGTTTGCATCGAGAGTTATTTTGCTTTTTTTTTTGTGTTTTCTCTGGCATTTGTTCCTTCTTGACTTTTTCTTTGTCAATTTTCTTTGGTTTGGATTTTACGATGCCGACCAGGGATGACCACTTGATATGTTGGAATCCACACGAAATTTTTATGCGCTTTAGGAGATAAAAAGTTCATGTGAAACATTTTTGATATGAAACTGAAAAATTAAAGCAACTTCACGTCGATCGTTCATTTCGTTTTGAGATCTCCGACTTTGTTTGAAAAATCGCAGAAATGTTCCCAGATTAGGAATTCTTTCGTTAGATAGTCAGGCAGGAAATTTGTTCCTTGCCAGCAATGTGAATCGGATTGCTGAATGGAAACATTTTCCTGGGAAAATTTATTCGCGATAACCCTGAATGTCGCGCAGATGTATACTACTCTTCATCCACGCAGACTTTTAGTCCATGCAGCTCCTGCAAGGGTCATCAATTTTCATGAATGCGAAGACTTGTTGCATGCTTGTCTATACGAAAGCCATCAATGGCAGCAATGTTGGCATCTTCAAATCCAGCTTTGGACATATTTCTTTGGCAAGTTATCACCTGGAGTCGCTAGTTAAGGTTTGATCTGCTGATAGTGTGGTCGAGTTCATTGATCTAAATGCCATTCGGTGATGAAGGATCAATAAACGAAATCTTGAATTTCCTAAAGAGGTCATCACATTAACTATTGCTCAAGAAGAGAAGATAGGATTCTGTCTTTATGTGTTCCTCCTGTTATGTCGTCTCAATGTAAACCAGATCGAGTATAGTCCAGAACCATGTAATCCATGTGTTCTTCCTCGTCTGGTAAGATCGCGAATTTCAGAGGCTTAAACCGTTGTATTGCCCAAATTATTTTCCCTTTTGCAATAAGACTCTAGGGATGGTTGGGTGTTGTAGAACGAGGGTAGACTCTGATTGGCTTTAACTTGGCAATGCCCAGTGTGGTAACCATGGGGTACTGGTCTCATCCAACTGGATTTGACTTGCTAAACGATAAGTGCGAGTGTTTATACATGACGAAACCCAGCAACACTTTAAACAGCCAGGTCAGAACGGCACGGAATGAATACCCGGCCTGCTGTCCAAGGAGAACCTATATTAGCTGCTTCGACATATTCGGACAACAGGTTGTCTAGAAATTTCAAGGGTTAGTCAGGCATCTTCAACAGAGATGGTGGTTGATGAACAGAAAAGCCAACGGCAGCGCCTTATCCTGTAGTGTATACAGATAGCCCAGCGTCTTAGGGGTATATAGTAACTTGGAACTGGCCCTCCAGGTTGGGGGTTGTGCTTTGGGTTAACTACCCAACTCGGAAATGACTGATTTTATTGTTGACGACAATTCTAAACGAAAAATATGACAAAGACGTTCGTATCTGCACCTGAAATGTGAGAACATTAAACAGGATAGGTGCAAGCAAACAACTAGTGGAAGCCCTAAACTGCTACAAATCAGACATTACTGAAATCCAAGAAATATGATGGGATGGGCCGGGCAAAAGAGGATGAAAAACTCTGACATCTACTACGGATCGTGTTACAGTGACCAGAAACAACGACTATTCGGATGCGGATTTGTTATAAGTTCCAGTCTTAGGCAAAACGGCTTATGTTTCCAAATTTGCTAACATAAGACTTATATGCGCTTACGCCCCAACGGAGGAAAAATATGATATAGCTAAGGATTACTTCTACGAGCACCTTGACAAAACCTATCAGCTACTGCCGAAGTACGGTGATAAAATCGTGTTGGGAAATTTTAACGCAATGGTAGGAAGAGAAGACTCGGACCCCTACCTAGTTGCAGCCAAGGTAAGAATGAGGATATCCATCAAGCCACAATCCAGAAATACTGTGTGAAAATTTGCTGTCGAAAGTCTGCGATCGCAAGAGACCGCAAAGACCTTACCGCAACGTGTATCCCTTAACCTCTCGATTAACACCATACCACCAGCATCCAATGTTGAAGAATAATGGCTATGATGCCAACAAGCCATAAGGACAGCCGCAACTGATGCGCTAAGTTTCTCGCGCCCAACAGCAAGAAACCGCTGGTTTGATGAGGAATGCCGACAGATGCTCGCAGCCAAGAACGAGGCCTACAAGGTTGTCAACACGAAAGGACGCACAACATCGACAAATTGGACAGAATTTCACCATTAACGGATATAACTTTGAGGTATTACGGGACTTTGTCTACCTCAGCTCCACTATTAACTCTGACAACAACAAAAAATTACTCTTGCCAACCGCTGTTTCTTCGGACTAAGAAAACAATTCAGTAGTAAGTCACTCACTCTGATCCTGATGGAAAGCGTATGAAGAAATCCTTGGTCGCTTCGAGAGGAAAATTCTTCGAAAATCTTCGGTTCCGTTTGCGTTGACGGGCTATGGAGACGAAGATTCAACCAAGAAATATACGAGCTGCACAGCGACATGCCCCTGGACAAAAAACTCCGCTTTGGACGTTTAAGATGGCTAGGACATGTTCATCAAATGGACACCAGCTCGCAGAGTCCCGGACTATAGCGACACTTAGGTAAGTAAGTACATACTGTGAGACGTGGCTGAATCATCGGTGTAAAGTTTTAGTATCTACAAATAAGAAATTCCTAAAATTTTCTTAGATTGTTTCTTTTACTTAGGTGATCTGAACACCTTGTTGGGCATATTCCACTTATGAGTCCTTCTCAGATCTCCGTAGTCTTAGAACACGATTCCCCACTTGACAATGAAGAGATTTTCTGCAGCATCCTTAGACTAAGTTATTTTTTTTCACCTCTTCTGAAGAAAGTGTGCAGCTTTATTCTGTATGAACAATGGATAGAATTCGTCATTAATAGAGAAGGACCGGCTCAGTGGCGCGGTTGTAAGTTGGTGTTGGTTCCATTCCCATCCATTGCAGCACCTAAACGGTTTTCCACTGCCCCTTCTCTGATGATGATCTGGCAAATCATCCGAGTAGTATCAATTGTCAACAAAAGCTTATCTCAAATTCGCCATTCGGAGTCGGCATAACAGGAGGTCTCGCTATTGTGCAAAAAGTACACACGCACACATGAATGGTTGCGAGAAAGCTCGGCTGACAGAAAAAGTGTTTTTCTGCTGAAAATGTTGTTCAACTGAACCGAAGAATTTCAGCAGAGGAAAATCTGTTTTCTGACAGAAAAAATTTGTCTCTGCTGAAAATGTTGTTCAACTAAAACGAAGAATTTCAGCTGACACAGCAAAGGAATATCTGTTGTCTGACAGAAAAAAATTGTCTCTGCTGGAAATGTTGTTCAACGGAATCGAAGAATTCCAGCTGAGACAACGGAAGAATATCTTTGAGGGATATGTAGGTAAAACACTTCCTACTTCCCACTTGTGTTGTGTTGTTTCGTCTTTTTTTTTGCAAAATAATTAACAAAAATTACATCCAAAGGACATTTGGTGGCAACTTCTGCGACTGGTGGCAGCTGTTGTATTATTTCATTGATTTCGAATGAGATTTAGCATTAAACCTGCCCTTAACGACTAAACGCCTTATCACAGCACCATAGCCACCAATGTTTTCCCTATCTTGTCCCCAATCTGTCCTCCCCTGGTCTCATTTTTCGTCACCAAATAAATCCTTTTACAAGATCACGCAGTCATCTATTGAAACCAAGACGTCTGACATCCAAACTGAAATGCTTGATCCCAATTGGATTAAATTCGATTCTCAAGAATATTATCTCCCCCTTGGACTAGTTTGTCGATGCTTTTGCAAAGTTTCCGTTTCCGACTATGATGTCGAATACAAACATATCCGGTAATATAAAATCGACTCTTCCCTAAGTCGGGAACTGCGTAATGGACATACCCGCTCTATATTCTATCTTAAGGACATTTGGGATTGATAAAAATGGGAAGTCACGCAACGACCGAGAGGAGATACACCACCAACCCTTATTTCCACTCCATTTGTTGGTCAAGGTTGCCGAGCAGTTAATAGTCTCCAAACTACCAACGAACGCCATTTCCTGTGTGTTGGAAAAAATGAACTAAATCTTATTTAACCGTTGCAAAAATAAATATTATTCCAGGATGGGATTGAAATGAACATTTCACAGTTCATAAAGCAATCGGGCACATCAAAAATTCATTGAATTCATAGACCCCCCTAAAAAAAAATCGAATAGACAGTTAGACATATCCACATCCCGACCCAGACATGTCAAAATATAGTATATATATACGTATTATGACGTTTGAATAAATTTTGCATACATTTAGTCATCCTTAAGTGTCATGCATGCAACAATTCCAAAAGTGAGCTCCATCTCTCTTCTCAAAAGAAAGCATTAAATCCACTCATAGACTTAAGGACAGCCCTTTGGATCAGCTCCCCCTCTGCCTTGGAAAAGCTCGTGCATTTGTAATGACACCCTGACTGGTATCTTTTCGTTGATATCTGAAATATTCATAAATGCATAACCATGCATCAACATCTACACATGAAGCAAATGCATTTAAAATGTTTGCACGCGAGGAATTATACTGAGCCATCCAGAGTCCCCCTAGTGACATTAAACCAATTCGTACCTGCAATCGTCAATTTGTATGTCAAGGTATAGATACAAGTACCGCGTCCCTGTTTATTTATTTTTTTTTCCTTTGCACCATCATGTAACTCGATACAAGTTGGTCTGGGCATACGTCGGTATAGGAATATCTGGGAATCAATCCCACAGAGTGTCTGGCATGGTATCTCTCATGTGTCATTCCGATTTATGAGTACTTTGGGTGTTTGAGAACAGAACACGTGCACCAGGCGAATAGGATAATTGATGACTTTGCGATAATTTTTTTTTTTTTTTTTGGATTCTAGTCTTATCGTAGGTATGGGTAGATATGTATTTGTTCGAGGGGACGTTATGGTTATTTAGAATGCCGTTGCTGATATGGGCAATATGGTGATTTAAATATCACTAACAGCAGGTTACCGTTGCATGGCGGCAGTGTGCTGTTTCTTGTCATTAATTTTCCAGGGGGGGGGGGACCTTTGTTCAGGTTAATGGCAGTTAATTTTAGGGGAAGTTATCAATCATGTCGCCTTATTTTATGCTTACAAGTTTGAAATGAAATTCAATTAGGAATTTTTAAATATCTATTTGATTTAATGTTGTACCTAAACGATTCCTGAAATAAATATTTAATGTGTACGATTTGTTTTCCTCCTTTTTTTGGGCTTATTTTTGTGTCATATACGTTTTTGTTTTGTCAATGATTTGACACTGAATTGACAGTTGTTTTGATTGAATACTTTTTCCAACTGAAGCTAGCATGCCTGCTGGCTGAGGCCGAAGTTCATTTTGGACTGTAAAAAGCCACTAAAGTAAGTTGAAACTTGCATGACGATAAAAAAAGTATCTAATCTTTGAAATATTTATAAAAATAAAAGGAAGTTGTTCCATAACTATCTCAGGTAGGTTCTTTGGAAATTATTGTTTATTAAGTTCAATAGACACAAATAGATTGGTTGTTTGGTTTTATAATTCAGCCTTTTATTTCACGGTATATCTATCTATAGATATAATTTTTAGAAAAAAAAACTTTTTAAATCAACTTCCGTTGATTCCGTTGAATTCATAACTCAATTGAATGAAAATAAACACGCAGATAGCTGTACTACATAGCCTACGCAAGTTAGAACTGTTACCACGATAATAAACGTAGGTCTTGACATTTAAATATTTTTCATCACTTCAGAAAATGGGGTTCCAACAAGACGGTGCCACATCACACACAGCTCTAGCTAGGTTGTCAATATAACAGTAAAATCATTCGGTTTTTAAAGAAAATATGACATAAAACAAATGTCAAAACAGATTACGCGTCACTTTCTGATGCCAACTAAATTTTTTTTTCCAAATTTTTATGAAGGGGTTAAATATTTCATTTCTCTATGTTTTGTTCATTTTTGCGTACCTACGGGAACGACAATAAGTAAAAACCAGTAAAAATATTATAGTTTGGGAGTGTACTTTAGTTGTTTATTTCTGAAATGGACATCTACTATCAGAAAGCGGGCTAACTGCATTTTGGTTTTAAAATTAAGTCAAGATCGAACGATAAGCAATTAGCCCAACTAGAAATTATTCCTCTATATCACCGAAGCAAAAACTGAGTTTTGCAAAAATTCTTGAAAACTTCATCGAAAATCGGGATTTTCCCATACATTTGAAGTTTTCAAAAACTAGTAGGTTACCCAGTAACCGTCTCGAAAACACTTTGCCGACGTCATCTTGTTGACGGTTGTTAAAACGAACACACCTTTTCATGCGTTCTATATGTGTTCCACACCTCCCACAAAACAGCTGATGAACTCGCTGTCAAAACAAATGAATTTTTTCATTTCATTCCATGTGTGGATCTGGTTTGTAAAACTATAATAAAATGGAAATTGCAAAAAAAAAAAACATTTGGTGTGTGGAAGACGAGGAGTACCTGATTGAGCTATGGGCAGACAAAAATGACAAATTCCGAGGATTTTATTCAATTAATATAATTTCACACACAAATTTAGTAGCTAGTCTTACAGCTGGCCTGATTGAAATGTCATACGAAACCTGGTGAAAGTTCGGTCTGAAAGCACAAGTGGTTTTCGAAAACTTTTTGTCGAAAACTCAGTTTTCGATTCGGTGTGTAAGCAATATAAGGCAATAAAATTGAATTTCTACATTTCTGTAGGCCTTATGTAATACTTGTGCGCGGAGGCTGAGCATTTTTGCAATCGATTGTTTGGGTAGAAACCTGTTTAAGACATTATGCAGGAAAATTCACAATCATAACTGAAGTTTGTACAAATGTTTGTATAATTACCGCATACGTTTAGATATTTCGGTAGAAATTCGCAAGTGGTTAATTCGAAGCAAAGCATGTATAGAGCTTACGAATAAAGGCTTAAAAATTCGAAGGTTAACAGATCGGGAAAAAGGTGAAAAAATCAGAAAAAAGGTGAAATGATCGGGAATATACCGGAGAATAAGTCAACACTCAAGGTGAGGCAGCAATCCACACGTTCTCCATGAGTCATCATTGCATCCCGAAATAATTACGGTTTGGTGTGGATTATGGGACGGCGGCGTCATTGGGACGTACTTCTTCCGTGATGATCAAGACCGGTACGTTACTGTGAATGGGAATCGCTACCGTTCAATGATAACCGAATATTTTTGGCCCCAATTGGATGATATGGACTTGGAGGACATGTGGTTCCAACAGGACGGCGCCACAAGCCACGCAGCGAATACCACCATCAATTTATTGGAAACCAAGTTTGGAGAACGTGTTATCTCATGAAATGGCCCAGTCGCTTGGCCGCCTCGGTCGTGCGATTTGACGCCGTTAGACTACTTCCTGTGGGGCTACATCAAGTCAATGGTCTATACCAACAAGCCATTGATGAACTTCCTACGAATATCGAACGTACAATTGCAGCAGTACCGGCCGATTTATGCTTGAAAACCGTCGAAAATTGGGTTCAGCGTCTGGACTTCTGCAAGCGTGCCCGTGGTGGCCATGCAAAAGAAATCGAGTTCCATACATAATGACATCGAACCTACTTTCACAGGAATAAAGAATTTCATTGATATCCACAACCGTTTTTGTTTTATTTAAAAAAGCGTCTGATGCGCTATGATTTTTTTTTTATTTCAAGCCATCCAAGCTTAATCAGTTAAGACCATTTTTCTCTTACATTAGATCTCTGGCAAAATTCTAAGTGGAGACTTGTTAATTTTTTTTATGATTTGTGCGAACTCAAGGGGCTATAAAACCCTTTACATGCTTTACCACAGTATAAGGTGAGAAAACGGTGAAGGAGAGCGATAGGAAGATGGAGAGTGATAGGAAAGACTGCTTTTTATAAAACAATTTATAGTACATAACTTGCTCTGTATTTGCGGCTTTTATTTCGTTCAGAACCTCCTCGGAGTATTATTCCATTATAATGTCAGTGTCGACAGCACATGAAAATCGGAATCGAATTTATCGTCTTTATAGTGCTCACACACCGAACAGAAAACTGATTTTTCGGCAAAAAGTTTTCGAAAACCACTTGTGCTTTCGGACCGAATTTTGACCAGGTTCCGTTTGACATTTCAATCAGGTCAGCTGTGATACTAGCTGCAAAATTTGTGTGTGCAATGATTTTAATTGAATAAAATCCTCGGAATTCGCCATTTTTGTCAGCCCATAGCTCCATCAGGTACTCCTTGTCTTCCACACACCAAATCTTTTTTTTTACGTTTTTTTTTTCCCAATATATTATAGTTTTACAAGCCAGAGCCACAATGAAATGAAAAAATTCATTTGTTTTGACAGCGAGTTCATCAGCTGTTTTGTGGGAGGTGTGGAATACATATTGGACGTATGAAAAGGTGTGTTCGTTCCTACAACCTTCAGCGAGATGACACGTCTTCAAATTAATTTCGACACGGTTACGGCGTAACCTACTAGTTTTTGAAAACTGCAAATGTATGGAAAAAGTCCGGTTTTCAATGAAGGTTTCAGGTATTTTTGCGAGAACTCAGTTTTCGGTATTACGATCATAATTATCGACTAAAATTTTCATTAGCAAAACTTCCATCTTGACCTTTAAATGTGCGTTAAGCAGTGCGTTCTTAAACGCAAAGGTCATGTTCAATCACCAACGCATCATCATACAATGTGCATCGCATCAGCATAATATGTGCATCGCATCAGCATCGCATCAGCATCGCAAAAAAGCAGTGATGCCGCATCACTGCGCAAATATTTGACGTTTCTGAATTTACACATTGTGTCAAGTGTCGACATAGACGAGGTGCAAGTAGAATTCGACCCACTTTGGTGGAAAAAAACAAAGACAAAGAGAAAATTGTAATTGCAATAAACATTTACCAACATAATAAATTTCCAAATTTATTATTTGAAATCCAAAACGATATGCAAAAGTAATAAATTTCCACGCTCTTAAAATTTACTATTTTTAAATCCAAAACGATATGCAAAAGTAATCCAAAACGATATGCAAAACTAAAGCCTAAAAAAGTACGGGTTACCTGATTGCAGGAGAACTTCTTAAAATGTTGCCTCGGAAAGCATTAACTAAACTCCTTACATTGATAAATGCAGCAATTAGATAAGAATAGGCTTAGGCTTAGGATGTAAGTATGGTTCTCAAACCAGGAAAATCACCGAATGAAATAAAATCTTACAGGCCTGTTTCACTTCTTCCAAAAATTTTAAAAGTTTTTGAAAGAATATTACTCGGTCGCTTACACCCAATTATTGATCTGACACGCCTACTGCCTGACCATCAATTTGGGTTTAGAAGTAAACATTCGACTGTGGACCAAGTTCATCGAATTACTGATGTAATTGAGAAAGCTTTCGAAGAAAAGAAATTTTGCTCAGCCGTATTTCTTTACGTGTCGCAAGCTTTTGACAAGGTTTAGCATAGATGCCTTCAATATAAACTAAGACAAGTTATCCCTGAAAAACTATATAAAATCCTCGTGTCGTATTTGGAACATAAACTCTTTCGTGTGAATATTGGAAACGAATATTCAGAGTTCAAAAAAATATTGGCAGGAGTACCCCAAGGAAGCGTCATTGGACCACTCTTGTACCTCTTACTTAGACGTGATATCCCACAAACAAACACCTGTACTACCAGTTGGCACAACAATAGAGGAAACAAATATGAAATTACAAACCGCTCATAACGATGTAAATGAATGGACTAAATCCTGGCGGATTGCACTTAACGAGAGCAAATCGATTCATTTAGATTTTTCGTATAAACGGACAAACAATTTGCCAGGATTTCTCAATACGGTTCAAGTTCCTTTTGCAAATGAAGCAAAATATCTCTGAATGACACTCGGAAAAAAATAAAAATAAAAAAAAAAGAATGACACTCGATTCAAAATTAAAATGGAAGTCGGATGTAAAAAAAAATGCGGAGAACTTAAAAATAAATGCAGACGAAAATATTTGAAGCTTAATCTTGATAAAAATTTTCTATTATACAAGCAAGTGCTAAAGCCGGTTTGGACATATGGTGTACAACTATGGGGCTGTACCAAAGAAACGACTCAAAGCATTCTACAAACTTTTGAAAACAAAATGTTAAGATCATTCGTTAATCCGCTGTGGTAAATAAGGAATGAAGATCTACCCAGAGATCTGGGTATTCCCGCGGTTAAAGATAAACGAAAAATTTTGCACGCAAACATAAAAAACATTTATTGTGACACGGTGATACAACGTTCCTCGAAATTCTTAACGAAACAAATTTATTGCGGAGTCTTCAAAGAACTTAGCCCTTCAAATTTGACACGATAATAACGAACCGCCCTATAAATTGCAGAAAAAGCAGGAACTCTCAAAGGAAATTTACCTGCCAAACATTCATTACTCGTGACAAAAAAAATGTCGAGATAAGTCGCATACTTAGTTGCAATACAAATACAAAAAGGGTGTTGGTTTTAGTGGGTTAAAGTCTAACACTACTATGAGCAAGTGCCTATCGTGTTTATTGAGATTTCCACCAGCCCACGGAAAAAAAATCACAAAAACAGCTTAACGCCAACCAGTCAATCCTAACCAACAATTGTACCTCCGATCTACGTTAGAATTTTTTGTCCTTATTTCTGGCATTATCTACCAGCCTTTTAAAAATTCCTGAAAAAAGAACGATATTCACTGGACCGTTTTATATCGATCCACGATTTATTTGATCTTCGCGTGACACCATCCTCACAAAAACAATCAAAAACGCTCACAGCCTGGATGCGAATCCTTTTCGAACCCACTTTCATCAAGTATTCCCATATTAATAAAATATCCAATTCGATTCGTTCCACTTACCTTTTGCAATATAATCCTTGTCGGCAAAATTGTCAATAATCCTTGTTCGTTGGATCCGGTAGGCGTGACCGGTCAGAGAGTAAACAAAAATTCAATCTGTGGTAATCCGTTTGTGCATATATTTCGTTATATCCTCAAGGTTCGTCCTTAATTAAGTTGTTTGTTTCTATTTTTTTTTTTTTTTTTTTTATTCAAAACTCATCTTCTCTTTCTGTTACTCGGCGCGGTTTCACTTGACACTTTTGCTCCTTTTTGGGATTTTCAACTTTTCCTCAAGTGGGAGTAGCAATGACACTTCACTTGGGCTTCTTCACCTCAACATTCGGTGGGCAAATTTCTTTTTCACTTCTTCTTCTGCTTTAATTCACAAAACAAATACGAAAATTCGTCACCTTCACTATGAAGAAGAAAGAAACTCGAAAAAAAAACGGTACCCAAGAGTGTAAACAACAAACTTGAATTTTTTTTTTTTGTTAACAAATATTAAACAACACCGTGAGGGAGAGAAGATAAGATTAATTAAACTTTTCACTCGTTTTATTCCCACGCAATTGTATTGAAGCAGAATGACGAAACAAGCAATTGAATGGAGAAAACCCGTTTGCTATGGCTTAGGGAAGAATCTTCCTTCTTCCAGCACCAGCAGTAGTAGCAATTCGTTGAGAAACGGCTGCAGCAGCGCCGACAGCTGCTGTTGTTGGCCACTTTAAAGGGCACCAAGGAATCAGACACAACAGAAAAAAAAACACAGCACCAATCAAAGATACTCTACGAACGCACACATAAACTACGAAACACTGAGACGAGAACGAGACCACCAACAAGAAAAAAAAAACACGACACAGCACAAACGTGTGTGCAACAAACCGAACAAAAACGAAAAAAAAAACAGAAATTAAATTTTTTTTAATTTTTTCGTTGGGAATTCAAGTGGGGAATTTATTTTCCGCTTCATATGTTTCACGAATGCAAAAACTGTATTTTTATTGAATTTTGTTATTACAATACAAGTGATGATTAGGAGATTTTGGGAAGTAAGCAAATATTGCAGTTATCTCGTTGTTGTTGTTTTTTTTTTATTTATTTTGTGGTGAAAACATGAGCACAACACTACGAAGTTGCAGCGCAAGGAAGCAACAGCACCAACACGACCGGCGTTTACGAACAAACTGACGTTTACATACGATACGGGAAATTTTCAACGGAATGGAAGGTGGTGGGAAATTTTTGTTTTGTTTCTGTTATTTCGCTGGAAGTGGTTTTGTTTGGAAGTAGAAGGGAACAAAAACATGAGTTCACTGGAAATTGTCTTGGATGAGTTGAGTAGGTATGAGTTTTTGTGGTGAATGGAGACTGGAACGTTGCGAATGAAATGACAGAGGATGTGGAAAGATTGTCTGGAAGATTAACATGTGTTTATGTTTTGCTGGAGCAAGAGTTTGGTGTTTTGAAGTGTTGGAGTTGGAACTGCCAGGTGGAATTTTTCTTATAGATTTCGTTTTTCATTTTGGATGTGAGAGGCTGTGTTGATTATTTTCACTTAGGAACACTACCGTTCAACTGAATAGGTACAACATTTTCGTGAGCGGTTAACTGTTTTGTCCCTTAACTGGATTGGCGGAATAAATTTTTGTAAATGACATCAAAAAATTCATCTAATTTTAGACAGAAGAACACAAATAAAGTATCACCGTTATTACTCGTTTTATTATTAATTTTATATTTGCACGTTAAAATGGTGCCTCTTTGTTTTGGTTCACCTGAATAGGTACACGGACTGTACACGAGGCTGTAAAACTAACGGGTGATTTTTTAAGAGGTTTAGAACTTTTTTAAAAAAAAAACACAAAAAATTCGAAAAAATGAATGAAATATTTATTTGAATCGATAGTTTGAACCTTGCAATTTAATGTTTAAAGATAATTTCATGCAAATGTTGACCGCGGCTGCGTCTCAGGTAGCCCATCCGCTGAGTCCAATTTTGGCATACTCTTTCACACATATCGGCCGGTATCTCACGAATGAATGCATGGATGTTGGCTTCCAGTGCGTCAATCGAAGCGTGCTTGTCCCTATAGACATTAGTCTTGACATACCCCCACAAAAAATAATCTAATGGTGTCAAATCGCACGATCTAGGCGGCCAATTGACCGGCCCGAAACGTGAAATTATCTATTCACCAAACTCGCCTCGCAATTGCGCCATTGTTTCGCGTGCTGTGTGGCATGTGGTACCGTCTTGTTGAAACCACATATCATGCAAGTCAAGAACTTCCATTTCGGGCAAAAAAAAGTTTGTTATCATCGCTCGGTAGCGTTCACCATTGACAGTAACGCTGCGATTCGCATCATCTTTGAAGAAATATGGCCCAATAATGACGCCGGCCCATAAACCGCACCAAACAGTGGCTTTTTCGGGATGCATTGGTAGCTGTTGCAATGCTTCTGGCTGACCTTCACTCCAAATGCGGCAATTTTGCTTATTTACGTACCCATTCAACCAAAAATGAGCCTCATCGCTGAACACAATTTTTCGATAAAAAAGCGGATCCTCGGCCAGCTTTCCAAGAGCCCATTCACCAAAAATTCGGCGTTGTGGTAGGTCGGCTGGCTTTAGTTCTTGCACCAGCTGTATCTTAAAAGGCTTTACGCCCAAATCCTTCCGCAAAATTTTCCACGTAGTGCTGTAACAAAGGCCTAACTGCTGGGAACGGCGACGAATCGACATTTCGCGGTCTTCTGTCACACTAGCTGATACGGCCGCAATATTTTCTTCACTACGCACAGTACGTAAACGTGTTGGTGGTTTAATGTCCAACAAAGTAAATTTGGTGCGAAATTTGGTCACAATCTTCCGAATAGACTGCTCAGAAGGTCGAGAATGCCGATCATAAAATGGAAGCAGCGCGCGATGAACATTTCGTACCGAGCACGAATTTTGATAGTAAAATTCAATAATTTGCAAGCGTTGTTCATTTGTAAGACGATCCATGGTTAAATTGCAAACCAAACTGAAGCTGTTTGACAGTGACACAAGGTACTAAACACACGTCAGCTGTCAAAACCAGTGTTGCCAAAACCAAACCAGCTAAAAAATCACCCGTTATAATAGCAAAAATATCTGTATAAAAATAAAAAAAGCAGTTTTGTTCTGCATTATATTTAGTTTAGAAAATATTTCTACAAAACAAGACGTCGACTCTATCGTAAATGACTTTTCTACACACATTTTAAACGCTGTTGAAAAATCTGTACCAAAAGTTGTCAAAAGAAAATTTTCTTCAAAACTTCCAATTCAAGTTTTGGAACTTATTAAGCAAAGAAACAAGTATAGACGAGATTGGCAGAGATATCGTCAGCCCTATTTTAGATATCAAGTCAACTATCTAAATACCCAAATTTCCAAGCTTATCTCAGAACATCGCAACAAGGAATGGAATACTAGACTTAATACCCTAGAGAAAAACGGAAAGCCTTTTTGGAATATAGTTAAGGTAATTAGAAATAAAAACAGAAAATTACCGTTCCTTAAAAATTCTGTCAACATCTTTTACACAGATATAGAGAAAGCAAATGCACTTGCATTAACTTTTCAAATAATCATGTTGTAGCAAGTAACCTAGGTGACCAAGTTACGAACAACACAGTAAGCAACACTATTCAAAATTTTCTAATTACAGTTCTAACCAAACACCTTCTTCTATCTATATAACCGAAGATGACATTGAATTCTTTATCAATACTTTAAAAATTCGAAAAACAGGAGGTCTTGATTTAATAAGAAATATATATGTATATCAAACAACTCCCTCGAATTGGAATACAATATACAGGTGGGCCTCACTTAACACGTACTTTCTTTAGCACGGCCTTGTTTTAACACGGTTCACTTTTTGCGACATATTTTCATTTAACACGGTTCAAAGCCTTGTTTAACACGTTTTCCTACACGTTTTGTAGGAGATTCAATAACATAAGTGATTGTGATTTTCAATCGTGTTAAAAGGTTTGTTTTTTTTTAAATTTGGTTCATTTTCAAGCCTTTATTCACAAATGGGTATTCTAGATTTTGAATATGTCAGCAAAGAAAGATAAAAAGCCGCTTAAGAGAAACGTTATTTCTTTCGAAGCAAAGATACAAATTCTGGATCGTTTATCCAATGGTGAAAATGTAACTGCAATTGCAAAAAGCTTAAAATTAAATGAAGCTTCAGTACGCACCATTAAAAGAAATGAATTGGCAATAAGGAAAGCTGTAGCTGATGGTTCTAAAACATCCATAAAACATTCCAGTCGACTGCGCCCGTCAATAATGGAAGAAATGGAAAAAGCGCTAAATATTTGGATTGAAGATAACTGTCAAAAGAGAATTCCTTTGAGCAAACAAATCATCAAAGAAAAAGCACTGAGAATTTTTGAGCATTTAAAGAAAAGTGGAGAACCTTCTGTAAGCGCAGGCTTTTCGGCAAGTAATGGCTGGTTTGAACTTTTCAAAAAAAGATTTGCTATTCACAATCTAAAAATACAAGGAGAGTCGGCATCGGCTGATGTTGAAGCTGCTAAAACGTACCCAAAAGAAATTAAAAAATTTATCGATGAACAAGGATACGTACCAAATCAGGTATTTAATGCAGACGAAACTGGACTTTGGTGGAAAAAAATGCCGGACAGAACTTTTATTTCAAAAGAAGAAAAGACTGCACCTGGATATAAGGTATCCAAAGACCGAATAACACTTTTTTTGTGCGGAAATGCATCAGGTGATTTTTTGGTCAAACCAATGCTGATATAACTATAAATCACTAAACCCTCGTGTCCTCAAGGGCATAGACAAGAGCACATTACCGGTTTTCTGGAGGCCAAACTCGAAGGCTTGGGTTACTGGAGAGCTATTTAAAGACTGGTTTTCAAATTGTTTTGTGCCAGAAGTAGAAAAATATTTTAAAAGGCTAAATTTGAACTTCAAAGCTCTGTTGTTGTTATATAATGCTCCTGGCCACAAAATTTGGCTCATCCTAATATCAAAGTCATGTTCTTACCACCTAATACCACTTCATTGCTCCAGCCAATGGACCAAGGTATAATTTATACCTTCAAGACCTATTATATCAGGACTTCATTGCGGTGGGATTTAAATCTTACAGAGTCTAACTCCATGGATGTTACGAAAGCATGGAAACATTATTCTATTAAGGACTGCATCCAAATCGTATCGCAATGCTTAAAGGAGCTAAAAAAGTCAACATTAAATGGATGTTGGAAACAACTTTGGCCGGCAGCAGTCGAAAAAGAACAAGAGATCGAATCGAGAGAAGCTGAATTTGCTGAGATCTTAACGCTTGCGCATTCAATCGAAGGCGAAGGATTTGAAGAAATGTCAACCGAAGACATTCATGGTTTATTGCAGGACTCGGAGTTAGAAGAAACCGACTTAATTGACATGATTGCACAAAACTCTAACCAACAGAATTCCAGTAGCAGCGAAATAGGAAGTGAACCTGACGAGATAACAGTGAGGGACTTAACACATGGAATAGGCCTCGCATTAAGCTTGGAGTCTTTTTTCTCAAGTGCAGATCCTTCAATTGAACGGCGACTGAAGTTTAAAAGAGAGTTAGCATTATGCATGTTACCTTATAAGGAAACGTACAAAAAGCTTTGTACCAATCAAGCAAAAATAACAGATTTTTTTAACAAAAAGAACAACATTGATGAAACTTAAACATGGAGTAAAAGTGATCAATTTTAATGTTGTTAACTCTACCACTTTTTTTTTTTTTTTGTAAACTTTTGTGTGATTTACATATTACACAAAGAGTAGGTATGTTTTTGTTTATTTGCTTATGTATGAATTAATAAAAGCTTTAAATAAAAATAATATAAAAAGCAAAAAAAAATATTTTTGGTTTATTTTTTTAGATTATGAAAATTTACTCCTCTTTTGAACTGGTTTCTTGTTTCGTTTAGCACGATTTTGTTTAACACGACATTTTGCAGGCACGTTACCCCCGTGTTAAGTGAGGTCTACCTGTATAACATTCCTTATAAACTCTTGCCTTAAAATGGAATATTTTCCTGAAACCTGGAAACTGGCTAAGGTGGTTCCTATAATAAAGGCTGGAAAGGCCGCTGAAAATCCTGAAAGTTACAGACCAACAAGTTTACTCAGTAATTTGAGCAAAACTTATGAAAAAGTCTTCAAAGAGGCTATCTCAAAACATATCTGTGATAATAGTTTATATCCAAATGAACAATTTGGATTCAGGCCTCACCACAACTCTTCCCACCAGGTGCTTAGAATATGTAACCATGTCAAGATAAATCGTGCAGTGGGCAGATCTACTGGAATGGTCCTTCTTGACATAGAAAAAGCATTCGATACTGTTTGGCATGATGGCCTTCTGTATAAATTGATAAATTTCCGCTTTCCCCCATACATTTGTAAGATTGTCCAAAGTTTCCTTACTCGTCGTTGTTTCAAAGTCCATGTAAATAGTGGTGTTTCTGACCTGATATATTTCGACTCGGGTGTGCCACAAGGCTCAGTTCTTGGTCCAATTTTGTACAATCTGTATACATCAGACTTTCCAAATTTGCCTGAATGTCATATGTACTGCAATTTTTGCAGATGACACTGCCATATTTTCTTCTCATTTATTCGCTCTCAATATTGAGAGGGATCTTACAAATGCGATAAAAATATTGGAAAATTATTATAGCAAATGGAAGATTAAATTGAATGAAGGAAAAATGCAGGCTATCTTTTTTACAGGAAAAATAAAGCCCTGCTTTCTTCCAAATAGTCAATTACAGATCAATGGATCTTTCATAAAGTGGGAGCCATCCGTTCGTTATTTGGGAATACATCTGGACTAACTTTTAATGAACACATCTACAGGCCAATTAAAAAGGTTGGGATTGCAATTAAGATGTTATACCCTTTTATAAATAGAAAATCATTGCTTTCAATCGAAAATAAAATGATCATTCAAAAAGTAATTTTTCTGGCTATTTTGCTATATGGATGTCAGGTATGGGGTAATTGTTCGAAATTCCACATACTAAAATTGCAAGTATCTCAAAACAAGCTACTGAAAATGATGTTGAATTTGCCATGGCATCATTCATCTCTAGATGTTCATTGTAAAGCAAATGTTGAATTGATTTCAAATAGGATACATAAACTAAGGCTTAAATTTCTAGAACGCTGTAGTTTTACTGAAAACCCCCTTATTAATGACTTAATCACGATTAACATGTAATTCTAATTTTTGTTGTTTTTTTTAATTATTAATTGTTTTTGTTATTTATTTATTTATTGAATGCTCTTAATCATCTAATATATTCTTACTTATTTATCTATTAATGTTTTTACTATCTATTACTTTATTTATTTATTTATTCATTAATTTATTTATTGTGTTTGTTTGCTTAATTATTTATTTATTTACTTATTTATTTATTTATTTATTTAAATCAAATTTTATTATTTATTTATTTAATCAAATTATATTATTTATTTATTTATTTATTATATTACATTTTTTTTTTTACTTTACTATTTATTTATTTATTTTGTCATTTAAATTGATTACTTGAGTACATATTACTTGTTATATATTTATTTTGTTAATGTATATTGATTTTTTCTTTTGTTATTTAATTATTTATTTAATGTTTATTTTGTATTTATTATTTTGTTATCTTATTATTTATTTAATGTGAATATATTGTTCTTTGTTAAAAAAGAATCAATACATTCCCTGTGCATAATCTAGTCAATTTTTTTTTCTTTTTGCTATTTACACTGGAGGTTTTTATCGTATTTTCCTCCAATTTTTTTTTAAATTCTTAAAAAAATAAGAAGTTATATACAGAATAAACAATGTTTTAGAAGAAAGATAATAAGCTATCAAATCTCTAAATTGTAAAATGCGCGGTAACAATACTAAAGTAAACACTATTATACGAAAAAAAAGGGTGATCCATTTCGAGGTTCCCTACTTTTTTAAAGAAAAAAACACAGAAAATTCAAATTTAGTGGAGAATGTTTATTATCATTTGAAAGAAAATTCTTTGGCATTTATTTTTTGAAGATTATGTCTATCAAATGTTGGCCGTTGCTACGTCGCAGATGGTGCATCCGTTGAGTCCAATTTTCGATCACTCGTTCGAGCATTTCGATTGGTAACTGGCGAATGACACGAGTGATGTTTTCCTCCAAGGTCTGAATCGAAGCGGGTTTGTCGGCATAAGCTTTTGACAATCATAATTCGGAAAGTTACGAATATAAAAATTTAATTCTAGGTACCTAACAAGTCTCCTACTCTATTCTCAACGATAATCATTTCAAACGTTACGGAATGAGAACCCAGGGTAGTCATTTCTGATCATACTAGGGAGCAGCGTTAGTTGGATTTTGCTGTTAACCAACACAAGGAATGTCTGTTTACTTACTGTGAGGCAGATTAATCCTGCTGGTAAATTTTGTACATTTTAACCGCTCCGATTTTCCGCCCCTAGCAAGGTGCCTTTGATATCCCGATGTTAGAGGTGGGTATCGATTTGGAAATTTGAAAATTTTATCAGTTGTGGACTTTCCTGGCCTAAAAACACACTGATAAGGGCCGATAAGGTTGTTGGTAAACGATTTCAGGCGTTCACATATTGCTCTGTAGTTGGCGCAGTTCAGAGGGTCTCGTTTTTTTTTGTGGATTCAGGCATACTTTCATAGATGTGGCTTATGAGTTGGTGGATGTTATTTAACAAGTCATCTTCTCTGGCTATATAAAGACCAGCGGGAAAGCCGTCATTTCCAGCAGCCTTGTTAAGCTTGAGTTAAGATATTGCTATCCTCAATTCATTTAAGTCGGGTGGTTGGCAGTTTACGCTGTAGTTGCCAATATTGAATGGTTCTGTCTGCCTGACATCGGAATGTAGCTCGCCATTGCAGTTGAACAGTCTGCTGTAGTGGTTCTTCCATATCCTCAGCATCGACTGTGTTTCAAGCTTGCTCATCTCGACAGGGTTCTGTTCGAACCTTGTATCTTTGGCTTTGACGTTTTACAATGCCTTGTGCGCTTTTCTTGATATATTTTCTTCTTCCTGAAAAGCACGTGTTCTTCCCTCTTTCCTTGTCCATCAGTCGGCATTCTTCATAAGGCTAAAGGTTTCTTGATGATGAAGGCGAGATACCTAGACATCGTTGCTATTGCTCATCGACATTCGATGCTGGTGGTATGGTTAATCGAGATTTTAAGGGATACGCGCTGTGCGAAGGCCTTGGCGGTCTCTTGCCATTGCAGTCTTTTGCCAGTAAATTTGTTTACAGATTTTCTGGTTTGTTGTTTGTTGACCTGGAGACCTTCATGTCCACTTATGACTATCGGGGAAAACAAACCATGAAGTCTACAGAGGCATTTCGTTTCGCAGCGCATATATAACTAATGTTGGCGAATTTTGCCCTAATGTGGGGGACTGTTACAATGCGTCTGAACCCTTTAACAACTCGGCATCCGAATAGTCTGTGTTTCTGCTCACTATAACACGGTCCGTAGAAGATGCCACAGTTTTTCATCCTCTTTTTGCCCGGGCCATCCCCTCGTATATTCCGGATGGCTCCAATGTCTCCTTTGTAGCAGCTTAGGGCTTCAGCAAGTTATTCGCACGCACCTCTTCTGTGTATTGTTCTCACACTCCAGGTGCAGACACTAACGTGGTTGTCCTTTTTTTCGTTTAGCAGGGTCGTCAACAATAAAATCAGTCTTTTCCGAGGCTATGGGTTGAATCGTATCATGACAGGTGGGTAGTTAGCCCAAAGCACAACCCCCAACCAGGAGGGTCAGTTCCAATTTATTAGATACCCCTATTACACGGGGCCATCAGCATCCACTACGGGATTGAGCTCTGCAGTTGGCCTTTCGGTTCATCCGCCACCATCCCTGTTCAAGCCTTGAAATTCCTAAACAACCTGCTGTTCGAATGTGTCGAAGTAGCTTTTCTAGATTCGCCTGGGACAGCAGGCCGGGTATTCACTAAAATTTAATTTGTGTTTATAGAGGATTGAACTTCAGTTTTAAGTTAGTGCACTAATTCCAGGTCTGCTGAAAATTCAGCAGATCACCAATAAAATGTCAGTGTAAGTTGAAGACAATGTGACATTTTGTTTGTCGGTTAATTGATATCAACTTCTTAATGAGGTTTTTTGTCAATAAATGTCATGCATTCTCCTGTCAGTTCAATGTCATTATTTTGAAAGACACACCCTTTCGACAATTTAAGAACGACACGCAATCAAACACTTAAACGCCATTTGATTTTTACAATGACATGCAACACAAATGTCATATGTCAAATAGTTGTCAACATGAAATGGATTCATTTAATAATCGATTTCCATGAATGAAGTAACAGGTAAGTTGGATATCAGTATTTATGATTAGATTCATGAATTTTAATTTTAATGAGCAAAATCCAATCTCGTAATTTATTTTTAATGTCACAAATAATTAGAATGTTCAACCCAAAAATGTTAACGGCAGCCCGAAATTTTATAACCTACAACCGTTCCCGTAGAATAGTGTCCTCACAAACTCTGTATTCAAACCCCAAAAAAATTAAATGGGCAACAAATTCACACTTTCCAACAGCAACAGATCCGACACGTATGGCCCTGACCCTATGTTTTCGACATTCATTGGGATAAAAGAGCAGCAAATAGTACTTTAAGAACTTTATTCACACAACCCTACTCTGATAAACTGTTTTCCTGTCTCTTGAGTCATGAGCCGTCATAAAATGAACACACTTCACCATGAGAGCGGCCGAGAGTATAATTAAACAACTCCTACCACCCGGGGCGCTTTGGGGCCAACCGCAAAATTTTAGTATGCCAACCGCTGTGCTCATTATCAGCAACATCCCCCAGCCCCAAACCCACGAAAATAATAATAATCGAGGCCATTGTTTTAAGTTTCGGCCTTAATTTTATTATCTGCAAAAAAGTTTACAACCACATTTCCTGATTTTATTGAATAGTTATGGGGGAATGGGGGATTACTGATGTTGGAGGGTGTAAGGTTTTGAAACAAAAAAAGTTTTTTTTTTGGAGAGGCATCCTTATAAGGAATACGCATAGGGACACGCAAATTTTAGTGCGCCTAACCGGAAGGTGGAGGATGCTTTTCTGGTTTTATTACTCAAAGCTGTTTTGGGGTTTTTTTCATTTGTTGTGACCAATATTCTGACAGATGGTTTTTTAGTTTTTCAGCTGGTCGAGAGAGGGTTGAATGTGATTGATTAGATTTAACTTGGAAATGCCCAGTAGTTGTAACTCTGATTACACATCAAGTTCTTATTTTTAACCTCCAAGTGGTAGCCGTCAGGAACTGGTATCATCCAATGCCATTCGAAATGCCAACTGCAGAGCTCAATCACGTATTGGATACTGACGACCCCATGGCATAGGGGTATCCAATAAATTGGAACTGGCCCTCCAGGTTGGGGGTTTTGCGTTTAATTAACTACCCACCCATAGAAAAACCCTATTGTAACGTAGCAACCAATAGCTTCGGAAAGGACTGATTTTATTGTTGACGACCCTGCTAAACGAAAAAAGGACAAAGACGTTCGTATCTGCACCTGGAATGTGAGAACATTAAGCAGGAGAAGTGCAGGAACTAGCGGATGCCCTAAACTGCTATAGAGATGGGATGGGCCGGGTAACAAAAGAATGAAAACTATGATATCTACTGCGGACCGTGTTAAAGGGAGCAGAAACAGCAACTATTCGAATGCGGATTTGTCATAAGTGAGAGACCTAGGCAAGAAATCTTATGCTTCCAAGACATTAGCGAACGCATTGTAAAAATTCGCGTCAAACGCAAAATTCTCACGCCCTGAGGGAGGGTAAAGATGATACATCAAAGGATTGCTTCTACGAGCTCCTTGACAAAACCTTGGCGCGACTACTGAAGTACGATGTTAAAATCGTGCTGGGAGATTTTAATGCAAAGGTAGGAAGAGAAGACATATTTAGCACAATTTTCGGAAAACACAGTCCACACGATAACACGTCTGGTAACGGACTTAGGCTAATGGAATTCGCTACGGAACGAAATGCAACTATAGCCAGCACACGGTTTCGAACGGTCTACCAAACTGATCACATCGCAATAGACAAGAGACACGCTTCCAGTAATTTGGACATGCGAACATTCCGAGCTAACGTCGACTCGGACCACTACCTTGTTGCAGCTAAGGTATGAATGCGGATATCTAAAACGCCACAACAATCCAGAAATACAGTGAAAAAATTTGATGTTGAAAAACTGCAATCGCAAAAGACCGCTACGACCTTCGCGAAACGTGTATCCCTTAACCTCTCGATTAACAAAATACCACCAGCATTGAATGCCGAAGAACAATGGCAACGATGTCAACGAGCCAATAGATCACCCGCAACTGATGTGCAAGGTTTCTCGAGGCCAGCAGCAAGGAACCCTTGCCTTGACGAGGAATGCCGATAGATTCTCGAAGCCAAGAACAAGGCCTACAAGGCTAAACTGCAGGTGAAGACGAGAGCTGTAATTGAACTCTATAGGCAGAGAAGAAACGAAGAAGGGAAGAACACCTGCTTTTCAGAAAGAAGAAAAAAGGGAAGGAAAAGCGCGCGATCGAGGATATAGAGAGGTGCCACTCCAGGAACGATTTTCGAAAGTTTTACCAAAATGTAAAACGTCAAAGCCAAGGATACAAGACTCGAACAGAATCCTGTCGAGATGAAAAAGGAAATATCGTAGTTGAGACACAGTCTATGCTGAGGATATGGAAGAAGCTCTGCTGCAGACTGTTAAACGGTGATGACGAACAACATTCTGCTCTCAGGCAGAACGAATCATTCGATATTGGCAACGACTCTGAAACCTGCCAACCAGCAGACCTGGGTGAAGCTTAAACTCAAGCTCAATAAGGCTGCCGTAAGTGACGAATATTCCGCTGAGCTTTATACAACCGGTGGAGATGACGCGGTAAGTAGAATCCACCAACTCATAAGCCAAATCGGCAGAGCCTGGAAAAAACCTAAGAATTCCAAATCGATACTCACCACCCATTTATCGATTTCAAAGACCAACTATACAGAGCCATGTCTAGTTTTGGTATACTGCCCAAACTCGTCCGTTTGTGTAGGATGACGATAGAGAATTCTCGTTGCTCCATCAGGACCGGAAAAGACCTCACCGCCACAGTCGATAACAAGAAAGGATTTAGGCAAGGCGATGTGCTGTAATGTGACTTCTTCAATTTGATTCTTGAGAGGATTGTGCGAAACTCCCGAGCCAACCCCAGAGGCAAATCTTTTCAAATATATTGACTTCTTTGGTAGGACTCAATGTGATGTCATAGCCACATTTGCAAGTAAAGAGAAGGAAGCGGCAAAAATGGGTTCAGCAGTAAGTGAGGGTAAGACTAAGTTAACGCTGTCAATACGAAAGGACACACAACATCTACGAATCGGATAGAACATCACCATTGACAGATATAACTTTAAGGGTAGTACGGGACTTTGTCTGCGTCGGCTCCGCTTTTAACTCTGATAACAACATCTCGTCAGAAATTAAACGAAGGATTACTCTTCCCAACCGCTGTTTCTTCGGCTAATAAGACAATTCAGTAGCTAGGCCCTCACTCAAACTAGTAAGGAGATCCTATACAAGACCTTGATCATCCCAGTCCTGCTCTAAGGCGTTGAAGCATGGACCGTCTCAAAAGCGTAAGAAGAAATCCTTGGACGATTTTAGAGGAAAATTCTTCGAAAACAAATGTTTGGTCCCGATTGCGTTGACGGGCTATGTAGACGAAGATTCAACCAAGAACTATAAGAGCTGTGCAGCGACATTCCCCTGGTCAAAAAACTCCGCATTGGACGTTTAAGATGGCTAGGACATGTAGAACGAATGGACACCAATACTCCGGCTCGCAGAGTCTTCAATTCCCAGCTAGACGTCGAACGCAGTAAAGCAAGACCTCGCCTTCAGAGGCGCGTTTGGAGAGCCATGTGCTAGAGGCTCATGTTCATTCCGCAATGTAGCGCCACCAAAGTATTAAAGTAAACTAAGAGCCGATTCAATCCGTGGGTGCCCTCAGTGAAGTGGTAATTTGTTCTAGAAGGAAAGGTTGCCCGTTCAGTCCCAGCCAATATCCACTAAAATTTTATTCATAGAAATAAAAATAGGTCGGCAGTTACTCCAATAAAAGTATGCACCATCCCAGAGGGTTTTGCGAATTTAATGAACACAAAAAACAGTAACTCCCCGAAGTAACCATCCATGAGGTAAGTCTCCACTACATCCAAAACCTTGCCTATTACTCTCTTTCTTCCCCTTCGCTAACGCTCCTACTGTGGTAAGACATACCCCATGAATGCATGAAAGTTAAAAAAAAAAAATGTAATAAAATTTGCTATAAATTTTATGTTTCTTACGATTTTTTTAAAAAAAATATTGGACCTTTATTATTTAATTTTTGATTTACATTAACAAATGTTCAATCTTTCACAAACCAATCGCTCATAACGGGTGATCCAAGTAGAGATACTTTTTTCAATAGCCTTTTTTGACAGACCACGTGTGAGTCGTGTCATGCTGTCATGTTATTTTTGTTTAGTATTGTTTGGCATTTCATAATGGAAAGACTTATGCGTGAACAACGTTTACAAATTGTTCAACTTTTTTATGCAAATTCACGTTCTGTGAGGAATGTGTTTCGTGCACTTCGCTCAACTTATGGTCAACATAATCGGCCAACTGAGCGTAGTATTCGCAACACCATCACCCATTTTGAGACCCAGCATTCATTATTGGATAATATTCGACCGAATAGACCACGTCCAGCACGCTGTGAAGAAAATATAGCGGCCGTAGCTGAGAGTGTACACGAAGGCCGTAGAGAGTCGATTCGGCGCCGTTCGCAGCAACTCGGACTGACGTATGGAACGACTTGGCGCATTTTACGTCAAGATCTTAAATTGAAAGCGTACAAAATACAGCTTGTGCAACAACTGAAGCCGCTCGACCTCCCCAAGCGACATCGCTTCGCTCTATGGGCTCTTGAAAAGTTCCAAGAAGATCCGACGTTTTCGAGGCAAATTTTGTTTAGCGATGAGGCCCATTTCTGGCTCAATGGGTATGTAAACAAACAAAATTGCCGCATTTGGGACGAAGAGCAACCTGAAGAGATTGAAGAACTGCCACTTCATCCAGAAAAAAAACAACAGTTTGGTGTGGTTTGTGGGCCGGTGGAATCATCGGTCCATATTTCTTTGAAAATTATGCCGGTGCGAACGTAACCGTCAATGTCGACCGTTATCGTGCCATGATAACCGACTATTTGATGCCTGAAATTGAAGCTCGTGATCTCGGCGACATTTGGTTTCAGCAAGACGGCGCCACTTCCCACATATCGCATCAATCAATGGACTTATTGAGAGAACATTTCGGTGAGCACATAATTTCACGTTTTGGGCCGGTCGATTGGCCACCAAGATCGTGTGATATCACACCGTTAGACTTTTTCCTTTGGGGATATGTAAAGTCAAAAGCTTATGCCGACAAACCCGCTTCGATTCAGGCCTTGGAGGAAAACATCACGCGTGTCATTCGCCAGTTACCAGTCGAAATGCTCGAACGAGTGATCGAAAATTGGACTCAACGGATGGACCATCTGCGACGTAGCAACGGCCAACATTTGATAGACATAATCTTCAAAAAATAAATGCCAAAGAATGTTCTTTCAAATGATAATAAACATTCTCCACTAAATTTGAATTTTCTGTGTTATTTTCTTTAAAAAAGTAGGGAACCTCGAAATGGATCACCCGTTATTATATTCATTTCAACTGCCCTACATTTAGTCAAGGCGCATTGTTGGTCATAAATAAAAATAAAATAAAAATCTTTTAACTTTCCCCAAACAATTAAAAATTTTTATAAACAGATGGTGTTTCTGCCTTCAAGCTATTTCACACTCATTAACTTGCTTAAATCGTTTTTTTTGTTTGTTTAAATTTACTTCTGATAATCAGTAGTTTAATATTTTAATCCTCGCTCTCATGCATTTATCTGAATTAAAACCAAAAAAAAAATAAAATTTTATTTTTAATTTGTTTTTAATTAATTGACAATGTTGTATGGTAGGCTGCTGCAAGAGTAAGTAAACACCGAAAACAATTTGTACATCATTTTCGCAACTTGCAGCGAAAAGCACTAAATTGAAAAGTCCAGTTATATTCATTTTACCGGGATAATAAAATATTTAAGAGGATTTTCAGTTTTTCAGATTTTCATTTTTTTTTATGCCTGTAGAACTTTGTTCAACTGGTCTTGCATATAGCCAAACAATTTATCCGATGCAATTAAATCGATAGGACGGTACGTCTGGAAAGTTTGGTTAACCAGTCGGGATTGTTTGTGGGAGTAGATAATACAAAAATTCAGGATAATAATAGAAATTGGGTTGAGTTTAAAAAAGGAGTCATTTTGTCATTGAATAATAAAAAAAAATTAAAGAGTGGGAAATTGCTTTTCATTTTAAAATCCAGACCTTGAGAATTAGATTTGAACTTTCCCCTTTGCTGTGTCATTCCATGCTTTATACTGAAAAGGGTTTCCTTCATAGAAATTTGAGGTTAAAAATAAGGTCTGACGGTATTAAATGAAATTGTGAATCGGTTCGAGACGTGCTAGCAATTCAATTGACGACATACGAAAGTTTGTATGGCTTCATTAATTGCTGATAAACTTTTTGTTTACTTTTAATGAAAAAAAGGAAAACAATTCAGACAGTCAGAGGCGGAGTTATAATTGGAGAACTGAAACCTATTCTTAAAGCTTAATGACCTACAATTAGGGTTGCCTACGTTTTCTTTATTTACTGAACTGAGAGAAAGAAGGAGGCGGTCGAATGAGAACGCTTAGGTTGCAGATTGAGTTTGATATTAGATATCTTAATTAGATTTTTTTTTTTAGCACGAGTAGGAAGTGAGTAATCGACTTGGAAAGTAGTTTTGTTCTTCTTATACATCCATGGTGAACTTGGGCTTTTACTAACATCCCTGTGATCTTAGCCCTGCGCATTATTTTCAGGGTCGCGAGCAGACACACGACCAAAATCCGCACCAAGGTTGCCCGCAGAGTCACCAACGCCACCAGAATTACAGTCAGAACCATCTACTGATTTATTGAAAACGTGGTTAATGTTATAATCAAAACATAAAGAAATTGTGTAAAAATAAATAAAATACAATCAGCTGAACAGAAAATTAATATCGAACAAAAGCAGCAGTAAATCCGTTATTGAGTTAAAAAAGTAAACATAGACCAATTAAGTGCAGTGTATGTCACCAACACTAAAGCATTGATATGAGTAGCCGGTGCAAAGAGTGCGATGGACCCCTGAAGGGGGGAACTTATTTACCATGCAACGGAATATGTGGAACTCTTTTTCATTTCAAGTGTGCTAAACTGACTGAATATGATGCAAAGATGATAAGTGAGAAACCAGCGGTTCTTTATATGTGTAGTGTTTGTAGAAAGGAAACAGTATTGAGTGAAGTTAAGAAAGCATGTAGTAGTAAAAATCAAAATGCTGGTATCGCAAAAATTTTACATAATGGAAACAAATTAAGTGAAGAAAAAGAATTAGTACTGAGTGAAGTAAGAAAAGTATGCAACAGTGAGACAAGGATAACATATGCCGAATCTTTTAGAAGAGATCAACATATTATGATAAAACCTAAGAAAACTCAGGAAAATAAAAAAACAAAAGAAGATCTGAAGGAACAAATTGATCCAGCCTCACTAGCAGTAAGAGTAAATAAAGTTATTAATAAGAAAGATGGAGCTATTCTCATCAGCTGTGACGATGATAGTTCACGGAAAATAATTGAGAAGGAAGTAAAAGAAAAGTTAGGAAGTGAATACGAAATCTCGGTACCAAATTTGCAAAATCCTTGTATAAAAATATTTGGAATGAATGAAAAGTTGAGTGAAGAAGGACTTTTGTCAGCCATCAAAAAACAAAATAATATTAACTGTGACCTTAAGTGTGTTAAAATGTATTGTGTTGAGAAAAATGGAAAAAAAAGTTATAGTGCTATAATATCCATCGAAACAGAAGGATATAGAAATGTTATGGAGAGAAAACGCATTAATTTAGGTTGGGATAGATGTATTGTATACGATTTTATTTCAATTAAAAAGTGCTATAAATGCTGGGGATTTAACCACAAGGCAAAGGACTGCAGAAATGAATTAGTGTGTGCGAAATGTGGTGATAACCATGATGCAAAGAACTGTAAGAGTGTGTCTGTTCTGTTGTGTCGATTTGCTTTCGCAAAATGTGTTTTTTTTTTATTTAATAAAAAACGAAAAACGAAAAAACGTTTGATGTACGTTATAATGTTTATTAGTTATGCGACTTGTCCGGTTGGATGTTACGAAAGTTGTGTTTTGTGACATTAAATGTGTACATAGAAAAAGTTGACATTTTACAATTTGAAAATTTCCAGTCTTTCATCGTTGTGGAATCGCTTCTCCAAATGTTCCAGACGTCGAAGAGCACATTCCTTGCTGGATCCCAATGCTGGAAAATGTCCCTCCTTGAATGGCAGTTTGACTTCGTAACGTCCGTCTTCCCTACGTATTGTCGATTTGGAAAATTCTGCTAAACATGCGATGTTTTCTTCTGAATCACGAATCTGGAACGGAATCTCTTCGATTTCCCAAAACCTACGCATTTGCGAATCTAAATCTACCAGTTTTGTAAAGCCAACAAAGCGCTCTGGAGTTTCAACTGGAATATTCCCAAAGACGATCCAGCCGAATTGAGTTTTCTGTGCAACAGGACCAATTCCTTCTTGACTTCGCAATATCTCTGGAAGGATGATATCAGCGTAGATTTCGCTTCCGAACAACAGATCTATTGGAGCTGATGCATAAAACTTAGGATCTGCAAGCGTAAGACCTTTCAAATGGTCCCAACTGTGAGGTTTCATGCGATGGGCCGGAAGAAGCCCAGTCAGCGACTTAAAGACGAATGCTTTCGTAGCACTTGTGTATGTCGAATGCTGTGAGGCAAATGTTATATCGACATAACATTGGGTTTCGCCGCTGCTGACCATCCCCAACCCTGACACCTCAACAGAAGTTCTGTATTTTTTAAGTTTTAAAAGTTGGGCTGCTGCTTGTGTAATAAAGGATGCTTCAGATCCAGAATCGATTAAAGCACGTAAGTTGTGAAACCTACCATCAGCTGATCGTACTCTTACAACAGCTGTAGATAGTAATACCTGAGTGTTTTGGTATACCTGAGCTGTATGACACGCCGATGCATTCCTACTAGTTGTGGGTTGCTCACTAGATGAATGGAAAGTAGGTGCATTGATGTTAACAGAATTCTGCAACGCTTGCACATTACCAGGAACATGCTGTTGGTGTGTGTGCATATAAGTATTCACTGGTCTTGACTGTACCGATTGATTGTTCGCCTGATTGATGTGCAAGAGCGTGTGATGCCTTTGACCACAATAGTAGCAGCTCTTAACACTGGGACATTCACGTGATGAATGACTGTATGCGAGGCAGTTGTCACAAACTTTGATTTGGCGTAGTGTTTGAAGACGCTGTGATGTATCCATGCTTCGAAAACGCTTACATTTCCTAAGAGAGTGCTGACCTTGGTGACACACCTTACACTGAAAGCTTTGCTTATCCTGCGTGTTAGTATGAAACACTTTCTTGACTTCTGACTTCGTCCAAGGCTTCGCAAAAGGTTTATTGTCTTGCTGGTCAACTACTTCAAGTGTCCTAAACCTAGTCTCCAGAAATTCATTGAACTGCGTCATAGATGGCAACTCTCTTGAACTACCAAGCCGCTCTTCCCAAAGTTTCTGCGTAAAAGATGGCAGCTTTTGAAACAAAAGGTAAATCAATATGGCGTCCCACTTGTCAACAGGTAAGCCCAAATTCGTCAAAGCGTGAACACATTCCTGTGAAGTGTCCAATAAATTTTTAATTCCGTTTGCAGATTCCTTCATCAAAGACTGTTGGCTGAGCAAAAGTTTGAGCTGCGCATTAACCAATATGCGCTTATGGTCATAGCGAGCTTTTAGTAGTTCCCAAGCTTTGTCGTAATTCCCAGAATCGAGAGACAAATGCTGCAAAAGGCGTTCAGCTTCTCCAGAAACACTGGATTTCAAATAATGGAGCTTTTGGATTTCGCTCAACGAGTCGTTACTGTGAATCAGTGAATTAAAGAGATCGTGGTATGATCGCCATGAAGTATATGAACCAGAAAAGGTTGGTGGTTCGATACTAGGAAGACGTAATGGCTTACTAAATGCTGCACATGTACCATCGGCAGCACACGACGAAGCACTAAGATTGTCAGCAGTGCTCGTTTTTGATGATTGCTTGTTAAGTGCATCTAATAACTCACCGCGGTACATAAGGTATGTTTGCTGTACTTTTTCATACACTTTAACTAAATCTTCCTTTTTTAAATGCTCTTCTAGCTTACCGGAACCCATTATCTGCTCATGGTAACCCCTGGCCACATCAATATTGGACTGCAGTAACATTAAACAGCCGTCAATATACGTTGGTTTCTTTAAATAATCATTCAACCCCATAAAATTTTGGAAATCGCGCTCCAATTGCGCCAAAATACCAATTTGCAGCTCACCGAAGGACATTATTTTAGTTTAAATTAAGTTTAGTTACTTAAAAGCAACAAAATATTTAAGAATTGGACAACTCACTTTGATTTCCTCTTTGCAATTATTGTTGTAATAGTGTTGAAATTGTCCTCAATCTATTGTAACTCTGTAGCAAATTTATTTCACGACGCGAGAATACCGATTTATACTCAAAACAACACACAAAATTGATACAAAAAAATGTTCTTAATGTTTAATATCACAGTTCAAATCTCAGTTTATGTTGATAGTAGAAAATTCTTTGTCATGAATCGTTGTACATACATTTAACAGACAACGGACCCTTTTAGTATATAAAGGATTGTTCAAGAACAAAGGAATTTAACCGGAATTATTAAAACTGTTTTGTAAAAAACTGTCGATTTTGACGAACAAAGGATTTGTACATATATGTCAATACTGTTTGTTTCACTAGACAAAGGTTTTGTACATAACACAAGAAACTGTTTGTTAAAACACAAATTGAAATTTTAATGAATATGATTTTTTCGATAACTTTAATGAAATATTATCCGACTTCCGAAGGACCAAATGTTCTGTTGTGTCGATTTGCTTTCGCAAAATGTGTTTTTTTTTTATTTAATAAAAAACGAAAAACGAAAAAACGTTTGATGTACGTTATAATGTTTATTAGTTATGCGACTTGTCCGGTTGGATGTTACGAAAGTTGTGTTTTGTGACATTAAATGTGTACATAGAAAAAGTTGACATTTTACAATTTGACAATTTGATTGTTTACATTTTTATTTGAGTTGTTTTGACGAAGACATTTGTTAACATATAACATTGAGTTATTTTTTAACATTTTATATTATTATTTTTATTGAATTCTAAACAGTGTCATTTAAATGTAAGAACTGTATTTTAGCGAACTCGAGATTAGGCAATTAGGCAATGATTTGTGGCAAGATTCAACTTGCCACAAATCATGATTGTAGAAGTGATGAATGCGAAGTTTATAAAAAAAAATGAGATTCAAAAAAATAGAACGTCTTTCTAGCAATCAAAATCCGTGCGGATTTGTTACCTTAATATATGTGGTTTTTTAAATAATCTTGCGGAGTTAGAAGTGTTAATCAAAACAAACGACTTTGAAGCATTAGTGTTAACAGAAACACATGTTACTAAAGATGTTCAGAATAGTGAATTACACCTGATGACTTTACGTTAGTCGACAGATGTGACACAGAATCAACCCATACTGGTGCTGTATTAATATATACTCGAAGTGATCTTAGATCCTCAAACATCAAAAAATTTGCTAAAAACATGGAGTTATGGTGGTCGGTAAACATTTTTCATTTTACCAACTATACGTGTGTAATTATTGGGATGTATAGATCCCCAAGTTCAAGCTGTATAGTTTTTTGTGATGAATTCGCTAGACTGTTGGATGAGCTCTATGATGTAAATAAAAACATTGTGATAGTCGGTGATTTTAATATTGATTGGTTATCCCCTAGTATTTATAAAAAAGAGGTTGAAAAATTAATAAGAGACAATGCATGTATGCAAATTATAGATGAACCCACTAGAGTGACGCGGAATTCAAGCACATTAATCGATTATGTTGTAACAAACAGTATCACGGTTAAAGCAAAAACTATAAAAGACCTTAAATTAAGTGATCATGAAACGATTGTGATTGATATAATCTGTTATAAAATTAAGAAACAGAAAAAAGTATCTTGCTATTTCGAATACAAAAAACATTTGTTTGGACAAGTTTTAGAAACTAATTTCATAAATTTGCGAAATAGGTATGATATTAATTTATTAGCTGAGGATTTTTTAAATAAAACAAAGTGTTTCTGTATTTGTTACAAAAAAAATAACAAAATCAGGGGGAAACGACTGGTTCAACCATTTTTTAAACGATCTTAAGAATCAAAAAAATTTTAAAATATTCAAAAGCAGTATTAAGTGGTTCGGAAGAAGATTGGAAAAGTTATACTACCATACGAAATAACCACAAAAAAGAAATACTCAAACGTAAAAGTGAATATATTATAATGTCAAAAATATCTGGTTCAGTGGATCAAAAAACAATGTGGACAAATTTAAAACGTTATGTATTAAAAAAGGAAAAAAGTGAAATAAAAAATAGTGTATTCGGTTCAGAGATGTGTAAAAGCAATAAAATAATAGCGAAAAACTTCAATAGCTAGTTTCTTTATTCGAAGTATAGTCGAAATAATAAATACAATTCCATTAGCTCCTTATGTGAATCATGTACAAGAAGTGGAAAGTGTGTTTAAATTTAATAATGTTTCGTTGAATGATTTAAGAGAAGCGATAAAAGATATAAAAAACAAACGCGATTTTCAATTTATGAGCCCCAGTGTCTACTTAGACCAATTTCAAATTGTTGGTCCAATTTTGTGTTTAATAATTAACGGATCCCTGTCTTCAAGTAAATTTCCTGACTCCTGGAAAGAATCGTTAGTTACTCCAATTGAAAAAATTGTTAATACAGTGAAATGCGAAGAATTCAGACCCGTAAATGCTATGCCATTGTGTGAAAAGATATTTGAAAAAGTGGTATTTAAACAACTTTATCAGTATTTCGAAAGTAATAACTTAATTCAATTAGGCTTTCGAAAGGGTTACTCGTGTGAAACTGCCATCAATATAGTTGTTACATCGTGGAAAGAAGAGATAGCAAAAAAGAGAAGTGTCTATTGCGTATTTTTAGATTTGAAACGTGCATTGGAGACTGTGAGTAGAGACATTTTATTAATGAAAATAAAAAAATATGGGATTAGAAACAAAGAATTATTATGGTTTGAATCTTATTTAAAGAATCGAAAGCAACGGGTTAAAGTCAACGGAGAAGTGTCGGACGCAAGAGAAGTGGACTATGGTGTCCCACAAGGGTCTGTCTTAGGGACTCTTCTGTTCAACGCATACATAAATGACATTAAAAACGTTCTAAAATACAGTGTATTGGCCTTATTCGCGGATGATGCAGTTGTATATATCTCTAGTGATAATGACATTGACAGTAAAGATAAATTACAAGAAGACTTAAACTCTATAAATCAGTGGCTTATGCAAAATAAATTGAAGTTGAACATTGAAAAAACGAAACTAATGGTACTAAACGAGAAAAGAAATGACAACGAAATCGAGATCGGTGGTATTTCAATCGATAAAGTAAACGAATTAAAGTATCTGGGAGTGGTTTTAGACAAAAAATTATCATTTGGAAGTCATGTTGAGTACATTTGTAAAAAAATAGGATTTATGAAAAGAATAAGGAGTCAAATTTCAACTATAAGTGCAATAAATATATATAATGTCATTGTAAAACCTCATTTCGAGTATTGTTCCACCATTTTGTTTCTATGTAATGAGAGTAAAATCTTAAGATTGCAAAAATTACAAAACAAAGCCATGCGATGTATTTTAAAGTGCAATAGATATATGTCAATCCGTGTTATGTTGAACTCGTTGAAGTGGCTTTCTGTTAAGAAAATAATTGTTATGAATGTTTTAGTGTTTGTATTCAAAATTGTAAACAAACTTTTGCCAAATTATTTACTTGACTACATACAATTTATAAGAGACCTTCAACCATATTCTCTAAAGAACAGAAATGATCTTAGACTTCCTAATTTTCTTAATGCAAATACCCAAAATTCCCTTATATATAAAGGATTCAAATTATTTAACAGCTTAAACGCTCAAACTAAAAACGAAACTAATTTAAACACATATAAAAGAAATGTTATCCAATTTGTTAGATCACAATACTAGTATATTATCAATACGTATATTCACAATTATTATTTATAAAAAAAAAATCAATTATGTACAAATGTAAATTATGAAAATGTAAATAGTTTAAACTAAACTAAATAAATAAACTTAATCTAATATGTTATGGTTTCATAAGTCGTAATATGTCGAAAATTAAAAATTTGACGGGTACCACAGGTGTCATCATAGAACATTGGTGACTATGTAGAAAGAACGAGCTAGTCTTGTGGGGGTTAGTATGATCAAAGATTACAAATTCATACAGATGACGCATTGCATACAAGCAAAATTGTTTAATGGGGGGTCATACTGGCACAGCCCGCCATATGTTTGGAACTCGTTTCTCATGTGTGCACGTGCACACCGCCCGCTCGTACCATAATACTAGCGAGCAAATGTTTCTGTTTTTAGTTCTCAATGCGTCATCTGTTTAACTTTATAATCTTTGGTATGATACAAGTTCCAACATTTTGGTGCAGAGAATTCTTTTGCGTTTTTATATTCAAAATGGCTGCTCTATCGTATTTTCATTGATATACTACAGGATTGGATTAACAAAACATCATCATTTTCCGTTAACTTAAGTGGCGCAGCAGTCCAGAATGAACCTGACCCTCAACCAATGTTCAATTAGACGAGGGCTTACTCTGCTATGTCCGACGTCTGCTTGGGAAGACTCTGCTAGCGGGAGTATTGGTGTCCATTCGTTCTAGATGTCCTAATCATCTTAAACGTCCAATGCGGAGTTTTTTTTCTTGTTGCATGTCGCTGTACAGCTCGTATAGTTCTTGGTTGAATCATCGTCGCCATAGCCCTTCAACGTAAACGGGACCGAAGATTTTTCGAATAATATTCCTCCCAAATCCACCAAGGATTTCTTCATCCGCTTTTGCTACGCTTCATGCTTCAGCGACGTAGAGTAGGACTGAGAAGATCAGAGTCTTACATCGGATCTCCTAAGTAGTTCGAGTGTGGCCTTACTACTAAATTGCCTTCTTAGCCCAAAAAAACAGCGGTTGGCAAGATTCTGCGTTTGATTTCGGACGAGATGTTGTTGTCAGAGTTGCTGAGTTAGACAAAGTCCCGTACTACGTCAAAGTTATATCTTCCAATGGTGATATTCTGTCTAATTCGTCGATGTTGTGTGTCCTTTTGTGTTGACAGCATATACCTAGTCTTACCCTCATTTACTGCTAAAACCATTTCCCCGCTTTCTTCTCTATACTAGCAAACGTGGCTATGACATCACGTTGAATCCTACAAATGATGTCAACATCATCGGCGTATGCTAGTAGTTGCACAGAATTTGGGGAAATTGCGCCTCTGATGTTGGCTCGGGAGTTTTGCACAACCCTCTCAAGAGTCAAATTGAAAAAGTCAGATCAGAGAGCATAGCCTTACCTAAATCCTTTTTTGGTATCGAATGTTTCGGTGAGGTCGTTTCTGAACCTGATAGAGCAGCGAGAATTCTCCATCGTCATCCTGCACAAACGGACGATTTTGGGCGGTATACCAAAACTAATCATGGCTCTGTATAGTTCGCCTCTATAAATACTGTCGTATGTGGCTTTGAAACCAATTAACCGATGGTGGGTATCGATTTGGACTTCTTGGGTTTTTTCCAGGATCTGCCGAAGTGTGAAGATTTGATCCGTTATGGACTTTCCTGTCCTTAAGCCACACTGATATGGGCCGATCAGGTTGTTGGTAAATGGTTTCAGGCGTTCACATGTTACGGCAGATAGGATCTTGAAGGCGATAGGATCTTGTAGGAGGAGACTTATGCCTCTGTAGTTGACGCTGCTCAGAGGGCTTACAGGCATACTTTCATCTGATCAGATTTGGCTCAAATGTTGGTGGAGGTTACTAACCAAGTCTTCTCCGCCGTCTTTATAAAGCTCAGCGGGAAGGCCGTCATTTCCAACTGCCTTATTAAGCTTAAGTTTAGATATTGCTATCATCACTTCAATTAGGTCGGGTGGTTTAAAATTTTCGCTGTCGATGCCAACACTGAATGTTTCGTTCTGTCTGACGGCGGAATGTTGTTCGTCATCGCCGTTTAACTGTCTGCAGAAGTGGTTCTTCCATATCCTTAGCATCGACTGTATCTCAACTACGATATTTCCTTGTTAATCTCGACATGATTTTGATCGAACCTTGTATCCTTGGCTTTGACGTTTTACACTTTGGTAAAACTTGCGAAAATCGTTCCTTGACTGGAACCCCTCCACATCCTTGATAGCGCTGCTTTTTTTTTTGCTGTCTCTCCTTCTCTCTGAAAAGCCGGTGTTCTTTCCTCCTTCATTGCTTATAAAGCTCAGTGGCAGCTTTCGCCCACACTAATAGGTTTGGCTTGTATGGCATTTTTTACTGCAAACTTGATCAAATTAAGGGTTTCTTGGTGGTGGGCTAATTCGGGATTCCATCAAAATTGATAGCACTTTGTCGCCTTAGATTGTTGGACGATGCAATGTTCTGTTTGAAAGCAGCTGATTTCCAAACATGTATTAGCGCTATCATGTGGTTTCTTAAGCCTTGTACTGGACTAGATATGTGTAGGGTAGGTTGTAAGCTAGATCTTCAATTTGTCCACTTACAGGGATGTG
This sequence comes from Rhingia rostrata, assembly GCA_949824845.1. Taxonomy (NCBI): domain Eukaryota; kingdom Metazoa; phylum Arthropoda; class Insecta; order Diptera; family Syrphidae; genus Rhingia; species Rhingia rostrata. The sequence continues at coordinate 175,664,551 of OX463755.1, read as the reverse complement.
TGGACGATATCGACATCATTGTTTACTCAAACATTTTTTTGTGCAAGCATTTAGCATTAGATGAACAGGTAAATCGTGTTGATCTTGTACTTAGCGACGCCGGCGGCAGGAAAAACTAACTAATTAAACGCAAACTTTATGAGCTCTATCCAGATCAACACAAAATCACAAGAACAGTAATGCAAACAAGAAAGTCTTTGAATTACACCCTTCAGATTTAATAAACGTTCAAGATAAACCGAACCTCCGGTTTATAGAGGTCAAGGAATAGCGTCATTCTGGGCGTTTGGACTGAACCACTGAAATCAACGTGCCAAATACTTAAGGGAATGAAGGACTACGCTGTTTCAGACAGAGATTCCAAACGGATCGCTGTCATGTTGAGCAAAAGTAAGGAGGGTCAGTACCACACCTAAATATTTCTCTAGGTAAACTCTTTTCAAAGATTTGATTAAAGTTGCAGTTGAAAGCTCTGTTCTGTCTCCGACACTCTTTCTCATTTTTATTAATGAAGTCTTGTCTGTAACTTCTAATCCAATCCATTCCTTTGCCGATGACAGCACTCACAGCTTTTCATATTCATTCTCTAATCCACGCCCTTCATCTTCGGACGTGAAACAGAAACGGCAAAATATGTTAAGCTCCTTAAATTCCGATCTTGACAGCATAATTAAATGGGGTAAATCGAATAGAGTGGAATTTAATGCTTCCAAAGCACAATGCTGTCTTCTGTCATCTAAGCGAAACCAACATTTACAGCCATTTATCCATGAATGGCACTTGCATCACCGAAACCGATAACTTTCCATGCTCGGTATGTGTGTTAGTAACGACCTTCGTTGGAACGACCACGTATTCGAAATCGCTAAAAACGCAGCGAAATGTATAGGTTTCCTTAATCGATGCAAAAAAATATGTCACCCCCTCTGATAGGTTCTCAATATATAAAGCATATACACGCCCCAAACTTGAGTTCAACGCCCACATCTGGGCAGGTGCAGCAAAAACACCTACTGGATAAAATACAAAAGCGTACAACAAAGCTGATAGGAGATTTAACCGTAGGGAATTGTAGAATTATCTCCTGCCTTACAATTTTTTTTACCGCTATTATATTAGATCCAACCGTAGCGAACTCTATAGTCTCGCTTGAACATCGTAGGAATATCTCCTGCCTAACACTTCTTTACCGCTATTTTAACAGGAAATACTCAATCGAAATAGCCAGCTGCATTCCGCCCCTTCAAACATTCAACCGTGATACTCGCCATGCCATGATAGATAGATAGATATGTTTATTTCGTTTCAAATTTCATTTTGTTATCGCACAATTTACATTATTCGCACAGAGATATGATTAACGTATATAATCTTACTACTGAAAAAGTTGTTTAACATAGTGATAGCATAGTTTGGTTTTACAAAAAAATGACATATTGAGGAAACTACGAAAAAGAAAACCCCATTAAATATTAAAAAAAAAATAAAAAAAAAATATATTGTAATATAATTTTGGTTTGTAAATTTAAAAAATAAATAAATAATAATCTTTCTATTAGTTAGTGCGCCCTCTGTAGTTTGTAGGTAGCTTTAATAGTGACAGCAGCAGCAACAACTTCACTAGGGAAGCAGCGGCCATTTTGGGGTTCTTCATGCGAACAACAAGGAGAATAGTCTGCCTATTCTTTTGCCGGCAGTGAACGAGGGTGGACGACTAAAAAAAGTGTGAACATCGATTATAGTTTATATCTTGTAGTTTATAATATATATATATAAATATGTATATAAATAAAGTAAAAAATTAATATGTGCAAAATTAATAAAGATAAATAATTAAATGTGTATGAATTAATACGGAAGTAATTTTGTGAGCCAAATAAAACAGAAATATAAAAATCAATTAAGTAAATAAGTATAAATATATATGAGTATATTAATAAGTAATTCAATAAATTTAATATAGGACAAGAAAAATAAATAAATATATAAATAAATAAACAAATAAATAAATAAAAAAAAAACAGATAAATATATAAATAAATAAATAAATAAATAAACAAACAAAAAAGTAAAAAGAAATATGAACAAATAAATAAATTAACAGATAAATAAATATAAATAAATTAACAGATTAACAAATAGATATGTATTAGAATAAATAAATAATTTAACAGATAAATAGACAAATAAATATGTAAATTTTAATTAACATAATTACAATACCAACATTTATGAAATAAAATTGCAAGGGTAAGCGAATCATGTAAACGTATGATGTATCACATTGAGTTCATTTATTAGAGGATTATCGGGAATATTGCATCTGATTTGGAATGATTCAGAAAGTTTCCTGTATTCTGTTTGAGATCAGATCAACATCAGCTTTTTGGTGCAGACCTAAAGTGGAGTAATGCCAGGGAAGATTAAATATCATTTTCAGGATTTTGTTCTGGGATATTTGAAGTTTTTTCACAAAGCATTTAGCACAGTTTCCCCAAACTTGGCAACCGTACATAAGAATCGCTTGAAATATTACTTTATATATAATCAATTTGTTTTCTTTGGAAAGCAGAGATCTTCTGTTGATAAATGGGTATAACAATTTAATAGCGATATTTGTCTTTCTAAGAACCTGTGAGATGTGTTCGTTAAATTTTTTATCGAGATATATGCCTAGATATTTAACAGACTGCTGCTGCTGATATGATTTCAAATATCATTCTCTTTGGTATGAGATCTTTTATTCCCAACAGAATTAAGAGTATCAGACCAAAGGCAAAAGGGTGGTATGACTTGAGCTGCAAAGAAGCTATCAGGTTGAGAGAGACAAACTTTCGGTTGTACAAGACCAACCCAACAGAGGAAAACCGAGCAAAATTCAAACAAGCCAGAAATGACTGTAATGCCCATTTAAAGCGTGTCAAATTCCTCTATGACCGAACGTTGAGGCAAAAAATTCTACAATGTCCCAGAGGTAGTAAAAATTTTTGGTCATTTGTTAAAAACATAAAAAAATTCGGCATCAACATCAATTCCGACGCTCATTCACAATGGCATTCCAGCTGTCAGCTCCTTAGACAAAGCCAATCTGCTTGCTGCCCATTTCGCAGCCAACTCTACATTGCCAGATTGTGTTCAGTCTCCTCCTGTACTTGAGAACGTAGATCATTCTATCGGACAAATTCACTTTCGTACTCGTACAGTTGCAAGAGTTTTATCTGATCTTGACATACATAAATCCGCTGGTCCAGATGGTATATCCCCCATCATTCTGAAGAGGTGTTCTTCTACGCTAGCAAAACCACTGCGTAAGCTTTTCTATCTATCCTACTCATCAGGACTCTTTCCGAGTAGATGGAAAACAGCATTTGTCCAGCCTGTACCAAAAAAAGGCGAATCTTCTTCTCCCTCCAGCTACCGTCCAATTGCACTTACGTCCCTTCTTTCCAAGGTCATGGAAACGCTGATAAATCGTCAGCTTATGAAATATCTCGAAACACGAAAACTTCTCAATGACCGGCAGTATGGTTTTCGCAGCAACAGGTCTACTGGTGATTTGATGACATATCTCACCGAAAAGTGGAACCAATCAATCCACCATGGTGGCGAAAGCAAGATTGTTGCGCTTGATATTTCAAAGGCATTTGACAGGGTTTGGCATCAAGCCCTTTTGTCGAAAATGCGTGCATTTGGAATCGACGAAAAACTTCTTCTATGGATTAGACATTATCTTTCGAAACGTTCAATTCAAGTTGTTTTGGATGGTTTCAAATCTGTAACTCACCAAATAAATGCTGGTGTCCCTCAAGGCTCAGTTTTGTCTCCGACTCTCTTTCTCATTTTTATAAATGATCTCCTGTCTGCAACTTCTAATCCAATTCATTCCTTCGCTGATGACAGTACCCTCAGCTTCTCATATTCGTTTACAGGTCCTCGTCCCTCACCTTCGAACGTGGACTCTAAACGCCAAAATATGTTAAGCTCATTGAATTCCGACCTTGACAGCATTATCAAATGGGGTAAATCTAATAGAGTGGATTTCAATGCTTCCAAAACACAATGCTGTCTTCTGTCATTAAAGCGTAACCAAAATCTAGAGCCATTATCCATGAATGGCACTTACGTCGAAGAAACCGAAAAGCTTTCCATGCTAGGTATGTGTGTTAGTAACGACTTACGTTGGAACGATCACATATTCGAAGTCGCTAAAAACGCAGCGAAATGTCTAGGTTTCCTAAATCGATGTAAGAAATATTTCACCCCCTCTGATCTGGCCACAATATATAAAGCGTTTATACGCCCAAAACTTGAATTCAACGCCCATGTCTGGTCAGGTGCACCAAAATCAACATTGCACCTACTAGATAGGATTCAAACACGTGCGAAAAAACTTATAGGAGACATAAGAATAGCGAACTCCTTAGTTTCGCTTGAACACCGTCGAAACATCTCCTGCCTTACCTTGTTTTATCGCTATTTTAGCAACCAATGTTCAAATGAAATAGCCAGCTGCATTCCTCCCATTCAACAATTCAGCCGCAATACTCGTTACGCAATGAATGCAAATCAGTTTACCCTCAAGCCTATCTTCGGACGTACGCTGAAATATAGAGATTCATACATAAACCGAACAACACGAATGTGGAATGCTCTACCAAACTCTGTTTTTCCTCTCCATTATAACTTACAGACATTTAAAACCAATGTGCATCGGTATCTCCTTTCTTCTTATCCCTAATTTCCTTAACGCCCGCACTGTGCTAAAACATATAAAGGGTATTCATAACCCCTTGAGTGCGCGCAAATTTAAAAAAAAAAAAAAAAAACAGACGTTTGCCAGGGTATTGAGTTTCCTAATATATTGATTTGATTTGCCGGTAAAAAGCAAGGCTTTCTTTTTCTGGTGAAAAAGATAGTTTGAATCTTATCGGCATTGAGATTTATTTTCCATTTTGTGAAATAATCTTCTAAAATGTTTGCCGCATTTATTAAATTTGTCTCAATGTTAAGACTTAATTCATGCGACGACAAAATTGCCGTATCGTCAGCATATATTGCCGTATCACAGTTAGGAATAGTAGGAAAGTCAGATGTAAACAAATTATATATGACAGGACCAAGGACTGAGCCTTGCGGAACCCCAGCATTGATACTGATAAGACTAGAAACACCACTCTTAACATGCACTTTAAAATAACGATCTGAAACAAAACTTTTTACAATTTTACAAAGAAATGGAGGAAAACATAAGCTTAATATTTTACATATAAGCCCATCGAGCCACACAGAGTCGAATGCTTTTTCGATGTCGAGTAAGATCATACCTGTAGAATTTCCTTTTGCACGATTTCTTTTAATGATGTTGCAAATTCTAAGAACTTGGTGTGAAGTACCATGATGCCGCCTAAAACTAAACTGTTCATTTGGATAGACCTTGTGATCATCGATAAACTTCACTAACTTTTCTTTTATGATATTTTCATAAACTTTGCTTACTGAACTTAATAGGCTTATCGGTCTATAACTGTCAATTTTGTCGCGAGGTTTTCCTGCTTTAGGTATTGCAACTTCCTTTGCTAGTTTCAATGCAGCTGGAAAGTATTGGATTTTTAGACACCCATTTGTTATGAAGGTAAGGAACTTTATTCCCTCCCTTGGTAGGTTTTTGAGATAAATATTTTTTATATTATCTATTCCACCTGTCTTACGAACAACTAACCTATTTAAGAAGAACTCTGTATCTTCTTCTGAGATATATTCGTTTGATGGGGTTTCGTGACTAGAAATATTGAGGGTACGAAGGCTATTGTTTACTATAGTTGAGGTATTTGCATCCCCTAGATGCTGGGAAACAAGGTGATTCTTAGGAAAAATGTCAGCTAAAGCATAAGCTTTTTCTTTGTTTGTTAGATAAGAATTTATACCGTTTTTGAGACAAGGTATCTCTTTGTGCTTATTTTTTATAATTTTTACTATGTTCCAGAATGGCTTGGAACCTTTATCTAGAGACCTAAGTTTTACATGCCATGAATGCTAATCAATTCACCCTCAAGCCTACCTTCGGACGTACTATGAAATATAGAGATTCATTCCATGGAATGTGGAATGCTTTACCAAACTCAGTCTCCCCCCCCCCATTAAAAATTACAAAAATTTAAAACCAATGCACATCGGTATCTCCTCTTTTCTTCTCCTTAATTTTCTTAATGCCCGCGCTGTGTCCAAACACTATAAGGGTGTTCATAAACCCTTTAGAGCGTGCTAATAATAATAATAAAAAAACGATGATACTCTCAAAATTGTTGGGATATAATTACTTATATCGATTGCCCAGATGAAGTAATGTATTGAGCATCTATTTGTACCTTTTCTTCAAATCTGTCATAATTTGACTTCATATAAACGACATGCCTGTGACCCATTTACGAGTACGTACATCATTCATCTACCAGACATCATTACAATCCACAAAAAAAAAAACTTTAATAAGCTTAGAAACGGTTTCCAAAATCAACATCAAATCACACAAGGACATACAGTCAAAGTGTGAAAACTCGAAAATAAATCGCCTCCGATTGGGTATGTCCTCGTCTCTGATTGTTATTTATTATCATTTTGTGCAGTCTTCCACCGGATACCTCTTCAAAAAAAAAGTCAGCAAGAAACAAAAAAAAACAACACATATTTTCAACTCCACACACTATCCCAGGACTAAAGCTAGAGGACAAACAATTCCCAAATCCGGGATGATGCGGAGATGAACACAGTTGTAGCAAAATCAATTTTTGAACGTTGCAGTGTTGCATCGAATTGCGTAAAACCGTAAACGCTTCGCTAGATTTCTATGTTCCTCCTCTGTCGTCCAGCTATATAGTTGAAGCAGATATCCTTTTCATTCAATGTGGCCAATGTGTATACATTTTTCATGTTATTATTCGAGCTTGAGTCCTGCGAACCGACCAAAACGATGGGCTCTGGCCAACCTTCTCAATGCACAAAATTAGGTCCATCGTACATCCGCATGTATGGCGGAGGAGGGAGGCAGCTTGATACAGGGACAAATGTTGTGTCAGGGCAGGAATGTTTTGTTATGTCACCCACCATGTATCGACGTAGGGTGGGAACTAGCCAGCGGGTGGGCGGTAGAAGAGTTTTTCGACAAATTCCGATAAATTGTCCCAGGTTTAGTGGAGCGTATATTTATGGTGTGATAACTGGCGGACGCAAGGATAACAAACACGGCTTTACGCATGGGCAAGGATATTGTATTTTTGATGATGGCATTTTAAAGGATTAAATATGAATATGTAGGGAATTTTCATCTCATCTTCCTGGTTACATGATCAGAGAAATGATGTGTGTGTGTGGGTGTGGATGGTTTTTGGTCTCAATTTTTTTTTCGGTAGGGCAACCTTACTTATGTTTTTTTTTTTTGGAAATTGGATTAAATATTAAAATTGCTTTGTCCACATGGGTAGAAAATATTAAAATTCTTTGGAATTAAGAGAATTTTGAGGACATAAGATTGAATTGCTAGAACTTAATATTTAATCAGGATGTGTTTCATGTTTCATGTGAATTATCAAAAGTTTTCGTTCGAATTTGGAGCAGCTGATTTGGAGGCTGAATGAAGTAGGACAAGATAGTTGTAAGATGCGACTTTAATATTTTTGGCTCTAATTCAACTAAAAATATGAAGAAATATCATGCAGACCAAACTATTTGAAGTTCTGTTAGGGCATTTGACAATAACCTCACATATTCAATCAACTTCCAACAACAAATATGGTGGCGGATGTATTGAAATACCAACGGCATCGCTCAATCACGTATTGGATATTGGATGACGACCACGTGTCATAGGGGTATCCAGGTTTAGGGTTGTGCGTCGAATTAACTCCACACCCATAGAAAAACCCTATTGTAAAGAAGCAACCAATAGCTTCGGAAAGGACAGATTTTATTGTTGACGACCCTGCTAAACGAAAAAAGGACAACGACGCACGTATCTGCACCTGGAATGCGCATAAACAGGGGTGGTGCAAGCGAACAACTAGCGGAAGCCCTAGGCTGCTACAAAGCAGACATTATTTCCATCCAGGAAATACGATCGTATGGGCCGGGCAAAAAGATGATGAAAAACTGTGACATCTACTATGGACCGTGTTATAGTGAGCAGAAACAGCGACTATTCGGATGCGGATTTGTTATAAGTGACAGACTTAGGCAAGAAGTTTTATGTTTCCAAGACATTAGTGAACGCACTGTAACAATCCGCATCAAGGCCAAACTCGTAGTCATAAGCCTTATATGCCCTCACGTCCGATGGAGGAAAAATATAATATGGCTGAAGATCGCTTCAAAGAGCTCCTTGACAAAACCTATGAGCGACTACCGAAGTACGATGTTAAAATCGTGCTGGGAGATTTTAACGCAAAGTTAGGAAGAGAAGACATCTTTATCAGCATTGTCGGAAAACAAAGCCTACACGATAAGACGTCTGGTAACGGACTTAGGCTAATTGGTTTCGCTACGGAACGAAATGCCACTATAGCCAGCACACGGTCTTCTCACCTCGATATCCATAAGGGGACATGGCGGTCTCCAAATCAACGAACGATTAATCAAATTGATCACATAGAGATAGACAAGCGCCACGCATCCAGTATTTTGGATGTCCGAACATTCTGAGGAGCTAACATCGACTCGGACCACTACCTTGTTGCAGCCAAGGTAGGAATGCATATATCAACCACGCCAAAAAAATCCAGAAAAACTTTGAAACAATTTAATGTCGAAAGACTGCAATCCGCAAGGGACTGCCAAGGCCTTCGGGCAGCGCGTATCCCTTAACCTCTCGATTAACACCATACCACCAGCATGGAATTTCGAAGAACAATGGCAACGATGACAACAAGCCATTAGATCAGTCGCAATTGATGTGCTAGGTTTCTTGGACTCACCAATAAGAAACCCCTGGTTTGATGAGGAATGCCGACAGATGCTCGCAGCGAAGAACGAGGCCTACAAGGCTAAGCTGCAGGTGAAGACGAGAGCTGCCGTTGAGCTCTATAGGCAGAGAAGAAGGGAAAAACACCGGCTTTTCAGAAAGAAGGAAAAGAGCAAGAAAAGCGCGCGATCGAGGATGTAGAAAGGTACCACTCAGGGAAAGATCTTCGCAAGTTTTACCAAAGTGTAAAACGGCAAAGTCAAGGATACAAGGCTCGAACATAATCCTGTCGAGATGAAGAAGGAAATATCGTAGTTGAGATACAGTCGATGCTGAGGATATGAAAGAATTACTGCTGCAGATTGGTAAACGGCGATAAGGAATAACATTCCCCTGTCAGGCCGAACGAACCATTCAATATTAGCGACGACAGTGAAAACTGCCAACCACCCGACCTGAGTGAAGTGAGGATAGCAATGTCTTAACTCAGGTTTAATAAGGCTCCCGGAAATGACCACCTTCCCACTGAGTTTTTTAAAGCCGGATGACTTGGTAAGTAACATCCAGCAACTCATAAGTAAAATCTGGTCGGATGAATGTATGCCTGAAGAATGGAACCTCAGAACAAGATCCTATCTGCCGTAATATGTGAACGCCTGAAACCATTTACCAACAACCTGATCGGCCCTATTCAGTGTGGTTTTTGGCCAGGAAAGTCCACAACCGATCAAAGTTTCACACTTCGGTGGATCCTGGAAAAAACCCAAACCGATACCCAACACCTATTCATCGATTGAAAAGCCGCATACGACATCTTTTATGTATACCAACTATACAGAGCCGTTGCTAGTTTTACTATACCGCCCAAACTCGTCCGTTTGTGAAGTATGACGATGAAGAATTATTGCTGCTCTATCAGGTTCGAAAACGACCTCAGCGCCACATTCGATACCAAAAATGGATTCAGGCATGGCGATGAGGCACAATCTTCCAAAAATCGATGCAACTCGACTCAACGTCATGTCATAGCCTTATTTGCTAGTATAGAGAAGGAAGCGGCAACCAACATCAAGACTGTCAACAAGAAAGGGCACACAACATCGACGAATTGGACAGTACGTCACCATTGACAGATGTAACTTTAAGGTAGTACGGGAATTTGTCTACCTCGGCTTCGCTATAAACTCTGACAACAACATCTCGTCAGAAATTAAACGAAGAATTAGTCAGGCAATTCAGTAGTAAAGCCCTCACTCGAACTACTAAGGAGATCCTATATAAGACCCTGATCATCCCAATCCTGCTCTACGGCGCTGTGGCACGGACCGCCTCAAAAGCGGATTAAGAAATCCTTTTTCGATTCTTCGAAAAAATCTTCGGTCCCGTTTGCGTTGAACTATACGAGCTGTACAGCGACATGCCCCTGGTCAAAAAACTCCCCATTTGACGTTTAAGGTGGCTGGGACATCTAGAGATAATGGAGACCAACACCAACAGACGTCCAACGCAGTAGAGGAAGACCTCGCCTCAAGTGGCGTCCAAAATATCGGGTTTCAACAGGGACGCTACAAAAGTTGAGCGACAGGGACAGCAAACGACGCCATATTTCTTGCCGCTCTTTCGACATTTCTCTTCAGTAAGGTTTGCCATTTCATAATGGAAAGATATACGATCCAACAAAGAGTCGAAATTGTTAAAATTTACAACCGAAATTCGGAGTCAGTGGCCTCAACGTTAAGAGCGCTACGTCCAATTTATGGTCGTCATAATTGTCCTAACAGATCAATAATTGAGTGTCTAGTATAAAAATTTGAATCCACAGGCACAGGACAAGTGCCCGTAGTGTCGAGAATATTGCTGCCGCTGAGGCTTCAGTTGAAGAAAGCCCAAATGTGTCTCTCACACGTCGTTCTCAAGCGTTGGGCATCTCTGTGACGTCGTTGTGGCGAATTTTGCGAAAAGATCTTGGCCTACATCCTTACAAGATTAAATTGACGCAAGAACTGAAGCCGCTTGACCACCAGAAGCGTCGTATGTTCGTGAATTGGGCTGAGCAAAAAATTGAAAATGATTCGGATTTTCATCGAAAAATCATCTTCAGCGATGAGGTTCATTTCTGGCTGAATGGCTTCGTCAATAAACAAAATATGCGGTATTGGTCAGGCAGCAATCCACACGTACTCCATCAGTCATTATTGCGTCCCGAAAAAATTACGGTTTGGTGTGGTTTTTGGGCCGGCGGCGTCATTGGGCCATACTTCTTCCGTGATGATCAAGACCGGCACGTGAATGGGAATCGATATTTTTGGCCCCAATTGGATGATATGGACTTGGAGGACATGTGGTTCCAACAGGGTGGCGCCACAAGCCACACAGCGAATGCCACCATCAATTTATTGCAAACCAAGTTTGGAGAACGTGTTATCTCACGAAATGGTCCAGTCGCTGGCCGCCTCGGTCGTGCGATTTGACGCCGTTAGACTATTTCCTGTGGGGCTACTACAAGTCTATGGTCTATGCCAACAAGCCAGCGACGATTGATGAACTTCGTACGAATATCGAACGTGAAATTGCAGCAGTATCGGCCGATTTATGCTTGAAAACCGTCAAAAATTGGGTACAGCGTCTGGACTTCTGCAAGCGTGCCCGTGGTGGCCATGCAAAAGAAATCGAGAGTTCCATACATAATGACATCGAACGTACTTTCACAGGAATAAAGAATTTCATTGATATCCAAAACCGTTTTTGTTTTAATTAAAAAAAACTTTTGTAGCGCTCTTATTGAAAAACCTTTTAGAAACCAACCTCAACCATATTGAAGTGCGAAACTGAATGCAGTTGGATAAGGATCGGGCTAATTGGAAAGGCATGTTGTTGGAGGTCCAGGTTCATTCCGGACTGTAGCGCCATTTAAGTAGGTATGTAAGTTTGCTTTGACTGGATACAAGGATTCAACAATCTACAGCGACTTTGAACTAAAAAAAAAGAATCCGCATTAAACGTTGAAGGACGTAATACATATACAGACATATATATTTTGCTCCTGTCGGAAGATCCCTAGCGAGGTATCCGTCGGAGCGCAAAATTCTTTTGTACAATTCGGATTATTTAAGCCTCGCGTTATTCCTCCGAAAAGCTTTTCGGAATATTTCTCCGACATTTTGTAACACATTCCGGCGAATTGCATTGAAGCGCGTTCAGGTGCATTTTTTGTGCAGTTTTTGACAGCTAAGTGCAATTCTTCTTCCAATATCCTCCGACACAAATTCCTCGAGGAATTTAATTACGAATTGTAGTGAAGTAATTTTTGCTCCGATGACACATACCTCGAATGGAATTTTAACCTCCGACGAAGTAGATATGTGTTGGCGAAAATTTTCCGCTACGACGGATACCTAGCTAAGGAAGGATATTCGCAACCAAATGTTACACGCAGGAAAGGCTCCAACAAGAAGTGACTTAAGAGCAACGACAAGCAGCTAGCTAAGATACAGACTAGCTGAAAAATTGAGACGCAGTTTAATCTTGGATTGTACTTCACTTACTTAAGTAATTACTTAAGAAAGAATCGTCGCCAATGAAGCACCAATGAAAAGACTCACAAAATGACAACTGAAGTCACTTATTCACATAGCCAACTGCGCTATTCCTCCCAAGTAAATAAACCTACTCTCGTGTAATCACCATCCATAGAAACTCAATGTCAATCAATTTTCTAAAAAAAGTCCTTTTCAGTGGACTAAACAAATTCCTTCCAAGTGACTACCTTCATCCCCACCTAGTGTCAGAACATTCACAATTTCGATTTGAAACCCCTTTTGCAAATGTCCTGCGTTAATCTAAACGGTAAAATATTCAATGCCAATGCCATCATCATTATTCGAGATGTCAATTTCCGAAACAATTCCAAAGGACGACTATTCGCACACACAAAAAATCACCATTGACGCACGAATTCCGATCAGACCCAAAATTGGAATTTGAATTTTCTATGTGTCGATGGCGTCGCGTCGGTATGGGTGAGGGCACAAAATTACATATTGAGTGTGTAAGTGGCTTTAGATACTTTCTGCTGGCAAATTGGAAATCTAAATTGTGGTCTGATGGGGTTTCGTCTTGAAGCAATATCCGTCTCTATGACTATGGCGGCGTATGAGTGTTGTGTTGTTTTCATCCAGCCTGCGAAAGATGTCCTCGCATGATAAGGTAATAACACGTTAAATTGTTTGAGGGTTGCATTGTGGCCTAGAGTATTAACTTAACATGCAAATATTGGATGAGTGTTATTTCCTTAATGGCTTGCTAGGGCTGTATGAAACATAGCTTTGCGGTCTTGAATTGCTTTTTGATGCACTGCGGTGAATTGTCATTTGGGGATGTGTTAAAGTGAAACTTCCTTTGGACTCCCATTTCAATGGTATAATTCAATTTGTGGACTCAAGGAGCAACTTCAGATAAACAGAACTAGAAAACGTTCCATTATAACTGAAACAGGTCGGTCAATGTAACGACAAAACGGAGGACACGCCTTGAAAATGATTTTACGATTTTGTTTGCGACTAATTATAATTACGAGAGTATCCTTACGACACTTGGCGAGTTTTCGCTGTGCTCCTTGCGTCAAAAGTTTGTGCGCGAAAAATAAACTTTAAAGTGTCATAAGCAATAATAATTTCCTTTTTTTTTCGGGAGGGGTAGGAAATTGCAGGAACCGCTATTTTCACTGAAAACTTTTCCCAAACTGGGTCAGTGTTATTTTCTTCGCTTTGTGAAAAGTTTTTTGTGCGGGCTTTTTTTATGCTGTGTCGGTCATAATCGCTTAGCATAAGGATTTGAAGGAAATCTTGAAGTTAGAACTTGCAAGAAAGTATTCAGGATGCAATGGCAGATAGAGAGGGAATATTTTATTTGACATATTCGTTTGGATTATTAAATAAAATCCCGTTGTAAGCACGAAAATTCACACCATATACATTTGAATTGAGTCGGGAAATTGGTCGGGGCTTTCAGGGAATATGAAGTCACTCTATTCTAGGGTACAGTGTGGTGGGCATAGACTTATGTTTTGAATAGTTGTAAACTTTTTTTCAAAGATCTTTCTTATGTCAAGCGTTTAACAAAGTAACAACTGCAGCATTATCATATCGAAGGATGCACTTATAGTTCATATAGAGTGTTTTTTTTAGAGGCATAGAACTTTTGAACGGAATAAAACAATGATGTTTTTTTAAATTGACATGAAATTTACTTTATTTGAAAAATAATTTTTTTTAATAATTTTATAACTTAAATATGATTTCTGGCATTTGACAGCCACGGCTGGCTCGGATGTCGTCTAATCTGGAGGTCCAATTATTTATGACTTTTTCTAACTTTTGTGACCGTATATCGGCAATTACGCGGCGAATGTTTTCCTGCAAGTGGCCAATTGTTTCGGACTTATAGGCGTAGACCACCGACTTGACATACCCCCACAGAAAATATTCAATTGCCGGAAATTTGCTCGATCTTGGAGGCAAATTCACAGGACCCAAACGCGAAATTATTCGCTCACCGAAAACGTTTCCTTCAACAAATCAATTGTTACACGAGATGTGTGACATCTCGTCTTGTTCGAACCACAGCTCCTGCACACAATGGCTGTTCAGTTGATGAACGTAAAAGTCAGTTATCATGGCTCTTTAGTGGTAACCATTGACTGTAACGTTCTGACCAGCATCGTTTTTAAAGAAGTACGGAACAATTATTCCACCAAACCATAAAGCACACCAAACAGTCAGTTTTTGTGGGTGTACCGTTGTCTCAGCATACAGTTGAGGATTATCATCACTCCAAATACGGCAGTTTTCTGTATTGACGCATCCATTCAATCAATCTTACATAACATCATTTGCTGACGATATAGATAGAAATCCCGTTCTACAAAATGTTCCTGCTGGATTGCCGAAGACATCATCAAGTAGTTTTGAAAATGTATCTTTCTATTATCAAAATGTTGGTGGGCTAAGGACCAGATTAGATCATATTTATGTATCGTTTTCTTCATATACGTATGATACTATTATCCTAACTGAAACTTGTTTAACAGATAATCATTTAAGTGTTGAATGTTTTCCCAATTATTACACTGTTTTTAGAAAAGACAGATCTACACAAATGACAGGGATGGAAAGAGGTTGTTGGGTCACCCTGTAACCCAAGTCACTCAACATAACTGCCAAATTTTAAATCGTTGTAAACTCACTCAAAAAGAGTAATATAAAAGGGCGTTAAATATTTGAAATAAATTATTGTTGAATTTTGATCATTGAAACTAGTCGTGTTTTATTTCGTTGAAGACAGTTTCGCAGAAATTCATTCGTTGTTGAAACCCGTAAAAAAGCTTACGAAACACTTTGGTGCCGAAACCCGGGATTAATTAACAATTAAACATTCTTAAGTCCCAATAATTAAAAGTCCCTTGGACTGACATACAAATTTCGTTGAGTGGTTAGCGGTTGGTCGCGAGAGTGCATTCAAGAGTGTAATTTACCTTTTCATACCGAGTGAAAAGGAAAAAGCACAATACAAAGTGAAAGAACTTTCGTCTTCGCAAGACAATTGAAAAAGTGAGTGGTTGTTGTTGTTGGTGAGGTGAATGATCTTGGACTGTTTGCTGGTATACACATACGGAACATTGGAAATCATCTACGGTGATGGTGAGCACTTGGACAGCTGTTTAACGGACGCTTGCAGTTGGGGAACGAACATTTGAAGAGAACCAAATTTAAGAGAACTACACATTTGTTAAGTATATTCAAGTGGAAATACGGTAGTGCCTTTGCAATTAGTTGACACAAATTTGAAAGCTTTACCGATTCGATTAATTGGAATTCAAATCATTCAATGATAAATTGAAATATTAAAACGAAAGAGGCAAGATTTCAAGACAGATTCAAATTTGTGACAACTACTTCGATATTATTGCTTATCATATATCAATAGTCGAATAGTAGAATTTTAACACAAATATCAAATAAATAACAATCGTTACGATATGGTGGATGATGCAAAACCAAAGGAGATGGCAGGGCCGTCAGTTGGCGAATTAAAAGCTTTGCGCTCGAACACAAAGCGAAGTCTAACTCGAATTAAAGAATTGATTCACAGCAAAGGTGAACATTTATCGTTGACTGAATTAGAGTGTAGATTAGGTATTCTTGAATCCTATTTCAAGCAGATTTTGAGTACCCAAATACAAATCGAAAGGCTTAGCACAGATGAGGACGTTAATTTTAAAACTCGCAATGAGATTGAAGATGTGTACATTGAAACCAAGTCGAGTATAATGTCGCTAATTAATAAAGTAAAGGCAAATGTTTCAGTCGATACTTTAAATGCATCATTGGCTGTTCCGTCTCTGACGAAGGCCAATTTGCAGTGTCAGAAGATACCTAAATTCGCAGGAAAATATTCTGAATATCCCAATTTTATAGGAATATATAAAAAATTAGTTCACAATAATCTTTCACTGGATAATGTGGAACGGTTTAACTACTGACAGGAACGGCTCTTGCCGCAGTAAAAGAATTTGAAATTACTGAGGCAAATTACACGAAGGCATTTAACAGACTAAAGGATCGGTTTGATAACAAAACATTAATGGTAGAGGAACATATTAAGTCGATATTTATGTTGCCAAAGATGTCTCGAGGTGTCGCGTCCCAGCTTAGAACATTAGTTGATTCAGTTTCAAACCATTTTAGTGCAATGCAATCAATCGTTTCAATGGAGGACATCGCAAATGCGTTTCTATTGCATGTGGTGAGCGAAAAGCTCGATGCAGATTCATTGCTGAAATGGGAAGAGTCGATTGATTATTCTAAAAGACTATAGTGGAAGGATTGCGAGGAAGTTCTTTCGCGTAGATGTCAGAATTTGGAAGTAAGGGAAAGTAAGTTGTGTCATCAACCATCGACATCAACCAACCATTTATCCCAGCAACAACATTCGGGTAGGAATCGGTCGAAAAATGACGGCAAACATAAAACCACGCTAGTCGTAGCAAACGGCGGTAATTGCAATTTTTGCACGAAAATTGGACACACAATTGATATGTGTTCTGCGTTCAAGAATATTAGCGTCGCGGATAGATTTCTGGAGGTAAAAAAGAGGGTACTTTGTATTAATTGCTTAGGTGGTGGACACTCTGTTCGCAAGTGCACAAAGGCAAAGTGCTCAGTATGTGGTTGGCCCCATCATATGCTTCTACATCGATACGAAGTAAATACGGCGGATCGGGTCGATTCAGGTGCACAACAAGCAGAAGCAGAAAGCATCACGGGTAACTCAGCCCTGCATTCGGCAGTTGCTCGAGTTAATGAATCAGGTCAGGTTATATTGGCAACAGCAGTAGTGGAGCTTCTAGATTGCAGTGGGGAAAGACATGAGTTTAGGGCGTTGTTAGATTCTGCTTCTCAACTTAATTTTGTTACGGAAGCAGTGGTGCAGCAGCTACGTCTTCGAAAAATACGTGTCAACTCAACAATAGCCGGAGTAGGTTCATTGCCAATGCAGGTCAAGCACAGCACTACAATTTCAATAAACTCGAGGTCGTCGGCGTTTAGTACATCAACGGATGCCTTAATTTTGCCAAAAATAACCAGCATCCAGCCGGAGCAAAAAGTCGAGTTTGGAGAGTGGAACATTCCTGCAAATCTCTCACTCGCAGATCCAAACTTCTACTTGCCTTCGTCAGTAGACCTGTTGTTAGGGGCAGATTTGTTTTATAGTTTGTTGATGGTGGGGCAAATCAAGTTAGGTGTAGACAGGCCTATTTTACAAAAAACTGTCTTTGGGTGGATCGTGTCGGGAAAGATCAGGACGACGAAGTTGACCAAAGCGCGTTGTCATATAGCAACAGCTACGGAATTGGAGAGAGGTGATCCAGAGCTAAAATTATTAGTTGAAAGGTTCTGGGCGATCGAAACATTGCAACCAGAGAATCCAATATTAACGGAAGAGGAAAGGAGCTGCGAATCCCATTTTGAATCGACGATGAGGAGGAGTGCCGATGGGAGATTTGTTGTTCGGCTACCATTCAAATCTAGGAAAGAGTTGTTGGGTGATTCATTTCGGAGTGCGGAGCAACGTTTCTACGGATTGGAGAGAAGGTTTAGCCGGAACCCAGAGTTGGCGGAAGAATATGGCAGATTCATTTGGGAATATGTTGATATGAGACATATGTCAAAAGTGCCACGATGCCATCGCAGTCTGGTTAAATATATTGCACCACATCAGTGTGTAATCAAGCCGGATTCGACGACAACAAAATTAAGAGTTGTCTTTGATTGTAGTGCGAGATCATCAGGTAATATCTCGTTGAATGAAATTTTGTTGAAAGGCCCAGTTGTGCAGGATGATCTGTTTTCAATTATATTGAGGTTTAGAGCTTACAAATATGCACTCACAGCGGATATATCAAAAATGTACAGACAGGTTAACGTGGATGATCGGGATACATATTTTCAATGCATCTTATGGAGAGATGACCCTAAGAGCGAGTTGGATATCTACAGGCTGTTGACTGTCACATACGGCACAACGTCGGCTCCGTATTTAGCCACAAGATGCCTCACGCAGCTGGCAGCGGAGTGTCAAAACGATTACCCAATTGGAGCAGGAAAAGTTAGAAAAGACTTCTACGTCGACGACTTAATTACTGGTGGTAATACGCGTGATGAGATTGAGAGCATTTACGATGAAGTAAAAGCGGTACTAGAAAAAGGAAAATTTGAGATTCGTAAGTGGTTTTCCAACGAGCCATCATTCTTGGCATCCATTCCAGATGACGATAAGGAGAAACCATTGCGAATAAATGATGCAGACATCATTAAAGCGTTAGGGATTAGTTGGGATCCTACGGCAGACCAGCTTTGCTATTTGACTCCAAAGTTAGCGTCATCCAATCGTATCACGATGCGGATAGTGCTGTCAGAGATGGCTCAATTATTTGAAATAATGGGAAATCTTCCGAAAAATCGAGTTAGTTTAAGTAGGCCATTTCTAACTACAGGCGTCGATTTTTGTGGACCCTATGGGGTTACAGAAGGAGTAAGAGGACGTTCGCCAAAGAAGTATTATGTTGCAGTTTTTGTGTGCTTTGGATGTAAAGCAGTTCATCTTGAGGCAGTAAGCGAGTTGACGACCAAAGCGTTTATCATGGCATTAAAACGATTTGTGGCAAGAAAAGGACTGCCCCGGCGCATTTATTGTGATAACGCAACGAACTTCGTAGGTGCTAGGAGAGAACTTGCGTCTTTGAAGCACATGCTTTTTAACCAGCAAGCGGAGAAAGACATAGGTAGTTGGTGTGCGGGGGAGGGGATCGAATTTAAACATATCCCACCTAGATCACCGCATTTTGGGGGGCTGTGGGAAGCTGCGGTCAAATCGTTTAAATACCATTTTCGTCGTGTGATGTCTCAAACATTGTTGAATGTTGAAGAATTTAATACCATTGTCATTGATATTGAATCTATTTTAAATTCTAGACCTATTTCGCCGATGTCATCCGATCCCAATGATTGTGAGGTCCTTACGCCTGGCCATTTCCTAATTGGAGACGCACAACGAGCCATACCGGAGCCGGTACTCGATCAACCAAAGACCATGTCATCAATAGAGCGCTGGAAGCGGGTATCACTTCTAAGGCAACATTTTTGGGAGCGATGGCGACGAGATTATTTGCTAGAACTTCAAAGCAAAGCAAAGTGGAGAGCAGCAGCCGTCAAAGAAATCAAGTCAGGGACTTTGGTGTTGATTGCAGACGACAACATTCCATCAAACCAGTGGCGAATGGGACGTGTTATATCCACGATAAAGGGCGACGACGGCAAAATACGAGTGGTCGAGGTTAAAACTAAGGCAGGCATAACGAAGCGAGCGGTGCAAAGATTGGCGATACTTCCCTTTGAGTGTTGAACTAGCTGCAATCCTGCAGTTCCTTCAACAGGGGCCGGAATGTTGGGTCACCCTGTAACCCAAGTCACTCAACATAACTGCCAAATTTTAAATCGTTGTAAACTCACTCAAAAAGAGTAATATAAAAGGGCGTTAAATATTTGAAATAAATTATTGTTGAATTTTGATCATTGAAACTAGTCGTGTTTTATTTCGTTGAAGACAGTTTCGCAGAAATTCATTCGTTGTTGAAACCCGTAAAAAAGCTTACGAAACAGAGGTGGAGGAGTATTGGTTGCAATTCTTGCTTCACTGGCATGTAGTTTGATTGGCTTGGAATCAAACTCTTCTAACTCGGACCTAGACATTGACCAACTTATAGTATGTGCTAAAATAGGTCAATCAGAATTATTCGTTTCTGCTAGTTATATTCCACCTAGGAGTAATTTAAATTTGTATAGCGCTCATTTAAATAATTTAAAGTCTATATTAGATAATCTGAAAAGTTCGCAACATATTCTATTGACGGGTGACTTCAATCTTTGTAACATTGAATGGACGTTGGACTTGGAAGACAGGTGTTTGGTTTCTTTTAATGTTTCAACGGAAATAGAATCCTTTGTTATAGATTTTTTGGGTCAATATAATTTAATTCAAGTAAATTCTCTACGAAATAATATTAACCGGATACTTGATCTGATTTTTGTGGACATTGAGTATAACATTTGTCTTGATAAGTCAAACTTCCCGGTTATTAAAAACTCAATTCATCATATTGCAATTGATGGCAACATCTACTTTTATCATTATATAAAGAAATTAATATCCAATCACAAGACTATATATGATTTTCGAAAAGCTGACTATGATGCAATGGTTGATTATTTGTTGTCTTTTTCGTGGCAAAATATTCTGAGTTCGTTGAGTTTGGAAAACACTTACTCCGTTTTCTCTAGCATTTTAAAAGGTGCAATTGAATTATTTGTACCTGTAAAACGTTTAAAAAATAACAATAGTCCGGCCTGGTTTAACAAAAGGTTGAATAATCTCAAAAACAAGAAAAATAAAGCATTCAAACTTTATAAAATCGACAAAGAGAATCTAGATCTGCGCATAAATTACTTAAATCGCCAACGTGAGTTCGATGTTTGAATAAATTTATGTACCGAAATTATTTGCTATCAATTGAGAGCGATTTAAAATCACACAGTAAATATTTTTGGAATTTCATGTACTCAAAGCGTAAGTCAAATGGAATACCAAGTTGCATGAAGTACCTTGACTCAACGACTAGTGAGGTGCCACAAATCTGCAACTTATTCGCGAACTATTTCCAATCGGTGTATTCATTGGACGCTCCCTCCATACAAGAAATGCCCTCTGTTAGTAGAGTTGTCGACATCGGTTCGATTGTTCTCTCAGTCCATTGGATATAGAAGAGGCTTTATCAGCATTGGATGCTAGTAAAGGAGTAGGACCCGACGGAATTCCTGCTGTTCTTTTAAAGAAGTGTGCAATTGCGATAGTTGAGCCACTTTCAATAATTTTTAACCTTTCTCTTGTAGAAGGCACATTTTTGGATGGTTGGAAAATTTCGTTTTTGTCTCCCATTTTTAAATACGGGTCAAAGCACGAAATAACAAACTACAGGCCAATATGTAAGATTTCAGCTCTACCAAAAATATTTGAGAAAATAGTTTGTAATAAATTATCACAATTGGTTCAGAATTACATATCAGTGTCTCAACATGGTTTTATGTCAGGCAAATCAACGGCAACAAACCTAGCGTTAATGACTAACGCCATCATATCAAACATGGAAAAAAAGTGGCAAACTGATATTATTTTTACTGATTTTGCGAAAGCATTTGACAGAATAAATCATAATGTTCTACTTCTTCTTAGATAGATAGATTGATTTTATTTCGTTAAATATACATTTGGTTTGTTATCGCACATTTTACAGAGATTTGATAAGATATATCTTTCTACTGAAACATTATTTATTCAATTGAAAATATAAAGGAGACAAAAATAGATAGTTTGGAGGAAACACGAAAAAAACCTCCAATTTAAATACAAAAAAAAAATAAATAAATAAATAAATAAACAAATAAAAAAAATAAACAAATAAACAATAAACAAATAAACAGATAAACAAATAAATAAATTAATAAAAAAAAAATAAATAAATAAATAAATAAATAAATAAATAAATAAATAACTAAATAAATAAATAAATAAATACATAAATAAATAAATAACTAGATAAATAACTAAACAAACAAAAAATAAATAAATAGAAAATTTCAAAATATGTATATACATATATAAATGTTTAAACAAAATAATAAACAAATAAATCAACAAAAATCAGTCAAGTGGTATCACATATTTTGGTTTTGTTTTAATTCCAGAAGGGAATAAATATTTCACTCAAAGAGTGATAGATAAATAAATAATATAATTTGATTAAATAAATAAATAATATAATTTGATTTAAATAAATAAATAAATAAATAAGTAAATAAATAAATAATTAAGCAAACAAACACAATAAATAAATTAATGAATAAATAAATAAATAAAGTAATAGATAGTAAAAACATTAATAGATAAATAAGTAAGAATATATTAGATGATTAAGAGCATTCAATAAATAAATAAATAACAAAAACAATTAATAATTAAAAAAAACAACAAAAATTAGAATTACATGTTAATCGTGATTAAGTCATTAATAAGGGGGTTTTCAGTAAAACTACAGCGTTCTAGAAATTTAAGCCTTAGTTTATGTATCCTATTTGAAATCAATTCAACATTTGCTTTACAATGAACATCTAGAGTTGAATGATGCCATGGCAAATTCAACATCATTTTCAGTAGCTTGTTTTGAGATACTTGCAATTTTAGTATGTGGAATTTCGAACAATTACCCCATACCTGACATCCATATAGCAAAATAGCCAGAAAAATTACTTTTTGAATGATCATTTTATTTTCGATTGAAAGCAATGATTTTCTATTTATAAAAGGGTATAACATCTTAATTGCAATCCCAACCTTTTTAATTGTCCTGTAGATGTATTCATTAAAAGTTAGTTTTGTGTCCAGATGTATTCCCAAATAACGAACGGATGGCTCCCACTTTATGAAAGATCCATTGATCTGTAATTGACTATTTGGAAGAAAGCAAGGCTTTATTTTTCCTGTAAAAAAGATAGCCTGCATTTTTCCTTCATTCAATTTAATCTTCCATTTGCTATAATAATTTTCCAATATTTTTATCGCATTTGTAAGATTCCTCTCAATATTGAGAGCGAATAAATGAGAAGAAAATATGGCAGTGTCATCTGCAAAAATTGCAGTATGACATTCAGGCAAATTTGGAAAGTCTGATGTATACAGATTGTACAAAATTGGACCAAGAACTGAGCCTTGTGGCACACCCGAGTCGAAATATATCAGGTCAGAAACACCACTATTTACATGGACTTTGAAACAACGACGAGTAAGGAAACTTTGGACAATTTTACAAAATTTATAGGGGAAAGCGGAAATTTATCAATTTATACAGAAGGCCATCATGCCAAACAGTATCGAATGCTTTTTCTATGTCAAGAAGGACCATTCCAGTAGATCTGCCCACTGCACGATTTATCTTGACATGGTTACATATTCTAAGCACCTGGTGGGAAGAGTTGTGGTGAGGCCTGAATCCAAATTGTTCATTTGGATATAAACTATTATCACAGATATGTTTTGAGATAGCCTCTTTGAGGACTTTTTCATAAATTTTGCTCAAATTACTGAGTAAACTTATTGGTCTGTAACTTTCAGGATTTTCAGCGGCCTTTCCAGCCTTTATTATAGGAACCACCTTAGCCAGTTTCCAGGTTTCAGGAAAATATTCCATTTTAAGGAAAGAGTTTATAAGGAATGTTATATATTGTATTCCAATTCGAGGGAGTTGCTTGATATATATATTTCTTATGAAATCAAGACCTCCTGTTTTTCGAATTTTTAAAGTATTGATAAAGAATTCAATGTCATCTTCGGTTATATAGATAGAAGAAGGTGTTTGGTTAGAACTATCAACTAGAAAATTTTGAATAGTGTTGCTTACTATGTTGTTCGTAACTTGGTCACCTAGGTTACTTGCTACAACATGATTATTTGCAAAAGTAAATGCAAGTGCATTTGCTTTCTCTATATCTGTGTAAAAGATGTTGACAGAATTTTTAAGGAACGGTATTTTTCTGTTTTTATTTCTAATTACCTTAACTATATTCCAAAAAGGCTTTCCGTTTTTCTCTAGGGTATTAAGTCTAGTATTCCATTCCTTGTTGCGATGTTCTGAGATAAGCTTGGAAATTTGGGTATTTAGATAGTTGACTTGATGTCTAAAATAGGGCTGACGATATCTCTGCCAATCTCGTCTATACTTGTTTCTTTGCTTAATAAGTTCCAAAGCTTGAATTGAAAGTTTTGAAGAAAATTTTCTTTTAACAACTTTTGGTACAGATTTTTCAACAGCGTTTAAAATGTGTGTAGAAAAGTCATTTACGATAGAGTCGACGTCTTGTTTTGTAGAAATATTTTCTAAACTAGTTGGGACATTTCTCAGCCTTACATTTATTTCTTTTCGATAACAAGTCCAATTTGCTTTTTTGAAGTCTTGAACATATTCCAATTTGTTATCCCATGACCAGAGAAGACTGCAAAGCACAGGGTTATGGTCAGAGCTAAGGTCGTTCACTGAAATCGGTTGTGTTATATTATGACTAGACAAATTAGTAACGAAAATATCAAGTACAGAAGGACTACCACGAGAACTAGCTGGGACATAAGTTGGACTAGGAGGATACAAAACAGAGATTGGTAACGTAACAGAAAGAGGATGAAGAACAGTTCCCCAAGAATTTGCTCTTTGACATCCCCAAACCCTATGCCTACAATTTAGATCGCCTCCAATTAAAAATTCATCTCTTTGGGAAAACAATCTAACGAAGTCATTTTTGAGGCCTAATCTTTTTGCATCTGATGCATTTCCACCGGGGAAATAAACACAAAATATCTTTATTCTTTTTTGATTTCCCAGTTTCACCTCAATACCCACATTTTCTACGTACTGAGTTCTTACAACAGGTAAAAGCAAATGTTGAATTGATCGTCTTATAAGGATCGCGACACCTCCACCCCTTCCTCCGATTCTATCATTCCTATAACATTTAAAATCAGGTGTGGACAAATTTAAATTGTTTTTAAGCAAAGTTTCAGTGACTAGGGCAACATGAATGTTGTTGCTTTGTAGGAAATTCAAAAACTCTATAGTTTTGTTGCGAATACCCCTCGCATTCCAAGTTACAATATTTATATTTCTATCTATCATATTACTTAACATCAGAATATAAGAATTTGGTAGCTAAATGTGCGATAACATTGAACTGTTCAATTTTAGTTTTACAAACTGATAATTTGGTGATCATTTCCATGGCCAGAGAGTTTAGTTCCTCCGCTGTAAAAAGTGTATTCGAGTTCTTGTTGCCAGACATGTTGCTTGGAATGTTGCTGGCGATGTTGCTTGGAATGTTGCTGGGCGCACTGCTAAACTGCATATTTGAATTTACGAGAGAGGTATTCAGCCACGCGTTTGATGTTTGCGGACGAGAGCTAGCATAATTGATATTATTCTCCACGTTATGAGCTACCTGTGGTTCCCGTGGACGATGGCGGTTGTGCTGCTGCAGCGACGGAAATTCGGTCAGAGAAGCGATTGAAACCGGTTTTTGCAGAGAGTGAGCAGTGAGCAGAAACATGTGATCTGGGAATAGCTGTTTGCTGAACATATGATTTTGTCTTTACTGGTTTTTCCATCAGTTGCATATATTCCGCTCTGTTTTCGCATGTGGGATCAGTGGATTTGTGAGCTTTTCCACAGTTTGCACATTTCTGCGGAGCAGTACCTTGGCATTCGGCAGTCTTATGTGGACCAGCGCAAATCGAACAATAGGTTTTTACATGACAATTTCGCTCCCCATGGCCAAACATTTGACAATTGTGGCATTGCGTAAGTTTACCTTTGAGCTTTCGTTGGTAGCTCCACTTCACTTGAGTGTGGAAAATAGAGCGATAGTGTTTTTTTAATTCGACTAACTTTATTGATCCATTTTCAAGAGAAATAATGTAAATTATGTCACTATAGTGTTCGTATTTCTTTAAAATTCGTTTAATTTCAATACACTTTAAACCAAGTTTAATAAGTTCAGTTTTAAGTGATTCCACATTAGTATCTTCCATACCATGCAATACAACTTTAAATGATTTTGCACTTTTTAAGTCGTGCGAGAAGAATTGACAGTTTTGTGCTTTTAATGTGGCAATAACTAAATTGTATGTTTCAATGGATTCGCACAAAATCTTTATTCCAATTGAAAGCTTTTTCACAGAATAATTACTGATATTTAACGATTTCATTAGAGAATACACATAATCACAATTTTGTTGGAGAAGCTTGATTGGACTAACATACACCTTATTAACAGGGACAGACACTATTTCGTCTACCATATCATCGTTATCACTGTCCGGTAGACATTGAAGAGGACTGTAGTAGTTTGTACTTGAGTCCTTTTTGCGAGCACTGTTTTTATTCATTTTTCTAAACTTTTTATCCAAGGACAATGGTTTGTCCTCGGTATCGGGTGACCTTTCAAGTTTAGGAATTTTAATAAATTAACGAGTACGATTTGGTAATTAGTAAAGCGAACGATGTCGATGCGCGTAGGGCAAAGCTTTCAACTCAACTCAATAATGTTCTACTTAGTAAATTATTCTCTTTTGGTATCCATTCTTCTTTACTAAAGTGGTTGGAATCATATTTGACGGGTAGAGTCCAAATAGTAAAAATTGACAATTCGCTCTCAAATAACATTTCAGTTCCGTCAGGGGTCCCACAAGGAAGTCATCTAGGACCATTATTATTTTTGTTATTTGTCAATGACATACCCGGTATGTTTATTGAATCGACTTGCCTTCTATTGCCGATGATCTCAAATTCTATCGTAAGATACGATGTGAATCGGATTGTTTTCTTCTCTTAAAAGATCTGACGAGACTTGATCATTGGTGCAAACGGAATCTGCTTCATCTTAACATTTCAAAATGTCAAGTTTTGTCATGTTTCAGGAATCAAAATCCAATTTTGTTTGATTATAATATCAATAACATTAATCTTGAGCAAGTAATAAGGAAGAAAGATTTAGGGGTTATATTAGACACAACGCTGTCATTCTTACCACACTATGATTATTAATAAAGCCAACCAAATGCTTGGTTGGATCCTTATACTCTAAAGTCATTATATATTTCTCTAGTAAGATCAGTTCTGGAGTATTGCAGCATAGTTTGGAATCCTTACTACAATAATTCAATGGAAAGAATTGATAAAGTACAAAGAAAATTTACTCGACATGCGTTCTTCAAGTTAAATTGGAGAATTCCAAGGCCATCCTATAACAGTAGGTGTTTATTATTTGGAATGCAATCTCTAAAAAATCGCAGGGTATACTTTTCCATAATGTTTATAAGAGATATTATAACATATCATATAATGTGTCCCCCGTTGCTAGCATTAGTGAGTGAAGGCAATGCACCATCAAGGACTACACGTTGTCGATTTTTAATTTATGAACAGTTTCATCGTAGCAATTATGGACGAAACGAGACTATATCCCGTTGCATCAGAGAAGCAAATTTAATTTGTAATTCAGTTGATTTTTATTCGAATCTTTCTAGAGATATCTTTAAATCTATGGTATTAAATAATATTTCAACATTATGTTCTAATAGTGCTTAATTATAATTAATTGAATGAAAATCGATGTAACATATATTTATTTTGTAATGTGATATATGAATGCATATAGGTACCCACCAGCAGTTATATTATGTATTTATTCTTAGTCTAATAGATTGTATTCTAATTGATGAAATAAATAAAATAAATAAATAAAAATAAATAAATAAATAAAAGTGACTAAAAGAATCAGCTTATGAAAATTGGGATCAACGTCAATCTACGCCTTGCTTGGCACCCTGTGGCTTCAATTCTTGTACGAGTTGGATTGCGTAAGATCTTTCCGCAAAAACTTCCATAAAGGGGATGGACATACATCTGATTCAGGTATTGCTCTACGCTACGCTCTACAGCAGCAACGACTTTTTCTATACGTACTGTACGACGTCTCTTTGGATGCGTAATTATCATTTATAGTAATCATAGTGCGAAAACGTTCCATACTTTATCGAATTAATTGCTCTGATGGACGATTATGTAGACCGTAAAATGGACGTAGTGTGCGATACGAATTTCGAAAAGAACCATGATTTTCAAAAGCTAGATGTAAAAATGCCCAACCAAACTAAAATAAATCACTTAACAGCTGACAAAATGCCTGCCAGTTAAAATTATTGTGTTGCCAACTTAAAGTTCTACAACTCTAAAAAAAAACACCCTTAAGGTGTATTTGGCTGTCGACAATCTTTGGCAGATCAGATGCTTCTTAGTGATTTAGTGTAGAGCGGTGGTATTTATCCTCAGCATTTAGAGAATATAGCTCTTCCAAAGGCAGGCAATGCGATTATATGAATCCTATTGAGATTTCACATGGCAAATGACTCTCAGCCTTCTCTTGGATCAAGAAAAATACGAAAATCGAAATACTAATATGGGTTTGCCTATGAACCTGAAATATACCCGCACAACTCACTTACTTACTTACGTAAGTTAGGATACATTCCGGAATAAACCTTTGCTTCAAGCAATATGCCTCTTCAATTAGCCGTATACTTAGCTAACTCCCTCCAGTAGCGCTCTTCAAGTTGCTTGATGTCCGGAAATTACGTGGAGCTCTTCGTCTACTGCTTTCAAAGTCTGGCTGGGAATCGAAGACTCTGCGAGCCGGGTTATTAGTGTCCAATCATTCTACTTGTTCTAGACATCTTAAACGTCCAATACGGGGTTTTTTTTTTCTAAGACTTATCCTCAAACTTATCCTCCTTCCAAACCAATTTTTGCCGCATATTTCTCTTTACTAGCAAACGTGGCTACGACATTACATCGTGTCCTACCAATGATGTCGATATCGTCGGCGTATGCTAGTAGTTGCACCGATTTTTTGAAAATTGTTCCCCTGTTGTTGACTCGGGAGTTTTGCACAATCCCCTCAAGAATAAAATTTAATAACTCACATGACAGCGCATCGCCTTGCCTAATTCAATTTTTGGATTGAATGTGTCGGTTAGGTCGTTTCCGACCCTGACGGACCAGCGAACATTTTCCATCGTCATCCAACACAAACGGACGAGATTGGGCGGTATATCAAAACTAGACATGGCTTTGCATAGTTCGTTTCGATGAATAGGTGGTGGGTATCGATTTGGACTTCTTGGTTTTTCCAGCATCTGTCGAAGCGAGAAAATTTGATCGGTTGTGGACTTTCCTGGCCTTAAACCAAACTGATAAGGGCCGATCAGGTTGTTGGTAAACGGATTCAGGCGATTACATTTTACGCAGATAGAATCTTGTAGGCGATGTTGTGGAGACTTATGCCTGTGTAGTTAGCGCAGATCAGTGGGTCTCGGTTTTTGTGGATCGGAAGAACGATGTTGAGGTTCCATTCTTTAGGCATATTTTTTCCCGACCAGATTTGGCCAGAGTTGGTGGATTTGGCTTATGAGTTGGTGGATCTAATTACCAACTGTCTGCAGAAGCAGTTCTTTCATGTGTTCAGCATCGACGTTGGATATATCCTTATTCATCAAAAAAGGATTCTCGAGCCTTGTATCCCAGGCGTTGAGGCTTAAACACTCTGGTGAAACTTGTGGACTTGAATGGCACCCCTCTATATCATCGAAAGCGCACTTTTCTTGCCCATGACAGCTCCTGTCTTCACTGGCAGCCTAGCCTTGTAGTCCTTTTTCTTGGGGGTGAGCATCTGTCGGCATTCATTATCAAACTTGCTGGTTGCCGCGAGAAACCTGGCACACCTAATAGCTTGTTGTCATCGTTGTTATTGTTCTTCGACATTGGATGCTGATGGTTTGGTGTTAATCGAAAGGTTGAGAGATACACGTTGCATCGTCAGTCTTTCGAAGTTAAATTCTTTCGCAGTATTTCTGGTTTGTTGTGGCGTAGTTGATATCCTCATTCTTTCCTTAACTACAATAAGGTAGTGGTCCGTGTCAATGTTCGCCCACGAAATGTTCGGACAATATATTGTATGCTTGCCTATTGCAAAGAAATTAATTTGGTTGACCGTTCGTTGATCTGGAGGACCCCATGTCCCGCATGTATAACATGGTGAGGAAACCGTATACTGGCTATAGTGGCATTTCGTTCCGCAGTAAAGTGATTTAGCCTAAGTCCGTTGCCAAAAGTGTTGTCCTGTAGGCGGTGTTTTCTGACAGCACGATTTTAGCATCGCACTTCGGCAGGGGCTCAAAAATTCTTTCCAGAAGCTCGAAGAAGCAGACTTTCGTTGTATCATATTTTTCTCTGTCGAAGAGTGAGCGCACATAAGGCTTGTTTTGGAGAATTTGGCGGATTATTACAATGCGTTCGCTAATGTCTTGGAAACATAGGACTTCTTGCCTAAGTCTGACACTTGTAACAAATCCGCATCAGAATAGTCGCTGTTTCTGCTCACGATAACACGGTCCGTAGTAGATGTCACAGCTTTTCGACCTCTTTTTACCCGCCCCTTCCCATCGTATTTCCTGGTTGGCAGTAATGTCTGCTTTGCAGCTGTTTAGGGCTTTCGCTAGTAGTTCGCTGACACCTCTACTGTTTAGTGTTCTCAAATTCTAGTTGCGGATACAAACGTTTTACGTTTAGCAGGGTCGTCAACAATAAAATCATTCCTTTCCAGGGCTATTGGTTGCTTCGTAACATATTTTTTTTTTTCGTGGGTGGTTAGTTAACCCAAAGCAAAACAACCAACCTGGAGGGCCAGTTCAAATTTATTAGATGCCCCTAGGGCACGGGGCCATCAGTGTCCACTAAGAGATTGAGCGCTACCGTTGGCCTTCCGGTTCATCCATCACTGTCTCTGTTAAAGCGACCTGACTTAACTTTCAGATTCGTAGCTGACCTGTTGTCCGCATATGACGAAGCAGCTCACTTAGATTATTGACATCCTAACTGGAACTGTAGACTCCACCGATGACTTCATCTTGGGAGTTCTTTCGCTGGCGCATATAACTGAATATCTGCATTAGTGTGAATACACGTCTTGCCGCTCTCTCATCTGCCGCCGTAAAGACTTCACACAGGTGTTGAAACCCAGTCTCCGGTCAAGTACTATTCACTGAGGTCGACACCGAAAGTCTGAGAGTTGGAATTAGTAGGCATCGGTATGATTGTGAAATGCATTCCTTACCATTTGACCACCTTATCTCAACTCTTCGATCATCGGGTTAAAACAGGAGTTCCCACCATCGTGCAAGCACTACACTTGCACATATGAATGGTTGAAAGAGGAAGCTAGGCCCTTTATATTCTCTTTGAAAATAGTTTTAAGCCACGCGCACTTTTTTTTAACATTTTTCTAAATTTCGCGAACTGTTCCCCAAGACGGTTGAATAAGTTATTCTGCTAAAAATGTATCTG
Organism: Rhingia rostrata; assembly: GCA_949824845.1. NCBI lineage: Eukaryota > Metazoa > Arthropoda > Insecta > Diptera > Syrphidae > Rhingia > Rhingia rostrata. The sequence continues at coordinate 175,632,989 of OX463755.1, read as the reverse complement.
TTAGTTTATTTTTTAGAGTCATAAAACATGACCAGGAACCACCTTAAGGACATGAGTAAAAATACTATTCCATCCGCCATTGATTGGAAGCCTCTTAAAAATCTTTCAACGCTCAAGTATGTGTCATGAATAATGCATCGCTCGTAATATTACCGTTGAAAACATATCCTCATCATTTCTACTGCCAAAGGATTGCCAAGCTTTTTTCGAATTGATTGTCTATTATTTTTGCATTAATAAGATATGAGATACAAATGGCTTTTGTACATTTTCTCTGTAACGTGATTCTGATTACCTTCGCGTGCTTCTAGCGTAACTTCCATTCATGTTGACATTTCGGCGAAATAACCATGAACAAGCAAACAAAAAATTAAGTGCACTCCCACATTGCATGAGACCAAAGCATTCTCATTTTCAATTTCATAAATTTTTTAAGAACAAAACAAAAATCATATAAGAAGACTACATTTGGCTGTACGATTCGGTTGATACCCTATTCTATCATAATCCCAAAAAAGTTTGCTTGGGTTACATTAATCTTAAACTGGATGTGATCATATAAGGAAACTGTAGATGGACTAATGACAAACGTCTTCTCAGTCATCAAGGCAATGCTTGGCAAACTTTTGCAGGAAGATCTCCTCTCAGTTTGGCTAACTTGAAATTACCATAAGCCTTACCACCATTGGTACTTTCGGATAATGCTTCATACGACTAATATGGATGTAATCAGCAATGAATGATGTAAGGGCGATCAACCCAAGAGGTATTTACAAAAAAAACCGAAATAACATTAAAAATTCAAATATACCATCAAATTTTTTTTATAAATCTAAAGAACCATTCTGGATATTCACTTTTTAAAGATAATCCCGTTAAAATGTTGGCCGCAACTACGCCGTAGGTCGTCCAATGCTGACTTACAATTTTCGATGACGTATTCATGCGTATCCTGTATCTCGCGAATAACCTAGGTATTGTTGGGCTCATATGCTTCAGTCGTAGCTGGCATATTCACAAACACCTCTGACTTTACGTAGCCCCAAACGGAAAAGTTTAACGGTGTGATATCGTATGATCCTGCTGCCCAAGTCACTGGTCCGAAGCGTGAAATTTATTGTTCATCGAAGCAGCATCTCAGTATGTCGATTGTTTTACAGCGTATGGCAAGTAGTGCCGTCTTGTTGGAACCAAATGTTGTCGAGATCTTGGACTTCAATTTCATGAAAAATATAGTCCGTTATCATGGCGCTATAACGAGTCTACACCGACAAAAAAAAACCACACCACACGGTTGTTTTGAGTGGATGTAACTCCAGCTCTTTTGGTTGCTTTTCGGCTCATATACGGCTATTTTGCTTATTGACGTATCCATTGAGCCAGAAATGGGCTTCGTCGCTGAACAAAATTTTGGTCGAAATCTTTGGATCTTTAGCAACTCTCGAGAGCCCATGTACTGAAACGATGACGCAACGGAGGGTCATAACTCCGTCCATGATAAAATATCAATGACTACTTAATAAAAATGACAGCTTGGGACGATTCAAGTGCCATCTGTCAAAAAAGCCCTTTGGAAAAAATACCTCTTGACTAACAACCCGTTATAAGTTGAATAATGATTTAAGGAGGAGGGAATACACTTTCTTGGTCATAGCCGACGATTTTCAATAAAAGAAGACTTCACCTCGATAACTTCTTCTTTGACAACCTGGATGCCTTAGTAAATATAAAAATAGGTTAAGTACACCGCTTTATAGCAAGCTCTGGATGGATGGATATGTAAATGAATTGAGAAAAGATGGATCCATGGATCCCAAAGCGTGCAGCTTTTTGTCGTTTTTAGTTGCCCAATAATAATATTTTTTGATTGATTGAATACTAGAATACTAGCGACCATACTCAAGGGTCAGTTCGAAACGAGGCCATTGGTATCTTATACGAAATGAGCGATGCCTTTGGGATTTTCGGTTAATCCACCAGCAAGTTATATTTAAGGCACAGATTCAGATGACTTACCGCGCAGAGGTCTGGGTTGGGTTCCCTGCCGTAGCACTATCAAAACCATTTTTCGCTGGCCCTCCTCTCCTGATGTTCTGACAAACCATCCGAGTAGTATCATCTGTCAAGAATAGCTTAGCTCAACTGTGCCGTTCTGAGTCGGCATAAAACATGAGGTCACGCTGTCGTGCAAGAAGTGCGCACGCATAAATGAATGGTTGCGAGAAAGCCAGGCCCTGGGTAATAATGAGCCTGTTGAGCCAACAATTTGTTTTATCTATTTAAGGAGCCTGATTAGCCTTTGATATTTTTATATGACTTATTGTCTGTATAAATAAGAATAGCTCATGCAAATCAATGACTTGTCCCAGTTGGCAAGAGTTTATTTGTGACGAGATGTTGGTGTCAGAGTTGATAGTGGAGCCGAGGTAGTCAAAGTCCCGTACCTCCTCAAAGTTATATCTGTCAATGGTGAAATTCTGTCCAATTCGTCGATGTTGTGTGGCCTTTCGTGTTGACAGCATATTACATAGTCTTAGCCTCATTTACCGCCAAATCAGTTTTTGCCACTTCCTTCTCAATACTAGCAAACGTGGCTATGAAATCACGTTGAGTCCTGCCAATAATTTCGTCGGCGAATGCACAGATTTTTGGAAAATTGTGCCTCTGGTGTTGGCTCGAGGATTTTTCACAATCCTCTCAAGAATCAAATTGAAGAACTCACATGACAGCGCATCGCCTTGCCTTAATCATTTTTTGATATCGAATGTGTCGATGAGGTCGTTTCCGAACCTGATGGAACATCGAAAATTCTCCATAGTCATGCTACACAAACGGACGAGTTTGGGCGGTATACCAAAACTGGACATGGATCGGCATAATTCGTCTCTATAAATGCTGTAGTATGCGGCTTTGAAATCGATGACTAGGTGGTAAGAACCGATTGGGACTTTTTTTTCTGGATCTGCTGAAGTGTGAAAATTTAATCAGTTGTGGAGTTTCGAGGCCTAAAACTACACAGATAAGGGCCGATCAGGTTGTCGGTAAACGGTTTCGGGCGTTTTAATATTGCGGCAGATAGGATCTTATAGGCAATGTTTATGAAACATGCCTCTGTAATTGGATCTTCTATGTAGAGGATCTCTCTTTTTTGGATTGGACAACCGATAATGAGGTTCCATTCTTCAGGCAGAATTGGCTTATTTGTTGGGGAATGTTAGTTATCAAGTTTTCACCGCCGGCTTTAAAAGCTCAGATGCAAGGCCGTCAGTATGATTAAGCTGGAGTTTGGATATTTCCATCCTCATTTCACTTTGTACTTATGGTTGACAATTTTAGCTGACGTTCCCAATATTTAATGATTCGTTCTGCCTGACAGCGGAATGCTGTTCGTCATCGCCGTTTAACAGTCTGCGGAAGTGGTTCTTCCATGTCCTCAGCATCGACTGTGTTTCAACTACGATATTTCCTTGTTCATCTCGCCAGGATTTTCTTCGAGACTTGTATCCTTTGCTTTGACGTTTTACAATTCGGTAAAACTTGCGAACATCGTTCCTGGAGACGCACCTCTCTATATCCTCGATCGCGTGCTTTTCTTGTTCATTTTTCTTCTCTCCGAAAAGATGGTGTTCTTCCCTTTTTCTCTGTCTATAGAGCTCAACGGCAACTCTCGTCTTCACCTGCAGCTTAGCCTTTTAGGCCTCGTGCTTGCCTGGGAGCATCTGTGGACATACCTCATAAAACCAGGGGTTTCATGCTGTTAGTTGCGGCTGATATAATGGCCTGTTGGCATCGTTGCCATTGATCTTCGACATTCGATGCTAGTGGTCTGGTGTTAATCGAGAGTTTAAGGGATACGCGTTGCGCGAAGGTCTTGGGGTCTCTTGCGATTGCAGTCTTTTGACATTAAATTTGTTCACAGTATTTCTGGATTGTTATGACGTGCTATGTGTCTGCAGTCTTACCTTGGCTGCAACAAGGTAGTGGTCCGAGTAGATTTTAGCTCGTCGGAATGTTCGGACATCCAAAATATTGGATGCATGTCCCTTGTCTCTCGCAATGTGATCCATTTTGTTGACCACTTTTCCATCTGGAGACCGCCATGTCACCTCGTGGATATCGTGGCTGTGTCCTGGCAATAGTGGCATTTCGTTCCGTAGCGAAGTCAATTAGCCTAACCCCGTAACCAGACGTGTTGTCGTGTAGGCTATGTTTTCCGACAATACTGCTAAAAATGTCTTCTCTTCCAACTTTTCGTTTAAAATCGTACTTCGGTAGTCGCTCAAAGGTTTTGTCAAGGAGCTCGTGGAAGCAATCCTTAGCTTCCTAAGGAAGCGGTCGCTGAACAGATCGCTGATCCTGCTCACTTTAACACGATCCGTAGTAGATGTCACAGTTTTTCATCTTCTTTTTGTCCGCCCCATCCCATTGCATTTCCTTGATGGCAATAATGTCTGGGTGTTGGGTGGATATCTCCGGATCTTGCCATTTGTGCATTGATGTGTCGCTTGTGACTCTCACCCAGTGGGGAAGGAGTCACATTATCAAGCGATCTTCGTGGATCGAATTCGCTACATTTTGTGGCACGAATTTCCAAATTTTAAATCGAAACTAGGGAGCCCAAATATGAGGGCGAATATTCATTCAGAGCGAGATGTTTACTTCCACCTGTCATTTTCGTATTCATCACACCGTGTGTCTGAATCCGTAACTCTTTTTGTTGCATTCAATGATGGGTGATCTAGTGAGGGAGCTTGATGTTAAGCAATGCAGGCTAATTGTTTTTGACCATTTCCTAAGAAGGATGATGGGAAAAAGAAAACTGATACGGAAATCTATTTCTGCTACAATTTTGTAATGTCCCCAAAAAGATAACGAACTGACGGAAAGATACAGCTTTTGATTTCGCTTCTATCCACATCCTTAACGCCAATATATATGATTTCTCTTTGTAACAAACGGTATATGCAAACGAATGTACCTCTATGGCATTGGATATACAAAAACGGAGTTAACTGTATTTCTGCTGTTAATGCCCCGTGAGTACATATGTTGTACACGAACGCTTTCAAATCGATATTTGCCTAATTTAAATGAAGAGTCCTTTTTTGCTATTGCTTTTTAAATTGTACAGGACTAAAAAAGGATATGCCATCTATTTGCATATAAAAATTGAATATTTTCAAGGACATGGATAACAAAGCGAACATCATACTTCTCGTCTGTTTTTTTTATCGACAAAAGTGCAAACTTACATCGGAATATGCAAATGTCCTTTGAAAGGATGCTCGATGCTAACGTACATTTTAGCGACAGATGATTCGTGATGCGATGACATTATACGCAGGAGATAAAATCAATGTTTCTGACGTGAGTTTCATTTAAATGTCAGCGAATGGTTAAAGGATGGATTGTGGTTTTGACAGTGGGGTAGGTGGATCTGGTGGGTGAGGTCGTGGGGTTATTGTGGAGGCTAGTAATGGTGTGAAAATGTATAGATTTGAATTTTTGGGAAATGTTTAGTAAGTTTATATGATAGGTCAAAGGTTATAGGAACGTTTAAAAATGTAGCCGTTGAGTAATAATCTAATCATGGGCTTAAGGGATGGAATATAAAGCTTGATGCTAAAAGTGGTAGCTTCACTGTATGGCAGTTTCTTTTTTGTTCATTTTTGGACGATACTCGGCCATTTTATGATGATTTTTAGTGTTTTTTTTCTTTAAATCATCTTAACTCACGTTTTGTGCGAGAGTTGATAACAAGACATAAAACAGCAACACCATAAAGAGCCAGGTCAGAATGGCAAACCTAGACGAGTTGCTTCGACGTACAACAGGTCACCTAGGAATTTGAAGGGTAACTCAGGCCCCTTGAAAACAGATGGTGGCGGATGAACCGAGAGGCCAACGGCAGCGCTCAATCCCGTAGTGAATACTGATGGCCCGTATATTAAGGGTATCGAATTGGAACTGGCCCTCCAGGTTGGAGGTTGTGCCTTTGGTTACCTACCCACTCATGGAAAAATATATTATCACGATGCAACCAAGAGTCTCGGAAAGGACTGGTTTTTTTGTTGATGACCCTATTAAAAGAAAAAAAGGGCAACGAGGTTCGTATCAGGGAGGTACAAGCGAACCACTGACAGAAGCCCTAATCTACTATAAAGCAGATATTACTGCCATAAAGGCAATACGAAGGGATGTGCCAGGCAAAAAGAGAATGAAAAACTCTGACATCTACTATGGACCGTGTTATAGTGAGCAGAAACAGCAACTATTCGGATGCTGATTTGTTATAAGTACCAGACTTAGGCAAGAAGTCTTTTGTTTCTAAGACATTGATGAACGCATTGCAAAAATCTGCATCAAGGTCGAATTCGGCAACATAAGCCTTATATGTGCTCACGTCCCGATGAAGGAAAAAGACGAAATAGCTAAGGATTGCTTCTAAGAGCTCCTTGACAAAACCTATGAGTGACTACCGAAGTACGATGATAAAATCGTGCTTGGAAATTTGAATGCAACAGTAGGAAGATAAGACATCTTTAACAGTATTGTCGGAAAACATAGCCTAAACGACAACACGCCTGGTAATGGACTAATTGACTTCACTACGGAACGATATTCCACTATAGCCAGCACACGGTTTCTTCACCTCGAGAACCATAGGGGGAAATGGCGGTCTCCTGATCAACGAACGGTCAGCCAACTTGATAACATAGCGATAGACAAGATGCACGCATCCATTATTTTGGATGTCCGAATATTTCGAGGAGCTAACATCGACTCGGACTACTATCTTGTTGCATCCCAGGTAGGAATGCGGATATCCAACATGGAACAGCAATCCGGAAATACTGTGAAAAAAATTTCATGTTGAAAGACTGCAATCCCAGGAGACCGCCAAGACCTTTGCGCAACGCGTATCCCTAAACATCTCGATAAACACCATACCACCAGAATCGAATGTCGAAGAGCAACTGATGTGCTAAGTTTCTCGCGCCCACCAGCAGGAAACCCCTGGTCTTATGATTAATGCCGACAGCTACTCCGAGCCAAGAACGAGGCCTACATAGCTAGGCCTACAAGCTGCGTGTGAAGACAAGAGCTGCCATTGAGAAGAAGGGAACAACACTGTCTTGTCAAAATAAAAAAAATGAGTAAGAAAAGTGCGCGATCGAGGATATAGAGAGATGCCACTGCAGGAACGGTGTTCTCAAATTTTACCAAAGCTTAGAAAATCATAGCCAAGGATACAATGTTCGAACATAATACTGTCGAGATGAACAAGGAAATATCGTAGTTGAGACATACTCGATGCTGAGGATATGGAAGAAGCACGTCTGCAGACTGTTAAACGGTGATGACGTACAACACTCCGCTGTCAAGCAGAACGAACCGTTCAACATTAGCGACGACAACAAAAAGTGCCAACCACCCGACCTGAGTGAAGTGAAGATAGCAGGATGTTAACTCAAGCGTAATAAGGCTACCGGAAATGAAGACCTTCCCAATGACCTTCATAAAGCCAGCGGAGATGACTTCTTAAGTAACACCCACCAACTCATAAGCCAAATCTGGTTGGTTGAAAGAATGCCTGAAGAATGGAACCTCAGTATCGTCTGCCCGATCCACAAAAAAGTAGACCCTCTGAACTTCGCCAACTACAGAGGCATACACGTCTCCTCAACATCGCCTACAAGTTACTATCTGTCGTAATATGCAAACGCCTGAAACTGTTTACCAACAACTTGATCGTCCCTTATCAGTGTGATTTTAGGCCAGGAAAGTCACAGCCGATCAAATCTCCACACTTCGGCAGATCCTGGAAAAACCCAAGAAGTCCAAGTCGATACCCACAAAAACTAGAGAAAACTGTATAGTCGGAGCCATCTGTGGGACGGAATATACAGGGCCATCTCTAGTTTTGGTATATCGCCGAAACAGACGATGGAGGATTCTCGATGCCCCACCAGGGTCGGAAACGACCTCACATTCGATGCGAAAAAAGGATGTAGGCAGGGCGATGCGCTGTCATCAATCCGATTGTAGAGAGGATTATGCAAAACTCCCGAGCCAAAACCAGGCGCACAATCTTCCATAAATCGGTGCAACTACTTGCATACGCTGACGATATTGGCATCATTGATCGAACACAGCTTGATGTCAAACTCACGTTTGCTGGAATAGAGACGGAAACGAAAATAAATGGATTTAGCTTGAATGAGGTCAAGTCCAAATATATGTTGTCGATACGAAAGGACAACCAACATCGACGAATGCGAGAAACCGTCACCATTGCCAGATATAATTTTGAGGTAGTAAAGGACTTAGTCTACCTCGGCTACGTTAACTCTGGCAAAAAAGTCTCGTCGCAAATTAAACGAAGATTCACTCTCTCCAATCGCTGTTTCTTCGAGCAAGGCTAGGTTCGCTTGGTGGGTTGATGAAGTAGAAGGTGTTCGTCTTCTTTAATCACATTCAAGTCAATATAGACACATTGGGGATTCACATGTGTCTTTGTATCCTTCATATATCTCGGTGCTGTCCATTCTTGTTAGTTCCTTTCCAGCCATCCAAATGTTATTGTAAACCTGAACAAAACAATTGGATAGTGTACATGCTCTACCTAATGCTTTTGTGTCCTTGTCCATGAAGGAGTCTAGATCACGATATTTGAACCATCTTAAAAAAAGTTGGCCTCATTTTTCGATGTCCTTGAACCTCTGACTAAGATGCGGGTCATGATACGGTATTCCTCGACATGCTACCTTGCGCAATCTCAGCAGCCTTGGAAGTTAGGAAGCTGTCGTGACTCTTCGGATCGCTGCGACTATTAATTACCATACAACAGCTGCCTTATGTTGAATCAGCCTGTTCTTGCCCTTATGTCAGTGTCTCACAGGCCCCTGTCGGTGTTGAGATGGACCGATTCCTTTTGCCTGATGAGTTGTTGTTCATCATTGAATTCGGTCAACGTCAACTCCTCCTTCGGTATCTGATGACGTTTGTGTTTCTTCTGTTCTGCAATTCATCCTTAATAGGGTCAGCGAGATTGTTTCACGGCTGTATTGGTCAAGGTCACTAGCAACCGAAGGCAGTCTCTTCAGCTAACAAACTCCCTTACATTTTGTTATATCACCATCCAAGGTAGGAGCGAGCAGCTCATTCTCTTTTGTAATCAGATTTTTCAGAGTAGGGGCGTTTTTATTCAAGTTCCCTTTTTTGGACTCTGAAAGGATGAAGCCATTTCCTGGTTTGAAAGCTCCACAACGTCAGTGACCGATCATCCATCTCTTCTTTATATTTGATTCCTGTATCTCCTCTCTGAAACGATGAAGCCATTTACTGGTTGGCAAACTACCATGTCGGTGACGGATGCATCCAGCTCTCCTTTATATTCGATTCCTGTATCTCCTCTCAGCGATCAACAAGCGATCGGGAGGGGGGCGTATACGAGATCAGCAGCTCTGAGTTTGCCTTCGACTTTCGCAGGATCTGAGGAGTCCATTCTTTGCCGTAGTTGGACAGGTGGTCCCATCAATTCTTTCATTCTAGAGGTACTCGGTCCGTGCATTGCGAAGGTACGAGCGAGCGGCTTATTCTCTGCTAATTCCAAACTTTGCAAAAACGTTTGAGCTTTCTAAACTCTTAGGCGATCCTTTTCTCGTAGAGTTTCTATATTTCCTAGTCTTCTGGTCGTCAAATTGCAGAGTTTCACTCTGCTACGGAGGGGTAAAGTTGACTAAATGAAAAATTTAAATGAACTGGCGTTAGAGCAGGCGTCATCCTCATCTAGCCGTGAATGTAATTAAGTAGAAAAGACTTTATTCAAACTCCTACGGTAAACGTATAAGAGAGCCTGATCATCTCAGTCCTGCATTACAGCGCGAAAGCATAGACCTTGTCAAAAATGGATGAAGAAATCTTTGTTCGTTTTGAAAGAAAAATTCTCCATTGCGTTGACAGTCTAGTGAGATTCGACTTATAACTATGGGAACTGTACAGCGGTATGTCCCTAGTCAAAAAGTCCACATTGGATGTTCAAGATTACTAGGACATGTAGTGCTTCTAGCTGCGCCCTTCCAGTTAGTTGTGGGTAATTTTCAATAATGCGCGTCACTTGCGGGAAGGTCGAAAACTCTGCGAGCCGGATTCTTGAAGGTCCAATGCGAAGTTTTTTTACCAGTTCTACGTCGCTGTAGTAAAGTTCAGGACTCAATATTCTACTTTACAACCAGTAAACACAGACTGGTCTGAGGAATTTTCGCAGAATATTTTTTTCTGTCGTTTTACAAGGGAAACTCTGATGAGAGGTTTTGAAGCTTGATAGTGTAGTGCTTTATAGTGTAAATCCAAAATCTTTACTGCCAAAAAATACGTATGAACACTTATGAATGTGGAAGCTAACTTTGAGACAATGTAGGTAATCGACAAGGGTAAAGCACAAGCATGATCTTAGGTACAGATCTTGACTCGACTATGTCTCCATGTAACTGACTAAGTTAAAGCACAAGCCAGGTCTTAGGTACAGGTCTTGACTCGACTATGCATTTTAAAACACGATTGTTTGATCTCTCCTTTGATGTAAAGCTTAAGGCTATACACCGGATTGGACTTTTTCAAAGTGCGTCAGCTAGCTGAGAAGTGAGTTATCATGGCGGTTAATTATAGATTCAGTTGAGAGGAATACTGCTGTCAAGTACACAGAACACTCTGCTGATTGAAATCAAATTCAATCAAAGTGATACCAATCCTTAGTCATTATTACACAAAACATTTGCAGACATCTCCATAAGTCAACCAAAACTAACTAATGATCCAGCGAACTGCAATGACTTACTTCTGTCAAATTTGCAAAAAAAAAAATGTTTTTCTCTATCTGCTCATGCAAGGAAAACCAAAACCATTTGACTAATCAATTAACCAAAACGCAAAATTCCATTAATCCTGCTTAAAACTACCACGTCCGATGTCTTTGTCCAGCCATCACTCTACAGCCTCAGCCTATTTATGCCTGTCACGGACTGACAGATATAAATGAACCGTTTTCGAATGGAGATTAAACCTGAAAACTGCTAGCTAAGTGGCCAAAGTGACTGCAAACAAAAGAGAACAGAAAAAAAGATGCCCATCGGACCCATTTCAATGTCAGACGAGGAACTAACAAATCAGTAGACTATGTCCTTGGCTCGTTTTTTTTTTGCGCTTTTCTAGAAAAAATGTCCACACTACACAACCATCACTGGCATCCTTATCATTCATGCCTCCGGGGATAATGCACACGTCCGCATAGTATGGCGAACAAATTGAATCTCCATTGTGTACGCGGTATAATTTTCTCCGGCAACCTTTCGATGAGGATCAACACACGAAACACATAATCACCTCGTTCCTCATTGAAGTTGGCATACCCAGCATCAGCATCAGCATCAGCATACATCACCAAAGGCGTTCACATCCACAAGTCATTTTGCATTGTTCAAACATCGAAAACGGGGTGGTGGGACAAGGACCAAGGACTAAAGAAAATGTGAGAAAAATTGCAGAAGAAGGAAAGGAAAAGCACAAATTGAGGTGGTGAAAGTCGGTCAAGGAAGTTCTAGTTCAGTGTTTCATGGCCATTACACTTTGTTCGTCCTTTTTATGTGGATGGTTTTGCCTCTATTCACCCATCGTCCCCCTCATGCCTTCAGGCATACTCATGTTCCCATTACCTCGTCTTATTCTTTCCAATGAATGAGCTTAAATTGCCCCCAGGCTATGGAAGAGTCAATAGCAAGCAACGAGAAAGGTGGTGGGGAAACCCAACGCAAATTATCCAAACCCCAGCTCTAACATTTACCTACAGCCTCATCAAAACCCATTCACATTCATTCCTCTCAATGCAAGTCATTTTGTGAAAGGAAGACCTGCTGCAAAGGAGTACGAGTGGGTAGGAGTAAACTTTCGTTGACACGGAATGTCTTTGACCTGGTGTGTGGTGAAAATTGAAAAACATTCCTGTGGAACTGACAGGCGGGTGTCCTGGGCCTTGTTTGAGTGTTTGGCTGTTTGTCTTTTGCGGCAAATCTACCTTGACGGAGCACGTAGTTGGATGCTTTGTTTTGCATATAAAGGCTTCTTGTCATGCCGGGATTGTTCTGAACTCATCACGTTGGCCTATTTATGTCAATTCGGTGGCTCTCAGCACAACACACACTCACACCTATGTCCAGATAACACCAACACCATGCCTAAAAGGCAAATGCTGGTGGTGGAGTGTATGCTGGGCAATTTGCCCAAGGAGTCCTTTTTATTGATGACTTGAGTGTTGGGTCAAGTGTGCGTGCCATACGAAGAATGGCCCGGATAAAGAAATGTTACGGCAGTATTAAGAAAAAGGGGTAACCCTAGGGAGGATGTCGCCATAGCTCTGGGGGATCTAATGGCACGGGTCGGGTTTGTTAGTTCAATTTCTGGGCAATTTGTCAAGTCGACCAGTAGCCTAGTGGTGCTGAGAGATGGTGTTTTAAGGATTTTGTGATAAATTGACTGCGTCAACGTTTGGCTTTGTAGTTGTCGTCGGTGCATATTAGATCGTAGTTAGCATGGTTCAGGAAAATTATTTGATTGGAATATTCAAGGAACCTCATTTGGGTGGGAAAGATTTAAAGGATGTGTCAACGATTTTGTGTTCAGTGGTGAAATCCTTGAAGTAAATTGATTTATTGATTATGTGGTAGATTATGCTTAGGACGGAATAGGTGTACATCATACTTACAGGCATTAGGTAAATACATTGGCTTTTCATTGTATTAAGGCTCTTGGCCTTAAGGCTTCATAGGCCGAGGTTTGTTTGCAAAGATTTCTAGGGGAACTACGTGTAGGATATCATAAATGCATATCAAGGGGGTAGTTCTTAGAGCTTAGAGCTGGGTTTTCATTGTAATAAGGCTCAAGGCATATCGAGGGGGTGGTTCTTTGAGCTTAGAACTTGGTTTTCATGGTAATAAGGGTCTAGGCATATCGAGGCGGTGTGGTTCTTCAACTTAGAGCTGGGTTTTCATTGTATTAAGGCTCTTAGCCTTAAAGCTTCATAGGCTGAGGTTTGCTTGGCAACGATTTCTAGGGGAATTACATGCAGGATATCATATAGGCATACCGAGGGGTGGTTTTTAGAGCTTAGAGCTGGGTTTTCATTGTAATAAGGCTCTAGGCATATCGAGGAGGTGGTTCTTAGAGCTTAAAGCTGGGTTTTCATGGTAACAAGCCTCTAGGCAAATCGAGGAGGTTGTAAGGCTCTAGGCATATCGAGGAGGTGGCTCTTAGAGCTTAGAGCTGGGTTTTCATTTTAATGAGTCTCTTGGTCTTACAGCTTCAGAGGATGTGGTCTATTTGGCAAAGATATTTGAGGTCTTGGCCTATTGAGTTGGTGGTTCTGATATATTAGAGCTGGGTTTTCATCGTAATGAGGCTCTTTTCCTTGCAGCTTCATAGTCATTGGACCATTGGCAAAGATATCTAGGGGCATTGCATCTACGATATATCTAGGTCTATCAAGGGGTGGTTCTAAAACCTCAGAGCTGGGTTTTCATCGTAATAAGGCGCTTGTCCTTACAGCTTCATAGGCAATGGTCTATTTGGCAAAGATGTTTGGGGACATTACATCTAGGATATATCTTGGCCTATCTAGGGGTTGGTTCTTAGATCTTAGAGCTTGGTTTTCATGGTAACAAGCCTCTAGGCAAATCGAGGAGGTTGTAAGGCTCTAGGCATATCGAGGAGGTGGCTCTTAGAGCTTAGAGCTGGGTTTTCATTTTAATGAGGCTATTGGTCTTACAGCTTCAGAGGATGTGGTCTATTTGGCAAAGATATTTGAGGTCTTGGCCTATTGAGTTGGTGGTTCTGATATATTAGAGCTGGGTTTTCATCGTAATGAGGCTCTTTTCCTTGCAGCTTCATAGTCATTGGACCATTGGCAAAGATATCAAGGGGAATTGCATCTACGATATATCAAGGGGTGGTTCTAAAACCTCAGAGCTGGGTTTTCATCGTAATAAGGCGCTTGTCCTTACAGCTTCATAGGCAATGGTCTATTTGGCAAAGATGTTTGGGGACATTACATCTAGGATATATCTTGGCCTATCTAGGGGTTGGTTCTTAGATCTTAGAGCTGGGTTTTCATAGTAATAAGGCTCAAGGCATTACAGCTTCATAGGCAATGGTCTATTTGCCAAAGATGTTTAGGGGCATAACAACAAGGATATGTCTTGGGCTATAGAGGAAATGGTTCTGAGATCATAGAGCTTGGTTTTCATGGTAATAAGGCTCTTGCTCTTACAGCTTCACAGGCTGTGGTCTATTTGAGAAAAATGTCTGGTCTGGGTGCATTATATGGCAACTTGGTCTTACATCTTCATAGGCTCTGGTCTGATCTGCTGTTCTTAAGTTAGGTTGGTGGTTGTGGATTGATTTCACAAATCATTCACGGAAAATTTTTGTGAAGCAACCATAAGCCCCAAAAAGGAATGATTGTTGACGCTCATGCCTAACGAAATAAAAGGTCCGACAAGATTAGTAAATATTTTCTCAGGACTATCGAAAGTTATTGTGTTTGATATCAAGTTTTAACAAACTTACTTTTATTAAAAAAATCTCTTTGGTGTTAAAACATTTTTTTTTAATTTTAAGTGAAACACTGGAAGTGTAATTTAATAAAAGTTCCGACCCTTAAGTTGAACCTGGGTCTCAACAAACATGGCTCTCCAAATATCCAGGTCCTTAGTTAACTGCCTCCAGTTGTGCACTCTAGGTTGGATGAGGTCAGTTTCTACTTGTACGCGCCACTGAAGGCGACGTTTTCCCCTACTGCGTCCAACGTCTGGCTGGGAATCGAAGACTCTGCGAGCTGGAGTATTGGTGTCCATTCGTTCTACATGTCCTAGCCCTATTAAACGTCCAATGCAAAGTTTTTGGACCAGCAGGACTGGGATGATCATGGTCTTACTACTGAAACAGCGGTTGGCAAGAATGATTCTTCGTTTAATTTTTGACGAGATTTTGTTTCCAGAGTTAAAAGCGGAGCCTGGATAGAAAAAGTCCCTTAGTACCTCAAAGTTATATCTGTTTGGGCGGTATACCAAAATATACCAAGACATAGCTCTGTATAGTTCGGCTCTAAGAATGCTGTCATATGCGGCTTTGAAATCGATGAATAGGTGGTGGGTATCGATTTGGACTTCTTGGGTTTATTCCAGGATCTGCCGAAGTTTGAAGATTTCATCAGTTGTGGACTTTCCTGGCCTAAGCCCACACTGATAAGGGACGATAAGGTTGTGTGTAAACGGTTTCATGCGTTCACATATTACGCCAGAAAAGATCTTGTAGGCGATGTTGAGGAGGCCTATGCCTCTGTAGTTGGTGAAGTTCAGAGTGTATCGTTTTTATGTGTCCGTGCGAATGATGCTTAGGTTCAATTCTTGAGGCACACTTTCTTCCGAGCATTTGGCTTATTTGGTCTGTCGAATTTGGCTTATGAGTTGGTGGATGTTATTAACCAAGTCATCTCCGCCGGCTTTATAAAGCTCAGCGGGAAGAAATTCATTTCCGCCAGCCTTATTAAACTTGAGTTAAGATATAGCTATCCTCAATTCACTTAGGTCGGGTGGTTGGCAGTTTTCACTGTCGTTTCCAATATTCAATGGTTCGTGCTACCGCAGAGCGAAATATTTTCGTCATAGCCTTTTAACAGTCTGCAGAAGTGGTTCTTCCATATCCTCAACATCGACTATGTCTCAACTACGATATTTCCTTTTTCAAGCAGAGACAGGATTCTGTTCAAGCCTTGATGTCTTGATCTGTCCCAGCCGATGGCCTCAGTCGCCAGTGCTGTTATGTGTCTGTAGTTCGTTGCATTCATGTGCGAAGTACTGTGATGTCAATGTCAATGTCAATGTTCAAGCCTTGTATTCTTGGCTTTGACGTTTTATACTTTGGCAAAACTTGCGAACATCGCTCCTGGAGTGGCACTACTCTTTTCTCGGTCTATTTTCTTCTTTTAGAAAAGCCGGTTTTCTTCCCGTCTTCTTTGCTTAAGCGCTCAAAGGTAGCTCTCGTCTTCACCTGCAGCTTAGCCACGTAGGCCTCGTTTTTGTCTGCGAGCATCTGTCGGCATTCCTCATCAAACCAAGGATTTCTTGCTGGTGGACCCGAGAAACATAGCACATCACCTAGCCCTTGTTGGCATCGTTGCCATTGCTCTTCCACATTGGTCATATGGTGTTAATCGAGAGGTTGAGGGATACGCGTTGCGCGAAAGTTCTGGTTTGTTGTGGCGTGGTGGATATCAGCATTCTTACCTTGGCTATAACAAGGTAGTTGTCCGAATCGATTTTAGCTTCACGGAATGTTCGAACATCCAAAATACTGGATGCGTTCCTCTTGTCTATCGCAATCAATTTGATTGACCGTACGTTGATCCGGGTACCGCCATGTCCCCTTACGAATATCGTGGTAAGGATTCCGTGTGATTTCAGTGGATTTCATTCCGCAGCGAAGTCAATTAGCCTAAGTTGATTGACAGACGTGATGTCGTGTGGGCTGTGTTTTACCGGCAATACTGCGAAAGATGTCTTCTCTTCCTACCGTTGCATTTAAATCACCCAGCACGATTTTAGTCGTTCATAGGTTCTGTCAAGGAGCACGTAGAAGCAATCCTTAGCTATATCATCTTTTTCCCCCGTTGGGGCGTGAGTGCATATAAGGCTCATATTTTTGAATTTGGCTTTGCTGTGGATTGTAACAATGCGTTGGCTAATGTCTTGGAAATATAAGACTTCTTGACTAAGTCTGGCACTTATTACAAATCCGCAGAATAGTCGTTGTTTCTGCTCACTATAACACTGTCCGTAGTAGATGTCACAGTTTTTCATCCTCTTTTTGCGCGGCCCATACCATCGTATTCCCTGGATGGCAGTAATGTCTGCTTTGTAGCAATATAGGGCTTCCGCTAGTTGTTCGCTTGCACCTTTCCTATTTAATGTTCTCACATTCCAGGTGCAGATACGAACGTCGTTGTCCTTTTTTCGTTTAGCCGTGTCGTCAACAATAAAATCAGTCCTTTCCGAGGCATTCTTGGTATTTGATATTGAGCCTACCTCTCAGTGAAAGAGGAAGTTACGCACTATGTACCCTGTCGTGCACCCACCACTAGTTTTTTTTTTGTTGTACGAACAAATGTTTGTGATTTATGTTGACCAAGAAAGAATTCCTTGTCCGGCTAGATTTGCTGAAGAAGCGCGCCGTGGCATTTGTTCGTACAAAAAAAAAAAACTAGTGGTGGGTGCACGACAGCCTACGACTAGCCCACCTTGGGCCAAACCGCGTTCACAATAATGTAACCTATAGCTATGTCAGCTTAATAGGTATGTCGAACATTTTAAGGGAACAACGTAGGAATGTATTTTTTCTAAAATTTTTTTATTTTCTTTTCCAAATATTAAACTTTTTTCGTTTACCAAAGCAAATGACTATGTGTACACCATGTCACAATTCCTCTTCCCGATTCCATAGCAATATTCCTCAACCACATTGTTAAACAGATTCTGCGACTAAATTTGCATCTCATTTTGACACCTACAAGGCAGATACATTTAATCATAACTAATTGTGTGATGCATTATCCCGCTCTGGTAACCACCAAGATAAACAATTATGTCCTCGACATATGCACGTGCTGTATGTATGTGACTGGGGCTATAGTAAATTGGAATTGCAATTATTACTAACCCCCAAAACAGTTTGCGCAGTAAATTACACAGATTTGGAGTTTTTACGTCGACAACCATATCTGACATCCGCCGAAGTTTCAGTACACCCATTTACGGATACCCCATTAGGGGGGCAGTTTCCTGTGTGAGTTGCTTTTGATCCCTGGAATTACTGAAGGGATTAGCTAAGCCCTCTGTGTATACATTTTTGTAATAATTTGTGAACACAAAACTACGCTGGTACTTGGATCGTACAAGCCGAGTGCCTAATGGTTCGCATTCATTTATTCCCTTTGTTTCTTCATTATTAGTTTGCCGCACCATTTAAATGATAAGAGGGCTTTGTTTACAATATCCGTGATATCCATGCATCGCAAGATGGTTAAACATGTAAATTGGCGGCCTTATTTTAGGTAGAAATGGCTGTATTAAGTAGAACAAAACTTTATATAGCCATTGATTAATCAGGATCTATAATCTCTCAGTTTATTTTGTATGCAATAAGTAGTAACAGTGTTGGTAGTGAAATAATAATTTTGAATAAAAAAAAATCTTAACATGCCTAACGTGATGTGAAAAATAACGCAGATGGAATGAAATAAAAAAAAAATCGTAGCATGCCTAACGTGATGTGAAAAATAACGCAGATAGTATGAAATACAAAAAAAAGAAAAGGTTTTACCCACGTTATGATATAGGGGTTTTGTGCCCAATTATATTTTATTGTGACGAATTCGAGGGTTGCTACAAAGTTAAAAAATAAAAAAATGAAGGACCACAAAGATGGGCCCCGAACGCATTTTTCTCTCGAAAGATTCTGTCTTTTCTAATGATTTTATCGGCAGCGGAACAACCAACGAATTACACTATTTTGCACTACTCGACTGCACTACTAAACTCACTCTGACTCATTCTACTTATCTTTTATTTCTTCTTTTCCTTCACGTTCCTTCCTTCTATTTATCCTGCTCTTTTTCCTTGTCCTTCCTTCAAAATAGGGACTTTTTTCTTAAACAAAAATTGCCAAAACCAAGTTGAAACTCTTACCACGAAATCTACCAACTCCAAAAACGCACGTCTAACCGTTCCGCTAGATACCCAAGAAGTGTTCTCTTTGCTTTAACGATCCGGTTGTCCCGAATCGATTTCGTTTACGCATTCACACGCATACATTCGCACTTATAAGCCCACTCCACTCATAAGCCCACTGCGACTTCGAATACTTTCTGCCTTCTTGCTGGGAAGTGTGTTCTCGCTTACAAGTTTCAAGATACCCGCGTTCACACATTACTGGTCTTACTGCGCGTTTTAACGCATCGACGTCAAGTATATCCCCCAACGCGTGCTATCGCTGCCAGAAGCCTCACACTTGTTCATTCCAATCGGATATACCAATTGGATTTAAACAATCGTACCGGTTTTTCCATGGAAAAACCGAAAAACCCTGGTGACAATCCTGGACAACTATTTTATGTCAATCAAACATTTGCCCCGGATGCCTAAGTTTCATTGACCACGACCAATCCGAAAACCAAACGACCCGGACTATGGTGGAGAAGATTTAATATTCGATGAAAGGAAGAAGGACACCGCACTTCCTCAGAAGCAGCAAGCTTTAAGGAAGAAGCAAACGATGAACTGTAAAAAAAAAGCATTTACGCGAACTATGTTGGTCGTTTCGCGTTCAGGTTTTAGGGTCAGGGATTTCCCTCCGGGTGTCATCTTCACGTTATTTTAACGGGTGATTTTTTGGAAACACTGGTTTTGACAGCTGACGTGTGTTTAGTACCTTGTGTCACTGTCAAACAGCTTCAGTTTGGTTTGCAATTTAACCATGGATCGTCTTACAAATGAACAACGCTTGCAAATTATTGAATTTTAGTATCGAAATTCGTGCTCGGTACGAAATGTTCATCGCGCGCTGCTTCCATTTTATGATCGGCATTCTCGACCTTCTGAGCAGTCTATTCGGAAGATTGTGACCAAATTTCGCACCAAATTTACTTTGTTGGACATTAAACCACCAACACGTTTACGTACTGTGCGTAATGAAGAAAATATTGCGGCCGTATCAGCTAGTGTGACAGAAGACCGCGAAATGTCGATTCGGCGCCGTTCCCAGCAGTTAGGCCTTTGTTACAGCACTACGTGGAAAATTTTGCGGAAGGATTTGGGCGTAAAGCCTTTTAAGATACAGCTGGTGCAAGAACTAAAGCCAGCCGACCTACCACAACGCCGAATTTTTGGTGAATGGGCTCTTGGAAAGCTGGCCGAGGATCCGCTTTTTTATCGAAAAATTGTGTTCAGCGATGAGGCTCATTTTTGGTTGAATGGGTACGTAAATAAGCAAAATTGCCGCATTTGGAGTGAAGGTCAGCCAGAAGCATTGCAACAGCTACCAATGCATCCCGAAAAAGCCACTGTTTGGTGCGGTTTATGGGCCGGCGGCATTATTGGGCCATATTTCTTCAAAGATGATGCGAATCGCAGCGTTACTGTCAATGGTGAACGCTACCGAGCGATGATAACAAACTTTTTTTTGCCCGAAATGGAAGTTCTTGACTTGCATGATATGTGGTTTCAACAAGACGGTACCACATGCCACACAGCACGCGAAACAATGGCGCAATTGCGAGGCGAGTTTGGTGAATAGATAATTTCACGTTTCGGGCCGGTCAATTGGCCGCCTAGATCGTGCGATTTGACACCATTAGATTATTTTTTGTGGGGGTATGTCAAGACTAATGTCTATAGGGACAAGCCCGCTTCGATTGACGCACTGGAAGCCAACATCCATGCATTCATTCGTGAGATACCGGCCGATATGTGTGAAAGAGTATGCCAAAATTGGACTCAGCGGATGGGCTACCTGAGACGCAGCCGCGGTCAACATTTGCATGAAATTATCTTGAAACATTAAATTGCAAGGTTCAAACTATCGATTCAAATAAATATTTCATTCATTTTTTCGAATTTTTTGTGTTTTTTTTTTGAAAAAAGTTCTAAACCTCTTAAAAAATCACCCGTTATATATAATTATAAAACAGAACGTCGCTGACCCAAGCGCAAAGGAAAAATCGGCATTAGCTGGTGCAAGATCATACGCGCAAGTTGCGACACAGGGAAATCAGACAAGATCAGATACAGCATATCCGATCCGCCAACTACTGACTGTGATATACGAAAAACTTGATGAACAAACCAAAAGATCAATCAAGTTATATTTGACAAATTGAGCAAGCTCGAGTTCAAACCTCGAAAACCAAACAATAAGACATGAATATGACACAGCTTCTGAAGATACTAACATGGTCTCACAAATGGTCTCACAAACAAGATTGACGAACTAGACGTTTTTCTACGGAAAAACAATATTGATATATGCTTGATATCGGAAACCCACTTAAAAAGGGGTTCTGGACCCAAAATAAATGGGTACAGTGGTTATCACGCTCATCATCCTTCGGAAAATGCGAGAGGAGGATCCTCTTTTTACATCAATGAAAATGTATGAAGCACTCTGAAAACATAAAAATAGAACAAATAATTTCAGTGTCTGTAAAAATAAACCATTTAGACTACCTCATCGGATCAAGTTACTTCCCCCCAGGATATAGACTGGTAGACGACGACCTCGATCGCCTCTTTGACTCAATAGAGTCTAATTTTATCATCGGTGGGGACTTTAATGCGAAACACACTTTCTGGGGTTCAAGATGCAATTCAACGAAAGGCAGACTACTATACAAAGCTTGTATGAAGCGTGGGTTGGACTTTTATTCGACAGGAAAGCCAACGTATTGGCCAACTGACAGAAATAAAATCCCTGACCTAGTCGACTTTTTTATCGCAAAAGGGCTAACTAAAAATCAGACGGAAGTCGAAGAATGCTATGATCTATGCTCAGACCACTCAGCAGTCACTCTGAAAATGGACGGAAGTCTAGCAAAAAAAGAAGGACCTCCTAGGTTAACTAATAAAAAAACTAACTGTGATCTTTTCAGAAAAGACTGCAAGGAAAATGTGGTTTTAAATGTGCCACTAAGCACGCCGCTCGAAATAGAAGACGAAATTGACAAGCTCGTGGAAGCCATTCAGAGCGCAGCGTGGAAAAACACTCCCTTCCGGAAGAAAGCAACACGCAACAAAAAAGTCAACTACCAGCCTGACATCGGAGACCTCATACGAGAAAAGAGGAGAGCGCACAAGAGATGGCAACAATCCCGCGCACCCCCTGATAAAACATATCTGAACTATTTCTGTAACAAACTCAAGAATGAGCTACAGGATTTAAGAAATCGCGAGACTTCTACATCCTCGACAAGAATTCAAACTACTCACTATGGAAAGCCTTGAAGTCCATAAGGAAACCCAAAATACACTCGCCACCAATTAGAAAAGCTAACGGCGAATGGGCAAAAGGAGACAAAGAGAAAGCGGATTTATTTGCCGAGCATCTAGAGGAAACGTTCAAGCCGTTCGATGGACAACCTTTGAACGAAGAACCGAATGCCAATACGGCAGCCGACAACTATAAAGTAAAAGCCGTATCCCTGTCCGAGCTTCGAATGACAATAAGCAAGTTGAAAAATAACAAAGCTCCAGGATATGATTTAATCACCGGCGAAATCCTGAAGGAGCTACCGAAAAAAGCATTAGTTAAGTTGCTCTACATTATGAATGCTTCTCTGAGACTTTTATATGTACCAAGGCAATGGTAAGTCGCCGAAGTCATTATGGTTCCGAAACCGGGGAAAAGTCCAAACGATAAGAAATCGTATAGACCCATTTCGCTCCTGCCGATAACATCTAAGGTTTTCCAAAAAATGATGCTAAAACGATTACAACCAGTAATTGAAGAAAGACGCTTGATCCCAGATCATCAATTCGGCTTCCGGGTCAAACATTCCACAATCGATCAGGTTTATCGAATAACGAATGAATTGATAATACTCTAGAATGGAAAAAGATTTGCTCTGCCGCTTTTCTTGACGTTTCACAAGGTATAAGTTAAGGACAACCCTACCGACAAAATTATACAAAATACTGGAATCCTACCTTGAAAACAGACTGTTTCGTGTTGGACATGAGACTGAATATTCAGAATTCAAAGAAATCCACGCCGGTGTTCCGCAGGGAAGTGTTCTCGGACCAAACCTATTCTTGCTCTACACAAGAGATATACCACAAGATGAAGGGACCATCGTAGCAACGTTCGCAGACGATACGGCTATCCTCGCAATGGATGAGTCAGTCGAATCATCAACGGGAAAACTCCAACGGGCTCTTAACAAAGTATGTAAGTGGACAAAAACCTGGCGAATCGCACTTAACGAGACCAAGTCAACGCATGTCAATTTTACGTACAAAAAGATAAACAACTTACCTGCTTTCATTAACTCTGCACAAATACCATACGCAAATGAGGCAAAATATCTAGGAATGACTCTAGACGCAAAGCTTAAGTGGAAGCCACACGTTAATAAAAAGCGGGACGAGCTCGCAATCAGACTCAGAGGAATGTATTGGCTACTTGGAAGATACTCGAAGCTAAGCATATACAACAAACTGCTTCTGTATAAGCAAGTGCTAAAACCTTGTTGGACATACGGTATACAGCTTTGGGGTTGTACCAAACCAAGCAATATTGCTATTCTGCAAACGTTCCAAAACAAAACCCTAAGAGCAATAGTGAATGCTCCATGGTATGTTAGGAATAGTGATATTCACAGAGATTTAGGAATTGCTACCGTGAGTAACGAAGCAACAAACTTTGCTCGCAAACTTCGTACTCGTATATATGTTCATTGTAATAACGAAATAATCCGTACTCTGGACGTGACAAACCTTGAGCGCCGGCTACAAAGAACAAAACCGTTCGACCTAGCGCCGTAAGATAAAAACCGCATGTAATGACGGTATTAGTAGGTGCGTTCAAACTTCGTATCGAGTGTTTTTTGGTCATAATTCTAGGCCATTTTTTTTTGCTTTAGCCATGTTATTACCGGTACCTGCCATAAAAAAATCATACATAACCTCAATTTTCTCGAAAATGACTCTCACGATTTTGATTCAACTTCTTATATACTGTAAGCATATTAGTTCAACAAAACGGCGCACGGTGGGGCAAGATGGTCCAAAAGCTGGCATTAATTAAAAAAAATAAATTGAGAATATCAAAATTTTTGTTTTTTTATTTTTTGATCAAATAATATCCACATTATTCAAAAATACAAATGATTTCTTTTTAGACTTATTTGATTCATCACAGCGCAGCTTAGTTGAAGCTTGATTTTTTTCAGTTGACTTAGAAAAAAAATTGGTGTTTTTTTGTTCTCTTTATAAAGCCTAAATTTTTGTTGATCTGCAAATAATTTTAAAATCTCGGTATGGAGCCTTCAACTTCAGGCATGTCACAATGCGTTAGGCACAAAAAATAAAAATAAAAAAAAAATTCCTAAAATAGAGGTGATGTCCTGTGATCAGTTCTTAAAAAGTTTGTGTCTTAAAGTTTTTTTTAAATCCCGTGGACTTTTAGTTGTGTTCCGGGTTCGTCCGAGTCTTAAATTTGGTGGTTTTGAAATGTGTTTGATGTGTATTTTGTATTTTCGTCAAAAAATCCTGCTGCTTTTCTGCACTTTACGTGGTATTTGGATTTTTGTATGGTGCCTTCGGTTGATACATTTTTTTCGTTATTTTAGGACTTTTTTTTAAATTCTATTTTTTTGGCAAGAAGTGAACTAGTGGGCATTATGAGAAGAACAGTTCAATTTTTTAAAGGAAGAACTTATTAAATTAACTAGAAGCACTGAAAAGACCCAAATAGAAGTTTTAAGCAAAACATTCTCGCATTTCAAAACTGATTTTAAGACTCGGTGGTTCAAAGTTTGCAAGATCGAGGAAAGATTTTTTAAGGCTAACGAAAAATGGCTAAACAGTTCAATTTCATTTTATAGAGCATTATCGGATTCAGGAAAAAAACGTGGTCGTCCGGAAGTAAGATTTGAAACTT
This sequence comes from Rhingia rostrata, assembly GCA_949824845.1. Lineage (NCBI taxonomy): Eukaryota > Metazoa > Arthropoda > Insecta > Diptera > Syrphidae > Rhingia > Rhingia rostrata. Next base: position 175,608,230 of record OX463755.1, on the reverse strand, counting down.
CTTCTGAACGATCAAAAAGGGTCAAAACGCAGGATTTGAGAGATTCGATACCTGATAATGTCCTCAATTATGCTACTCAAATGAGCTTAAAAGCTTCCGGACAGATCCAAGCCTCCAAACTCCTAAAAGAAGCAACTTTAAGCCCCAATAGAGCTGAAAAGTATAGAAAAGCATTTCACAAGTCGCAGGAGAATAGATGTATTACTGGAGAAGATGCTTTGGCAGTATTAGTCGCAGCGAAATTATCACGACACCAATATAATGTGGTAAGAATGAGTGCTCCCGAAAAATTTCCGTCTTATAAAGTTGTGCAGAATGCAAAGAAAGATTGCTATCCTCACAAAGATCAAATGAAAATTACAGCAACAAGTGCCGAAGTCAGTCTTCAAGCTTTACTTGATATTACATCAAAAAGACTACTTTCGATGTTGGAGTGTGTTCTTGAGACAATCGAAGATGAGGAACTTGAGAAATGTACCTTAATATCCAAGTGGGGTTTTGATGGTAGCTCGGGACATAGTTCCTATAAACAAGCTTTTCAAGGGTCAGAAGCAGACGATTCTGCTGTTTTCATAACCTGTTTAGTCCCTATACGACTTATAAGTGGTGAATATATAATCTGGCAAAACCCTCGTCCAGCTTCCACGAATTTCTGCAGGCCTTTGAAAATTGAATACATTAAAGAGTCAACCGAAGTTTCGAAAGCTGAAAAAGTCCGAGTAGATTGACAGATTCAAGACCTTCAAAAAACTTCGGTAATAATCGGTAACAGGTCTGTAATAGTAGATCATTCTTTAATTTTTGCTATGATTGATGGAAAGGTGTGAAATGCTTTAACTGACACCACCTCAATCCAGAAATGTTATTTATGTGGAGCAACTTCGAGGGAATTCAATAAAGTAGAAGAAACGATTACACGACCAGTAAAAACAGAGCACTTAGCTTTTGGATTGTCTGTTTTACATGGGTGGATACGAATGTTTGAATGCCTTCTGCATTTAGCATATGAATTACCCATTAAAAAATGGCAAGCCCTCGGTAGTGACAAAGAAGTCGTGGCAGCAAACAAGGCCCGAATTCAAAAGGAGTTCCGAGAACGATGTGGATTGATTGTGGATAAACCATATACCGAATTCGCACATGACACAGCGAGATGCTTCGTCAGTAAATATCCCTGGTATCATATGCCTCCAACTTTGCATAAATATTTTATTCATAAATATTTTATACAAGGGGCGTTAAAGTGGGGGTGTGCAAGGTAAGTGTAGTGGACAAAAATTAGATCTTCAATAAATCTTTTTAAAGTTTTTTTTATTGTCACATAAGCACATTTCTAAAAAGTGGGCTTTTTAGTGGGCGTGTCAGGTGGGCGGGTTTGAAAATATCTTGGGTATGGTCTTCAAAGCTATTGTGCAAAATTTCAGGTTCTTAGATGTAACGGCTGATTTGATGCCACATTTTAGGGCATTCTGCCCCACTGTACGGCGTACCAATTTTTTTTTTCGAGAAAATCCATATATCGGATTTTTGCATATAGGCTATCTTAAGAAAATTGTCAATTTCTGGCAAACTATTTGGCCAAATTGACTGAAATTTCATTTGTGTACTACTACTACTGTTTTCATAAGATCCACAGAATTGGTTTTGGTCCAATTATCCCTAAACGGAATTTTCAGTTTTGGCCCAAAAAACGGAAAATCATTATTATTCACGTGGACGCCGATTACTTTCAATTACGGAATAAACGTTCGTATATTCACATTTCGACACTATTTATATCATTTTTAGCATCATTAAGCAAAATATGTATTCTTGTGTATTTTGGCCAAATTAATAAAACGTCAAATTAATTCGCTGTGAAAGAGAGAGTTGCGTACGACCCAGTCCTGCACCCACCACTCGTTTTCTTTGGGCTCATAGTCTTGAATTTGAGGTGTTTCTGATGTTTGGACATGTTTGACTGTCTCTGTCGACAGCCGTTTTCCGTTTTGACAGCTACCCTTGGACACTTTAACATTTGTCATTGGACATGGTCTCCATGTCCATGTGTGTTCGTGGAGGTGTTTTTACATGGCCGTCCGCCCAAAAACCTCTGTTTCTCCTCCGTTGCTCCAGTGTTGGGTGAATTAGGAGAATGTTTACCCCATGCTATCGTACTTTTTGTTTTCTTTTGCGCCAATAACGCGGTGGCGCAAACAATTTATTGCGTTGTAGGTTCAAGGGATCGTCCACCCCCACCCGTCATCAACATTTTGGGATCGACGAGGGATCGTCCCATCGCCACCCATCGAACTTATCGGACCGCTCCCGTCCGATGCTGTCCGTCGCGAGTCCCCCACGTCGTTTGTTTTTCAACGACGGCATTTCCTCGTGGACTTCTGTTGCACGTTTTGTGTTGCGTTGCTCTGTCGAGAATCTCTGTCTCTGTCGAGAATCTCCCTAGGGCTACACCGAATCGAGTTGGGCAATCTTCTTCTTGAGTGGACTCCTCTGTCGCACGCACTATACCTGTTATTGGTTGCTCAAGGGGCTCAGAGGCGCGATGGTTACTTCGATGAACTGCCGCGCAGAAGGTCTGGGTTCGATTGCCAGCAGTAGCAACACCTAAGTGATTTTTCAATAGCCCTCCTCTCGTGATGATCTGACAAATCATCCGAGTAGAATCAATTGTCAAGAAATGCTTATCTCAAATTCGCCGCTCGGAGTCGGCATAAAACAGGAGGTCTCGCCATCGTGCAAGAAGTACACACGCTCACATGAATGGTTGTGAGAAAGTTCGGCCCTAGGTACTAACGAGCCTGTTGCGCCAAAATATTGTAAATTTTGGTTGCATTACCAGTTTTTGGTTGCATTAGCCGGTACCAGTGGCTGATGGGGCCCAGGCTGCGTTTGCTACCACAAAGAAAAGAGGGAACGAAAGGATTTAAGGGAAATAACAGAGTGAGCCTCGTTGCGGAAAAATTTACTGTAACAATGATGAATGTGTATAACAACTGCGGGCTGACTAACGAACAATTTATAGTTTGAAGGATAAATAAATTTTTACAAAACTTAACATTGAGTTTGATATTCCTAGAGTTTAATCATAATGAGATGACAATTTTAAGTGTTTGTCAAATATGACCCTTAGATCCTTAACTTCTTCCGTACGCTGTATTATAATTGCATTTGTACGGAATACTGTAAACGCATTTTACATTTTGAGAGGTTAAGCTCCATAGCGTAATGATGGCACTATGCTGCCGACAAACTATTTATATCATACTGAAACCGGATACAGTCGCTAATACTAGAACAATTTAAAATCGTATGCAAAATTTAGAAATTTTAAGAACGTCATTTAAATGTTACCAATGATTTTGCATTAAACGTGTTTTTCAAATATTTTAAAATTTGTGTGAAAATTGTTTTTTTTTTTTAATGAAAACGCTCCCAAAAATTGGGCGTAAAAAAAGCTAGGTATGGATGTGGCTTAGATACTTTTTCAAAATTTACTACCAATTGGCCAAAAAAAAAACACCATCTTTCTGAAAAGTGGGAATGGCAGCGGGAGTTTTTTAAACATTTTTACAACGCACAAGGATTCTATATAAAAACATCATATTACCGATGTTTTTATATAGAATCCTTGTGCGTTGTAAAAATGTTTTAAAAACTCCCGCTGCCATTCCCACTTTTCAGAAAGACGGTGTTTTTTTTCAGACGCAGACGGACAAACGGACAAAAAGTAATTACTTATATAACAGTAATGTAAAGATTGACTGTGGGAAATCGAAGATACAGTTTTTACATGTTCCTATATGGATGTATCAGTTTTCTCGAACAAAGTCGAAGCTCTGGATTTTATTCAAACCCTTCTTAGAGAAGTCCTAATAAAGTTTTGCAAATTCTGCCAGTCGCCCTATCAGTCAGGCAAACTTAGCATACTAAGCGCGGGAGACCATGATTTAAATACCGAAACTGGCAGCACTAACGTTTTTTTCTGGAACACCTCTAGCGAAAGTCTGACAAACTGCATAATGAGTCATGACAAACTTCTCCAATATGGCGTCTCTAGTTCTGCTTACTATAACCCTATCTCGGCTCATCCACCACAATCTCTATTCAATGGCCTAAATAACGCTTGAGATTTCAAGATGCTCTTCTTCGAAGAATATATGCCCTGACAGCAAATATAGGCGGTACCGTTGGCTTCATTTGTGAATTCTTTTCAGTTTTCTCGAACAAAGTCGAAGCTCTGGATTTTATTCAAACCTTTCTTAGAGAAGTCCTAATAAAGTTTTGCAGCAAATTCTGCCAGTCGCCCTATCAGTCAGGCAAACTAAGCATACTAAGCGCGGGAGACCATGGTTTAAATCCCGAAACTGGCAGCACTAAAGTTTTTTTCTGGAACACCTCTAGCGAAAGTCTGACAAACGGCATAAAGAGTCATGAGAAACTTCTTCAATATGGCGTCTCTGGTTCTGCTTACTATAACCCTATCTCGGTTCATCCACCACAATCTCTGTTCAATGGCCTTAATAACGCTTGAGGTTTCAAGAGGCTCTTCTTCGAAAAACATATGTCCTGACAGCAAATATAGGCGGTATCGCTGGCTTCATTTGTGAATTCTTTTCAGTTTTCTCGAACAAAGTCGAAGCTCTGGATTTTATTCAAACCTTTCCTATAGAGAAGTCTTAAAAAAGTTTAACTGCAAATTCTGCCAGTCGCCCTATCAGTCAGGCAAACTAAGCATACTAAGCGCGGGAGACCATGGTTTAAATCCCGAAACTGGCAGCACTAAAGTTTTTTTCTGGAACACCTCTAGCGAAAGTCTGACAAACGGCATAAAGAGTCATGAGAAACTTCTCCAATATGGCGTCTCTGGTTCTGCTTACTATAACCCTATCTCGGTTCATCCACCACAATCTCTGTTCAATGGCCTAAATAACGCTTGAGATTTCAAGATGCACTTCTTCGAAAAATATATGTCCTGCCAGCAAATATTGGCGGTACCGCTTCATTTGTGAATTCTTTTCAGTTTTCTCAACAAAGTCGAAGCTCTAGATTTTATTCAAACCTTTCTTAGAGAAGTCTTAAAAAAGTTTTACTGAAAATTCTGCCAGTCGCCCTATCAATCAGTCAAACTACGCATACTAAGCGCGGGAGACCATGGCTTAAATCCCGAAACTGGCAGCACTAAAGTTTTTTCTGGGATACCTCTAGCGAAAGTCTGACAAACGGCATGAAGAGTCATGAGAAACTTCTCCAATATGGCGTCTCTGGTTCTGCTTACTATAACCCCATCTCGGCTCATCCACCACAATCTCTGTTCAATGGCCTAAAAAACGCTTGAGATTTCAAGATGCTCTTCTTCGAAAAATATATGTCCTGACAGCAAATATAGGCGGTATCGCTGGCTTCATTTGTGAATTCTTTGCAGTTTTCTCGAACAAAGTCAAAGCTTTGGATTTTATTCAAACCTTTCTTAGAGAAGTCTTAAAAAAGTCTTACTGCAAATTCTGCCAGTCGCCCTATCAATCAGGCATACTCAGCATATTAAGCGCGGGAGACCATGGTTTAAATCCCGAAACTGGCAGCAATAAAGTTTTTTCTGGAATACCTCTAGCGAAAGTCTGACAAACGGCATGAAGAGTCATGAGAAACTTCTCCAATATGGCGTCTCTGGTTCTGCTTACTATAACCCCATCTCGGCTCATCCACCACAATCTCTGTTCAATGGCCTAAAAAACGCTTGAGATTTCAAGATGCTCTTCTTCGAAAAATATATGTCCTGACAGCAAATATAGGCGGTACCGATGGCTTCATTTCTGAATTCTTTTCAGTTTTCTCGAACAAAGTCAAAGCTTTGGATTTTATTCAAACCTTTCTTAGAGAAGTCTTAAAAAAGTCTTACTGCAAATTCTGCCAGTCGCCCTATCAGTCAGGCATACTAAGCATACTAAGCACGGGAGACCATGGTTTAAATCCCGAAACTGGCAGCACTAAAGTTTTTTTCTGGAACACCTCTAGCGAAAGTCTGACAAACTGAATAAATAGTCATGAGAAACTTCTCCAATATGGCGTCTCTGGTTCTGTTTACTATAACCCTATCTCGGCTCATCCACGACCATCTCTGTTCAATGGCTTAAAAAACGCTTGAGATTTCAAGATGCTCTTCTTCGAAAAATATATGTCCTGACAGCAAGTATAGGCGGTACCGTTGGCTTCATTTGTGAATTTTTCCACTGCCGTCTTTGAAAAAAAAAGGTTAGGGCACGTCTCAGATACCTATGAATGTTAGTTAATACCTCCTGTTTTATTCTGACTCCGAACGGCAAATTTGAGATAAGCTTTGCTTGACAATAGATACTACTCGGATGATTTGATAGATCATCACTATAGGAGGACCAGTGGAAAATCATTTTAGATGTTGCTACGGCTGGGAATCGAACCCAGACCTTCTGCGCAGCAGTTCATTGCACTAACTATCGCGCCACTGAACCGGCCATTGTAACTGAATAAAACTTTCAAATTATTGGTATATGGCTGTTACATATGTGAAAATTGTACCCTAAACTGTGTTTATATTTCGCCCATGATCCACACTCATATTCTTGTGAAAGGTGGTTAACAAACTTAGAAAGAGATCAAAGTTAGTATGGTTTTACTTATTCTTAAACTAACCCACTTAAATGACGTTGACTATAAATTTTTACCAATAAAGCTTTAACGGCAAAATGTGGTAAAAACCTTCGAACTAAAATGGTCCACAGTAATATAATTGAATCACTCCCCTGTGTGTGCAGCTCACCATGGCACATCGTTCACCATGCAACGAAGATAACACACACCTACATAAATACAAAACATTTATGTCGATGTAACGAAAGGACTGCGTACCACCTACACAATGACTTCTGCTTGCTCCTACGAACTCGAACACGACAAACAACACATTCTTCGCATTATTGCGGAATATATTGCGTAAAATTGTTGTAATCCCTAAAATCAGTTTTGCAGCGAGAATGACTGTGTTTGGGGCAATGCGCCCCGAGAGGGTTTTAGGGTTGGATGATCCAATGTAATTAGGCATTTTTGCCGGCTTAACATGTTTTCCATCGAATGCTCATGAGACTGATGATTGGGTTCCGTTTGTTTTTATTTTGCATGCTTTAAGTTGTAGTTATATAGATTTTACAACGGTCATTGAATAAACAGATGAAAAGGGGGGCTGCCTTAAATGCCGGCTTACTTGGGTGGAAGGATATGATGGTTAGCTCTAACCCGCAGAAAAGGTTTTTCTAATGATTCATTGAATGTCCAAACCCGTCAACAAATTGATGACGCCTTAATTCATAATCGTGGAGGTGAACCTACTTTCATTATAAAGAAAAAAACATAAGGGAAGTTCTAGACTTAACGTATTCCTCTAACTCAAGCACCCTAACGATTTCCGAATGGAAAGTGTCAAGTTAACCTAGTTTCTCTGACCATAGACCCATAGAATTTCCCCTAGCTGGAAAAATGATAACAAAATTATTGTTGTCTGTTCATGACAAAAGCTTCAAAACACACCTTCAAAAGTACAGCAGTTGATCAGAATGAAATTGACTCAAACGTTGCGCGAAATCGTCAGGGTATTGAACAATTCCTTCAGTATAGCATGTGAAATACGACGCAAATGTAAGGGAATACCCGTCCTGCTATATCAGGCGAACCTAAACAACCTGCTTCGACATATACGGACAACGCATTGTCTGGGAATTTCAAGGGTTAGTCAGGCCCCTTGATCAGAGATGGTGGCGGGTGAACCGAAAGGCCAACGGCAGCGTCCAATCCTGTAGTGGATACGGATGGCCCCGTCTTCTAGGGATATCTTATAAATTGGAACTGGTCCTCCAGGTTGGGAGTTTTGTTTTGGGTTAACTAACCAACCATGGAAAAAAGTGTTTGTTACTAAGCAACCAATAGCCTGGGATAGAACTGATTTAATTGTTGACGACCCTGCTAAACGAAAAAAACGACAACGACGTGCGTATCTGCTCCTGGAATGTGAGAACATTTAGGAGGAGAGGTGCAAGCGAACAACGGATTGCTTCTAGGAGCTTCTTGACAAAACCTGTGAGCGACTACCGAAGTACGATGCTGGGAGATTTTAACGCACAGGTAGGAAGAGAAGACATCTTTAGCAGTATTGTTGGAAAACATAGCCTACACGACAACACGTCTGGTAACGGACTTAGGGTAATTGACTTCTCTACGGCACGAAATGGCACTATAGACAGCACATGGTTTCCTCACCTCGGACCTCACCTCGGACCTCACCTCGAACCTCACCACACCACACCACCAGGTCAACAAACGGTCAACCAAATTGATCAATTGATGACAAGAAGCACGCATCCAGTATTTTGAATGTCCGGACATTCCGAGTAGTTAACATCGCCTCGGACCACTACCTTTTTGCAGCCAAGGTTAGAATGCGGATATCCACCACGCCACAATAGTCCAGAAATACTGTGAAAATATTTAATGTTGAAAGACTACAGGGAGACCGCCAAGACCTTCGTGCAACGTGTATCCCTTAACCTCTCGATTAACACCATACCACCAGCATCGAATGTTCAAGAACAATGACAACCATGCCAACAAGCCATTAGATCAGCCGCAATTGATGTGCTAGATTTCTAGCTCCTATAATCAAGAAGCACATGGAATGCCGACATTTGCTTGCAGCCAAGAAAGAGGCCTACAATGCTAAACTGTAGGTGACGAAGAGAGCTACCTTACTTACTTAAGTGGAGCTACAGTCCGGAATTAACATGGGCCTCAACCCACATACCACTCCAATTAGCCCTCCAGATGCGCACACCAAGTTGGTTGAGGGCGGTTTCTACTTGTGCGCCCCACTTAAGGCGAGGTCTTCCTCTACTGCGTCCGACGTCTAGCTGGGAATCGAAGACTCTGCGAACCGGAGTATTGGTGTCCATTCGTTTTACATGTCCTAGCTATCTTAAACGTCCAATGCGGAGTTTTTTGACCAGGGCATGTCGCTGAACAGCTCGTATAGTTCTCGGTTGAATCTTCGTCTCCATAGCCTGTCAACGCAAACGGGACCGAAGATTTTTCGAAGAACTTTCCTCTCAAATCGACCAAGGATTTCTTTATCCGCTTCAGCGCCGTAGATCAGGACTGAGATGATCAGGGTCTTATATAAGATCTCCTTAGTAGTTCGAGTGAGGGCTTTACTACTAAATTGCCTACCTAGCCCGAAGAAACAGCGGTTGGCAAGAGTAATTCTTCGTTTGATTTCTGACGAGATGTTGTTGTCAGAGTTAATAGCGGAACCGAGATGGAAAGTCCCGTACTACCTCAAAGTTATATCTGTCAGTGGTGAAGTTCTCTCCAATTCGTCGATGTTGTGTTGCAGCATATACTTCGTCGGGCCCTCATTTACTGCTAAACCCATTTTTGACGCTTCGTTCTCTATACTACCAAAGGTGGCTATGACATCACGTTGGGTCCTACCAATGATGTCAATATCGTCGGCTTATGCAAGTAGTTGTACAGATCTTTGGAAAATTGTGCCTCTGGTGTTGGCTCGTGAGTTTTGCACAATCCTCTCAAGAATCAGATTGAAGAAGTCACATGACAGCGCATCGCCTTGCCTAAATAATTTTTTGGTATCAAATGTGTCAGTGAGGTCGTTTCCGACCCTGATGGAGCAGCGAGAATTCTCCATCATCATCCTACACAAACGGACGAGTTTGGACGGTATACCAAAACTAGACATGGCTCTGTATAGTACGTCTCTATAAATGCTGTCGTATGCGGCTTTGAAATCGATGAATAGGTGGTGGGTATCGATTTGGACTTCTTGGGTTTTTTCCAGGATCTGCCAAAGTGTGAAGATTTGATCGGTTGTGGACTTTCCTGGCCTAAAACCACACTGATAAGGGCCGATCAGGTTGTTGGTAAACGGTTTCAAGTGTTTACATATTAGGGAAGATGTGATCTTGAAGGCGATGTTTGGTAGACCCATGCCTCGTTAGTTGGCGCATTTCAGAGTGTCTCCTGTTTCTTGGATTGGGAAAACGATGCTGAGCTTTCATTCTTCAGGCATACTTTCTTCCGACCAGATTCGGCTTATGATGTGGTGGATGCTACTTACCAAGTCATCTCCGCCGGCTTTATAAAGCTTGGCGGGAAGGCCATCATTTCCGGTCGCCTTATTAAGATTCGGTTTATGTATTGCTAGACTCACTTCACTCAGGACGGGTGGTTGCAGTTTTCGCTGTCGTTGCCAATATTGAATGGTTTGTTCTGCCTGACAGCGGAATGTTGTTCGTCATCGCAGTTTAACAGTCTGCAGAAGTGGTTCTTTCATATCCTCATCATCGACTGTGTCATAACTACGATATTTCCTTGTTCATCTCGACAGGATTCTGTTTATCCTTGGCTTTGATGTTTTACACTTTGGTAAGACTTGCGAACATCGTTCCTGGAGTGGCACCTCTCTATATCATCCTCAATCGCGCGCTTTTCTTGCTCATTTTTCTTCTTTCTGAAAAGCCGGTGTTCTTCCCTTCTTCTCTGCCTGTAGAGCTCAATGGCAGCTATCGTCATTACCTGAAGTTTAGCCTTTTAGGCCTCGTTCTTGGCTGCGTGCATCTGTCTGCATTCCTCATCAAACCAGGGGTTTCTTGCTTGTGGGCGCGAGTAACCTAGCACATCAGTTGCGACTGATCTAATTGGCATCGTTGCCATTGTTCTTCGACATTCGATGCTCTTGGCATGATGTTAATCGTGAGGTTTAGGGATACTCGTTGCGCGAAGGTCTTGGAGGTCTCTGCGATTGCAGTCTTTCGATTGCAGTCTTTCGACATTAAATTTGTTCACAGTATTTCTGAATTGCTGTGGCGTGGTGGATATCCGCATTCTAACCTTGGCTGCAACAAGGTAGTGGTCCGAGTCGATGTTAGCTCCTCGGAATGTTCGGACATCCAAAATACTGGATGCGTGCCTCTTGTCTATCGCTATGTGATCAATTTGGTTGACCGTTCGTTGATCTGGAGACCGCCATGTCCCCTTATGGATATCGAGGTGAAGAAACCGTGTGCTGGCTATAGTGGCATTTTGTTCCGTAGCGAAGTCAATCAGCCTAGCACCGTTTCCAGACGTGTTGTCGTGTAGGCTATGTTTTCCGACAATACCGCTAAAGATGTCTTCTCTTCCTACCTTTGCACGATTTCAACTCAGTAGTCGCTCATAAATTTTGTCAAGGAGTTCATAGAAGCAGTCCCTAGCTATATCATCTTTTTCCTATGTTGGGGCGTGAGCGCATATAAGGCGTATGTTGGAAAATTCGGCCTTGATGCGGATTGTTACAATGCGTTCGCTAATGTCTTGGAAACATAAGACTTTTAGCCTAAGTCTGGCACTTATAACAAATCCGCATCCGAATAGCCGCTGTTTCTGCTCACTATAACACGGTCCGTTGTAGATGTCACAGTTTTTCATCCTCTTTTTGCGCGGCCCATCCCATCGTATTTCCTGGATGGCAATGATGTCTGCTTTTTAGCAGTTAAGCGCTTCCGCTAGTTTTTCGGTGGCACATCTCCTGGTTAATGTTCTCACATTCCAGGTGCAGATACGAAAGTCGTTGTCCTTTTTCCGTTTAGCCGTGTCGTCAACAGTAAAATCAGTCCTTTCCGATGCTATTGGTTGCTTCGTAACAATTTATTTTTTCCATGGTTGGGTAGTTAACCCAAAGCACAACCCCCAACCTGGAGGGCCACTTTCAATTTATTAGATACCCCTAGGACACGGGGCCTAGGTATCCACTACGGGATTGAGCGCTTCCGTTGGCCTTTCGGTTCATCCGCCATCATCTCTGTTCAAGGGGCCTGTCTAACTCTTGAAATTCCTAGACAACCTGTTGTCCGAATATGTCGAAGCAGCTTGTCTAGGTTCGTCTGGGATAGCAGGCCGTGTATTCATTCCGTGCCATACCGATCTGGCTGTTTATAGTGTTGCTGTTTTTCGTAGTGTTATCAACACTTGCGCTTATCGTTTAGCAAGTCAAATCCGTTTGGATGAGACCAGTACCCGATGGTTACCACTTGGAGGTGAAAAATAAGCACTTGATGTGTAGTCAGAGTTACAACACTGGGCATTGCCAAGTTAACGCCAATCAGAGTCTTCCCTCGTTCTACAATAACAACCATCAACAGAGCCAAAGTAATGGAGATTAAAACGATTTCTTTGTGTTTCAATTAAAAGTTCCATACCTCTAAAAAAGAAAACCCGACATTTATTTCCACAATCTCATATGGCATACAAAATGTGTCATTCTGGCTGTTTTCGAAAAAAAGAATTGAAACCATAATCACTTTGAACCTAAAAAAAATGTATCTGCCAATTTTTATTTTTACCTTTAAATTAATTTTATAAGGCTTTAAAAAAAACTAATCCACCAACGCCCTGACCATCCATCCTTATATTAGTTACACCGGGAATACAAAACTAAAAAAAACTCAATTGAATTGCAAAACCACGTCCTCTGATATATTCTACCGCATTAATTCAAAAAGCTATGCGCGTCCTTCCCACTGAAACACACAACTCTCTGCATAAATAAATGCTTTCAGCAATGGAAGGAAAAAATCCATTAATTTCACGAGTCCTTATTTTGTATTTTACGTTTTTTTTTTTTTTTTTGTACATTTTCCAATGATTTAATACTACAAACAGTTCCACTGTCGTTCTCATGTTTCATTAGCAATACCGAGTTGCTAATAGTAACTGTAGTTGCGTGCCAGGAGTGTCATAAAAATTGTTGTAAATGACCAAACAACGGTGCTACGAAACCGTAATATTAGTGAACAACACTCTGTAGAATTACTTTATACAGTAAATTATATCATTAAAATATTTGGCGGCTCATGTTTTGAAAACCCAGACTCACCCTATTGGTCTGAAATGGAGGGTCAAAGAGGGCACTCGAAATGTATTCGAAAATGGCCACAATTAGGTGCACACTTAGTTGTTGTGATGCTAATAATCTTCTGAAATTAATGGTCGCTAAAAGTTGGGTGGGTTTCTATTGTCAGATTTGGGATTAGTTAGGTTTTTGTAGATCTCGAAGTTCATATACGAGCTAACAAAAATAGGTCTTTTGGGGTGACACTTAAATGACATTTTTTTAAGCTTCCAACGATTTTTGGAAAACATCTTCAACGAAGATGGAGGATATGGTTCTTCTCGACCGTGCCGATTTTAGGGAAATATTATAACTGTTCGGGTATCCTACCCTTTCCATTAGCGAAAACGACATAAAAGTAGCCTTTGAGACCGTTTTGTAGCTCTTTTAGCTTGCCGCTTACCTTATTTATGGCTTAATATATTCGGAGGGCACTGTTTTTAGGGTGAAGTCCACGATGGCGTCTAAAGTCCTTGTTAGATTGGACAAAGAAAACAACCTTATTGAGCTGCTAGACATATTCCGACATGCCATCTAAGAATCTCATGGGATATAGTTAGGCCGTTTGGAGAGAGACAGTGGCGGCAGAGCTTAGACCCCTACGGCAGCACTTAATTCCGTGTGTTCTAGGAGCTGGCGCTCTAGGTTGCGGGTTGTACTTTGAGTTAACTACCCACTAACTGATAAAAATGTTGTTACGAAGCAAGCAAGAGCCTCGGAAAGGACTGCTGTTATGGTCGACGACAGTAATAAACGACAAACGGACAAAAAATTCATATAACCACCTGATGGGATGGCAAGGGCAAAAAGAGGATGAAAAACTGTGACATCTAATACGGATCGTGTTATAGTGAGCAAAAACAGCGATTATTACGCTGCCGATTTGTAATAAGGTCTAGACTTAGGAAAGAAGTCTTATGGTTTTCAAGACATTTGCGAACGCATTGTAACAATCCGCTTCAAGGCAAAATTCACCAACATAAGCCTTATATGCGCTCAAGCCGATAGAGACGATATAGCTAAAGATTGCTTCGACGAGCTCCTTGGCAAAACCTATCAGCGATTTTAACGCAAAGGTAGGAAGAAAAGACATTGATAGCAGTATTGTCGGAAAACATAGCCTACACAACGTCTGGCAACGGATTTAGGCTAATTGACTTCACTACGGAACGAAATGACACTATAGCCAGCACATGGTTTCCTCACCTCGAACCTCACCTCACCCCACCACCAGGTCAACGAACGGTCAACCAAATTGATCAATTGATTACAAGAAGCACGCATCCAGTATTTTGAATGTCCGGACATTCCGAGGAGTTAACATCGACTCGGACCACTACCTTGTTGCAGCCAAGGTTAGAATGCGGATATCCACCACGCCACAATAATCCAGAAATACTGTGAAAATATTTAATGTCGAAAGACTACAGGGAGACCGCCAAGACCTTCGTGTAACGTGTATCCCTTAACCTCTCGATTACCACCATACCACCAGCATCGAATGTTCAAGAACAATGATAACCATGCCAACAAGCCATTAGATCAGCTGCAATTGATGTGCTAGATTTCTAGCTCTCATAATCAAGAAGCACATGGAATGCCGACATTTGCTTGCAGCCAAGAAAGAGGCCTACAATGCTAAACTGTAGGTGACGAAGAGAGCTACCTTACTTACTTAAGTGGAGCTACAGTCCGGAATGAACATGGGCCTCAACCAACATACCTCTCCAATTAGCCCTCCAGTTGCGCACTCCAAGTTGGTTGAGGGCGGTTTCTACTTGTGCGCGCCGCTTAAGGCCGCAATTGATGAGCTAGATTTCTCGCGTCAATTATCAAGAAACCCATGGAATGCCAACATTTGCTTGCAGCCAAGAAAGAGGCCTTCAAGGCTAAACTGTAGGTGACGACGAGAGCTACCTTACTTACTCAAGTGGCGCTACAGTCCGGAATGAACCTGTGCCTCAACCAACATGCCTCTCCAATTAGCCCTCCAGTTGCGCACTCCAAGTTGGTTGAGGTCGGTTTCTACTTGTGCGCGCCACTTAAGACGAGGTCTTCCTCTACTGCGTCCGACGTCTGGCTGGGAATCGAAGACTCTGCGAACCGGAGTATTGGTGTCCAGTCGTTCTACATGTCCTAGCCATCTTAAACGTCCAATCCGGAGTTTTTTGACCAGGGGCATGTCGCTGCACAGCTCGTATAGTTCTTGGTTGAATCTTCGTCTCCAAAGCCCTTCAACGCAAACGAGACCGAAGATTTTTCGAAGAATTTTCCTTTCAAATCGACCAAGGATTTCTTCATCCACTTTTGAGACGGTCCATGCTATAGCGCCGTAGAGCAGGACTGGGATGATCAGGGTCTTATATAAGATCTCCTTAGTAGTTCGAGTGAGGGCTTTACTAATGAATTGCCTTCTTAGCCCGAAGAAACAGCGATTGGCAAGAGTAATTCTTCGTTTAATTTCTGACGAGATGTTGTTGTCAGAGTTTATAGCGCAGCCGAGACAGACGAAGTCCCGTACTGCCTCAAAGTTATATCTGTCAATAAAGACGTTCTGTCCCATTCGTCGATGTTGTGTGTCCTTTCGTGTTGACAGCATATACTTCGTCTTGCCCTCATTTACTGCTAAACCCATTTTTCCGCTTCCTTCTCTATACAAGCAAAAGTGGCTATGATTTCACGTTGGGTCTTACCAATGATGTCAATATCGTCGGCGTATGCTAGTAGTTGTACAGATTTTTGGAAAATTGTGCCTCTGGTGTTGGCTCGTGAGTCTTGCGCAATCCTCTCAAGAATCAAATTGCAGAAGTCACATGACAGTGCATCGTCTAGCCTAAATCCTTTTTCGGTATCGAATGTGTCGGTGAGGAGCCTGATGGAGCAGCCTCATCCTACACAATCGGACGAGTTTGGGCGGCATACCAAAACAAGACATGGCTCTGTATAGTTCGTCGCCATAAATGCAGTCGTATGTGGCTTTGTAATCGATAAAATATGTGGTGGGTATCGATTTGGCCTTCTTGGATTTTTTCAGGTCACTCACTCAGGTCGGGTGGTTGGCAGTTTTCGCTGTCGTTGCAAACATTGCATGATTCGTTCTGCCTGACAGCGGAATATTGTTCGTCATCGCCCTTTAATAGTCTGCAGAAGTGGTTCTGCCATATCCTCAGCATCGACTGTGTCTCAACTACGAGACACATTACCTTGACAGGCTTTAGCTCGAGCCTTATATCCTTGGCTTTGACGTAGAAGCAATCCTTAGCTATATCATCTTCTTCCTCCGTTGAGACGTGAGCGCATCTAAGGCTTATGTTGGCGAATTTATCATTGATGCGGATTGTTACAATGCGTTCAGTAATGTCTTGGAAACATAAGACTTCTTGCCTAAGTCTGGAACTTATAAAAAATCCTCATCCGAATAGTCGCTGTTTCTGGTCACTATCACTCGATCCGTAGTAGATGTCACAGTTTTTCATCTTCGTTTTACCCTGCCCATCCCTTCGTAATTCCTGGATGTCAGTAATGTCTGCTTTGTAGCAGTTTAGAGACTTCTGCTAGTTGTTCGCTTGCACCTCTCCTGCTTAATGTTCTAACATTCCGGGTATAGATACGAACGTAGTTGTCCTTTTTTCGTTTAGCAGGATCGTCAGAAATGATATCAGCCCTTCCCGAGGCTATTAGTTGCTTCGTAACTAGTGGTTTTTTTCCATGGGTGGGAAGTCAACCCAAAGCACAACCCCCAACCTGAAAGGCCAGTTCGAATTTATTAGATACCCTTCGATAACGGGGCCATCAGTATCCACTAGGGGATTGAGCGCCGCCGTTGACCTTTCGGTTCATCCGCCACCATCTCTGTTGAAGGGGCCTTATTATCCCTTGAAACTCCTAGACAACATGTTGTCCGAATATGTCGAAGCAGCTTGGGTAGGTTCGCCTGGGACAGCAGGCTGGGTATTCATTATGTGCCAGTCTGACGTGGTGTTGCAGTTTTTCGTCATGTTATCAACACTCGTGCTTATCGCTTAGCAATTCAAATCCGGTTGAATGAGACCAGTACCCGATGGTTACCACTTAGAGGTTATAAATACGCACTTGTTGTGTAGTCAGAGTTACAACCACTGGGCATTGCCAAGTTTATGCCAATTAGAGTCTACCCTCGTTCTTCAACACCCATCCTAGGGTATTCCTATTGAAAGATTACGCCCTTCCTGACATAACATATAAGTACATTAGGAAACATAAAGGTTCTCATAGTTTAAAAAAAAAACAAGACAACAACCCTACGTATAAAAGTCATAGACTATACCCTTAAAACTAATAAGACGGCTTATCTTTGTTAAAACATTTATATTTACTAATTTATTAATTATCTATGTAGACAATTTGGCTAAAAGTCTTTAAAATAACAAAAGCTTTAGCTAATATCTAACCGCCTTAAGTAAATCGTTTTCTATTATTGTATCGTCAATTTTGAAGTGCTTAGCACAGAAATCCGCCATTCGTAAGCAAGCCTCTTTGACCATATAACTGGGAACTGTCAGCACAATTCGAATGTAGTTTGGATACTCGAAACAGCTGCCTGGTAAACAGAATACACTCTGTTCACTGACTAGATCCTGAACGAATTGGACGTCTGAAGAAATTTCCGGAAAGCTTGGTATATCAATGCCAACCATCATGTACATCGCTCCATGTGGTATAACAGGATTCAAGCCACGCACCCTCTTCAGGATGTCATAAGCTACTTTGGCGTTTTCCTAAAATAAGAGAATTTTATATGAATTTTGTGAGATTGCAATTTATTTTCATCAACTTACTGCTAATATATGGAGAACCCCGTCAAAGTAGCTTTGAGGGGTATTTGCCAAGATTTCAGGCACAGCTCCTTGAACTAAAGTATTCGAACCCAATATACGACCACACATGTTCTTCAGACCATGAATAACATCTTTAAAACGATTTTGCCGATCATGGACGACAATCCAGCCGGTTCTCCAACCAGGAACTAGGAAACGTTTTGTTAGACCACCACAAGATAGAACCGGAACGTTCTTGGAGAGTGAACTAACCGCAATGTGCTGGGAGCCGGGGAAGACAAAGTGTTCGTAGATCTGAAGGTAGATAATGGAAAAGGTTAGAAAAATTATTTAATAAAAAAAAAAAATTATTTCTGAAAGTGTATCATAGATGGCGTGATCGGTAGTAAAAGTCCGAGATCCAATGTCGCCGTTATTCTCGTATTCTCTGGATGTCCAACGAAAAACTCACCTCATCTGCAATTATTGGCAAAAAGTACTTTTCCGCCAAATTGACGATATTTTGCAGATGTGCTTTGCAGAACACACTGCCACAAGGATTGCTGGGATTGTTGATCAATATGCAGGAAGTTTTGCTATCAATCAATTGTTCCATTTGCGCTAAGTCGGCTTCCCATTGCTTCTCCGGAAGTAGATTGTAGTATCGCACTTCGATATGAAGTCCTTCACACAAAGTTTTATATAAACAAAATCCAGGCCTTGGTACAAGGATATTATCGCCTTTGTCTGCCAGTGTTAAAATGCACATTTCCAGGGCAGATGAACATCCACTGCACATGATGATATCATTTGAGGTAACCGGTCCTTGATGAGCAACATATTTTGCAATAGCCTTACGAGCTTCCTCATGTCCACATGTATGAGCATATCCGTTATATTTTCCAGACTCAATGGAACGTTTTAATGCGTCCATTGTTTCATCAGATGCCTTTAAATTCCCGAATATAGTTGGATCTCCTGTTTGGATGGAAAAAAGGAATTAAATTAGTCTTGACCGGAATATGTATATAGATACTCAGTAAATTTGTAAAGCAACTGTAATCGAAATCATTGAGATACTTAAGTTTGTACTAACTGAAATAGTATATCTGATGAACAGAACAGAGGACTAACTGCCGAATTGTGGGTAACAAAAATTAAGACCACGAGTTTGTCAGAGCCATGTCTGCTTAGCTATAATTTCTGACAGCTCATCTCGTCAGAACAGCATTTTGTTTATGGATGTGTTGGTTCTCTTATACTCTATCCCAAAGGGGTATAATACAATAAGCCCTACAAAATTAATTTCCAAAAAAAAAAAAAAACAGAACCCGTGGAACTTATTTCTTTTTTTTTAATTGGAAATAAGTCCCGCGGCTGTTAATGCCTTTTGATTGTGGGGGTCTTCTCCTTTGCGTGCATCAAAACTTGCACGCAACCCAAGTTCAACAGTTAGCCCAAGCAGGCAGGTTGCTTGTCGACATGTCGTTCATCAATTCCCAAGACGTTACAATAAACTGGATGAAAAGGTTAGAGAGAGTATTGCAGAAAACCCAAGAGCCTTATTTAAAACTCATTGGGGGTGGAGAATCCACACGAGCCACAAAGCCATCATCGGGACTGTTTTCAGAGAAGGCGAAACAGTCACTAGCACTCGTTGGGCGTTGATTTATCCAATGCAGACCTGAAGATTAGACAGCTCCAGACAACATCGACGAATCGGACAGAACGTCACCATTGAAATAATTACCCGGCTCGCAGAGTCTTCGATTCCCAGGTAGACCTCGCCTTACGTGGCGAGCACAAGTACAAACTGCCAAAGGACCGGGCTATTTGGAGAGGCATGTTGGTTCAGGCCCATTATCGTTCTGGACTGTTGCGACACTATACAAAAACACAACCTGATCGGCCCTGTAAACGGTGTTAAGCGTTAACATATTGGAAAGAAAGGATCTTGTAGGCGATGTTGAGGAGAGTAATGCCTCTATAGTCAGCGCAGTTCAGGGGGTCTCTTTTTTTGTGGAACGGGCAAGAGATGCTAAATTTCCATTCAACAGGCACACTTGCGTCCGAATAGATTTGGCTTATGAGTTGGTGGATCTTACTTACCTAGTCGTCTCAGCCGGACTTATAAAGTTGCCGCTGTGGTCGCCAACATTAAATAGTTCGTTCCTCCCATTAGTATTTAGAAATGTTTCTTCCATATCCTCAGCATGGGCTGTGTCTCGACAACGGTTTTTCCTTGTTCATCCCGACAGGATCCTGTTCGAGCCTTGCAGGCTTGGTTGTGAAGTTTTAGCCATTGGTACATCTTTCGAATATCATTCCTGAAGTGGCACCTCTCTAAATCCTAGATCGCGCTATTTTCTTCTATCTGAAAAGTCAGTGTTCTTCCCTTCGTCTTTGTCTATAGAGCTCAAAGGCAACTCTCGTCTTCAACTGCAGCTTAGCCTTGTAGGATTCGCCCTTGCCTACGAGTATCAGTCGGCATTCCTCATCAAACCAGGTGTTTCGTGCTTGTCGGCGCGAGAAATCTAACACATCAGTTCCGCCTGATCTAATGGCCTGTTGGCATCGTTGCCATTGTTCTTCGAAATTCGATGCTGGTGGTATGGTGTTAGTCGAAAGGTTAAGGGATACGAGTTCTGCGAAGGCCTTGGCGATTTGTTAAGGTTGCTGTCTTTCGACATTAAATTTGTTCACTATACACTGTTCGCTAATGTCTGTGAAACATAAGACTTCTTCGCATAAGTCGGGCACTTATAACAAATCCGATCCGAATAGTTACTGTTTCTGCTCTCTATAACACGGTCCTTGGCAGATGTCATAGTTTTTCACCCCCTTTTGACAGGCCCATCTCATCGTATGTCCTCGATGGCAGTTATATCTGCTGTGTAGTAGATAATGGCTTACGCTAGTTGTTCACTTGTACCTCTCCTGTTTAATATTCTCACATTCCCGGTGCAGATACGAACGTCGTTGTAGTTTTCATTTATCATGGTTCTCAACAATAAAACCAGTCCTTTGGGAGGCTATTGGTTGCATCGATACAATGCTGTTGTAAACCAAGGTTGTGTAGCAGAAGCCCCAACCTGGAGGGTCAATTCCAATTTATTAAATAGCCCTAGGGCACGGGGTCTACAATATCCACTACGGGATTGAGCGCTGCCGTTGGCCTTTCGGTTCATCCGCCACCATCTCTGTTCATGGGGCCTGACTTACTCTTGAAATTCCTAGACACCCTGTTGTCCGAATACGTCGAAGCAGCTTGACAAGGTTCACCTGGGGCAGCAGGCCGGTTATTCCTTCCGTTCCTTTCTGACCTGGCTGTTTATAGCGTGTATTAACACGCTCGCTTATCGTTAAGCAAGTCAAATCTTGAGGTTAAAAAAAAAAACAACTTGATGTCTAGTCAGAGTTGCGACCACTGGTAGTTACCAATTTATAGCCAATCAAAGTCTACCCTCGTTCTACAACACCAAATGACCCAACTATTAAAATTTAAATAAATTAAGTAAATTAATGCTTAGCTATGCATATTTAATCAAAATCGCTAGAGCCATTACCAAGATAAACGCGTTTTAAAAATTCCGTTATTTAGATGGTACAAATCATTTTTGAGCTAAAACCTCAATTCCAAAAACTGTTGATTCCAGACTCCGCATCCAGACTTACTTTTTTTTGAAAACTACTTTTTTGGACTCCGGGTATCTCAAAACATACGAATTTGTAAAAATCAAGTCTTCGAATTTGCGAGCAATCTTTTCGATGCTAGGTATAATGGAGACAAGAAAGTAACATTTAGATAGATAGAAAGAAGTCTCAAACTTGGCCAAAGTATTTAAACAAAAAGTACTTTCCGTGCTCTAAATTTCGTATTAAGAAATTTGGGGGAATTTATACATAGTAAGGAGGTGATTGCATAGGATTTTTGGAGATTCGACCTGGCTTCACAATTCCTATGTGTATGTAAAGCTCCATTTTTGCAACTACGGATGGGACCTACAATAAAATGCGGATTCCGAGCTGAAAATAGGGAAAGCTTCTTATGATAGTCAAATCTTGATGTTCTTAAATGGTATAATCGTAGGGAATCAACTAAAGCACTCCTAGATTGGTGATCCGACGTCGAGCCACTGCAATCAGACCATCACTATGGGGACATGGTAAAAAGCGTTTTACCAACAAATGTCAACCTCATCCTTTGTACTTTCAGCAAACTGTATTCCATATATTTGTCTCCTTACCTCAACTGATCATGGTCCTCAAACCATGATCAGTATACATCATGTTTGACATGTTTCTGTGACGCTTATCGTGGCATTTATTTACGTCGCATCGGTCAGTCAGGGGGGAGCAAACCTATTTGGATTATTTTGCAAAAATATTTTGTTATTGAGTTCCATTCAATAATTTGCACACATCTGTAAACATGTTTTCGGAATTCTTGAACTTGATACGTCTTAGACTAATTTATCCGTCGCTACTCATATAAGCAGGTCGTAGTCAAATCCGGTTTTGAAAAAAAAAACTCTTACCGCACTTCTTGGACTGAATACAATTATTTAACTGGTTATCAAATGCAAAGGTATCCTATAAGCTTAACTGTGCAGCATGTGCAGATCTGACCAAAAAATACGAAAAATATTGCGATCAACAAAACAAAAAACTCGTTTAGTATTTAAATTTTATGCAATATTTCTGTTAAAAAGCATATACATGCTAAATACGGTTAATACACACCTCTTGGGTGGACCAATCAGAGTAGAGCTTGAGATTGTTTTTTTGGCATAAAATCTTGCTTAATGAACACACGGCTTTAGCGAGAATGTTTGTTTGAGACGCATTTAAACTTGACGCAACTAAATGAAAATTCCACCTTCAATAAAATTATTCAAAATATTTACGTATATCAATGGATCGATACGTAATGGTGTGCGAAATGTTTACAATGGAAATTCCTTAACAAATTCAGGTCATTTGAGTCAACCCCGGGTTCTGTGATCTTAAAATGACACTCTCTCTTGGAAGATTTTTTAGATGGCGCCTTGATAGCTTGTTTGACATTTTGGTTGTAAATGGTAGTGGCAGTGGCGTAGCGAGAATTGGGGCCGTCTAGGGAAGACAAAATTTGTTCCGCCCCAAAATATTTTTTTCACAGCAAAGACAAAACTTTGTCTACAGTTTGAACCTGTTATACAAGGTGGCGCAAAAGTAATCCTCCTACAGAAAATGCCATAATTTTTGCGATTGGCCCCTAATGTCAGTTCTGTTTTGACATTTGTGTAGTAAACACATGCGAAATAAACGTTAATAAACAGTTTTACGCTACACTGTTCCAGAACGCGGACTATTTATTTGAGCAATAATCGGTCGGTGACTTTGGCACAACGTGAATTACGTCGCAGATTTCCTAGCCGTCCAACGCCTACTGGTGAAACACTGCGACGTTTAGCCGCTCGTCTCGAAGAGACTGGCACAACACGAGATGCAGCAAGGCGTGGCAGACCCCGGAGTAGCCGATCTGCAGAGAATATTGCTGCTGTAGCCGAAGATGTCATGGAAGCGCAGTCGACATCGACCAGACGACGTGCCACGCAAATGGGTATCAGTCGACGGTCTTTACAGCGAATTTTGGTACTAGATTTGAAGATGTTTCCGTACAAAGTTCAGACGGTGCATCAGCTGTTAGCTGCTGACCGCCAATCGCGTCTAACATACGCTCAAGCCATCCTTAATCACCACCAAGAGGAAGATGATTTTTCATCAAAAATAATCATGAGTGATGGGGCCCATTTCCATCATAGCGGGTACGTAAATAAGCAAAATTTACGCTTCTGGGGCACTGAAAATCCGTGTGTAACCCACGAAGAGCCTTTACACCCGCTCAAAGTCACTGTATGGTGTGCTGTTTTCGCTGGAGGAGTCATCGGACCTTTTTTCTCGAAGACGTCGCGGGCCAAACGGTTACTGTGAATGGTGAGCGCTACAGAGCAATGATCAACGAGTTCTTTTTGCCGCAACTTGATGAATTGGGATTGGAAAACATGTGGTTCCAACAGGACGGTGCAACGGCACACACTGCACGTGCCACAACCGATATGCTGAAGGATGCATTTCCCGGGCGCCTAATCTCCCGTTTTGGCGATTTGCACTGGCCAGCAAGATCGCCTGATTTGACCGCTCCAGACATCTTTTTGTGATGCTTTTTGAAGTCGCGGGCTTATGTCAGCAAGCCTCAGACTCTTGCAGACCATATCCGTCAAGAATGTGAGAACCTATCGCCGGAAGTTTTGGCCAAAGTGATGGAAAATGCCATAAAAAGGGCTCAAATGACAATCAACTGTGGCGGCGGCCATTTACATGACATCATATTCTCGACTTGATGTAAAAAAAATTAAAAGACCAAATAAAAATAATCTACAAGAAGAATCAAAGTTTTTCATTTTTTTTTCAAAATTACAGCCAAAAAACATCGGAAGGTTATTTTTGCGCCACCTTGTACTTATTCATATGATGTATGCCAATAAACGTGGTAAAACTTCTCTTTAGAATTTTGCAAACTGTTGTTCGTCCTACTTTTTAACAAGTGACGCAAAAGTGATGCCGCAAATTTAAAAATTTCTCAAATAGCTTACTTTCCAATTTCAGAATCTTCGAGCGGAACAACAAAAATATAAGAAGGCTGCGATCTGCAGTGCAAATAGTTGAATACCCTAACCCATTCAATACTCAAATTAAACATCCCAAAAAAGTGGTTGAGGCATTGTCATAATATACTTAATTTTTCAACAAAAAACGCTTGCCCCCCGCATAAACTATGTGGTAGGGCATATGTTTTTTTTTTGCTAAAAAATCACGCAAAAGGGGTGCGTGGGTAAGAATGTGTTCTAGACCAAATATTCATATTATAATCATTATCAATGTTTTTGCATGGAAAGTTTTTTTTTTCAAGTTTTTAAAAACTTTGCCGAAAACATTTTTTCACATAAAACGCCCACAAGAGGTGGGCGTGGAAAAAATCGTTATACGAAAAAAATGTATATATCTATATTGAGATTGTCTTAATGTGTTGTCAGGTACTTTTTCGAAATTCTTAAAATTTGACAAAATTTATAGTTTTTTTTTTTTAAATTGAGCACGGCAGGAGGCGGATTTAAAAAAATTTTTTTTGATTTCGAATTTAAAAAAAAAAATGTTTACACACTTATTTTGCTTCGTACTACAGACAGACTATGTACCAAATTTCATGACTGTAGCTTAAAATTTTAGGCCCAAAAATTGGTGACATTTTTGTCCTTACTCTGAAGAAGTCCTTTCTCTTTTCGGTGCAGCCCCAAGGAGAATGAGTTGACTTACGACCGAATAACGTGGAAAAATGACGTCGTCGAAGCCCAAAAAACGAGAAAGACTCGCGCCGGCCAACATCATACAGGAGCGGTCTGAACAGTTCGATGGGTGAGGGAAGACGATCCCTCATCGACCCCAACACGAAGATGACGGGTGGGGGAGAACGATCCGTGGAAATTACACCCCAACACAAGTTTTTGCGTAACCACGTTATGGGCGTACACGTTACACAAACATGTTCGAGGGCAAAAGAATAGACGTTCTCTTTCCACCCAACGTTGAAGCAATGGAGGAGCAGCAGGGGCGTGGGGCGGACTGCCCAAAAGACACCCCTCCAACAAAGCCGCAACATTCAAAGTCAGATCGATGGCCAAAAAAGGACGATTTCTTTCCCCCACCGATGGAGCGATGAAAGGGAGGTGCTTAGGCGGACATCCAGAAATAAACACACTCGCCACAACACAAACACAACACTAAATACATAAGGGACATCACAAAACATGTCTACAACATGGATGACAGAAGGTGATGACCAAAAAGTTACACGCGGCATGTCCACAATTATGGGACAAAGCAAAGTACAAGCAAAGACTGTAGAATGGCTCAAGCCTAACCTAAAATAAAATCAATTTAAACGATGGCACCCGAATGACACTTCCCGCAAAATTCGCACGCGAAACCATTAACGTAGTTAGCGAAAAAAATTCTTTTGTATGACACTCTCCTTTTTTTTTAATTCATTTTTATTTTATTTTTCTTAAAACTAACTTACATGCTAGACAAAAATTCATGAAAAAACTAGCTTACTTATCAACTACTTAACTAACTCAACTCTGCGGGCGCCCTAAATTATACGATAACTTAATTCTAATGCTTTCGGCCTATTATCTAACATATAAATATCGAAGTAACACAATTTTTACCAAGAAAACTTTGAAAAACTTGGTTCCTCGTCTTTTTTTTTATTTTATTGAAACTTACATACAAATTAAAACAACTTTTCGACTAAACTACTTAATAAATTAAAACTACCTAAAAATAACTTAACAACTAGAACAGCCACAGCAAGGGTTTTTTTTTGTGCCACCATGACTGCTTTGCACCTAAAACTAAGACTAAAACTATGTAAGTCGGCCATAAAATAACAATTTTAAGTCAACTATCTTTAACACTCATTCAACCACCACTACACGTTCTCCTGTTGTGACCTACTCCGACGGTCCCAATCGGACACACTCCTGCTGAACCGCAGGCGCTCTCCTCCGCCCTGAGCGACGACGTCTCGGTCGTATAGGAACTGCCTATCCAATCCACAGTTCATCGGAAGACGTGGTAGATAAGCGGAACCGCCGATCTATCATGTATCAGCTCTCGACTATCCAAATATAGAAAAGCTTCGGGCGGAATAAAGCCGCTGAAACGCGCACTCTCAAAATATTCATCATTGGGGAAGAAGGCCCCAAAGATGAGACTATTGTTCGAAGACATCGCTCTTGCAGCGTTAAACCGAATGAGTTTCACCAGAAAATTGTCTATTCTGTTTATGTTGGCCCCGTTGTATAGGACCTGGTTGGAATAGTATTTTGTGTAGTCAGATACTGGTGTTCTGTGAAGTCCAAGGCAACTCCTCAGACACTGCCTCTCAAACACCCGTATCTTTTCCTTTCCATTTGAGATGGGGCAACGTTGAACCACACTTGACACCCATAGGCAATCATCGGCCTAATGATGGCCATGTAGCAAATCACCTTCACCCTGCTGTCAAGAAGACTGCTACAAAACAATCGTCTTGTCAGGGCAAATGCTCCCCTAGCTCTCGCCAGAGCAGCATCTACATGTCTTCCGAAATATAGATACTGATCTAACCAGATGCCAAGGTACTTTACTACACATTGACTCGCCAGTGGCTGTCCGTTTGGTCCGACGATCACCAGCTTTCGCCAGTTCTTTCTCGTATCCCTAGAGGCCCTAGACAACGGTGTCCTAAGCAGGATAGTTTCTAATTTCTGAAAGTTGATTTCCAACTTCCAGTCATCACAATATCTCAGGATCTTGTCGAAGTCCCGCTGCAAAAGAGTTCGAATGACTTCGACAGTAGAGGCTGTTCTGTACGCGATAAGATCGTCCGCATACGCAATTGCCTGAGTAAGACTACCTATCATATCACTGGTGTAAATGCTGAAGAGAATCGGCGAGATTACCGCACCCTGTTGCAGACCATTCTTAATGAAAAATTCTGTGGTTGAAGTTACATTGCCACTTTTGACAACAAACGTTCTACCAGTCAGCATATCATGAAGCATATATAGCAGTGGTTTACTTATGCCAAGTCTGGTCAGCTTTAGATAGAGGCCCTCTTACCATACGGTGTCGAAAGCCTTCTCTAAATCTCTTTGTTCCATTGTATATCAGAGACTAGTTTGGAGGCGGCATGAATACAGTCATGTCCAGCCTTGAAACCAAACTGGTTCTCCGGTATAATATAATTGTCCTCAGACAACTTGAATAGTGCTCGATTGAGAATCTTTTCGAAAACCTTGCAGATATTCGGAAGGAGACTTATCGACCGGAAATTCACCGGATTGGAGTTGTCCCTTCCCTTTTTCGGAAGAGGATGAACCACCGCCGTCTTCCAACGCATATGCATTATTCAGCGCGGTGTTGAACAGCGTGGCGTAAATGTCCACAGCTACAGGGGGTAAGTGTCGCAGTACAATGTTGGGTATACCATCGACTCCCGCTGACTTCTTTTTCTTTATGGAATCGAAGATGATCTGGAGTTCCACCTTCGAGATTAACAGGGGACTAGACCCACTTCGCTCGGCGACTATGGCGTTTGCCAAGTTTTTGTCATCAAACAGGGTGAAACCACGGTTCTCAGATCGCCATTGCGTTATGTCGTTTCGGAGATAGAAATGATGGAGGAAGTCATTTTCCAGGACGCGGTTCGGCCGAATGCTATCATTCACCTTATACACTACCTGAAAGACAGCCCCCACTGCCTCCACTTTCTCCTGAGGATCTTCAATAACATAGAAATCGTCGTCGAAGACGGCTTCCCCCGGATCAATTCCTGCTGTCAAAAGTATGTTTGTATTGTCAGTTGTTCGTTGGAGCTTAATACACGGAAGGTCGTTATGATCTTACCTCCTAAAGATCTTATTAATTTGTGGAAACATACTCGGGTCGCTGGAATTTACGGCTCGAATTCTGTTATTCCAAAACAAATTAATGGACAACCGATAGTTCTCCTTGATCAATTGGTTGATGTTTTTGATCGACGCCTTCAGTGTAATAATCTCCGGGTCGCGTGGGTTTGTCAGTCGTCTGTACAAGTGTTTAAGTCTTGTCAGAAGTCCGCTTTTTTTTCTGTGTAGTGCGTCAATGGTGCGTTTCTGTACGTCGACGTTATGTCATGTTCTTTGTATTTCGGTATCGTCCTGTTCATTGTTCGTTGAATCGTTTCGTCCATTTGTTGTAAGTATTCGTAGATTTCGTTGTTCGTTAGGTTTCTGTTGCTTGGTGGTGAAATGGCCCTCAAACGTAGTTCTCTTGATAGGGCGTTGGTAAAGCGAGGCCAGCGCATCTTACCGTAGTATTAAGAATGCACAAGCACATACTCCTCCAGCGCCACAAGCTCGTTCGGAAGCTGTATTACGGCGGCGAGTCCGCAGTGATCACTGTCGTACTCAATCGTCCGTAAACAGTTTCGCGGGTATTGATCTACTCTGTTAGTAACTGTCAGTCTTGTGTCTCGCAGTAAAGATCCAGGAAAGCACCGCTTCTCGTAAACGATGGCCTATCTGTGGCGAGAATGCCGATCCTATATTCAACATTGTAGTGGACCATCCAATTGTAAAGATGGTTACCCCGAGGATTTTGTAATTGATTTCCCCAATCTTCGTGTTTGGCATTTAAATCTCCGGCCAAAAGATAAAAGTTCTCCACTGAGTTCAGTCTTAGAGATTCGAAAAGTTTTCCGAGCTCTGTTGTAAAAAGTGTAGGCTGAGGTGCTTCCGGTGCATAGGCCGCTATCACATACAGTCGCTTCCCTTGTTGGAGAGGAATGCATCTGACGCAGGCTTCCAGCAGCCGGAATCGGCGCACTTCACCACTATTATATGATCTTATAACTAATGCCTTATCGTATAAAGATAGCGACTCGGCCTCCTTGAGTGGAGTTGGGTCGGTCCCTTCTTACGATATTGTAATTACTATTAGTCAAATTATGCTTCTAGTTGCCGCTCTCCTCCTCTGCACTCAATGCTCATCAAGTCCTATTATCGGCAACCGCCATCGTTACCCCTTACAGATGTCTAAGTCATCACTTTACTCCTCAGCGATGGGTAAATCGGTTGCGTGGGACGCGTAAACGAGAAAACTACCGTGTGTATGATCTGTGGTTGGTGACAGATTCATAACGATGGAAAAGTTGGTAGCAACATACAGACGGACAGAGAGACTAACGGTTAGACGGACAGATGAACTGAAAGACTGACATGGCTAGATTGACTCAGCTTGCGATTCTGAGCCGATCCATATACTTTAGGTTATCCCTATGGAAATTATTTCACTATGTTACGAACTTAATCTCTAAACTAATATACGCCTATGGAATAGGGTATACAAAATGGGCGGAACTAAAAACTGAATGAGGATGAAACATACAAAATGACATGCCCTCACATCTTGTTTAGACATTTTATCTGAAACTTCTACGATTTGACAAAAGAAGGAAACAAGGAGGGTAAGAAAATACGCGCTATACTCCGATTTTATATAAAAATATGTGAGTACCAAGAGGTATTATGCCGTTAAAATTTCATGTAGCACTTGGCTTATTTTCACAACATGTATCGGGTTATCCCATAATTCCAAAAAAAAAATTTAAAAAGCAATGCGTAACCAATGAGAAAAAAATGTGACAGCTGACAGTTCGGGGTTAGTGAAAATTGAAAATATCCAAGCCGTTCGCAGTATTGCTGACAGTACAGGAACATCATCTCTGCACCGTAGTCAGGCATTTTGAGAAGCTTTGTACAGCGAATTCTCACAAAAGACTTGCAACTTCATGCTAACAAAGTTCATTTTGAGATGGAGAATCGGGCCAGTCTTCTTCGAAAAACATTTATACGAAGGGGTCACAGAAAATTTATATAAAAGAGTACGTACTTGCAAGCCAAGACGTGGCGGCCATTTATCCAATTTGCTATTCCATACCCCTATCTGTATACTCCAGGAATCAACAAGAAATGAAAAAAATTCTCTCAGGTCTCAATAAACTACCCCTTGTTGCGCATTTCAAGTTTCTTATTGTGTGCGCTACTCAAGGTGAGGTCTTCCTCTACAGCGTCTTCTTCTGGCTGGCAATCGAAGACTTTGCGAGCCAGAGTATTGGTGTCTATTCGCCTTACGTCCTAGAAATTATAAACGTCGAAACCGGGTTTTTTTACCAGGGCATGTCGCTGCACAGCTTGTGTAGGTCTTGGTTGAAACTTCGTCTCCACAGCCAATCAATGCAATCGGGAGCGAAGAATTTTTATCTCGAATCGACCAAGGATTTCCGATTTGTCGATGTTGTGTGTCCTTTCGTGTTGACAGCATATACTTTTTCTTGCCCTCATTTACTGCTAAACCCATTTTTACAGCTTCTTTCTCTATACAAGCAAACGAGGCCATGACATCACGATGAGTCCTACCAATGATGTCAATTGCGTAGGCAAATGCTAGTAGTTGCACCAATTTTTGGAAAATTATGCCTCTGATGTTGCCTCGGGAGTTTTGCACAATCCTCTCAAGAATCAAATTGCAAAGTCACATGATAGAGCAGCGCCTTGCCTAATCCTTTTGTGGTTTCGAAAGCGTCGGTGAGGTTGTTTCCGACCCTGATGGAGGAGCGAGAATTGTCCATCATCATCCTACACAAAAGGGGTTTGGGTGGTGTACAAAAAATTGGACATGGCTCTCTACGGTTCGTCTCTATAAATGCTGTCGTATGCGACTTTGCAATCGATGAATAGGTGGTGGGTATCGATTTGGCCTTTATGGGTTTTATCTAGGAACTGCCGAACTGTGAAAATTTGATCGGTTGTAGACCACACTGATAATGGCCGATCAGGCTGTCGGTAAACAGTTTCAGCCGTTCACATATTACGGCAGATAGGATCTTGAAGGCGATTTTGAGAAGAATTATGCCTTATGACTGTAGTTGTCGCTGTTCAGAGGGTCCCCTTTTTATGGATTGAGAAAGTGCTGCTAATGTTCTATTCTTCAGGCATACTTTCATACTTTCCAGATTTGGCTTATGAGTTGGGATGTTACTTATGAAGTCATCTCCGCCGGCTTTATAAAGCTAGGCGGAAGTCCGTAATTTCCGGCAGCCTTAGTTAGCTTGGGTTGAGATACTGCTACCGTCACTTCACTGAGGTCGGGTGGTTGGCAGTTTGCGCTGTTGTTGCCAATATTGAATGGTTCGTTCTGCCTTAAAGCGGAATGGTGTTCGTCATCGCCGCTTAGCAGTCTGCAGCAGAGCTTCTTCCATATCCTCAGCATAGACTGTGTCTCAACTACGATATTTCCTTGTTCATCTCGACAGGATTCTGTTCGAGCCTTGTATCCTTGGCTTTGACGTTTTACACTTTGGTAAAACTTGCGAACATCTTTCCTGGAGTGGCATCTCACCATATCCTCGATGGCGCGCTTTGCTTGCTCTATTTTCTTCTCTCTGAAAATCCGGTGTTCTGCTCATAGAGCTGAACGGCAACTCTCGTCTTCACCTGCAGCTTAGCCTTGTTGGCCTTGTTCTTGGCTGCGAGCATCTGTCGGCATTCCTTATCAAACCAGGGGTTTCTTGCTGGTGTATTCGGGAAATCTAGCAAATCAAATGCGGCTGATCTAATGGCCTGTTGGAATCTTTGCCATTGATCTTCGACATTGGATGCTGGTGGTATAGTGTGAATCGAGAGGATAAGTGATACGCGTCGCGCGAAGGTCTTGGCGATTCAATTTTGCACAGTATTTCTGGTTTGCATTACGGGATGGCTATCCGCATTCTTGCCTCGGCTCCTTGTAATTTTCGAACGTCCAAAATCTGGATACAAATGTTCCATGTGCTATACAATTTCTCCTTTGTTGCAACATTAGAAGACTAGATCAACCGAATTGAACTACTCCTCGTATATCTTTTTTTTATCATCAATATTTTCAGCAAATATCTGATGCTTATTCGGATGTGTGTTTCTCAAGCGTGGCTACCATATCAGAAATTACTTTTCCATGTAATTTGTTCGTTTCGTTTTATTTATTGAAAACAAATACCTGCACTTGGGTACGTTTCCATTCAAATGACCTGGATACGAGGTGATATTGTAAACAATATTTTTTTATCGACAAATTATTTATCACCTACCCAGTCGCATAAGCATGCAAAGAGTATGTTTAAGATCACAGCTGAATAAAACCAGATTTTATGCCAACACAAGTCACCTCTGATATAAAGGTATAGTCGGCTCTGATTGGCCGATTTCGAGAGGTGTGTACGAATTATCATTATAAATCCATGAGAAGAGATTTTCATTTATCTTGTGGTGTTATTTTTATTTATCGTCTGATACACATTAGCATTTTGCGAATATCTTGTTCAGACACAGATCATTCGCAAAATAACAAATTTTATGTTTTTTTTTTTTGGATGAATTTGTGAGCTTTCCAACTTAACATTATGAAACCTGTTAAATAACTTTGATCTGCTTTTAAAAAAAATCACTTAGCAAACGTTTTTTTTATTTTAAACCGGCTTGGACTACGATCTGTCTTTCGACGGATGTGGAAAATTGTTTATCAAGTTCATGACTTTTGATAACATATGTCTGTACATATCTGCAAATAATCAGATGATGTTAAACATAATTAAGTACTTGTTTAGTGCGAAATTGTTTTGTTTCATATTTTACTGTTGTCGTATGATGTTAATTTATTTACTTGTAATATGTTATAATCTAAAGCAACTTAGTCGTTACACGTTTTGATTTTAATACCTTATGGAACCAAACATGATTTTTTTATGATCTGTAAGTTTTCAAGTTTAGCATTTCCTGAAGGCATTGTCAAGGTTGGGGGTTGTGCCCTGGGTTAACGACCTAATCACGGAAAAAACCAATGTAACGAAGCAGCCAAGAGCTTCAGAAAGGACTGATTTTACTGTTGAAGAACATGCATAACAAAAAAAAAACATATGAGAAGGCTACAATCCACTGTGCGGATTGTTTTATACCCTATCCCATCCCATCCTTTAGAATTATACCCCTTAAATGTGGGTTTTATGGCAAGGAAATGTTAAAATTGAAATTGTCGCAACTTATTGTTCAGAGAGTTTATCAAAATCTTGTATGGTTCGACCAAAACCAACGTTTTCCTCCTGCATATGGTATGGCGTAGGGTATACAAATGGTTTTTGTATGAAAACACCTCCAAAAAGTGGGAGTGACAAAAAACCGAATATGGACAAAAAATAGACATGCAGGTTGACTACGTATGTTGTTCAGTCACTTTTTCAAAATTCCCTACTGCTTGGCCAAAATAAAACGTTTTTTCCAAACAGTGGGTCTGGCAGTGGAAGAATTTTAAGAATGTTTACACTTGTTTGAACAGCACGTACAAGGATCACATGTACCAAATTTCATTGTCTTTGCTCAAAATTTAAGGCCCAAAACCCGGTGACCAGCAGACGGACTGTAGCTAAGGATTGCTTCTTTGAGCTCCTTGACAAAACCTATGAGCGACTACCGGAGTACGATGTTAACATCATGCTGGGAGATTTTAACGCAAAGTTAGGAAGAGAAGACATCTTTGGCAGCATTGTCGGAAATCATATCCATCACGACAACACGTCTGGCAACGGACTTAGGATAATTGACTTCGCTACGGAACGAACTGCGACTATAGCCAGCACACTGTTTCCTCACCTCGATATCCATAAGGGGACTTGGCGGTCCCCAGATCAAGGAACGGTCAACCAAATTGTTGACAGTGCGATTGCAACGGACTTAGGCTAATTGACTTCGCTACGGAACTAAATACGACTATAGCCAGCACACTGTTTCCTCACCTCGATATCCATAAGGGTACTTGGCGGTCCCCAGATCAAGGAACGGTCAACCAAATTGATGACATTGCGATTGCAACGGCTTAAGGCTAATTGACTTCGCTACGGAACGAAATGCGACCATAGCCAGCACACTGTTTCCTCACCTCGATATCCATAAGGGGACTTGGCGGTCCCCAGATCAAGGAACGGTCAACCAAATTGATGACATTGCGATTGCAACGGACTTAGGCTAATTGACTTCGCTACGGAACGAAATGCGACTACAGCCAGCACACTGTTTCCTTACCTCGATATCCTTAAGGGGACTTGGCGGTCCCCAGATCAAGGAACGGTCAACCAAATTGATGACATTGCGATAGATAAGAGGCACACATCTAGTATTTTGGATGTCCGAACATTCCGAGGAGCTAACATCGACTCGTACCACTAATGCGGATATCCACCACGCCACAACAATCCAGAAATATTTGGAAAAAAATTAAAGACTGCAATCGCAAGAGACCGCCAAGACCTTCGCGCAACGCGTATCGCTTAACCTCTCGATTAACACTATACCCCAGCATCGTATGTCGAAGGACAATGGCAGCGATGCCAACAAGCCTCGCGCCCACTAGCAAGAAACCCCTGGTCTGGTGAGGAATGCCGGCAGATGCTCACAGGTGAAGATGAGAGCTGCCATTGAGCTCTATATGCATAGAAAAGAGGAAGAACACCGGCTTTTCAGAAAGAAGAAGAAAAAAGCGAGTGATCGAGGATTTAGAGAGGTGCCACTCCAGGAAAGATGTTCGCAAGTTTTACCAAAGTGTAAAACGTCAAAGCCAAGGATACAAAGCTCGAACAGAATCCTGTCGAGATGAACAAGGAAATATCGTAGTTGACACATAGTTGATGCATAGGATATGGAAGAAACACTTTTGCAGACTGTTACAATAGCGAGGACGAAAAACATTCCGCAATCAGGCAGAACGAACCATTCAATGTTGGCAACGCCAACGAAAACTGCCAACCACCCGACCTGAGTAACTGGAGGCAGGTAGCTATGGACCGGTCTAATTGGAGAAGCATGTTGGTTGAGGCCCAGGTTCATTCCGGACCACACTTTTGGAAGTAAGTAAGACTATAAACTAAAGGTAAACAGCACTTTTCGTCTCCTGGAGCACAGCAGTGTTTTTCAGGCCGAGATATTGGAAGTAGCTGAGGCAGCCTAAGCGATCTTAATGCTGGCGATACCACCAGATGATATCACTAACTTTATTGGCAGTCAGGCTGCAATAAAAGACATCTCTGCTGTAGAAATAAAATCTTAACTTGTGAAGCGTTGTCGTGAAGAGCTAAGTGTTCTTGGCGTCCAACATAATGTTAACCCTGTTGGGTCCCCAGACACAGAGGCATGCAGGGCAATGAAATTGCTGATGAACTGTAGAGAAAAGGATCTGCCTCCAGCATTGACCAGGCAGACCAGTATGTCAAATCTAGGGTGGGATAGAAATCACTGAATATTGCAAAAAACAGGTGGTACTCCCTCCCCATCGTGAAACTTTCAAAGGGATATGGCCAGAGTATAACAAATCGAGAACCCGTAAGCTACTTCAAAGAAACAGAAAATCTGTCTCGATTCTAGTAGGGATTCTAACTGGACACAACTTACTAAAAAGCCACAAACTGAAAATACGTCGTATAGATGATGACCTCTGTATAGGTTGCGGTGATGAAGAAACACACGAGGATAGCCTCTACTTTCTGTGCCACTGCCTAGACCTCAGCCAATTAAGAACAAGAACCTTTGGAAAATATTTTTTCCATGACCCCACTGATCTATCCGAAATCCCTCTCGCTAATCTTTTTAGGTTTGCAACAACATCTGGATGGCTAAAAATGGATAATAAATGAACCAACCACACAAGTGGATCCCCAACGGACATCACAATGGGGGTATATTGACCTGAGTGTGATGAGGAAGACACACACCGACTACCTCATCAACTCACCAACCTAACCTGACCTAAACTTTTTTTTTTATAATTTACATGTACTCAAGGGGTTAGGAATACCCCTTATATGTTACCATAGTACGAGCGTTAGAGAAGGGGAAGAAAGAGGGGACAGGAAAGATTTTGGATGTAGTGGAGACTTAACTCCATGGGTGGTGTCCGAACTAGCTTCGGGGAGTCACTTTTTCTTGTGTTCTTTAAATTTGAAGAAATTCAAGATGGTGTGCATACTTTTAGGTATTACACCGACCTTTTTATTTCTTTTAAATAAAAGTGAAATGGATTT
The DNA here is from genome assembly GCA_949824845.1 of Rhingia rostrata. Classification (NCBI taxonomy): domain Eukaryota; kingdom Metazoa; phylum Arthropoda; class Insecta; order Diptera; family Syrphidae; genus Rhingia; species Rhingia rostrata. The sequence continues at coordinate 175,571,737 of OX463755.1, read as the reverse complement.
TGGTTGGGATTGAACGCGAAACCTTCCACTTAACAGACGAACACATTACCACTACACCGCGGCCACCCACAGCTAACGCCGTAGCTCGTCCATGCGGACGTGACAATTTTCGATGACTCGTTTCCGATGGCATCTCACGAATAACAAAGGTAACGTTGGTCTGCAATGCTTCAATCGTTGCTGGTTTATACAGAAACACGTTTGACCTTACGAAGTTTAAATTAAAAAGTCTAACGGTGTGATCTTGCTGGCTGATCTTCTCTGGTTTGAAGCGTGAAATTAATTGCTCACCGAAGCCCCTTATTTTTGGGACTAATTGTTGTCTAGATCTTGGGCTTTAATTTTAGGCAAAAAATAGTCCACAGTCAGGGCGCGATAACGAGCCCCAGTAACGTTGACGCTAGCCTCGTTTTTGAAGAAATTCCACCGACCGGGTTATACAACACACAGTTGTTTTGAATGGATGTAACTGCAACTCTTGAACCTCTTTTGGCTGTTCATTGGGCCTATATACGATAATTTCGCTTTTTGACGTATCCATTGAGCCAAAAATGGGCGCTGAGAAAATTTTTTATTGAAAACAGTGGATCTTCAGTTAGTCCCTCGAGAGCATATTCACAGGATTTGCAAACGTTGTTCGGATTTAATGATGAAATTTCAATGAATACTAAATAATTTGGCAACTTGTCACAACTCACGCACCATCTGTCAAAAAATCCCTTTTGAATAAAATACCTCTTGACTGAACACCCATTAGTGCCGAATAAGAAAAATCCGAACGATCGCAATCGATCGCAATCGATCGCAAATAAAAATACAAAACGTGTCAAAACAACCATCTTGTTGACATACCAGTTTTCGTGTAGTAATATATAATTCTTGTTCATCAAAATCCCGCGGTTTTAATCTAAATTTAGAAAAAAAAAATTTCTAAAATAAATTAGAATTCATTAGCATTTCCTGAAAATGAAATTTTCTATCATTCAACCCAACCGCAAGCTTTAAAAAAAATAGTTCTGCGAATAAAAAGTGATGGCGGAACGCAAAGGCTGACGAAATTGATAAACTCTGACTTTTAGGAGAATAATTTTGCTTACTATTGCATAATATTACACATTGACGTTCCATGCTTATGGGCTTCAAGCCTGAGTTATTCAATCATTTGTATGCTTGCGTAAAGTTAAATTCTAGCCATGGCATCGATTCAGAATTGAAAGTTTGAGAAACGGGGGAAAAAGACGAAAGATTGCTTCTATGAGCCTCTTGACAAATCCATGTCCGACTACCGAAGTAAGACGTTATGATCGTGCTAGGAAATTTTAACGCAAAGGTAGGAAGAGAAGACATATTTAGCTGTATTGTCGGAAAGCATAGCCTATGCGACAACGAGTCTGGCAACGGACTCAGGCTAATGCGCAAGGTATACGGTATGGGAAGCTCCGAAAACAATGAACGAGTTGAGTCCCATTTTGATTTTCTATTGATTACCCATTTATCAGACTGCAACAAGGGCAGGACCCCATTCTTCATCTTTCCGAGCACGGAAACACACAGGTGGTGGGAAGAAGTCCTAGATATTAAATGAAAAACAAATAATGATAGCTTAAGGATTGATAGCTGGACAATTTTCAACCTGGATTCACTCTCAGACCACAGATGGACGCTCTATGACTTGTTTCTCGATGATCTATAACTTGTGTCTCTATGACTTGGACCAAGTTTGGTCAACTCTTTCGGACAAAACTCAAAACCACACAAGAAAAAACGCCCTTGTTATCAAAATACTGGAGGCAAAAGCACAGACTTTTCAGAATGAGATGAGCATTGCATACAAAGTCTCGTGTCCAGTTAAGCGAAGCAGAAAAAAAAACACTTCCCCCTTGGTGAATTGAAGATCTCTCCAATCTCAGACAGATCGATCTTCAATATCTGCCACAAACACAATTTCTGGCAGCCTTATAAGAACCGTTTATGTCTGTATATGAAAGCCATAAAAACATCCAAAAGCAAGGCCTGGATGGATTATTGCCATTCTATTGAAACCCTCAAGGACTCCGCTGGGCTAAGCGAAATTCTGTCTAAGGAACACTCCAAACCTTCTCTTCTAAGAAGGTCAGACGGAGGGTGGACAGAATTCTCTGCAAAGACCTTGGAACTCTTGTTAAACACACACCTTCCCGGATGCTGTGATACCAGTACAGAACCCGAGAGATCTCGGCAAGTACAAACTGCACCACACATTAATATCAATTCAATAGTTTTCGAGGAAAAGATTCTCTCTGTTTAAGTCTCCGGGACCTGACGGCATACTGCCAGTTATGCAACAGAGAACGCAAGACCTAACAGTGCCATGGCTGGCGAAAATTTTTAGAAGCAGCTTGATACTAAACCACGTACCTTATTCGTGGAGACGCGCTCAAGTGCTATTTATACCAAAGGTAGGCAAATGCGGCCACGAAACCGCGAAGGACTTCAGACCAATTAGTCTAACCTCATTTGTATTAAAAATCCTGAAGCAAGTTCTAGCCATCCATATGCAAAGTTTTCTAGAAGAATATTCGCTATCCAAATCAAAGCACGCCTACCTCCAGGGCAGATTAACGGAAACAGCTCTTCACGAGGTAGTGCGGACAATCGAAAAATCCCAACACTATACGGAATACACACCAGTTTTCATCTTAGATATAGAGGGAGCTTTCAGAACCTTCCTCACTGAAGCTTTTCTTTAAACTCCACTCGAGCTAGGTATAGAGGTATTTATTAGCCAATGGATAGTCTCTATGCTCGGAACAAGAATTATCCAGACAACACTGGGAAATAGCCACATAACCAAAATTGTATATAGAGAAACGCCACAGGGTGGCATCATCTCTCCTCTACTCTGGGTAATGGTTATGAACACAATTTTAGTGAAATTAGACGTGGAACGGGTCAAAGTTGTCGCGTATGCGGTGACGTGGTAATACTACTATCAGGAAAATTCCTCTTCGTGAAGGTTAGCACCTGGGCCGCAAGTTGTGGCCTCGGCGTCAACCCGAGTAAAACGGAATTGGTGATATACACCACCAAAACCAAAATACCCGACTTTACCCTCCCCCGTCTTAATGGCCAACCACTCACACCATCTGCCAGTGCTAGGTATTTGGGTATCATGCTTGACCCAAAGTTTAAATGGAAACACAACATCGAACATAGAGGAAGTCTGGTGTTGCCTTTTCTATGCTTGCAGCAAAACCTTCGGAAAGAAGGTGGGAATTCAACCAAAGATGACCTTGTGGAGGTACACAGCTATAGTACGTGCAAATCTCATATATGGTTCACTGCTATGGTGGCACGCTTTAAGCGAAGGCTACAACCTCACAAAACTAAAACAGTTGCAAAAAGCAGCCAGTTTAGCCACCACGGGCGCACTGAGGTCACATCTCTTGCCTCTCGACCAACACATTAAAGATACTGCACTATGCAGTTCAGTAAGACTTAAGGAGTGAGGATGCTAGAATGCAGGAACGTATGGCCACAGCAATATCCTGGACCGTTAACGAACGTCACGGTCATGTTTCCATCTGACTACATCACACCCTTACTAAGCTTCCAGAAAGGCTTCCACTTAGGTTTTCCTCAGTTAAAGAGGAACGAAGTAGTAAAAGATTTCGACACGTTCGTATACACCGAAGGATTTATATGAATTGTAGTGCAGGGTCCGGAGCCTTCTCGGAATCTCCAAACAAATCAGTCTCATACCGCCCACCGGATTTTGGGAGCATATTCCAGCCGGAACTACTACGGACCCGTCCAGATTTCGCAAGAATTACGACGACAGTCACGGTTCACTAGCCAATTGGAGTTAGATAACGTTTGTGTTAGATGACGATGGAGAATTCTCGCTGCTCCATAAGGGTCGGAATCGACCTCGCCGACACATTTGATACACAAACGTATCAAAAAAGGGCTTAGACAAGGCGATGGGCTGTCATGGGACTTAATTAATTTGATTCTTGAGAGGATTGTGCTGAATTCCTAAGCCAACACCAATTCCATCGACGAATTAGACAGAACGTCCCCATTGACAGAAATAACTTTTAGGTAGTACAGGACTTTGTCTACCTCGTCTCCGCTATTAATACTGACAAAAACATCTCGTCAGAAATGAATCGAAGAATTAATCCTGCCAACCTCTGTTTCTTCAGGCTAACGAGGAAATTTGGTAGTAAAACACTCACTCAAACTACTAAGTAGGTCTTATATAAGGCCCTGATCAGTCTACTCCTGCTCTACGATGTTGAAGCATTGAACGTACCAAAAGTGAATGAAGAAGTCCTTGGTCGACTCGAGAGGAGAATTCTTCGAAAAATTCAACCATGAACTATACGAGCTGTACAGCTACATGCCCCTAGTCAAAAAACTCCGCATTGATCGTTTAAGATGGCTAGGTTATATATAACGAAGTGGCACCAGTACTCCGTCTCACAAGGTCTTCGATTTACAGATTTCGGACGCAGTAGGGGAAGACCTCGGCTTAACTGGGGCGCACAAGTTGAAAGCGACCTCAATTCAATTAGAGTGCGCAACTGGAGGTAAGGATCTGGCTAATTGGAGAGACATGTTGGTTAAGGACCATTTAAGTTAGTAAGTAAGTAAGTACCCCTTTATGTTTACGGTAAACAGACCAAGCTACTATAAGACTGAAAGCCTTGTCATAATGAACGCCCACTCAATGTGAAGACACATAGATTCTGAATCACCTTAACGTAACAGAAAACACCGATCACACCACTAACCAAATTAGCTTTGAGCAACCATTCCCAGTCGCGTTGAATCGAAGTAGGATACCATCGGAATCAATAAGCCGATTCAGATCTATATGGATGGTTCTACAACAGAATCTGGAGTGGGTGGATGTGTTTTTTTCTGAGTTGCTTAACCTAAGCATAGCCTTCTGCCTTCGCGATCATTGCAGCGTTTTCAAAGCGGAAATCAACGCAATTTAAGAAGCCTGGTCCTGGCTGAGAAGGAGTGTAATATCCACGAAGTGGATGCCGCCAAGGTAGAATCTATCCCGTTCAAACCGAAATCGGCCCACAAATGCCGATTATCTCAAATTTCACTATTCAAATCTTCTGGGCGCAGAGCCACAGAGGTATACCAGGAAACTGCAAGATAGTTGAGCTTGCCAGACAGGTCACTACCCTTGAAATTCTACCACCAACAGATATCCCGAAGCTTGAACAAAGCTGAAAACTCTAGTCAGCTCTGATTAGTTCAATTAGACGAACGAATATAGAGAAAGCCGTAAAAACGGACCTTTATAGTGTAAGTCTGGAGATGGATAGGCACAACTAGCTAAATATCTCGGCAGGTCTGCTCATACTTTAACCAGAAGCGCTCCAACTGCTTGAAAATGCTGAACAGAGCAAACAACAGCACCGTGATCGGTTTCCTTACATGATACTGTCCTAAAGGACTACATGCGAAAAGTCTAGACCTCCTTAGCAATGATTTCTGTAGAAGCTGCTTAGATAAAGCTGAAAACTCAGCTCTGCTTGGTTCTATTAGGCGAAAATATAGAGAAATCCGACAGATCGACGTGGTACCACAACGGGCATTTAGAGTCTAAGTCTGCAGATGGATAAGCACAACATGTTTAATTCCAGGCAGCATTTTCAACCAGATGTAGCGCTCCAGAACATCTGGTGGAAAATGCTGAAAAGATCAAATACCAGCTCCGTGATCGGTTTCACTACAGGATACTGTCCTAGAGGACTACACGCAGAAAGTCTATGAGTCTTTGGCAATGACTTCTGTAGAAGCTGCTTAGACAAAGCTGAAAACTCTATATACAGTCAGCTCCTATTGGTTCAATTAGGCAAACGAATAGATGGAAAACCGACACATCCACATGGTACCACAACAGACCTTTATAGTAAGTCTGAAGATGGATAAGCACAACTTTTTAAGCTCTGGAGCGCTCCGTCTGCTTGAAAATGCTGAACCCTATCAAACAACAGTACCGTGATCGGTTTCCTTACAGGATACTGCACCCCATTTTTACTAACCGCGAACTGTGAGCTGCCACATGGTTATTTTGCCCCGTTGGCAACACATTACACTTAAATGGCGCAAAATTCAAATTTAGCGTGAATTATGGGACACCCTTCATTATAAATAATTGGACCATGTAGAACATTCGACCAAGAGAAGTATACTTTTGGTTGTTGTAGTTCAAAATAAACTTCAAAATTTTTGACTATTAACTGTTCACATGTTTCACAAAATATTCCTTATTTTCAAAAATTAAAAACAAAAAAATTAACACATTCACTTACCAATAGACAGGGGAATCATTGGCTTGTCAGGGTTTGGTACGATTTTCAAGCTCTCAACTATTTCCCGAATCCGATTGTGAGTATTTTTTGCTAACTTCGAGGCGCGTAAATTCCATCCTGATGAAGTATTATGGTTGTCGTCTAATTGATTTTCGTTTGTTTGCATTATCACATACGGTGGTAAATGTTTTTCTCTTCACTTTAAAAAAAAAAATTATTTATACGAACTGTTTTATTGTATTTCGATTCACAACAACAACAACAACAAAAAAAAGAATTTAAAAACCAATTGTAACAGTAACAGTTGTTTTGGAGTTGTCTATCATTCGATTCAGACTTTATAAAGAAATTTAACCGTTCAATTTAAAAACTCGATTATAACTGATATATATGATCCACTCTGCTTGCTTTTATCGGTTTTTCATTACACGAGGAACTTTTTATTTAACCATATGCAAAAATTCAAAACAACCGATATTTCCAGTATCTTGTTTTAAATAACAATTTAAGAACACACACACACACATATATATATAGAGCTATATTGCCGCTGAACGCGTATAGCGAACGTTGCATAAATTAAAGTGGTATTCTGGTTATTTACATTTTCAACGCGTTCCGAATGAGATGCTCAAAGAAGCTAAGGCTAGACATTTTTATATTTCATACAGAATCTAGAATATTAAGTTGAGCTTCTGATTCTAGAGTGGAGTGTGCGAGCTTGATAGGTGTGTGGGCTTTTTACGACTCCTAAAGTTCGAAAAAGCATTGGAAAAAGTGTCAAATAGAAAAGTTTTATTCGGTCGATTTTTTCCTAAGCTTCAGTGGTGAAATCGATTCTTTTCTAGATGAAGTTAAGCTTCAAAGGTTTTCTTTAGAAGGATTAAGGCTTGGTATCATAGTAATATTAAGAGATGGAGAATTGGTCTGTCCCTGCATCGGATGTTTATTGCTAAAGTACTGATTGAGCAATGAGTATCAATATATGTGAAAGATTTGTAGATAAAATCCCATGGGGATGTTAATTGAACGTGGAGTTGACATGGAAGAGGATCAACGAGCAATAGGGATGCTGTTGAGTGGGACGATTAAATTTAGGCTGTTATACAGGGTTTTTCAATAAGAGCGCTACAAACGTTTTTTTTAAATACAACAAAAACGGTTTTGGATATCAATGAAATTCTTTATTCCTGTGAAAGTACGTTCGATGCCATTATGTATGGAACTCGATTTCTTTAGCATGGCCACCACGAGCACGCCTGCAGAAGTCCAGGCGCTGAGCCCAATTTTGGAAGGTTTTCAAGCATAAATCGGCCGATACTGCTGCAATTTCACGTTCGATATTCGTACGAAGTTCATCAATCTTCGCTGGCTTAGGTGGTTACGAAGCAACCAAGAGCTTCGGAAAGGACGAACTTCATTGTTGACAACCCTGATAAACTGCACCAAGAATGTGAGCGGAAGCCTTACTGATATCCAAGAAATTAAATGGGAATGTGAAGCAGAAGCCTTAAGCCTAAAGCCTTGATGCTATCCAAGAAATGAAATGGGATAGACCGGGCGAAATGGGGATGAAAATGTGTGACATCTACTACGGACCATTTTACAATGCATAGAAACAGCGCCAATTCAGCTGTGGATTTTTTACAAGTGCCAGGCTTAGGCATGCATTCTTATGTTTCCAAGACATTAGCGATCACATTATAACAATTTGCATCGAGGCCCAATTCGCTCACATATGCCTTGTATGCGCTCACGCCCCGACGAAAGTAAAATATGTTTTTGCGGAAGACTGCTTCTACGAGCTCCTTGACAAAATCTATGAGCGACTACCGAAGTACGATGTTAAAATCGTGCTGGAAGAATTTAACGCAAAGGTAGGAAAAAAAAATTATTTAGCAGTACTGTCGGAAGCCTACTCGACAACACATATGGAAACGGCCTTAGACTAATTGACTTCGCCACGGAACGAAATGCCACTATAGCCAGCATACGATTTCCTCACGTCGATATCCATAAGGGGACATGGCGGTATCCAGATCAAAAATGGTCAACCAAACTGAACACATTGCGAAAGACAAGAGACATGAATCCAGTATTTTGGATATACGAACATTCCGACAAGCTAACAACGACACTGCCTTGTGGCAGCCAAGGTAAGAATGCGTATATTCACCACACCAAAACAATCGAGAAATATTGTGAGAAAAATATAACGTCGACTGACTGCTATTGCAAGAGACCTCCAAGACCTTTGTGCACCGCGAATCCCTTAACCTCTCGATTCACACGATACCATCAGTATCGAATGTCGAAGATCAATGGCAACGATGCCAACAGGCCATTAGATCCTTCGAAACTTACATGCTGGGTTTCTCGGGCCAACCAACAGAAAACCCCTGGTTTCATGAGGAATTCCGACAGATGCTTGCAGCCAAGAACGAGGCCTACAAGGCTAAGCTGCAGAGAGAAGGAAAAAGAGACAGAAAAGTGCGCTGTTCGAGGACATAGAGAGGTGCCACTCCAGAGACGATGCTTGCAAGTTTTACCAAAGAGTAAAACGTCAAAGCCTAGGATACAAGGCTCGAACAGAATCCTGTCGAGATGAACAAGGAAATATCGTAGTTGAGACACAGTCTATGCTGAGGATATGGAAGAAGCTCTGCGGCAGACTGCTAAACGGCGATGACGAACAATATTCCGCTTTAAGGCAGAACGAACCATTCAACATTGGCAACGACAGTGAAAACTCCCAACCACCCGAAACGATAGACGTGAGGATAGCAATATCTAAACTCAGGCTTAATAAAGCTTCCGGAAATGACGGCCTCAACGCCGATTTCTATAAGGCCGTCGGAGATGACTTGGTAAGTGACATCCGCCAACTCATAAGCCAAATCTAGTCGGTTGAGGTATGCCTGCATAATGGAGCCTCAGCATCGTTTGCCCGGTCCACAAAAAAGGTGACTGTGTCAACTGTGCCAACTACAGAGGCATAAGTCTCCTCAAAATCGCCTACAAGACACTATCTGCCGTACTATGTGAACGCCTGAAACCGTTGAGCAACAACCTGATCAACCCTTATTAGTGTGGTTTTAGGCCAGGAAAGTCCACAACCGATCAAATTTTCACACTTCGGCAGATCCTGGAAAAAAACCCAAGAAATCCAAATCGATACCCACCACCTATTGACGTAGCCCTACAGGAAATAATTTAACGGCGTCAAATCGCACGACCGAGGCGGACAAGCGACTGGACCATTTCGTGAGATAACATGTTCTCCAAACTTGGTTTCCAATAAATTGATTGTGGAATTCGCTGTGGGTTTGTGGCGCCGTCCTATTGGAATCACATGTCCTCCAAGTCCATATCATCTAATTGGGGCCAAAAATATTCGGTTATCATTGAACGGTAGCGATTCCCATTCACAGAAACGTGCCGGTCTTGACCATCACGGAAGAAGTACGGCCCAATGACGCCGCCGGCCCATAAACCACACCAAACCGTAATTTTTTTGGGATGCAATGATGACTCATGGAGTACGTGTGGATTGCTGCCTGCCGAATATTTTGATTATTGACGAAGCCATTCAGCCAGAAATGAGCCTCATCGCTGAAGATGATTTTTCGATGAAAATCCGAATCATTTTCAAGTTGTTGCTCAGCCCAATTCACGAACATACGACGCTTCTGGTGTTCATGCGGCTTCAGTTCTCGCGTCAATTTAATCTTGTAAGGATGTAGGCCAAGATCTTTTCGCAAAATTCGCAACAACGATGTGTGAGGGACACAGTTGGGTTTTCTTCAACTGAAGCCTCAGCGGCAGCAATATTCTCGACACTACGGGCACTTCTTTAACTCACTGGCACGGGAACATTTTGTACTATGCCTGTGGATTCAAATGTTTCCACTAGACGCTCAATTGTTGATCTGCTAAGAGGAATATGACGACCATAAATTGGACGTAGCGCTCCTAACGTTGAGACCACTAACTCCGAATTTCGGTTGTAAATTTTAATAATTTCGACTCGTTGTTGGATCGTATATCTTTCCATCATGAAGTGACAAACCTTACTGAAGAGAAATGTCAAAAGAGTGGCAAGAAATATAACGTCGTTTTTCGTCCATGTCGCTCAACTTTTGTAGCGTCCCTGTGAAAAACCCGATATTATGCCCGATTACCGATCTTAAGGTAGATCAACCAAAACAACTAAGAGAAGCATGTCTAAGCACAACGAAGCACCTTCGGGGTGGATAGGTGAAATTCGGGCGGTTTTACTCCGGACGAAGATAGCCCATCTTAAAATGAAGATCAACCTGAATAACAAAACAAGCCATATATGGAGACCAATAGGAATATTGAATTTAGGCGGTTTTTATTACAAAAAGCAGCGAGCTCGTCCGAAAAGACCTACGGTGAACTACATATGGATATTAATGAATACCTACTTACTCACATAAGTGGCGCTATAGTCCGAAATTAACCTGGCCGACAACCAACATGTCTTTTCAATTAGCCCGGTCCTTAGCTAACTGCCTCCAGTTGCGTCATCCAAGTTGGTTGAGGGCGGTTTGTTATTGTGCGTGCCACTTCCTCTTCTGCTTCGGACCATTGGCTGGGGATTGAAGACTCTGCGATCCGGATCATTGGTGTCCATTCGTTCTATGTGTCCTAGCCATCTAAAACGTGGAAACGTCCAAAGCGGAATTTTTTCGAGCAGGGCCATGTCGCTGTATAGCTCGTATAATTCTTGGTGTAGTCTTCGTCTCCATATCCCGGTAACGCAAAAGGAAACGAGGATTTTTCGAATCATTTTCCTCTCGAATCGACCAAGGATCTCTTCATCAACTTTAATGTAGTCCCTCTCCCAGCGCCGTAGAGCAGGATTGATATGATTAGGGTCTTGTATCGGATCTCTAGTAAATTGCCATCTTAGCCCGAAGTAGAAGCGGTTGGCAAGATTAGTTCTTCGTAAAATTTCTGACGAGATGTTGTTGATAGCGAAGCTGAGGCAGACAAAGTCCCTTACTACTTCAAAGCTATATCTGTCAATCGTGGCATTCTGTCCAATTCGTCAATGTTGTGTGTCCTTTGGTGTTGACAGCATTTACTGCTAAACTTATTCTTATTGCCTTCTTCTCAATACCAGCAAACTAGTAGGCTATGACATAACATTGAGTCTTACCAATGATGTCAATATTGTCGGCGTATGTTAGTAGTTGCACCGATTTTTGGATAGATGTGCCTCTGTTGCTGGCTCCGGAGATTTGCACAAAACTCTCAAGAATCAGTGGCGCGATAGTTAGTGTTATGAATTTGCCGCGCAGAAGGTCTGGGGTCGATTCCAGTCCTCTAGTGATGATCTGACAAATCATCCGAGCAGTACCAATTGTCATGAAAAGCTTATCTGTACTTAGCCGTTCTTATTCGGCATAATACAGAAGGTCCCGCCATCGTGCCAAGAAGTCCACACGCGCACATGAATGGTTGTGAGGAAAGAATAAAGCTAGGCCCTGGGTACTTACGAGCCTGTTGCGCCATAATTATTTTTTTTATCTTCGCAAGAATCAAATAACAAAAGTCATATGAGAGCGCATCGCCTTGCCTAAATCCTTTTTTTGGTATCGACTGTGTTGGTCAGGTCGTTTCCGACCCTGATGACGAGAATTCTCCGTCGTCATCCTTCATAAACGAACCAGTTTGGGCGGTATATCAAAACAAGACATGGCTCTGTATAGCTCGTATCTATAAATACTGTCGTACGCTACTTTGGAATCAATGCAGGTGGTGAGTATCGATTTGGACTTCTTGGGATTTTTTCAGCATCTGCCGATGTTAGAAAATTTGATCGTTTGTGGACCCTCATGGCTTAAAACCACACTGATAAAGGCCGACCAGGTTGTTGGTAAACGGTTTCAGGCATTCACACATTACGGCAGGTAGGATATTGTAGACGATGTTGATGAAACTAAAGCCGCTGTAGTTTGCGCAGTTCACTGGGTCTCCTTTTTTGTGGATCAGGCAAACGATGTTGAGGGTCCATTCATCAAGCATACTTCTTCCGACGAGATTTGAGTTATGAGCTCGTGGATGTTACTAACCAAGTCATCTCCGCCGGCGTTGTAAAGCTCAGCGACAAGACCGTCATTTCTGACAGGCTCAGTTTTGATATTGCTCTCCGCACTTCACTCAGGTCGGGTGGTTGGCAGTTTTCGCTGTCGTTGGCGATATTGAATGGTTCGTTATGTCTGATAGCCGAATGTTCGGCATCGCCGTTAAACAATCTGCAAAAGTGGTTCTTCCATATCTTAGCATCGATTGTGTCTTAACTACAATATTTGTTTGTTCATTTCGACAGCATTCTGTTTGATCCTTGTATCCTTGGCTTTGACGTTTTAAACTTTGGTAAAACTTACAAGCATCATTCGTGGAGTTGAATTTTCCCATATCCTCAATAGCATGCTTTTCTTGCTCCTGTGGCATATTTGATGCGGGACTAATCGTAGTTGCTTTCGCAACGTAAGATATGTAGGTGGTGAAAGTCTTTGACATGAAAGCAGCAGGTGGCACGCTTGCGGTTGCACAGCATTAGTTCGTCGGTGGGATGGGATCTTGCTGCCAATCAAATATATATGCCTCAAATTTATAGTGCCAAAACAAACATAAAAGGGTAGTACACAAAATGAAGGATCTAGTTATTGAAAATTTGGATACCTATCATGCAGAAAAGAGAGAGGACATAGACGCGAAGAGAAAAAAAATTAACGTGCAAAAACAAAAAAAAAAGGTTATATGATCATTAACATTCATCGTCCCTGACGTCATCGATGATAGTGTCTGGCACACCCGCCCCTTCGCACTCAATAAAAGGTGAAATGCTCCATGACAGTTTCTTGGCCAAGATAAAGTTTTTAAACGAAATAGTCCCTATGACTATCAGTCGTACATTTGTCCCTATTACATTTCCAACGCAAAACTATTCTAACACATCATCGTAGCTCAAACCAATTCAAATAAATAATTAAATTCACTGGTTTAATGTGTATCTGTACACTTCATAATTTTATAAATATTAATATCTCATAAAATGTATGTACCTATCGTTTATTCGTTAAAAGTAAAATATATTTCAAATGTTCTTGATTAATTTTGAGATAATAAAAAAAAAAAAAAAAACATTTTTCAGCCGTAGAAAATTAGTTAAAAGTGTTTAATACTCACTGTTTCTTTACTATGTACACATATCAATGTGTAGCTCCGAAGTTTGTGCACAAAATTTTTGTCTTCTCACTGGAACTGTCTTCCATTTGAAGGATCTTGTTTTGTTTTTATAAATGACACTTGCATAATGTTGATTAGGTTTAATTATTTTTCTGTGGCTTCAATATATGTATGTAAAATAGGTATGTACAAGTACTTTGAATGATCATGGTATGATATTTATGTAATTTTGTTTAGTTAGGTAATTCAATATGATTAAAAAAAAAGAGATAGATTTTAGCTTAAGTAAATCAAATTTTCTTAGAACTTAAGTAATAAAAAAAAATTAAACAACTTAGATTAGGTTTTACTATTATAGAATTCAGTAGGCGATTTTTTTTTACTATTTACTATATAATTTTTTTTTACTTATGTTTTAATTTTAGGCAAATTGTATATTAGGTATTTGGTAAGGTAGATCAAATTTAAAGCACATTCGGTTATGTATATCTTTATATATATAGATGATTGTGCACTTATTTGTTTGTATGTAATTCAGGTGGTGTCACTTATATTTTCTTAATATGGTTTTCACATAGATGTAGTAAATTTTACTGCACTGAATGTGATTAGTTTGTACACTGCACTTTAATTTGCTATTTTTTGTTTTTGTTTTTGGAGCTTTCTTGACAGACTGGTGGTTACTGGCAGCTTGCTTCACTGATTTTTTTTTGTTAGTTTTTTTTTTGTTATTTATTTGCATGCGTATTTTTTTTTTGTTTTGTTTTTCTTTTTTTTTTATGCTGGACAGGTTTTTGCAGGAGTAGCGTTAGGCCGTTAGATAGCAGGTTGCTTTATGGGGAAGTGTCTACTTATCGGTGCTTTCGAATGTGCTGAAGAGAATTTGTTTTCTCTTCGCTTGCACATGCTTGATTTTTTTCTTATGATTTTGGGGCAGCCATTGTATTAGCTGCATCGAACGCTCAAATTCGGTTGGCTAATTGGGAAAACTATTTTCTTAGCTACCCAAACTAATATTTCGCAGCTTATAAAGAAAAGAATATGTTAGGGAACATTTCCACAGAATGAAAATTGGCACAGCTCTCACCAGAGTTAAGCAGCCAGATGACCAGTCAGTTTGACAGTTGAGCAAAGAAAGAAAGATTAATCTCTCAGTCGCAAAAGTATATCTCATGGTAAGAGTAGCGGCTTCTTCTTCTGACAGTTGTCAATCTGCATATCGATTCTAAAATCGTAATTGGGTGTGTTTACAAATTACGTCACAGCCTAGTGTCGACTACACATTTCCTTTCCATAAAAAAAATTATTTATTTTAATTTTTTTTTTTTTTTTTATGATATGCTACACTCCTTTTTCTTCATTCTGAAAAGACGGTATTCTTACCTTCTCCTCTGCCTATATAGCTCAATAACTGCTCTCGACTTCACCTGCAACTTAACTTTGCAGTCCTCGTTCTTGGCTGCGATCATCTTTTGGCATTCCTCATCAAACCAGGGGATTCTTGCTGGTGGGCCCGAGAAACCAAGCACTTTAGTTGCGGCTGATCTAATGGCTTGTCGGCATCGTTGCCATTGTTCTTCGACATTCGATGCTGGTGGTACGGTATTAATTGAGAGGTTTAGGATTACGCATTGCGCGAAGGTCTTTGCGGTCTCTTGCAATTGAAGTCTTTCGACATAAATTTTTTCACAGTATTTCTGGATTGTTGTGGCGTGGTGTATATCCTTATTCTTACCTTGACTGCAAAAATGTAGTAGCCGAGTCGATTTAAGCTCCTCGGAATGTTCGGACATCCAAAATACTGGATGCGTGCCTCTTGTCTATCGCAATGTGATCGATTTGGTCGATCGATTTGGTTGAAGATGCCTTCTCTTCCTACCTTTATCTTATCGTACTTCGGCATCTTAAGATAAAGGATCTTAACATCGTACTTCGGCAGTCGCTTATAGGTTTTGTCAAGGACCTCGTAGAAGCAGTCCTTAACTATATCACCTTTTGAGCGCATATAATGCATATGTTTGCGAATTTGGACTTGATGCAGATTATCGCTAATGTCTTGGAAACATAAGACTTCTTGCCTAATGTCGGCACTTATAACAAATCCGCATCCGAATAGTCGTTATTATTTAGTAAGGACACCTATTTAGTCTTGAACTTGCTGAGTACGTATATTTTAGAAAAAATCAATGGGAAGCTCCTGTGAACTTGGAAAAGTTAAAGACCACATTTGAAAGCAATGGATCTGGTGAAAACTCATTCGCTGCTTAACATTTCGTCGAAAAAAAAACTGATTTTGATATCCTATATCGACATTCCTACATCACCTATAAATAATAAGCAGAAAAATTTGTTGTAAAGTCCGTACACGCGCACGAAAATCAGTCTACCGGGCCATATCCGTATGGATAACCCCTTCACCAGCTAATACTTCATCAAGTATAGAAAAACTCCATTTCAACATAGACCACCAGGGTCAAATTTTCAACGAACCGAAATAGAAAATTTAATTTAACTCCCTTGCGTACACTCCATCACAGATGACATGTCCTTAGCCGCCTTCCTTAATTCAAGGTTAATTCGTTCCCCCCAACCAATTTGATAAGCAAAAAATAAAAGAGATAAGCAAACGAGGCTCAACTGACATTTGTAATGAATACAAATCGACAGACAGATACATCGAAACCACTTTTCATTCCGCGGGAGTGATTTAAAGCCATCCAACCTCCAGCCAAGTCTCGTGATCTGCTTTCATAATTTTATTATCAATTCGGGAGCATGTTGTATGACAAGACGAAGAGAATAGCTTGTATCCCCATCAGGATACCCCAACCTCCCTCCCCTTTAAATCGAAGTAATCTATTTGGATATCATCCAATGAGGACAAACAGCGCGCGCTTTTAGTCCTTCGATATAATCAACTTGGTATGCAGAAGGAATCACGTCAATAAGAAAGGAAATCTCATCTCACCACCATTGTATAGAATATCCAATCTTCAAATATAAATGATTACAATAGGAAGATGCAAAGCCCCAAGGTCGTACTTTTGCTCTCTAGCATTCTAAAAAGTTCCTTTTAGGACGGAAGGACGTTCGATTTCTTTCGAATTGATTACACTTCTGCGGAAGTAAGCTGCAGATGGGCGATTGGAATGAGAATATCCTGCAATAATAACAAATGACGTACGTCTGCGAGAGAAGAATTTAAAATGAGAAAAAAAAATTGGATTCCTTCACAGTTTTCAGTTTCATTTACGTCTTATTCTTGAAAGGACCAAACTACAATAAACAATGTTCTCCAAGTCAACAAAATGTATCAATTGTCTGATCAATATAAATTACATTCGAATGGATGAGTTCTTTGTGCGGAAGGTCAGATGTTGGCAATTTATTATTTTTAAGGACACATGCCTTTTGGGGTAACATGTTGTTGTTATAAAAACTATCATTCCACGGACAATGTGAGTCCTTTCTCTGCTTGCGTTGTAGTTTTTCTGCATCGGTTCTGGTTTACGAAAAGCAAAGCAAAAGGAGAGGGAAGAGGGGTTACTACCTGCACCTGGAATGATAGAATGCCTAATAGAAGAGGCACAACAACTTGCGGAAATCCGTAGCTGCTTCAAAGCAGACATCACGGCCTTCCAGGAAATATGACGGGATAAGCTTATAACATCTACAGGTTAGGTATAATAGGCTGTTGTCGCTCAAGTGAGCCGACAAACTTACATAGGCCTACGTGGGAACATAGCGACATCTGTAAATGTCACAGTTATTCATATGTTAATCTATCGGGAGTGCAGAAAGCCAAAGAAAGTCGAATGCCCGATCGAGAATAGGAAGAGAATCAAGAATAAGGATAATCAAGCCAGTAATAAAAGGTCCCAAACAGAGTCCTGCCGAGATAATTAAGTAAAAACCATTGTTCAGGGACAATTGTTGCGTGTTGTAGAAAGACCTCAACCAACTTGGGGTGCGCAACTGGAGGCAGTTAGCTAAGGACCGGGCTAATTGGAGAGGCATGTTGGATGAGGGCCGGGTTCATTCCGCACTGAAGCTCCAATATGCAAGTATTGCAGAGCTTTAACAGAAAATACTTTAAAAGCTCTGCGTTATGACCTATGCTGATGATATGGAAGAACCACTTCTGCAGACTGTTGAACGGCGATGACGAACAACATTCCGCTGTTAGGAAGAACGAACCATTCAATTACGGCAACAACAGCGAAAACTGCCAACCACCCGAACTGAGTGAAGTGGGGATAGCAATATCTAAACTCAAGCTTAATAAGGCTGCCGGGAATGACAGTCTTCCCGCCGAGCTTTATAAAGCCGGCGGAGATGACATGATAAGAAGCAGCCACCAACTCATAAGCCGAATCTGGTCGGAAGAAAGTATGCCTGAAGAATTGAATCTGAGCATCGCTTGTCCGATCCACAAAAAAGAAGACCCTCTAAACTGCGCCAACTACAGAGGCATAAGTCTCCTCAACATCACCTACAAGATCCTATCTGCGTTATATGTGAACGCCTGAAACCGTTCACCAACAACCTGATCGGCCCTTATCAGTTTGGTTTTAGGCCAGGAGGGTCCACAACCGAACACACTTCGGCAGATCCTCGAAAAACCCCAAGATGTCCAAATCGGAAACCACCACCTGTTCATCGATTTCAAAGCTGCATACGACAGCATTTATAGAGACAAACTGTACATAGCCATCTCTCTTGGTATACCGCCCAAACTCGTCCGTTTGTGTAGGATGACGATGGAGAAATCTTGCTGCTCCATCAGGGTCGGAAACGACCTCACCGACACATTCGATAAAAAAAAAGAATTAAGGCAAGGTGATGCGCTACCATGTGTTCTTCAATTTGATTCTTGAGAGGATTGTGCAAAACTCACGAGCCAACACCAGAGGCATAATTTTCCAAAAATCGGTATAACTGTTAGCATACGGCGCAAAGCCACGTTTGCTGGTATGAAGAAGGAAGCGGCAAAAATGGCCTAATCAGTAAATGATGGCAAGACGAAGTATATGCTGTCAACACGAAAGGACACACAACATCGACGAATTGGACAGAACGTCATCATTCACAGATATAACTTTAAGGGTAGTACGGGACTCTTTCTATCTCGGCTCCGCTATTAACACTCACAACAACATCTCGTCAGAAATTAAACGAAGAATAACTCTTGCCAACCACTGTTTCTTCGGGCTAAAATGCCAATTCAGTAGCAAAGCCCTCACTCGGACTACTATGGGGAGCCTATATAAAACCTTGATCAACCCAGTTCTGCTCTACGGCGCTGAAGCATGGAGCGTCGCAAATCTGAATGAAGAAATCCTTGGTCAATTTGAGAGGAAAATTCTTCGACAAATTTTCGGTCCCGTTTGCGTTGACGGGCTATGGAGACCAAGATTCAAACAAGAACTATACGAGCTGTACAGCGACATGGCCCTGATCAAAAAACTCCGCATTGGACGTTTAAGATGGTTAGGACATGTAGAACGAATTGACACCAATACTCCGGCTAGCAGAGTTTTCGATTCCCAGCCAAACGTCAGACTCAGTAGATGAAGACCTCGCCTTAAATGGAGCGCAAAATAAGAAACCGACATCAACCAACTTGAAGTGCGCAACTGGAGGCAGCTAGCTAAGGACTGGGCTAATTGAAGGGGCATGTTGTTTGGTAAGTATGTAAGTATTGCCGAGCTTAAACTGGAAATATAGAAATTAAAGCCTAAAAAAACTCCGGGTTTTGACCTTATTGCAGGTTAACTTCTTAAAATGTTGCCTCGAAAAGCATTGACTAAACTCCTCTACATTGTAAATGCAGAAACTAGATCAAAATACATAGCAAGATAGTGGAAAGTACCGGAAAGACTGATAATGGTTCTAAAACCAGGAAAATCACCGAAAGAAATATAATCATACCGGCCTATTTCCCTTCTTCCACTAATTTCAAATGGTCTTGAAAGGATATTACTCGGCCGCTTACACCCTTTTACCTGACCATCAATTTGGGTTTAGAAGTAAACAATTGACTGTGTACCAAGTTCATCGAAATGTAATTGAGAAAGCTTTCGAAGAAAAGAAAATTCTCTCAGCCGTATTTCTTGACGTGTCGCAAGCTTTTGACAAGATCTGGCATAGAGGCCTTCAATACAAATCAAGTCAAGAATTATATAAAATCCTCGTCTCGTATCTTGACCATAGACTCTTCCGTTTGAAACTTCGAAACGAATACTCAGAGTTCAATGAAACATTGGAAGGACTACCCCAAGGAAGCGTCCTTGGACCAATCTTGTACCTCTTATTTACACGTGATATCCCACAAACAAACGATACAATAGTTGCCACAGCTTTACAAGCAGTTGACAAAATAATTGGGAAATAATAATGAAATTACAAAACGATCTCAACAACGTTAATGAAGGGGAAAAATCCTGGCCGATTGCACTTAACGAGAGCAAATCGAGTCATGTAGATTTTTCGTATAAACGGACAAACAATTTTCCAGTATTTCTCAATACGGTTCGAGTCCCTTTTGCAAATGAAGCGAAATATCTCGGAATTAAACTCGATGCAAAATTAAAATGAAAGTCGCATGTAAAAAAGAAATGCAAGAACTTAAAAATAAATACGGAGAACTGTACTGGTTACTCCGAAAATATTCGAAGCTTAACCTTGATAACAAGCTGCAATTGTATGGGGTTGTATCGAGCGCTACAAAAGTTTTTTTTAAATAAAACAAAAACGGTTTTGGATGTCAATGAAATTCGTTATTCCTGTGAAAGTACGTTCGATGCCATTATGTATGGAACTCGATTTCTTTTGCATGGCCACCACGGGCACGCTTGCAGAAGTCCACACGCTGAACCCAATTTTCGACGGTTTTCAAGCATAAATCGGCCGATACCTACTGCTGCAATTTCACGTTCGATATTCGTAAGAAGTTCATCAATCGTCGCTGGCTTGTTGGCATAGACCATAGATTTGACGTAGCCCCACAATAAATAGTCTAACGGCGTCAAATCGCACGACTGAAGCGGCAAAGGGACTAGACCATTTCGTGAGATAACACGTTCTCCAAACTTGGTTTCCAATAAATTGATTGTGGCATTCGCTGTGTGGCTTGTATCGCCGTCCTGTTGGAACCATATGTCCTCTAGACACTCAATTGTTTATGCTAGGAGGAATATGACGACCATAAATTGGACGTAGCGCTCTTAACGTTGAGGCCACTGACTTCGAATTTCGGTTGTAAATTTTAATAAGTTCTACTCGTTGTTGGATCGTATATCTTTCCATCATGAAATGGCAAACCTTACTGCAGAGAAATGTCAAAAGAGCCGCCAGAAATATGGCGTCGTTTGCTGTCCCTGTCGCTCAACTTTTGTAGCGTCCCTGTTGAAAAACCCGATATATATTTAGTTTAATCAAAACCGTCAGAGCCGTTTTTGAGAAAATTGGGGTTATGTACAGTTATGGTATGGCAGATACCCGTAATAAAATGGCTAAAGGCAAACAAAAAAAGTGTCCTTGAATTATGACCAAAAAAAAAAAACGCTAGATACGAAGTTTGAAGAAAATCGGTCAAGTCGTTTAGGCTTGAGAGACTTGTACAGACAGACGGACCCACCAACCGACGGACGGAATTCCAAAAATAACTTTTGAGTTACGCTATCATCCCAATGTTAGAATCAATCAAAATCTCTTTACAAGAGAAAATTAAGAACTGAAGCAAATTTGATAATCTGCCGGCACTGGCTGTTTTCTCACTGACCGACTGCTAGTACTGCAGTGATGGTGGTCGTAGGTTAGTTTTCTAACTACATGTAGCCAGTCTTAGGGTGTTATGCTGGCTTCTCTCCACGATAGAGTGGGTGGATTGTTTGCGCTGATCTTGTGGGCGGGCTTTGCTTTTGGCGAGTTTTGGCATGGTGGCTGATATTGTAAGCAGGTTCAGAACGATGATAACGAGAAAAACAAATTTTCTGCGACTCCGTTGTAAGACACAAGCTTAGGTTCGTTTCTTGCTCGATAAAAAAAAATTTGCGCTTTTCGTCAGCGATTGTGTTTTTTTTAATC
This sequence comes from Rhingia rostrata, assembly GCA_949824845.1. Taxonomy (NCBI): domain Eukaryota; kingdom Metazoa; phylum Arthropoda; class Insecta; order Diptera; family Syrphidae; genus Rhingia; species Rhingia rostrata. Next base: position 175,550,105 of record OX463755.1, on the reverse strand, counting down.
TTTCTTTATTATTTTAACTTTTTGGGACTTTTATCCCATTTTATGGATGTCGTTTAAGAATAGGTCCATAAGTAAAGCCGTTGTTTTACTTAGATCGCGCTTGTAAATCAATCCTTAGGTCTGCCCGTCACGACCGCCAAATAAGAAGATACCCATCCATCGCCTAAAAAGTTTACTCTCGCCACGTCTGGGGCATCATTATCGCGCTACATTTCCTTTCTAGTAGGTTGGCCATATACCTTTTTGGTTCAGTGGATATTGGTAGCAATAATAACTTAACCCTACTGGCACCCAACCTATCAGTTTACTCTAAAGTCACTCCATAGAAGTTTCAGATCCAATAATGAATTAAAAGCTGTTTTGATTTTGATTTTTCTGAAAATCCTTTAATCGGTTGCAACATTCGTACCAATTTTGTTTTCAAAAGTTTGTAAAATATTCGTTCCACTAATAGCGGGTTTTTCAACAGGGACGCTACAAAAGTTGAGCGACAGGGACAGCAAACAACGCCATATTTCTTGCCGCTCTTTTGACATTTCTCTTCAGTAAGGTTTGCCATTTGATGATAGAAAGATATACGATCCAACAACGAGTCGAAATTATTAAAATTTTCAACCGAAATCGGAGTCAGTGGCCTCAACGTTAAGAGCGTTACGTCCAATTTATGGTCGTCATAATCGTCCTAGCAGATCAACAATTGAGCGTCTAGTGGAAAAGTTTTAATCCACAGGCACAGTACAAAATGTTCCCGTGCCAGTGAGACAATAAGTGCCCGTAGTGTCGAGAATATTGCTGCCGCTGATGCTTCGGTTGAAGAAAGCCCAAATGTGTCTCTCACACGTCGTTCTCAAGCGCTGGGCATCTCTGTGACGTCGTTGTGGCGAATTTTGCGAAAAGATCTTGGCCTACATTCTTGACCGCTTGACCACCAGAAGCGTCGCATGTTCGTGAAATGGGCTGAGCAACAACTTGAAAATTATTCGGATTTTCATCGAAAAATCATTTTCAGCGATGAGGCTCATTTTTTGCTGAATGGCTTCGTCAATAATCAAAATATGCGGTATTGGTCGGGCAGCAATCCACACGTACTCCATGAGTCATCATTGCATCCCGAAAAAATTACGGTTTGGTGTGGTTTATGGGCCGGCGGGGTCATTGGACCGTACTTCTTCCGTGATGGTCAAGACCGGCACGTTACTGTGAATGGGAATCGCTACCGTTCAATGATAACCAAATATTTTTGGCCCCAATTGGATGATATGGACTTGGAGGATATATGGTTCCAACATGAGGGCGCCACAAGCCACACAGCGAATGCCACAATCAATTTATTGGAAACCAAGTTTGGAGAACGTGTTTTCTCACGAAATGGTCCAGTGGCTCGGCCGCCTCGGTCGTGCGATTTAACGCCGTTAAACTATTTCCTGTGGGGCTACGTCAAGTCTATGGTCTATGCCAACAAGCCAGCGACGATTGATGAACTTCGTACTAATATCGAACGTACAATTGCAGCATTATCGGCCGATTTATGCTTGAAAACCGTCGAAAATTGGGTTCAGAGTCTGGACATCTGCAAGAGTGCCCGTGGTGGCCATGCAAAAGAAATCGAGTTCCATACATAATGGCATCGAACGTACTTTCACAGGAATAAAGAATTTCATTGATATGCAAAACCGTTTTTGTTTTATAAAAAAAAAAAATTGTAGCGCTCTTATTGAAAAACCCGATACTGTCTACAAGTAAGTGCTAAAGTCAGCTTGGACATATGGTATACAACTATGGGGTTGTACCAGTGAAACGAATCTAAACATTCTTCAACTTTTTGAAAACGAAATGTTAAGATCATTCGTCAATGCGCCTTGGTATATAATGAACGAAGATCTACACAGAGATCTGGGTATTCCCGCGGTTAACGATGAAACAAAAAAGTTTGCACGAAAACATTAAAAACGATAATTAGACACGTTAACACAACGGTCCTCCAAATTCTTGACGAAACAAATTTTTTGCTTATATTATATTATATACTCGTGATAACAAAATTGATAGATAAGTCGCATACTTAGTTGCAGTACATATACAAATAGGGTGGTGGTTTTGGTGAGTTAAAATCTCACACTACTTTGGGCAGATGCTCATCGTGTCTATGAAGATTTCCACCAGCCCATGGCAAAAAAATATTGACATTGGTACAACGAAAGTCAAATGGACTGTCGTAGGACTCTCAAAATACGAAGTTGTAGCCATAGAAGGGTGCATGTACCAAACGATCGACAAAGTCTAGAAGGATGAGAGCATGCCCGATGACTAGAATATCAGCTCCATATGTCACATCTACTAAATAGGCGTCCTGGGATCCAAACCCCAAGTTTATTTTATGGATGTACACAGCCACCGTAAGACCTATATTAACATATCTGAGACTTGCCTGGTGTCAATTCCCCACTTTTAGAGAACTCGATTGCCAGACTTTGAAAAGGCCAAGATGCTGCCAACAAATTGACCCAATAAAAGTTAAAGAGAATGACTGAATTACTTTTATAGTCGTTCCATTTTTTCTCTGAGAGAAAGAACCATTTAAACTCCACAAAATACCATCAACTTAATTAATACTGCGCAAGTTAAAATTTCATAAAATCCAACAAAGCATCACAACGAATATCCATTTCCACCTCATTAGATTGGCAATTCGCTAAACGCGTTTTTAAGTCGCAATAGTGTATTAAGAACTCAAAAAAAAAACAGCATCCTAATGACAACACTGTCCGCAATTAAATTCATATCCTCCCAAGGATTATTGCATGACCAGAAGCCAACCAGACGAGAAGAAGATGTTTTTGCAGATAATATTATAACGACGAAGATTGCCGCCATAGCAGACGTAGGTAGACCGAAAACGATGACAATGAAGGACCCTCTCAGAAATGAAGTGACCATTAATTTGGAAGAGGTTATTAGCTCCACCAGGACTTAGGGTGCTCCTAATTGAGGTTATTTTCGAAAACGTTTACAATTTACGCATAAACGCCTATAGTCGGTCCTGGTTGATGAGAAAAGCAATACAAGTCGAAATGTAGAGAAATGAGGAAAACTGTCAACGTATCCATAAGTCGACAGAATATTAATTAAAATGTTTCATTCCGCAGTTGTAATAATCATCATGAGGCACAAATGATGTTTTGAAGCACAGGTTGTCATTATGCAAAGAGGAGTCGCATTTTCTTGAAAATATGTTCCACCAGCGTGGAGACCCAGGTGAAAGACCTCATGGTTAGATAGCTTATGCCTCAAAACGGGTAAAGTAAGGCATCTACCAATTCTAAAATCTATAGTGGGCCAATGTTAACAATCTGTGAGCCGCAAGTTGCAATTATCCGAATTTTTGTAGTAGGACGACGGTTGTTTAGATGGAAGAACGAGACTAAACTTGGTGTTATGCTAAGGGACTTTTTGGTCAATCATAATCTGGTTAGGGAGATTATCAGATAATCAAATGTGCAAACCAAATATTGAAGGACTTTTTTTATAACTACGTTCCGGTTCATCGAAGTTGCTGGATGAAGTTTTTAATTTGTTGGCTCGCATTTCACCTGAGCTGATCAATTAAATTTGGCTAAACGTTGAGGTTTCAATCTGTATGCTATGAATTTACAATAAAAAAATGATTGAAACATTTTCGGCTGTAGTCCTAGTAATCGATATTTCGGAACACTATACAATAGAGTTTACGAGAAGAGTACGACACAGGAGAACACTATTTTAACCGATTAATAATCACAGATTGTGTTTATAAAAAAACATCATGACAAGGCATCAATCCTTTAAAATTTTCATCGAAAACCCTTTTTAGCTGAAAATGCCATAAAAAAGTAGGTCTGGCAAAAAACTTAATAAACTTACGTCACTTAAGTGGCGCTACGGTCCGGAATAAACCTGTGCCTAAACCAACCTCCCTCTCCAATTAGCCCGGTCCTTAGGTACCTGCCAGCATTTGAGCACTCCAAGTAGGCTGAGGTCGGTTTCTACTTGTGCCTGCCACTTGAGGTGAGGTCTTCCTCTATTGCGTCCGACGTCTGGCTGGGAATCGAAGACTCTGAAAGCCGGAGTGTTAGTGTCCATTCGTTCTAAATGTCCTAGCCATCTTAAACGTTCAATGTGGAGTTTTTTGATCAGGGCCATGTCGCTGTACAGCTCGTTTTATTTTTGGTGTAATATTCATCTTCATAGGCCAAAGCCCGTCAACGCAAATGAGACCGAAGATTTTTCAAAAATTTTCGTCTCGAATCGACCTCTGATTTCTTCATCCATTTCTGATACGATCAATGATTCAGCACTGTAGAGCAGGTTGGGATGATCGGGGTCTTATATAGGACCCCCTGAAACAGCGGTTGGCAAGAGTAATTCTTCGCTCAATTTCTGACGAGATGTTGTTGTCAGCGTTGATAGAGGAGCCGAGGTAGACAAAGTCCCGTACATCCTCAAAGTCATATCTGTCATCGGTAACGTTCTGTCCAATTCGTCGATGTTGTGAATCCTTTCGTGTTGACAGCATATAATAATTCTTACTCTCATTTACTGCTAAACTCATACTTACCGCTTTCTTCTCTATACAAGCAAACTAGTAGGCTATGACATCACGTTGAGTCCTAGCAACGATGTCAATATCGTCGGCATATGCTAGTAGTTGCACCGATTTGTTTGGAAAATTATGCCTCTGGTGTTAGCTCGGAAGTTTTGCACAATCCTCTCAAGAATAAAATTGAAGAACTCACATGACAGCGCATCGCCTTGCCTAAATCCTTTTTTGGGTCGAATGTGTCGGTGAGGTCAGTTCCGACCCTGATATAGATCCGAGAATTCTCCATCGTCATCCTACACAAACGGACGAGTTTAGGCGGTATACCAAAACTAGACATGTCTCTGTGTGACGTATGCTGCTTTTTAAATCGATAAATAGGTGGTGGGTATCGATTTGGACTTCTTGGGTTTTTTCCAGCATCTGCCAAAGTGTGAAGATTTGATCGGTTGTGGACTTTCCTGGCCCTTTAACCACACTGATAACGGCCGACCAGGTTGTTTTTAAACGGTTTCAGGCTTTCACATTTTACGGCAGATAGGATCTTGTAGGTGATGTTGAGGAGACTTATGCCTCTGTAGTTGGCGCAGTTTATAAAGTCACCTATCTTGTGGATCGGGCAAACGAGGCTGAGGTTCCGTTCTTCAGGCATACTTTCTTCCGACCAGATTTGCCTTATGAGTTGGTGGATGTTTCTTACCAAGTCATCTCCGCCGGCTTTATATAGCTCGGCGGGAAGGCCGTCATTTCCGGCAGTCATTTTAAGCTTGAGTTAAGATATTGCTATCCTCACTTCCCTCAGGTCGGGTGATTGGCATTTTTCGCTGTTGTTGCCAACATTGAATGGTTCGTTCTGCCTGACAGCGGAATGTTGTTCGTCATCGCCGTTTAACAGTCTGCAGAAGTGGTTCTTCCATATCATCAGCATGGACTATGTTTCAGCTACGATATTTCCTTGTTCATCTCGACAGGATTCCGTTCGAGCCTTGTATGCTTGGCTTTGACGTTTTACACTTTGGTAAAACTTGCTAACATCGTTCCTGGAGTGGCACCTCTCTATATCCTCAATCGCGCGCTTTTCTTGCTCTTTTTTCTTCTTTCTGAAAAGCCGGTGTTCTTCCCTTCTTCTCTGCCTATAGAGTTCAACGGCAGCGCTCGTCTTCACCTGCAGCTTAACCTTGTAGGCCTCGTTCTTGGCTGCGAGCATCTGTCGGAATTCCTCTTCAAAACAGGGATTTCTTGCTGGTTGGCGCGAGAAACCTAGCACATATTTTGCCGCTGATCTGATGACTTGTTGCCATCGTTGCCATTGTTCTTCGACATTCGATGCTGGTGGTATGGTGTTAATCGAGAAGTTAAGGAATTTCTAGGCGGTCCGTGGCTATATCACCTTTTTCCTTCGTTGAGGCGTGAGCGCATATAAGGCTTATGTTGCCGAATTTGCGGTCGTTCGCTAATGTCTTAGAAACAAAAGACTTCTTGCCTAAGTCTGCGACTTGTAACAAATCCGCATCCGGATAGTCGCTGTCTTAGCTCACTTTAACACGGCCTTGAGTAGATGTCACAGCTTTTCATCTTCATTTTGCCCGTCCCATCCTATCGTATTTCCTGGATTTCAGTAATGTCAGTTTTACTATAAAACGAATAGAAGACTCAACCATAGCTAACTCCATTGTCTCGCGCGAACATCGTAGAAATTTCTAAATCCTAAAATATTTAATTCCATTAAAAAATATATGTCAAGATATCCCCTAATTTTGATATATGTTGAGCGGTCTTTAAGAACACATCTTTGCCTAACCAAGGATATTTCTGTTTAAATTAAATTCCTACAAATAAAAATGTGACTAAGATACCCACAGAGACTAGTCGTATATTTCATGTGGAAATAAACAAAAATTCAGGATAAGAAATATGTGTATGTGTCTGCTCCCTTTTTTTGCAATCTTCCTCTGAAGATCTGCGCTCCTTTTCAGTTTGTACTCGAAAACTGAAGAAATTGTCGCAACGCAAAACGAGTAGATAGGAAGAAACTTCCTTATGCCTCATATCCGACAGACAACTTGAGTCATCACTTTATTTTCACTGGAAACTTCCTGGCAAATAACGATGGAAACAATTTACGCAAGAGAGCACACAAATGAAAGAAAGACTTTAAGAAATGGGGAACTGTCACAAATGTGACAAAAATATCTTTAAAAGGGAGCAGGACTTTGTTTAAATGGGAACGTGTAGAGAAACCTCAAGATGAATTTAAATGGAATGACGTTTGAACGACTAATTCAAAAAATTGTTGGAATCTCAAAAAAATAAGCATTTCCTGTTGTCATATATGAATGTAATGGAGAGTATCTGTACTAGTACTCCCTTTTTAACTGACGAAGTTAAATAAATATTGCGACTATATTTTGTGCAGATAAAAGCCGGGGGGAAACCTCTATTCATACGAAGGCCCGTGTTTTCAGTGGTGAATTAGCTCTAAGTTAACCCTGAGATAACTATTCTCGGATAAAATTGAATCTTCAGCTACCTCATGAAGCCGTTTTTCAGCGCAGGATTAAATTTACCTCCTTGTGTGGTGATTCCATTTGGTACTTTTGGTAATTTATCGTTTTTGCTATAAAAAAGTTATCGAAGAGTATTGATTCTGCAACGCTGTTGTCAGCTGTTTGCTTTTCATAAAACTACAAGATGAATTAGAGAGGAACAAATTTTACTTATTCGAAATTAATTTATTATTAGAAAATGTGGAATATTTTAAAATTGTTATTAAGTGCAAGAAAACAGACTAGACGACCTCAGTGGACAAGGCAAAGGCATGGGCTAACAACATCGAAAATATAAGCATTTTAGAACTGGCGAGAAACTTTGGACAAAACACCAACATTTTCAAAAGTTCACAGAAAAAATTTTTTTCTGAAGAAAAGCTGAGCATATTCAGCACTGAAGGTGGTCCGAAGACAACATCAGCTGTTATCACAACTGACAATGCAGTTTAAAATAAATGTCAAGAAGAAGTACAGCCAAAGAGATCACCCTATTGGAAGATGCGCTTATTTTTTCAAAGGGCCGCCAATGTCAAATCTGTTTTGACATTTATGGACTAGACAGTTGTAGAATACAAGTGAACAAGCCATGGAGCGATACACTCCCCAAGAACGCGGAATAATCGAAATGGACTACAAGCTGACCAGACTGGGCATGATTTATGAAATGCTTATGGGAAAGAATTTCGTTGTCAAATGTGGCAACATAACTTCGAGTAAAGTCTTTGAAATTAAAAACGGTTTACAACAGGGGGCGGTGAACTCCCCGATATTGTTTAACATTTATACAAGTGATCTTGTAGGTTCTCTCAGACACGCTATAGCGTACGCAGATGATCTAGTGGCGTACAGATCAGGTCCGAAAATCGAGGTTATCAACACACTTTTGCAACGTGACTTCGATCACATTAAGGGATATTGCGACGATTGGAAATTGAGGATCAATTTCCAAAAAACCGAAACAATTCTGTTCAGGACCCCAGTGCAGGGGGCATCTTACGATAACAGAAAAAACCTGGAAAAATTGTGTATCATGGGACAGCATGGCCGTTGGCGGTGAGAAGTGAAGTCAAATACTATGGCATCTGGCTTGACAAGTTTCTATATTTTAATAAAAATGTGGATGCTTGTCTGGCCAGGGCTAGGGGGGCTTATGCTCTGACAAGAAGATTGTTTCATAGCAGTCAACTTGATTCAAGGGTGAAAGTCATTTGCTACATGGCCCTCATAAGGCCGATCATCGCTTACGGTTGTCCCGTGTGGTTTAATGTGGCACCATCCTACATGGAGAGGATACGGCTGTTTGAGAGGCGTTGTCTCCGATCCTGCTTAGGGTTGTACCGAACACCAGACTCCGAGTACATAAAATACTATCGGAACGAGGTTCTATACAATGGGGCTCAGTTGAATAGAATTGACAATTTCCTAATTAAGGTGACTCGAAGGCACGCTTCAAGGGCGATGAGTAGCGACAACAGCCTGATATTCGGGGCTTATTACCCCAATGAAATGTACATGGAGTGTGCGCTCATGTCTGGCTTTATTCCACCAGAGGCATTTGTTTATATCGATTCGTTAGGGTTGGTACAAGACAGGAACGGTATCCCGGTTTTATACCACCGCTACCGTGACGCGCGTGACAAACGGCTAATCCGCGACGGGTACGTTGACAATGCTCCGGAGCTCCTCCGCTTTAGCACGGCGGTATCGGATCGCGATAGGATCGATGCTGCAAAACAGCGCAGTGAATTCTGGTGGCTATATGAGGAAGGTGATTCTGCACTTCCTCAGGACTTTGCGGAATTTTAGTCCAACTCCATATTTAAGATTTTAAAATTAGGAACAAAGTCTGGGGCGGGGCTTGTGCACCATATTGGCGTACAATACGGTTGAACGCATTGTAGTCCAAGACTGCAGGATTCGCGATTGCTGAAATCCGTGACAGGGCTTCAGCAGCAGCGTTGTCCTCGCCCTTGACATAGCGGATATCGGAAGAGAATTGAGCTATGAAGTCCATATGGCGTCGCCGACAAGTTGTTTCTGTTTGCGACGGTGGATTGCAGAAGGCAAACGTCAGCGGCTTGTGGTCTGTGTAGACCGCAAACGGTCGACCTTCAACGAAGCGGCGGAAGTGTTCAATCGCTAGCTTAATAGCCAGCAGTTCCCTGTCATAGGTGCTATAAAGTTGCTGCGTAGGTGACAAGGTTCGAGAAAAATATCCAAGTGGTTCTGTTTTGCCTTGGAATACCTGCAGCAGCACTGCACCAACCGCAGTATTTGATGCATCGCACATGAGGCGAAGTTCTACGTCGGGCAGAGGATGTCCCAATGAAGCTGCCTCCGCAAGTGCATTGCGGCAACGTTGGAAGGCGGCTTGTGCTGTTGAAGTCCACGAGAGAGGCGAGCGGTCCTTCTTTGTGGTACCCTTTAGCATCTGCGCAAGTAACTTTATCAGAGATGAAGAGGCGGTAAGACTTACCAGTAACCGTAGACGCCTCCACTAGCGTTACTGGTTGCCGTTTCCCTGCGTGAATGTGCAAGGAGGTGAGCATTTGCGAGCCTGCGAGCCGTAGCGTTGATGATACCAGCAGCACCCGTTGTTTCTTGACTGTTCGAGCTTTCACTTCTGGAAAAACGGCGTTGTCTCCGATTTCCTTCTAGTGCGTCCAGTCTGCGTTCGATGGCTTGCAACACATCTTCACTAGCCGTTGACATTTGGTTTGACCTTGAAGGTGGCTGATACATCGCTGCTAATGTAGCAGTTGGATGACAGTGGCTAATAACCTTGTTGGCTATTTGAGCGAGGGCATTTAGGTCACCCGTGACCGCGGACAATACAGCTCGCACGTGGGATGGCAATTTTGACAGCCACAGGACTTGAAGTACTGCATCTGGTGTGCCTGAAGGGCCTGAGAGGTCCCTAATACGCCGAAGTAACTGTGAGGGTTGTGCATCGCCTAGCTCAATACCTTCGACTAGCCGCTGAAGACGGAGTTCCTCACTCTCCTCGTACACTTGCATGAGTCTTACTTTAACTGCACTATATTTCTCTGTAGCTGGCGGCGACAAAAGAATATCCGAAACCTGCTCGAGGTCACGCCGCTCCAGGTTGGCGACGACGTATTGGTACTTCATGTCGTCCGAAGGCCTGGATGGAGCGAGAATAGCTTCGACCTGTGCGAACCACAGTGACGGGCGATCGCGCCAAAATTGTGGTAGCCGCGCTCGTGACGCGCGGGACAAGCGGCTAATCCGCGACGGGTACGTCGACAATACTCCGGAGCTCCTCCGCTTTAGCACGGCGGCGGTATCGGATCGCGATAGGACCGACGCTGAAAAGCAGCGCACCGAGTTTTGGTGGCTAAACGAGGAAAGTATTTCTGCACTTCCTCAGGTCTTTGCGGACTTTTAGTCCACTCCTTAGTACTTAAGTAAATTAAATTTAGGTACAAGGTCTGGGGCTGGGCTTATGCACCATATTTTATTTAATATGGTTGCATAAATGCTTGTTGGACCCAATGACGCAATCGGGATGGCAAACCCTCGGTGCATATGCAACGAGTGCTTGCCACCCCGATTATAACTAAGTTAGGTTTAAGTAGTTAAGTAGTCTTAAGTAGTGTTAGTTAGGTTCAACTAGTCATAAGTAGTTTAAGTTAGTTTTAGTCTAGATTAAGTTTTTATATAAAACAAAAAAAAATTGTTCTGTTTAAAGTTTTAATTTTTTCTTTGAAAAATCAGTTAAATGTCTTAATATTAATAATAAAAAAACGAATGACAAATTTAAGCTGAAAAGCAAAAGAAAAATGTTAGCTTACAGCGCCCGCTATATGCTGATAAGTTAGATTTAAGCATTTTTTTCTAGTATTAAGTTAATATTTTAAGTGAATAAAAAAATGAATTAAAAAAAAGAAAAAGTAATCGAAATGGACGATTTTTCGAACAAAATCATAATGAGCGATGAGGCTCATTTCCACCTCAGTGAGTACGTGAACAAGCACAATTATCGCTTCTGGGCACCGAAAATCCACCGAGTAATGCACGAGGAGCCATTAAACCCGCTCTAAGTTACTGCATGGTGCGCTGCTCACGCTGAACGAGTCATCGGGTCGTTTTTTTCGAGAACGCCGCTGATCAAACGACAACAGTGGACGGTGCGCGCTATAGGGCCATGTAAACCGAGTTTTTTTCCGCAATTGGACGAATTCGGACTGGATGACATTTGGTTCCAACAGGACGGAGCAACGGCACACACTGCGAGAGCCACAACCGATATTCTGAATTCCAAACAACATCGGATGACTTCTTTTGGCCCACCTTGCGTTTACGGGGATGAAAGCGCTGTAGTATGACGACGTTGATAACTTAGAGACAGACCTTAGCCCAGTAACGAATTACTATTCGGAAAAGGTTTTGCTTTGTACAAGGTGGAGCAAAAATAACCTTCCGATGTTTTTTGGCTGTAATTTAAAAAAAAAATGAAAAACTTTGATTCTTCTTGTGGATTATCTTTATTTGGTCTTTAAATTTTTTTTACATCAAGTCGACAATATGATGTCATGTAAATGGCCGCCGCCACAGTTGATTGTCATTTGAGCCCCTTTGGCCATGGCCAAAACTTCGAATATTGTCTTTAAGAGCTGCAAGAGTACATATTTGTATTAAATTGAAAATTTTTATTTGTACAATTTGATAATATTTGCAGATGAATCAAGAGAGTTACCGAAATGGAGCCCCTGCACTCCGATGACGTTGAAGAAGTCACCACACCAGGCTCTCAAGCCCGTTCAGCGTAAAGCAAAACAAGACTGCTGGGCTGATGTTTCTGCTGCCAAATTAAGAAAAAAAAGAGGTTGAGGTTGGACGGTTGGATGTTGCAGAACGAGGGTTGATTCTGGTTGGCTTTAACATGCCATACAACCAACATACAACCATGCACAGTCGTTGTAACTCTGACTACACATCAAATGAGCTTTTTTTAACCTCCAATTGGTAACCATCGGGTACGGATCTCGTCCAACCGGAATTGACTTGTTGGACTATAAGCGTGAGTGCTGATAACAAGACGAAAAACAGCAACACTATAAACAGCCATTTCAGAACTGCACGGACTGAATATCCGGCCTGCTGTCATGGGCGAACCTAGAAAAGCTGCTTCGACACATTCGGACCACAGGTTGTCAAGGAATTTCTAGGGTTAGTTATGCCCCTTGAAAAGAGATGGTGGAATCCAAAGGCCAACGGCAGCGCTCAATCCTGTTGTGGCTACTGATAGCTCGTGTACTAGAGGTTTATTATTAATTACAACTGGCCCTCCAGGTTAAGGGCTGTGCTTTTGGTTAACTACCCACCCGATTAAAAAAAAACATTGTTACGGAGCAACAAATAGCCTAGGAAAGAACTGATTTTATTTATTACGACCCTGCTAAACGTAAAAAGGACAACGAGATTCGTATCTGCACCTGGAATGTGAGAACATTAAACAGGAGAGATGTAAGCGAGCAACTAGCGGAAGCTCTAAACTGCTCCAAAGCAGACATTACTACCATCCAGGAAATACGATGGGATGGGCCCGGTAAAAAAACACGATGAAAAACTGTTACATCTACTACGGACCGTGTTATAGGGAGCAATAACTGCAAGTCTTATGTTTCCAAGACATGAGCGAACGCGTTTTAACAATCCGCCTCAAGGCCAAATTTGCCTACAAAATCCTTATATGCGCTCAGGGCCCGAAGAAGGAAAGATGATATAGCTAAGGATTGCTTCTACGAGCCTCCTGATAAAACCTATAAGTGACTACCGTAGAACGATTTTAAAATCGTGCTGGGAGATTTTAAAGCAAAGGTAGGAAGGGAAAACATTTTTAGCAGTATTGTCGGAAATTACAGTCAACACGACAACACGCCTGGCAACGGACTTAGGCTAATTGACTTCGCTGCGGAACGAAATGCACTGCCAGCACACGGATTCCTTACCACGATACTCATAAGGGGACATGGCGGATCAACGAACAAATTTTTGGCGAAAAATGTTCATTATTACCCAGGGCCGAGCTTTCTTACAACCATTCTTGTGTGCGTGTGAAATTCTTTCACTATGGCGGGAATTCCTGTTTTATGCCGACTCTAAATTCGAGATAAGCTTTTCTTATCTGTTGATATTGTTCGGGTAATTTGTCACACCATCACTAGAGGAGGGTCAGTGAAAAATCATTTAGGTGTAGCTATGGCTGGGAAACGAACAGAGACCTTCTGCGCGGCTGTTCATCGCACCAACTATTGAACCACTGAGCCAACGAACGGTCTGCCAAATTGATCACATTTAATAGGCAAGAGGCACGCATCCAGTATTTTGGATGTCCGAATATTTTGAGGTGCTGATATTGACTCGGATATCCACCACACCACACCAATCCGGAAATATTGTGAGAAAATTCATTGTTGAGAGACTGAAATCGTAAGAAACCGTCAGGAACTTCGCACACCGCGTATGTCTTCACCTCTCGATTAAGACCATACCACCACCATTGAATGTCGTGCAGCAATGGCAACGATGCCTACAAGCCATTAGATCAGACGCAATTTATGTGCTAGGTTTCTTCCGCCCACCAGCAACGAAGATCCTAGTTGGATGAGGAATGCCGACAGATGATCGCAGTTGAGAACGATGCCTGCAACGTCAACCTGCAGGTGAAGACGAAAGCTGCCATTGAGCACTATATTCAGAGAAGAAGGCAATAACATCGGCTTTTTAGAAAGAGGAAAAGATCCAGAAAAGCTTGCGATCGAGGATATAGGGAGCTCCCATTCCAGAAACGATGTTCGCGAGTTTTACCAAAGTTTAAAATGTCAACGCCAAGGATACAAGGCTCAAAAAGAATCCTGTCGAGATGATATGAGATGAGGAAACAGTCGATGCTGATGATATGGAAGAACCACTTCTGCGGACTGTTTAAGGGCGATGATGAACCACATTCCGATGCGAGGCAGAAAAATCCATTTAATTCTGGTGACGAAAGCGAAAACTGCCAACCACCCAACATGAATGTGGTGAGGACAGAAAAATTTTAACGTAAAATTAATAAGGCTGCCGGAAATGATGGCCTTTCAGCTGAGCTTTATAAAACCTCGGAGATGACTTGGTAAGTAACATCCACCAAGTCATAAGCCAAATCTGGTCGGATGAAAGTATACCTGGAGAATGGAACGTCAGTATCATTTATCCGATCCACCAAGAAGGAGACCTTCAGAACTGCTCCAACTACAGACGCATTAGTCTCGTCAACATCGCCTACAAAATTCTATGTGCCGTAACCTGATCGGCCCGGATCAATGTGGTTTTAGACCAGGAAAGTCCACAACCGTTTAAACTATCATATTTCGGCGGATCGTGGATAAGACCTAAGAAATCAAAATCTATTATCGCCACCTATTGATCGATTTCAAGGCCGCATACGACAGCATTTATAGAGAGGAACTAAACAGAGCCATGTCTAGGTTTGGTATATTATCCAAGCTCGTCTGGAGAATTCGCACTGAGCCATCAGGGTCGGAAACGATCTCACGGACACATTCGATACCTAAAAATGGGATTTAGGCAGGGCGATGTGCTGTCATGTGTCTTCTCCAACTTGATTCTTGCGAGGATTATGCAAAATCCCGAGCCAACACCAGATGCACAATTTTCCAAAAATCTAGCATACGCCGACGATATTGACATCATTGGCAGGACTCAACGTGATGTCATAGCCAGGTTTGCTAGTATAGAGAAGGAAGCGGCAAAAATTGGTTTAGCATTAAATGATGGCAAGACGAAGTATGTGCTGTCAACACGTAAGGACACACAACATCGACGAATTGGATAGAACGTCACCATTGACAGATATAACTTTGAGGTAGTACGGGACTTTATCTATCTCGGCTCCGCTATTTATTCTGACAACAACGTCTCGTCAGAAATTAAACGAAGAATTGCTCTTGCCAACCGCTGTTTCTTCGGGCTATGAAGGCAATTCAGTAGTAAAGCCCTCACTTGAACTACTAAGGAGATCTTATGTAAGACCCTGATCATCCCAGTCCTGCTCTACGGTGCTGAAGCATGCACCGTCTCGAAAGCGGATGAAGAAATCCTTGGTCGACTTGAGAGGAAAATTATTCCAAAAATCTTCGGTTCCGTTTGCTTTGATGTGCTATGGAGGCGAGGATTCAACCAATAACTATACGAACTGTACAGCAACATACCCCTGGTCAAAAAACTCCGCATTGGACGTTTAAGATTGCTAGGACATGTAGAACGAATGGACACCAATACTCTGGCACGCAGACTCTTCGATTCACTGCCAGACGTCGGACGCAGTAGAGGAAGACCTCGCCTTAAGTAATGCGCACAAGTAGAAACCGATCTCAACCAACTTGGAGTGCGCAACTGTAGGCAGTTAGCTAGGGACCGGGCTAATTGGAGAGGCATGTTGGTTGATGCCCAGGTTTATTCCGGACTGTAGCGATACTTCATTAATTAAGTGGGATGGCCCACCCTGTATATTATTATGTCTGATTGATTCTGATTTTAAAGTCATGTTCGCTGAAATTGTCAGGGCACAAGTCACTTAAGCCTGAATAAGGCCACAATAACATAAGCCGTTGTGAATGTTGGAATTTGTCATCTTACTTCGGGAATCCCTATCCTATGGTTTATTCTAATGTGTGCATTGTGGCGGCGTTGGGCCTCCGCTGTACCAATTAATTCGCTGTATATTATGTACTTGACCTTTTAGTGGCAAGCCACCTGCTAGCCTTTATCCCTTCATTTTTATCATAAGCAGAAAGGGACTGAGAGTTTCCCACTCGCATTATGAATCTTCTGAAGCTCTTTAGTTAATTACAGGTAATACCTGCAGGACGTAAATGTGTTCAATGAAAAGGAGCTTTGGATTAAGCTCCCCTTTTTTCCATTGCATTCTCTCACATTAATTTGCAACTTCACTAGAACTCTAATCCCACTTTACAACTATCTGAATCCACTTTCATCCATTTACTTTCGAAATGTCACGTCAACTTTCTACCAACAACGTGCCATTACCAGACAAATACAAACAACAATCCATGGATACAAATTCAAATCACGGGGTGTCCACTTTTCTCGATGTCTAACTTCAACCTGCAATTATCCTTATAGCTCCTTTGTCTTTGCACCATGGAATTATTAAAACAAATTACAGAGTCCCTTTGGTCCTTGCACAATAACAGCAAAGCAATACGCACCGGTGTGTGGCGTGTGCGCGCGCTCTTGTGTATATATAGGGCAAGGTGGCCCCACAACAGCACTCCGGAGCTATTGTTCACGTGCAATTGGATGCTCCTTAATTTAACATTTGTATGCATTTGCAAGGAATTACCATACCTACTCCAGACTTAGTGCACTGTCGTCGACATTGTTGTTGTTGTTAAATCTGCCGTGTCTCGTCCTTAACGGCGTGTGAAATGGCAGTCTGTTGTATCCTTGGAATAAATACGCTCTAGCTAAATTTCCCTTCCAACAGCATTTGCACCTTGTGATGCCTCCATCCTTGCCGTTCTGGCCAAATTGTATGCATGGCATTGTTTCGGATTTGTAATTCGTCTGACTGAAGGGTAAGATTTACCGACCGATGTGTAACCTTTGCACTGCTCTGCTCTGCAAGGGTGGAAATAATTTCATCCATATTTTTCCATCAACCCTGTCTACTTCCGCAAAGGCTGTAATTCCTGTGTAACTGAATGAATTTTTATGCATCCTTGGAGTTTTGGATGGAGAGTAATTTTTTTTACAGTTTTTCTGATGAAAATTCATTGGTGGCACTTGTGCTGTGTATAAAGAGGATGCTGGAGATATCCGGTGATGGGAAGACCTCATATAGATATTTTACACGTAAAGTTTGTCAATTAATTTCAAAAGTTATGATGATTACTTTGCCACGAATGTGTTTTTTTGGATGAAAGATTCGAGTAAAACAGACGGCTACTGACTATGGTTTAACTGGGCTTGAGGGTAATAATTATTGAACTGGCCTTTCTGTAGTCTTGCGTCACATAATTTTAGCTGTCTCCTGCGACATTCAGTCTGAACCGTAGCGTCGTTGGTCTACCGTTATAGACTGGCGGGTGGATTGTCCATGCTCCCTTCTTTTTATTCGAAAGAGCAGTGGTGACATCACTCGGGCAATGTCGCCGGTATTACCCAGAAGTTGTACAGATTTATGAAAAAGTTTGCCACGATTATTGGGAGTTGAGTTTGGTATAATCCTGTCGCATAAGATGCTTGTGAAGTCGCATCACTAACTTTGCCTGATCCCAAAAAACCTTTGATGTCAAACTGTTTTGCAAGCCTTGATGGAGCTTCGAGAATTCTATATCGCCACATAGATGGACGTATTTCGGCGATGCTACAAAACTAAACATGGATCTAGTTCAGGATCTCACTTCTTAAGTAGAGAAGATCTGAAAGCCAGATCGAATGCGTAAGTGAAACGGATTCGGATTGTTGGTTGCAAAAATCATAACTTTTGAACTACAAATAATTTGGTGAGAATGACATAAAACACCCGGCGTACTATACCAGGCGAACCTAGATAAGCTGCTTCAGCGTTATCGGACAACAGGTTGTTTAGGAGAGGTTAAGTCAGGCCCCTTGAAAAGAGTTGGTGGCGGATGAACCGAAAGGCCAACGGCAGCTCTCAATCCCGTAGTGGATACTGATGCACCGTGTCCTATGGGTATGTAATAAATTGGAACTGGCCCTACAGGTTGGGGGTTGTGCTTAGGGTTAACTACACAACCATGGAAAAATCTAACGATAACAAAGCAACCAATAGCCTCGGAAAGGACTGATTTTATTGTTGACGAACCTGCTAAACGAAAAAAGGACTACGACGTTCGTATCTGCACCTGGAATGTGAGAACATTAAACAGGATAGGTGCAAGCGAACAAATAGCGGAAGCCCTAAACTGCTAAAAGCAGACATTACTACCATCCAGGAAATACGATGGGATGGGCCGGGCAAAAAGTGGATGAAAACTGTGACATCTACTACGGGCCGTGTTAAAGAGAGCAGAGGCAGCGACTATTCGGATGCGGATTTGTTATAAGTGCCAGACTTAGGCAAGAAGTCTTATGTTTCCAAGACATTAGCGAAAGCATTGTAATGGTTTTCATCAAGGCCAAATTTGCCAACATTAGCCTTATATGCGCTCACGCACCTAACTGAGGAAAAGAGATGATATAGCTAAGGACAGCCTCCATGAGCTCCTTGACAAAACCTATGAGCGACTACCGAAGTACGATGTTAAAATCGTGCTGGGAGATTTTAACGCAAGGGTAGGAAGAGAAGACATATTTAGCAGTATTGTCGGAAACCTAGCCTACACGACCACACGTCTGGTAACGGACTTGGCTAATTGACTTCGCCACCGAACGAAATGCCACTATAGCCAGCACACGGTTTCCTCACCTCGATATCCATAATGGGACATGGCGGTCTCCAGATCAACGAACGGTCAATCAAATTGATCACATAGCGATAGACAAGAGGCACGCATTCAGTATTTTGGATGTCTGAACATTCCGAGGAGCTAACATCGACTCGGAATACTACCTTGTTGCAGCCAAGGTTAGAATGCAGATATCCACCACGCCACAACAATCCAGAAATACTGTGATCAAATTTAATGTCGAAAGACTGCAATCGAAAGAGACCGCTAATACCTTTGTGCAACGCAAAGTCATTAAACTCTTGATTAACACCATACCACCAGCATAGAATGTCGAAGAACAATGACAACGATGCCAACAAGCCATTAGATCAGCCGCAACTGATGTGCTAGGTTTCTCGCGCCCACCAGCAAGAAACCCCTGGTTTGCTGAGGAATGCAGACAGATGCTCGCAGCAAAGAACGAGGCCTGAAAGGCTAAGCTGCAGGTGTAGCCGAGAGCTGCCGTTGTGCTCTATAGGCATAGAGGAAGGGAAGAACACCGGCTTTTCAGAAAGAAGAAAATAAGGAAGAAAAGCGCGCGATTGAGGATATACCACCTATTCATCGATTTCAAAGCCGCATACGACAACATTTATAGAGACGAATTATACAGAGCCATGTCTAGTCATGTCCAAACTCGTCCGTTTGTGTAGGATGATGATGGAGAATTCTCGCTGCTCCATCAGGGTCGGAAACGACCTCACTGACACATTCGATACCAAAAAAGGATTTAGGCAAGGCGATGCGCTGTCATGTGACTTCTTCAATCTGATTCCTGAGAGTTTGTGCAAAACTCACGAGCCAACACCAAGCCTTGTATCCTTGTCTTTGACGTTTTACACTTTGGTAAATCTTGCGAACATCTTTCCTGGAGTGGCACCTCTCTATATCCTCGATATCTCGCTTTTTTTCCTCTTTTTTCTTCTTTCTAAAAAGCCGTTGTTCTTCCTTTCTTCTCTGCATATAGAGCTCAACGGTAGCTCTCGTCTTCACCTGCAGCTTAGCCGTTTAGGCCTCGTTCTTGGCTGCGTGCATCTGTCTGCATTCCTCATCAAACCAGGGGTTTGTTGCTGGTGGGCGCGAGAAACCTAGCACATCAGTTGCGGCTGATCTAATGGCTTGTTGGCATCGTTGCCACTGTTCTTCGACATTCTATGTTGGTGGTATGGTGTTAATCAAGAGTTTAATGGCTATGCGTTCCACGAAGGTGTTAGCGGTCTCTTTCGATTACAGTCTTTCGACATTAAATTTGTTCACCGTATTTCTGGATTGTTGTGGCTTGCTGGATATCCGCATTATTACCTTGGCTGCTACTAGGTAGTGGTCCGAGTCGATGTTAGCTCCTTTGAATGTTCGGACATCCAAAATACTGGATGCGTTCCTCTTGTGATCAATTTGGTTAACCATATGTTGATCTGGATACCGCCATGTCCCCTTACGAATATCCAATAATTACTGTTGCTGCTCACTTTAGCATGGTCCGTTGTAGATGTCACAGTTTTTCAATCTCTTCTACCCTGCCCAGCCCATCGTATTTCCTGGATGGCAGGAAATCTGTCTGCGTTGTACCAATTTAGGGCTTCCGCTAGTTGATCGCTTGCACCACCATTGTTTAATGTTCTCACATTCCAGGTACAGTTATGAACGTCGTTGTCCTTTTTTCGTTTATCAGGGTCATCAACAATAAAATCAGTCCTTTCCGAGGCTATTGGTTGCTTGGTAATGTATACTTTTTTAAAAAGCGTGGGTAGTTAACCCAAAGCACAACTCCCAACCTGGAGGGCCAGTTATTTATAAGATATCACTAGGATACGTGGCCGTCAGTATCCATTAAGCGCTGCCGTTGGCATTTCGGCTGGGGCAGCAGGCCGGGTCTTTATTTATTACCGTTCTGACCTGCTGTTTATAGTTTTTCTGTTTTCTGTTTTCTGTTTTGTGATTAACACTCGCACTTATCGTTTAGCAAGTCAAATCCGATTGGATGAGACTAGTACCCGATGGATAAAAATAAGCACTTGATATGTAGTCAGAGTAACAACCCCTGGGCATTGCCAAGCTAAAGCCGATCGGAGTCTATCATCGTTCCACAACACTCCTAACTGTATTATATTAAACCAAGCCGGTTGAAGAGCAAGATATGGCTACACCAGATCCTGACTTAGAGATATTCGATGCCCATTGTTGTTTTGTTTTTCATCATAGAGTTTGTGGCTCATTAGCCTTCGACAGATCTTCGAATATATGTATCCGCATTGACCACATAGTTGCGCTGCAAAGCAGTGTCTGATTCGTATTCATGAGAATGCAAAAATCTTTTTTAATGGACCATTGGAAGAGGAATGGTCTGAGAATCAATAACCGTACAAATGCGAAAAAATAATTATCTATACATAACCGTTTGTATTCGAGATACAAATGAAGGTCCTGCCATAGTGAAAGAAGTACCCACGTAAACATGAATGATAAGGAGAAAGCCTTGGCTCTAGATCCTAACAACCCAGTTGCACCAAAAAGCGTAATGTTGCTCGAAACCCCTTCAACATGCCACAACACCAAATTTAGTTTTTCACTAGCCTGCTTTTCTTTTCTTCATAATATCTGATATAGGATCTGTTGCAACAAAAGGCTTACTTATACATAGCCTTACAGATTAAGCATAACATTTTAGGTCGCTTTATAATATAAGAAGCACTCACGCACACCTTAGTGACTTCGAGAAAAAAGGTCGACCCTGGGTCCTCACGATTCTTTCGACAAAAAAATTGGTCAATTGCCAAATACATTAAGCTTGGAGAGTGGTGATTCTCAGTCTCAGTGTGACTTCTCGGTTTCGACTGACGATACAGATTATAAATACAGCGAATATTCCACCGATTCAACCGATCTGGACACGTCTTTAAGGACTCTAGATGAAACTAGTGGTTTATGCACTAAAAAAAAGCCAAGAAAGGCCAAGGCAATAAAAACAGATGGTTGCGACATCAATTGAAACGTAGAAGACAAAAGGGAAAACAGTATACTTCAATAAAAAGAAAATCGGGTGAGGGGATTATTGCAATGGAAGTTCGGGGAGAGAGAAAAATAAAACCCAAATGTAATTCAGTGAAATGTGCTAAGAGTAAAACAAGGAAGTGTCAAGAAATACCAGAAAAGGCCAGAGATGAAATTTTTCATATATTCTGGAACGTTCTTTCTTGGGAGCAACGAAAACTGTATGTCAATTCGATGGTTTTACTTAAACCTGTTGAAAAACAAACCACGGGCATTCCAAGTAAGAGATCCCATACGTTGGAGTATAAATTAAAAGTTAGTGGTGAGATGAAAGCTGTGTGTAAGAAAATGTTTATGAACACTCTCTGTATCGGCGAATGGTCCGTTTTAAATTGGGTCAAGAGTGCTAAAAATGAAATCTGCATGACGAATAAAGCTCCCAAAGTAAATAGGCTCAAACCCATTAATATTACGAAAGCAGAACATATCAAAACATTTTTGAATTCAGTCCCTAAAATGCCATCCCACTATTGCCGAAAAAAGTACAAGTAAAGAATACGTTGATGTAGATTATGGGACTTGCATGGAATTGTACAAAACTTTCGAGGTCTACATGAGAGACAACAACATCCCGCATGAAGAAAAAGCTTCATATAAATGTTTTTTGACAATCGTTCATGATATGAATCTTGGCCTATATAGACCAAAAAAGGACCAATGCGATTTGTGCTATGCATTTAAAAATGGTAATATTGGAACAGAAGAATATCAGACCCACATTAAGGGCAAAGAAAGAGCAAGGCTGGAAAGGGATTCAGACAAAGAAAGATGCTTAAAAGGTGAGATACACCTATTTACTGTAGATTTGCAGGCTGTACAAAATGTTCCATTGATCTCTGCTGGTGCACAATATTTTAAGTTGAAGCTGTGCGTTCATCAATTTACAATATACAATGAGAGAGATGGCAGTGTACTTTGTTATGTGTGGCACGAGGGAGAGGGTGGCGTTGATTCAAATGTTTTTACATCATGCATCATTGACTTTTTGGAAGGATTGGCAGATAAAACCAAACCTATAATTATCTTCAGTGACGGCTGTTGTTATCAAAATCGAAATGTGACTCTATCAAATGCTTTACAAAACTTCGCTATTAAACATAAAGCTGAAATTTATCAGAAATACTTGGCAGTAGGACACACACAAATGTCATGTGATTCGGTCCATTCCACAATTGAAATTAAAAAAAAAAAATAAAGAGCTCTTCGTTCCTGCCGACTTTGTTCGAATAATTAAAGAAGCCAGAAGTTCAAAACCATATCAAGTACGCTACCTAAGTCATGAGTTCTTCCTAAATTACGGAGCGGCAATGAAGTATTATAAATCGATACGACCAGGGAAGAAAACTGGCGATCCTTGTGTGGTGAATATAAGGGCATTCAAATACACAGAATTTGGAACAGATTACAAACTAAACTTCGACAGTGATTGGAAATTGTTGCCACAACGTTTCGACATCAATGGATCACGTATAATAGAAAGACTCTTTAATCAACCTTTAACAATTACAAAAAGGAAGATGGATGATCTGCATAGTTTGAAAAACCTTTTACCTAAAGACTATCACACCTTTTATGACCAGCTGACTCATGAAGAATGATGTTCCAAAACATTTTTTTCTAGCGTATTATTTCATAAAATTGTTAATTTCTTTCGGTCTAATATATAAAAAAAAAATTCTTGGTTTTTTTATTATTGGTTATAACACAACAACCTAGTATCTCACATTTATGGTAACACGATTGTAGTGGAACTCTTAATACTGTAACCTCGTATCTAAAAATTCTTCTCTTACCTGGAGTGCGTAATTTAATGTGCAATTGAATAACCTGAAAAACACGTGTGAGCTAAGTTTAAATGAAATGACATTCACACATTTTTCTTTAAAAAATCATATTACAAAATATGCAGTTTTTTCTTTATACTGTAAACATGGTGAAAGAGAGATACGAGGTTGAGAAAGAAAGGCGACGGTTAGCGTAATCCTACCAGACTTTCCCTTTCTTTCTGTTAGGCAATTTTACCTTCACTCTGTATAAAATATATCCACCTAAAGGCCGTGCGTCAATTGCGTTAAAATGGGGGTTAATCCTTATCCACTGGCTATTTTTTGACGTTTCTGCAGGTGCTTTCCATCTCTGTCACCCCTCAGTAGGTATATCAAATGTCAAAAATTAGCCACTGGATACATTTTAGAGAGCTGTTTAGCAGGATACAATTTTGGAGTCTCTAGTCACCATACTAATGTCAAAATGTATCCACTGCCTAAATTTTTAACGCAATTGACACGCGGCCTTAGAATCCAATCGTCTTAAATACCAACCTTACCTCCGTGAATACTTTTGTTTTTCAAATGCACACTCAGACCATCCCAAAGTGATAATTATTAGCTGTGCTGCTCCTTGCGGTGTTTGTATCTCTAGTGCAGATTACATCCCAAGAAGCTTTTAAACACTAAAAAGCCAAATAATTTATCCTACATAGGGAAATATATTACACATGACCCCATTATGAGTATAAGAAGTTGGCATTTCCACTGTCTGAGGGTGAATTTCAGTCCACCAAGCTAAAAGCAGTTCCGGCTAGAAACCATTCATTGCTCTTAATAATACTGATGCAGCTTATTAGACAAATGGAAATTTAGTCTGGGGTTCAATTGCTTCCATGCTACGACATAGAACCAAAATCCATTATTTTAATTGCAAATTTCCCATACCACACCAGTACCAAATAGAATTCAAGACCAACCCTAGGATAAGGGGAAGATAATCTTACAATTAACCTCCACCAATCTGAATGCTTCCCCCAATAAGAAAGGCTTGCTTCCAAATGTCAGCGTTACGATAAAAGCGCACTTGATTTATTAAGCACCCAATGACCCACATTGCTGAAGCTTACAAGGCCTATCAGAACCCAATTTTATCACCCCTCCCCAATGCATTGTATGTGCTCGACATACAAATCCCAAGCGCCTGCGGTAGCCAAATCCATAGCCATTCCATTAGTCAATAAAAATGCAGCAATTAAATTCGATATTATCAGCACCCCCCTTCACCGCCCCTCCCCCAATACAATCAAGACCCTATTAAGCGCAATCAGTTTTACAGCCACTCTAGTTCTCTCCCTATAGACCGTCTGACCATGCTATATGCCTTCTGGTGGAAAATTGCTTCCCAAGAAGGTCATTAATGAGAAGGGTGCACGACCGCCCCCCTTACCATGGATATCAGTTTGAATGCTGGATTTTTGGTTGGAGCTCCCTCGCCGACGGTCACTCCCCGGGGGCAATCTATATCCAAAAATGGAAACTAGTCCACAACAATAAATAATCGGCGAATAAAAAAGAAAACACCGCACCAACAACTATCTGACCGATAAAATTTTATATCCATTCGAGCTCGTTCTCTGTCTGGCAATTTAATTCATAAATCTAGTGAACTCGCGTTAGGTACGTGCCATGCTCGGGCTAAATAAAAAGAATACAGCGCCACTCTTGGGACGGAACACTCTTTGGGAGTGCAGATTGCATGCAGCACATGCACTTGCCATATTTGGAACGCGGGGTGAAAATAGACGCGGAAGATTTTTACAAATGGAATTCTCTAATGCCGTGGACTTTTTGGCGTTGCGGAGGGAATAAATTATACCAAAGGCTGTGACCGTGCTATTTATGTTTTTTTTTTATCCACTTTTAGGGGATATAATGAGAATTTTTCAGCTTCATCCAGATGCGGATGCAAGTGATGACGATAATTGGTATGATGATGCCATCTAGTGATATAAGACGACTGGGAGTACATTGTCAGTAATTAATATCTCGCTATCTGAAGTTTTGTAGCCAGGAAAAGCCTATTTGCTGGGAAATTAAGAAATATGTGCAGCTGCCTGTTGAGAGGGTACATCTGGGGAATGAGATCTAGAAGGAGGGAAATTTCTGAATGCGTAGATATGGAACCATTCGAAATTATTCTTTCTTGCGGACTCACAGCTTAGGCTGGGGTCGTTGATAGACTATATTTAGTAATTCGTGCTACTTCTTGGATCTTGGGAGCTTCCACCGTTTAACGATATAAAGCGGTTAAATGTTACGTTATGCTTAGTTGACATCTATAAGTTTGAACAGCTAGCAGAGACCCTCACCAGTTTCAAAGCTGATGCAACAACTCGCCAGGAGATGCGATGGGATGGGGCGGTCCTGAGAAAAACGGAAAACTGTGTTTTTTATAATGGCAACTTCTACCTCGATTTTGGAGGTCCCGGTTATTTGGGTGCGGATTCGCTGTTAGAAGAAGACTTAGGCAAAGCGTCTTAGTCTTGGAAGTGACAACGATCCGTAAAAAGGCCAAATTTCACCATCATAGCCAAATAAGCTCCCATGCCCGTAAAGGAGAGAAATATGATGTTACCAAGGAAAGTTTCTATGAGCTCCTCGACAAAACATATGAGCAATGCCCCCAACACGACATTAAAATTCTCTTGGGAGACTTTAATTGAGAGAGAAGACATCTTTGGTAGGACGATCGGATGGCATAGTCTACATGAAACCACCTCCGGCAACAGACTCAGGCTCAATGATTTTGTAGCCAAAAAAAACATAACGATGAGTAGCACACCATTAAAACGTCTTGACATCCATAAATATACATGGCGGTGACAAGATTGTCAAACATCCAACCAAATCGATTATGTCGCGATTGACGGAAGTCGCAGCTCTAGCATTCCGATTGTCCGTACATTTCGAGGAGCCAACATCGGCTCGGATCACTATCCATCTGTTGCGATACTTCGATAGTGGATATCAAGAGAAGCTCTTAGGCGTACAACAGCGACGCAGAGGGCATTCATTGTTGGACAACTTCTACAGCCTTTGCCAGCCGTGTATCTCTTGAGCTTGCGAGAAATCCCACGACTGTTGATATGAACCCGGAAGAGCAATTGCAATTATGTCAACGAGCCATAAGAAACGCAGCGTCAAAAGTGTTGGGTTTCTCACACAAAAACCTCCGAGAAATCCCTGGTTCGACTCCGTATGTGCTCAAGTAAATAAAACCAAAACGGAAGCATATGGGTAGCTGCTTCGGAAGAGAACGAGAGCATCCCATAATCTCTACGTTGAGTGAAGGAAAAGTTAGAAACGCTTGCTCAAGAGAAAGGAAAATATCTTCAACAACGGGAAGATGAGAAGATGTAGGGATTCTTTAGCAGGATAGCGGTGCGAAACTTCTATAGAATAAAGAAAATATCGACATCAGGACTTAATGATGGGCCCTGCAAAGATAAGGATGAAAATACCGATGTGGATACACAATCATTACTAGCCAACTGGAGAGACTATTTTAGCCAGTTGATGAATGGCGATGACAACCAATATCACGCCAATCATCGAACTGTACATGAGTTGCATCTAGCAGACCAAAATGACACCAAAGTAGACATCAGCAGACTAAAATCAAACAAAGCTCCTGGAACCGATGCGATACATGCGGAATTCTTTCAGCACGCTGGAGATAACCTGGTTGGAAGCATACACCAACTAACTTCCAAAATATGGTCGGAAGAAAGTATGCCCGACGATTGGAATGCCGGTACCATCTGCCCGATCCACAAAAAAGGAGATCGCCTACTATGCACCCATATGATCTTCTTAGCTTGTCAAGTGAACGTCTTAAGCCTTTTGTTGAGGATCTAATAGGTCCTTACGGTCGAACATTTCCCAGCTCTGAAGCCGAATTGATCTATGACCGAACAAATCTTCACGCCTGATCCTGGAGAAAACCCAAGAATTTAACATCGATACCCACCATCTGTTCATCGAATTTAAAGCAGCCTACGACAGTATAAATATAGATGAACTCTATCCTTTCAAATCCAACCTTGGAATTCCTGCTAAGCTGCCACATGCCTTATAAGGATGACTTTGGGGAATGCTCGCTGTTCCGTCAAAATTGGTAGGGATTATACCAAAACCTTCGACACCATCAGAAGGTAAAGGCAAGGTGACGCACTATCCTGCAGCTGTTTCAATGTTGTCCTTGGAAAGGTAGAACGCAAAACCCAGGCGAATACATACGGCACTATCTTATGTATAAAAATTGACTTTATGTTTGTATGTATACATGTTTGTATGTTTGTTTGAAGTCCATAGATGGCGACCGATTTCCCCAAAATTCTTACAAGACCTAGCTGCATACCTCGAAGGAGCAATAGGCTATAGTTTGTTTTGATATCTCAAGGGGGTGTGGCATTTCCGGCAAAGTTGTCATATAACCTCCAATATTAAGTTAAGATTTAGTGTCATATATCTGGAAAGAAACAAATTTATTGCGGCGTCTTCCACGAACTAAACCCTTAGATTTGGCCCGATAATAACCAACCACGCTATAAATTGCGGAAAAAGCAGGAACTCTCACAGGAAAGTTACCTGCCAAACATTAATCACTCGTGAGAAAAAAATTGCTAGATAAGTCACATACTCCGTTGCAATACAAATACAAAAAGGGTGGTAATTTGAGTGGGTTAAAGTCTCACACTACTTTGGGCACGTGCTCATCGTGTCTTTCGAGATTTCCCCCATCCCACGAACACAAAAAAAAAATATATGGAACACTATAATAGTAAGAGTCTTGAAATTTTGTAGCGCCCACCAACAAGAAACCCCTGGACTGATGAGAAATGCCAACATATGCTGTCAGTCAAGAACGAGGCCTGCAAAGCTAAGTTGCAGGTAAAGACGAGAGCTGCCATTGAGCTTTTTAGGCAGAGAAGAAGGGAAAAACACCGCCTTTTCAGAAAGAAGAAAAATGAGGAAGAAAAGCGCACCATCGAGGAAATAGAGAGGTGACACTCCAGGAACGATGTTCGCAAGTTTTACCAAAGTGTAAAACGTCAATGCCAGGATTCTGTCAAGATGAACATGGAAATATCGTAGTTGAGACACAGTCGATGCTGAGGATATGGAAGAATCACTTCTGCAGGCTGTTATACGGCGATGACGAACAACATTCCGCTGTCAGGCAGAACGAAACATCAATATTGGCAACGACAGCGAAAATTGCCAATCACCCGACCTGAGTGAAGTGAGGATAGCAATATATAAACTCAGGCTTAATAAGGCTGCCGGAAATGACGGTCATCACGCTGAGCTTTATAAAGCCGGCGGAGATGACTTGGTAAGTAACACCTACCAACTCATAAGCCAAATCTTGTCGGAAGAAAGTATGCATGAAACCGTTTACTAAACACCTGATCGGCCCTTATAAGTGAGGTTTTGGGCCAGGAAAGTCCACAACCGATCATATTTTCACACTTCGGCAGGTTCTGGAAAAAACCCAAAAAGTCCAAATCGTTACCGACTACCTATTCATCGATTTCAAAGTCGCAAACAACAGCATTTATAGATACGAGCTATACAAGGCCATGTGTAGTTTTGGTATACCGTCCAAACTCGTCCGTTTGTGTGGGATGACGATGAATAATTTTCGCTGCTCCATCAGGGTCTTGGACGAGCTCACTGACACGTTCGGTACCAAAAAAGGATTTAGGAAAGGCTATGCGCTGTCATGTGATTTCTTCAATTTGATTCTTGAGAGGATTGTTCAAAACTCACGAGCTAACACCAGAAGCACAATTTTCCAAAAATCATACAACTACAACTGAATCGTACAACTACCAGCTAACCCCGACGATATTGACATCATTGTTAGGACCCAACGTGATGTCATAGTCACGTTTGCTAGTATATAGAAGGAATCGGCAAAAACGGGCTTAGCAGTAAATGAAGCCAAGACGAAGTATATGCTGTCTACACGAAAGGACACACAACCTCGACGAATTGGACAGAACATCTCCATTGACAGATATAACTTTGAGGTAGTACGGGACTTTGTCTATCTCGGCTCCGCTATTAACTCTGACAACAACATCTCGTCAGAAATTAAACGAAAAATTACTCTTGCCAACCGCATTTCTTCGGGCTAAGAAGGCAACCCTGATCATCCCAGTCTTGCTATACGGCGCTGAAGCATGGACCGTCTCAACAGTGGATGAAGAAATCCATGGTCGATATGAGATGAAAATTCTTAGAAAAATCTTCGGTCCCGTTTGCGTTGACGGGCTATGGAGACGAAGATTCAACCAATAACTGGTAAAAAAAACTCCGCATTCGACGTTTAAGATCGCTAGTACATGTAGAACGAATGGACACCAATACTCCGGCTCGCGGAGTCATCGATTCCCAGCCAGACGTCGGACGCAGTAGAGGAAGACATCGCCTTAAGTAACGCGAACAAGTAGAAACCGCCCTCAACCAACTTGGAGTTCGCAACTTGATGCAGTTAGCGCCGCTTGAAGTAAAAGTAATATTGGTTCTGATTTTGTGTCGTCGTATAAAAAATATTTGGTATCGGAAATGCCCAATTTTTCGATTTGAAATTGGGACCAGGCATGTTGGTTGCGGTTTTGAGTCAGACAAAGTAAACATTTAATGCCAGATGTATGTATCAGTTAATTAGTGAGTGTCTAAAATGTCTCGAAATACTAAAAACCCAAAATCCCAAAAACCCAAAAACCCGAAAACCCAAAACCTTAAAATACCGAAAATCAAAATCTTAAAAAACCCAAATCCGAGAATCCAAAATGTCGAAAACCCAAAATCTCGTAAATCTAAAACCCCGAAAACCCCGAAAACCCATAATCCAAAAAACCTAAAGTCCCAGAAACTCAAAAACTTAAAATACCGAAACCAAAAAATCTCGAAAATCCGTAAATCAAAAAAGGAGTGGAAAAGAGCGACGCGAAATCAACTGCCTCGGATTCACCTGCTTACTTTCAAGAACAGCGGCGATGTTTTCGGCAGATATTGCATTTGGTCAACGTACTGGTGTTGGTCTATCGGTGAACCAGTGGACTCAAATATGCCACACACTGCTATAAGTCCTCTCGGTAAGGCGATTATGTCGACAGAAATGGGCGAAGCTCACGGAACCTAGCATGAACAGATGAATTTTATCATTTGCACGTGTGATTGAATGCTATGTCCGTCCATCGTTACTTGACAAAACAGACTGAAAAAATGACAGCCAACTTGAGAGATATACCTTCAACAATATGGCCGCTATCAAGGTCGGAAGGCCCTATTGGAAGACCCTATAGATACCAAACAAGGCTCTTCTATGAGCGCCCTAGAAGGAAGAATTTATAAAAAAACTGGGACGAAACCAGAACAAGGTAGTTCTCTGATACTGGGTCACTCAAAGGGTTCCCGATTCATTTAGGTTCCCTACTACTTGACAGCCTCTCATAGTGTTCGATCCTGGGCACTTTGATTCCAGTGATTCAGCGCTCTGGCATACGCGATTTCGGTATTCCTTATCACCTTAAACCTTAAGACTGGGATTTGGAGACTTTGTTGTCTTGAGCATTATTGCGCAAAAGATCTGCGTAAGTGATCTATCCACATCCTCATCTTGGTTCAGCTCAAAAAGTAAGGGGTTGTATCTTCTCCTCCTTTCGCGTTTTCTGCATACATGTCCGAAAATTCAAATGTTCGGCTAACAGCTCCGCTTTCCTTCTTATTATCCATTACTTAGCACTGTAAATTAGGACTGATAGGATAAGTGACCATTCGAGAAAAAAATTGTACCTTCGAGTTACAAGATTCGATGCGATTTGTTTTGCTATAACAAAGAAGCATCGGTTTTGAGGAGTCAGTGTTCGTTGTATCTCAACTTAGGTATTGGTATTGACTCCGGGGTATGTGAACTCTTTATCTGTCTCTAAATGATTGCTATCAAAAGTGACACTCTATCTAAGGTTGAACAACAACAGTACTTTGGTTGTAGATGGATACCGAAACTCGACTAGGTGTTACTGCGAACTAATCGTATTCCGGTACCCATACGGTATCCCTGTACGCAGTTCCTAGAAAAATTAAAATAAGTATGGTAGATACAGCCTTGCCAGCTGCGCTATATTTCGAAAACTCAGTATTTCTATACCACGACAACAAATTCTTTGAAAATCCAATGACTTAGTTATTCATCATTCACACAATTAATTAAACAAATGTTATGTCTCCGAAATTCCACCATTATATCTTCCCAATTTGTCCCGTCAACCATCCTACAATCTACTACAATTCCATGAAAATGGTACTTAATCTCATTATGTTATCAAAAGAACTTCACAGAATCATGAAGGGCTAATATTTCATAGGCAACTACTCACCATAAACCATCATCACGTTCACATAAAATTTCACTTCCTTACATAATACCTGTCAACTTTATCCCATTCACATAGTTAGGGCAACTTAATTAGTGGTTTCAGGATACTTATACGTTATATCATGCAACGCAGGAGGAAAAGTATTGCACGCATTACCTTCACGCACGAACATTAATTCATTTGATTATACGGTAAAGTTTCTCCTCTGCTCCTTTAGTTGGAACATGAGCAAGTTTCCTCCGAAGATTGGGTAATTAGGTTTTCTTAGTACATATACCCAGCAAACCCTTAGTTCCTGTGCTGCACGCCTCTTCGCGGCGGTTTCATTGTTTTCATTAGTCAGTGCTTCTAGTATGAAATATTTCGTACTTTTCAACAATAGTAACTGAAACTGAAGGGGGTTTGACGGAAGAGGGGTTTGGTACAAAAATGAGGCTTTAAATCAACCTAACTAACCTGTAAGCAGTTATTGGAAAAGAAATTAAATATTTCAACACTCTTGAGGGCTTACACTTGTTAAAATGCGATTCCCCGTCCGCAGGGAAGAGGTCAATAGAAACCGCTGGTGACGATGAATTCGATGAATTAAGGCCGCCGCATTTAATCGAGAGGTTTTGGTAACCATAAGTGTGACCGCATTTTATTGATTCAGTTGAGGCTCGAAATGAGATATTATGGTTGCACATCAAACGTCTTTATTAAGAGCCTTATTGCCACAACCGCATTTTATATCAGTGGGTATATGAAAGGACATCGCTGGTGGTTTATTAGTCAAGTAGCAGGAATGCTTTAAGTCTCTTGTATTACTAAAATCAAAGGAAATTTAAAATTGAATATCTAGAATAAACCCCACACCTATCGTTTGAACTTTTCTAGATCTACCTATTGCAGTAGGTCTGTACAATATATCAACCAAACTTCGTCGTCTGAAAAAATAATTGTCGTGTGTCATCCTTAACAACAAACTACACCCACATTGAGCGTCAAGGAAGGCTTCCACCCAGAGCTCAGTGGAAGAGAAACGAAGGAGTTAAAGATTTCGACACGGTCGTCTACACCGACGGACTTAAGATGATCTGTGGTGTGGGGTCCGGATTCTACTCGGAATCACCGAAAATGTCAGTGTCATAGCGCCTACCGGATTTTGTTGGTCTATTCCAAGCGAAACGTCTGGTTATCCGAGAGGTTTGCACACAGCTGGGGCGTGACACTACAGAAAAGCAAAACTAAAGCCATCAACTGGGCTACCATATTCTCCAAGCTGGTACAGGAATGCCAGAGTGAAATTGCCCATCTGGGCGAATGCTTCACGGTCTCACTTCTCTGGGTCCCAGGGCTAAGTGACATTGAAAGCAACGGGCGTGCAGACGAACTGCTCAGGTCAGACTCAGCTCTAGACGGCTAACTTGCGGCAAGGGTCCATATCCCGCTAGGTTCGGTTAAGAGACAAATCAACTCATACTTCCTGAAGAAAACCGACCCCAAATTGCATCATATCGAGGATAAAATATGATCTTCCTTCAACGAAACAAAAACAGAGCAAACGACCTACTGAATATAGCCCGCCCAGGCGAAGATATCGCAAGACTTACGGCGATAATTTTGGGGCGCTGGCTAATTGGAGACCATGCGGCCAAGCTAGACATGTCATACAAACCCCAATGACACATTTGCGGGAACACAAATAAGAGCGAAACCGACTCCCATTTCATCTGCAAATCTCTGGCACTAGCATGCATTTGACCAACCATTCTTCGACAACTTTAGCGACATCTCGTGTAATATGATAAAAGATCTTATCCTTTGTCTAAACCTCACAGGCTGGATCTAGATACCGATTGTATCACATCCTCAATAAACATCATAAAAAGGTCACACGAATAATGGTGGTTACAAAAAGGCACATTAGTACTACCGCCACCTCTACCTACCTACCTACCATACTTAACTACTTACAGTCCAGGATTACCCTGGGCCTCAGCCAACATGACTCTTTAATTACCCTGGTCCTTAGGTTACTGTCATCAGTTGCACACTTCAAGTTAGTGGAAGTCGGTTTATACTTGTACGCGCAACTTAAGACGATGTCTTCCTCTAACAAGTCTAATCTCTAACCTCTAATCAAAGACTCTGCGAGTGGAAATATTCGCATTACAGTTCAAGGTTGATGTCGTGGGTGCAGAAGGCTAATGATTAGTGCGTTGGACTTATAGCCGCGTTTTATCGAGGTTCAAATCCCGAAAGGTGACAACGTCTAATTTTTTTCACTTGCGAAAGTCTGACAACTACTCACTGTCATGAGAAGCTTCTCAAATTTCCTTTTCGGATTTGTCGTTTAACACGAGGTCCTCAAATGGAGGGAGAAGCTAGGTGTGAAGCAGTAATGCAGAAGGGTGCAGAAGGCTAATGATGCGTTGGACTTATAGCCGCGTTTTATCGAGGTTCAAATCCCGAAAGGTGACAACGTCTAATTTTTTTCACTTGCGAAAGTGAAAAAAATTGTCGGATTTGTCGTTAAGCACGAGGCCCTCAAATGAAGGGAGAAGCTAGGTGTGAAGCAGTAATGCCAGATATATTTATACAGCTCGTATCATCGTCTCTATCAGCCAGTCAACGCAAACGGGACCGCAAATTTTTTTAGGAATTTTTCTCTCAAAATAAACAACGAATTTTGCGTGAATAGAGGACTCTGCTAGCTAGAATTTTGGTCTCCTTAGCACTATATGTCCAATCCATCTTAGATTTTCAATTAAGAAATTTATTTCTATGTCCCTGTACAGCTCTTTAAGTTAGGTGGCCATGGCTCAGAGGAATGCTTAGTTGACTGCTAAGCCAAACGCTGCAGGTTCAAGCCCCAGCTTCGGCAGCATTTGTTTTCTACAAAAAATGCCAGCTTATCTGAGGCCACCTGTGCGATGATATGAAACAAATTAAATCTATGTTTCCCCTCTTCTGTGCCACGTAGGTTTATATTATATGGCGTTCCCTTCTATGTGTCTATCTGTCTCTCTCTGTTGTATTAATGTCTTGATCTGTCCCAGCCGATGGCCTCAGTCGCCATTGCTGTTACGTGTCTGTAGTTCGTTGCATTCATGTGCGAAGTACTGTGATCTCAATGTCAATGTCAAATCTCTTGAAGTTATTAGTTGAACTTGAAAGAATTTTGCGCTCAAAAACGCCAAGGATTTCTTCATCGGCTTTGGATTAAACCGATGAGAAGCCTGATCGGAGAAGGGATGATCAGAGTTTTATAGGATTGTGACATTCTGTCCAATTCATCGATTTTGTGTGTTCTTTCGTGTTGGCAGCATATACTTAATCTTACCCTCATATACTGCTAAACTGTTATAAATGCAAACGTGGCTATGACATCACGTTGAGTACGACCAATGATGTCAATAACGTCGGCGTATGCTAGCGGTTGCACAAACTTTTGGTCAATTTTGCCTTTATCTCGGGAGTTTTTTACAATCCGCTCAAAAATCAGATTGAATAAGTCACATGACAGCGCATCGCCCTATCTATTGTCATCCTAAATAGAGGACCGTAGTATAGTTCGTCTCTATAAATGTTATCGTAAGTGGCTTTGAAATCGATGAATAGGTGCTGGGTACTGATTTGGAGTTTTTGTCATTTTGTTGCGTCGACCTTCTGTACCTGTTGGGACGGTGCTGGCATACTTGATCTCTCTTAGCTCGTCGGTGGGTGTGGGACTTGACCCTTGGCCTAGCACAACAAAAAAAAAAAACATTTTCTCATAACCCTCCCTACCATGGTTGGTTACTATACTCGCCTAAGTAACCCCCTTTTTCAGGGCTTCTCCAGCATCTGTCGAAGTGTGATTTGACGAGTTGTATACTTTCGAGTCCTAAAACCACACTGATAAGGTCCGGTAAAACTTGCTAACATCATTCCTTGAGTGGTAACTTTTTTTCTGTCTGAAAAGCTAGTGTTCTTCCATCCTTTTTTGCCTTGATGGGTCGGTGCTGGCATGTTTGATCTCTCTTAGCTCGTCGGTGGGTGTGGGACTTGACCCTTGGCCTAGCACAACAAAAAAAATCATTTTCTCATAACCCTCCCTACCATGGTTGGTTGCTATACTCGCCTAAGTAACCCCATTTTTCAGGGCTTCTCTAGCATCTGTCGAAGTGTGAAGATTTGACGAGTTGTATACTTTCGAGTCCTAAAACCACACTGATAAGGTCCGGTAAAACTTATTAACATCATTCCTTCAGTGGTAACTTTTTTTCTGTCTGAAAAGCTAGTGTTCTTCCATCCTTTTTTGCCTTGATGGGTCGGTGCTGGCATGTTTGATCTCTCTTAGCTCGTCGGTGGGTGTGGGACTTGACCCTTGGCCTAGCACAACAAAAAAAAATCATTTTCTCATAACCCTCCCTACCATGGTTGGTTGCTATACTCGCCTAAGTAACCCCCTTTTTCAGGGCTTCTCTAGCATCTGTCGAAGTGTGAAGATTTGACGAGTTGTATACTTTCGAGTCCTAAAACCACACTGATAAGGTCCGGTAAAACTTGTTAACATCATTCCTTGAGTGGTAACTTTTTTTCTGTCTGAAAAGCTAGTGTTCTTCCATCCTTTTTTGCCTTGATGGGTCGGTGCTGGCATGCTTGATCTCTCTTAGCTCGTCGCTGGGTGTGGGACTTGACCCTTGGCCTAGCACAACAAAAAAAATCATTTTCTCATAACCCTCCCTACCATGGTTGGTTGCTATACTCGCCTAAGTAACCCCCTTTTTTCAGGGCTTCTCCAGCATCTGTCGAAGTGTGAAGATTTGACGAGTTGTATACTTTCGAGTCCTAAAACCACACTGATAAGGTCAGGTAAAACTTGCTAACATCATTCCTTGAGTGGTAACTTTTTTTCTGTCTGAAAAGCTAGTGTTCTTCCATCCTTTTTTGCCTTGATGGGTCGGTGCTGGCATGCTTGATCTCTCTTAGCTCGTCGGTGGGTGTGGGACTTGACCCTTGGCCTAGCACAACAAAAAAAAATCATTTTCTCATAACCCTCCCTACCATGGTTGGATGCTATACTCGCCTAAGTAACCCCCTTTTTTCAGGGCTTCTCCAGCATCTGTCGAAGTGTGATTTGACGAGTTGTATACTTTCGAGTCCTAAAACCACACTGATAAGGTCCGGTAAAACTTGCTAACATCATTCCTTGAGTGGTAACTTTTTTTCTGTCTGAAAAGCTAGTGTTCTTCCATCCTTTTTTGCCTTGATGACTCGTATTTACCTGCAGTTTAGCCTATTGCAGCGCTCGTTCTTGGCTGCGAGCATCTGTCGGTACTCTTCACAAAACTAGGGCTGATCTTATGGCTTTTTGATATCTTTGCCATTGTTCGTCGACATGAGATGCTGGTGGTAATATAGAGTTCTGCAAAGGACTTGCGGTCTCTTGTGGTTACGGTCCTTTCGACATTAAATTGTTGCACAGTATTTCTGATTTGTTGTGGCATGGTAGATATCCGAATTATTACCTTGGCTGCAACAAGGTATTGACAGGCTAAGTGGCGCGATTGTCTAGGTTCGATTCCCAGTCGTAGCAACACCTAAATTATTTTTTCACTGTGCCTCCTCTCGTGATGATCTGACAAATCATCCGAGTAGTATCAATTGTCAAGAAATGTTTATCTCGAATTCGCTGTTTGGAGTCGGCATAAAACAGGAACTCAAATCATCGTGCAGAAGTACGCACGCACACATGAGTGGGTGAGAGAAAGCTCGGCTCTGAGTACTAACGAGCCTGTTGCGCCTAAATTTGTAACAACAAGGTATAAGTCCGTTTTGCAACAAGGTATAAGTCCGTTTCGATGGTGGCCCCACGGAATGTTCGGACATACATACTCTTGTCTCGTGCAATTGGTTCATTTGACTGGGCGTTTGTTGTCTGGAGAACCGGTGTCCCTTTATGTATATCGGTAAGAGTAAGAGTGTGCTGACTATGGTGGCATTTCGTTCCGTTCATTAAGTCAAAGTCCGTTGACAAAAGTGTTGCCCTTTAGGCGGTGTTTTCCGATAAT
This sequence comes from Rhingia rostrata, assembly GCA_949824845.1. Lineage (NCBI taxonomy): Eukaryota > Metazoa > Arthropoda > Insecta > Diptera > Syrphidae > Rhingia > Rhingia rostrata. The sequence goes on along the minus strand of OX463755.1, from coordinate 175,512,162 downwards.
ACTACCTTTTCGTTTAAATCTCCCAGCACGATTTCAGCATCGCACTTGGATAGAGGCTCATAGGTTTTTTCAAGAAGCTCGAAGAAACAGCTTTTCGTTTTATCATCTTTTTCTCCGTCGAAGAGTGAGCACATATAAGGCTTGTTTTAGAGAATTTGGCTTTGACGCGGGTTATAACAATGCGTTCGCGAATGTCTTGAAAACATAAGACTTCTTGCCTAAGTTTGCTTTCATCAAATCTACATCCGTATCGTCGCTGAGTTCAACATCGTAACTCAGTAGTCGCTCATAGATTTTGTCAAGGAGTTCATGGAGGCAGTCCTAAGCTATATCATCTTTTTCCTATGTTGGGGCGTGAGCGCATATAAGGCGTATGTTATCAAATTCGGCCTTGATGCGGATTGTTACAATGCGTTCGCTAATGTCGTGGAAACATAAGACTTCTAGCCTAAGTCTGGCACTTATAACAAATCCGCATCCGAATAGTCGCTGTTTCTGCTCACTAAAACACGGTCCGTAGTATTAGTCACAGTTTTTCATCCTCTTGTTGCCCGATCCATTCCATCGTATTACCAGGATGGCAGTAATGTTTGCTTTTTAGCAGCTAAGGGCTTCCTCATGTTGTTTGGTTCGATTCGGTTTCGGTTCATCCGGCATCATTTCAGTTCAAGGGGCCTGACTTACCCTTGAGATTCCTAGATGATATGGTTTCCGAATATGAAACTCAAATATGCTATTTACTTTGTCCATTCTAACTGAGGCTGTAGTCTCCACCGTTGACTCATTTTTCTAAGTTCTTTCACTGACTCCTTGAAAAGGAATATGTGTTTTAGTGTGAGTACGCGTCTTAATCCAGCTCTCATCTGTTGCCATCAAAACCTTACATATGGAATGAGACACTTTCTACAGTCAATGTACTCAACAGTCGCAACGTGAAGAGACTGAGAGTCGGCTAGGCAAAAACATAAGATTTCATATAATCGCATTGCCTACCATTTGACTCCACATCTTCGGTTTGATAGCCAATAATCGCTGAACTGGTTAATTGCTTCTACATATCATTGGTCCTTACCATCCTTCATTGTTCCAATCCATGTCAAAAATTTCCATGCCAATTCCAAAATGATTAATCCACTCCTAGAAAAAAGTTCTTCAAAATCAAATGCGAGATTAGCTCAGTTCACTAACCTTCACCGTTATTGTTCAATGAACCATCATTTCTGACGTTTTAACGGCATGTGAATGTGAACAACCTGTCACATGCAAACTCTCATTAGCTACAATCCTAGAAAACTGTCAACAAACAATTTTATATCCACAATTAATGTCAACATCATATTTGATTTTGAAGAATATAAATCATTGTACCGCTAGCTGGCAGGATGCCAACACATTCTCATAATATTGAAAACGATACCGTTCTCTGTGAACACATCCATTACACCTCCACTAAGAGGCATCATTCAGTGGAAACATAATGTGAAACTATAACCAAGAGCGGCGACATGTGTTAACGTTGGCATTGAAACTTCATTCTGACAGATTACATTCGTAGTATATGAACACCCAACGGTAAAAAAACACTCACAACAGTTTCACTAAAGACTGACATCCCCATCCATTTTTTTTTTTTTTTTTGTTTCATAAATAGTGAGCTCGCATTTTGCTCGCCTCGTATACCAGACAGACAGCCTGAGAACAGACAAGTAGAGACGAGCGAATAGTTTTGCTCCTTTAAAAGTTGTCACGACATCTGGCTGGCTATTGTACATGACGTATGATGCAACATGCAACTCCTTCTGTCATTATCAGTCTGAAGTGCATTATATGACTGGTTGTTTATTACTCGCCAGTCAAAGTGCATTTTTTCATCTTTTATTCGTAACAAAAACAAAAAATCGTCCTTTGTGATCTACATGTCAAACGAAGAAGACGTGCTTCTTATGTCGCTTTGGTATTGTTGGGATTTCCATAAGGATTCTGTTTGTTTTTTTTTTTCTAATTTGAATTCCAATGTCTGGATGACAATGATGTGCACATTACTATTGTGAGAAATAGTTGAAGACAAAGGCAAAGTTTATTGCACTAGGAAGACTGTAACAATAAAAGGACTTTCTGAGAATGACGTTAAGGGTGGGGGAAAAAAAAACTCCTTTCTAAGGAAGGCGGTTGAAATGGTTTTTTTTTTTTGCTTTTCATTCATGTGACCAAATTTGGCACTGATTGTCCCTTTACCATAACACCTGAAAATACACCACCAACTTGTACATCGGCATAATATAGGACACCAACCGACATACATACATCTACAACACGAGACATTACCAAGGAGGACTAATTCTAGACCAAGTCTGACCTTAATTAAATCTGCCCAAAACGAATGGTAATCCACCCCCATAAGGTTGAGTAGCAGGGATTTGTGCAGAAATCCTTTGGAGAAGCCAAATCCTTATTTCAGAAGAAAATTTCGTTGTATTTTCCTGGCTAGGATCTTGTGTGGACTTTTTTTTTTTGTTGGTTTTGTCATAAGGATTACTGCGTCCAATTATGTCTTAACTGTCGGTTTATTACAATTGCGCGGTACATAAAAGCCCACAAGATTAGCTTTATATGGTCTGGGGGAAGGAATGTATTTGACTATAGGGATGATGATGTAGATGAGGATGAGGGGTTAGCAAAAGTGTCAACAAAATAATTAATCAGATGTAAAGCTAGTTAGCCATGAGCTATTGTTTGTTTGGTGGACGCAGGTGGAGGCTATGAAGGATATTGCAGGATAATTGTATGTACGTTACCGGAAGGTAATAAACAAAGTTTACGGAAATCTACCTTAAGGTGTTGGCAGGTGTCCGTACGGTGATGGTAGATTTTATAAGGATTTCCCTAAAAAAAAAACGAACGGAAACCTAAAAATACTCGCCCTTCATTGAGGGCCAAGGATTTAATTGCCGGCAAGGAAATGGTAAAAACTATAATTCGCATTCGTTTGGTGAAAAGTGGGTTTCTATGCAATGGGGGAGCAATTTAATTGCCTCTTGGCACGCATCGGATTTTGAAGTCAATTTGCAATAGGCTTTGGGAGAGTGTGAGGATTTTCAAGGACAAGCTGGTTGAATCGTTATGGATTCGCCGGCATATTAAGTCGATAAGTATGAATTTAAATTGGCGGAGTTTTGAAACAAAGTTGTTGGCTATTGTTAGTTTGTGGATAATTGTGGACTTTAATGGTTTGTAGCAATAGAATGATGATGGAGAAGTTTCAGGCGTATCCTTGAAATGCTCAGAAATTGCTTATTTCGTTATTGCATTGATTGTGGATAGCTTTGGAAAAGCGTTATTACAATTGCAATAGAGAACATTTGGATATTCGAATAGATCTGAGGTAATTTCTAACGTGTTTGTAAAAGAAGGAAATAAATTGTATCTCCAAGGCTACTTTATCTCCACTATGACTATTATATTTCCAAGACTTGCATTTTTTTCCCCATGTTGAGTAATTGTTACGATACCGCCAAGAGCTTCGAAAAGGACTGATTATCGATGCATATGCTTACTTACTTACTTAAGTTGCGGTACAGTTCGGAATGAACCTGGACCTCAACCAAATGCCTCTCCAATTATGACATCACCAATATTGCCTTTCCAATATTGACATCATCCTACCAATGATGTCAATATCGGCGTAGTTGTACCGACTCTTGGAAGATTTTGCCTCTGGTGTTGGATCGGAAGTCTTGCGCAATCCTCCAAGAATCAAATTGAGGAAGTCATATGGCAACGCATCGCCCTCCCTAAATCCTTTTTTGGACTCACGTTGAGTCTTACCAATGATGTCAATATCGTCGGCGTAGTTGCACCGGCTTTTGAAAGATTTCGCCTCTGGTGTTGGATCGGGAATTTTGCACAATCCTTCAAGAATCAAATTGAGGAAGTCACATGGCAACGCATCCCTGCCTAAATCCTTTTTTGGACTCACGTTGAGTCTTACCAATGATGTCAATATCGTCGGCGTAGTTGCACCGACTTTTGGAAGATTTTGCCTCTGGTGTTGGATCGGGAATTTTGCGCAATCCTCCAAGAATCAAATTGAGGAAGTCACATGGCAACGCATCCCTGCCTAAATCCTTTTTTGGGCTCACGTTGAGTCCTACCAACGATGTCAATATCGTCGGCGTAGTTGCACCGACTTTTGAAAGATTGTGCCTCTGGTGTTGGATCGGGAGTTTTGCACAATCCTCCAAGAATCAAATTGAAGAAGTCACATGGCAACGCATCGCCCTAAATTCTTTTTTGGTATGGAATATATCGGTGAGGTCGTTTCCGACCCTGATGGAGCAGCGAGAATTCTCCATCGTCATCCTACACAAACGGAGGACTTTGGGCGGTATACCATAACTAGACATGGCTCTGTATAGTCCGTCTCTATTAATGCTGTCCTATGTACAAGGTGGGGCAAAAGAAGTCATCCGATGTTGTCGCCACCTTCAGAATATCGGTTGTGGCTCGCGCAGTGTGTGCCATTACTCCGTCCTGTTGGAACCACATGTCCCCCAGTCCACATTCGTCCATTGCGGCAGAAAAAACTCGGTTAACATGGCCCTATAGCGCAGACCTTGCGCTGTTGTCGTTTGACCATCGGCGTTCTCGCAAAAAAAATGGACCGATCGCACTCCTCCAGCGTGAACAGCACACCACGCAGTAACTTTGAGCGTGTGTAATGGCTCCTTGTGCATAACTCGTGGATTTTCGGTCCCCCAGAAGCGATTTCTTGTTCACGTACCCGCTGAGGTGGAAATGAGCCTCATCGCTCATTATGATTTTAGTCGAAAAATCGTCCACTTCGTCCTCGAGATTGAGGATGGCTTGGGCGTAGGTCACCCTCGTCACATGCGCAATTCTTTGACCACAATAGGCACGACCGGGTGATGGCCACTTGCGTGGCACAGCGCCTGGTTGATGTTTCCCGCGACAGCTCGACATCCTCGGCAACAGCGGCGATGTTATCGACACAACGGGCGCTCCGGGGCCGGCCACTCTTGGCAACGTCTCGTATGGTCCCATACTCTTTAAGGTTGGTGGCCAAACGATGAAGTATATGCGCAGTCGGTGTCGGATGGCCGGGGAATCGGCGACGGAATCCGCGCTGCTCTTACACTACACACGAATTGTTACGCAAAAAATAGACACTATTATTCCGCGTTTTTTTTTAACTTTTAAACTCATTTTTTATTTACTTAAAATATTAACTTACTACTAGACAAAAATGCTTAAATCTAACTTATCAATAACTGGTTTACTTAATCTAACTTATCGGCCCTTAGTGGGCGCTGTAAGCTTATATTTAGCTGTTTTATTTTGCCTTTAGGCTTAGATTTGTCGGTTTTTTTGGTTTTATATTTAATTTTAATTTACAAAGAAAAAAATTAAGACTTTGTTTAGTGACTTTTTTTTGTTTTATATAAAAGCTTATTCTAGATTATATATAACTTAAGACTACTTAAACTACTTAAGCCTAACTTAAGACTACTTAAACCTAACTTAAGACTACTTAACTACTTAAACCTAACTTAATTATAATCGGGGTGGCGAGCCCTCGTTGCGCATGCCCCGAGGGGTCACCATCCTGATTGCGTCTTTCGGCCCCACAGCAGCCTGCGTTCAACCATATTGTACGCCAATATGGTGCACAAGCCCCGCCCCAGACCTTGTTCCTAATTTAAAATCTTACCTATGGAGTTGGACTAAAAGTCCGCAAAGTCCTGAGGAAGTGCAGAATCACCTTCCTCATATAGCCACCAGAATTCAGTGCGCTGTTTTGCAGCATCGATCCTATCGCGATCCGATACCACCGTGCTAAAGCGGAGGAGCTCCGGAGCATTGTCGACGTACCCGTCGCGGATTAGCCGTTTGTCCCGCGCGTCACGATAGCGGTGGTATAAAACCGGGATACCGTTCCTGTGTTGTACTGACCCTAACGAATCGATGTAAATGAATGCCTCTGGTGAAATAAAGCCCGACAAGGGGAGCAAATCGAAATCGTCAAACAGTATAAGTATCTTGGAGTTGTGATTACCCCCAACTTGAACATGAACATACACCTTAAGATTAAACTTGCAGAAGCTAAAAGGGCAATTTGTGCGGTTTGGGGAAAGTATATTAATAATAAAAATATCTCGCACATATCTAAACAAAAAATATTTCGGGCTACAGCAACTTCGATCCTCCTATATGCATCGCAAGTTTGGGGATACTGCTCATTTGAAGTCGTAGAAAAATTTTTACGGTTTTTTATCAGGAGAATTTTTAGATTACCGAGTAGCTGCCCCAACTACATGATATACTTGGAAACGGGATTGGCACCACTTTTTCTGGATACACTCAAATTCCATTTCGATTATATCATAAAAGTCATGGCAATGAATCCAGAACGCCTGCCCAGAATAGTGATTTCCTCAATGCTACGATATAAAGTCAAATGTGTTCAAGAGTGGCAAGTTCTAGGATTGGAATGCGGTTATGACTTTTCAGTTAGACCAAACGAACAATCGAGTCTACTAAAACAAAAATTTAACTACTTATTGGAGAAAACGGGCCGACGAATCTACGATACTTTAGTAAACGAAGCACAGTCATCGCAATACAGAGCTTACTATAGTCGATTGGAGCATCATTTACAGTCTAGGACATATTTTTTGATCAGCAATTCCACTGATAAGATAAGCACAATCTTTAAAATAAGAGGAGAACTTCTTAATCTAAATTTTATACCGCACCGTGCCGAACTACCAATTTTATGCAACCTGTGCAACCTAAAGGAGCGTGAGGATGTTTTCCACTTCATCGCGAGATGTCCCGTACTAAAAGAATTTCGCTTCATTTTCTTTGGTGTACAGGTGCTTGATTTAGACGAAGCAATGAGTATCCTTAATGGCGAAAGAGGTTGGGACCTTCTGTACAACTATACCGTAAACGCAATGCGGTACAGAAATTGTATAATAGATGAAAGCTTTTAACTTCAGCACATTAAGAACTGTCTTTGTTTTTTCTAATTTATATGTGTAAAATCTAAAATTAAACAAAATAAAACAAATATCTAAGCAAATAATGTCATACTGGTAGACGGCTCAAAAGCCAAACCATAGAGACTAAGATTGTATGAAATATGAAATAAGAAAGAAATAAAAATAGTCGATTTAACTAACTAACTAAAGCCCGATATGAGCGTGCTCTCCATGTATAAAGCATTGGGGTATTAAGCCCCAAAGATCAGGCTGTTGCCGCTAGCCATCGCCCTTGCAGCGTGCCTTGGCGTTACCTTAATCGGGAAATTGTCAATTCTATTCAACTGAGCCCCATTGTATAGAACCTCGTTGGGATAATATTTTATGTACTCGGAGTCCGTCGTTCGGTACAATCCTAAGCAGGATCGGAGACACCGCCTCTCAAACAGCCGTATCTTTTCCATGTAGGCTGGTGCCACATTGAACCACACGGGACAACCGTAAGCGATGATCGGCCTTATGAGGGCCATGTAGTGACTTTCACCCTTAAATCAAGTTGACTGCTATGAAACAATCTTCTTGTCAGAGCATAAGCCCCCCTAGCCCTGGCCAGACAAGCATCCACATTTTTATAAAAATACAGAAACTTGTCAAGCCAGATGCCAAGGTATTTGACTTTACTTCTCACCGCCAACGGCCGTCCATGCTGTCCCATGATACACAATTTTTTTCCAGTTTTTGTTGGTATCCCTAGAAGCCCTATGCAATGGAGTCCTGAACAGAATCGTTTCGGTTTATATGAAATTGATCTTCAATTTCCAATCATCGCAATATCCCTTAATGTGATCAAAGTCACGTTGGAAAAGTGTGTTGATGACCTCGATTTTCGAACCTGATCTGTACGCCACTAGATCATCTGCGTACGCTATAGCGTGTCTGAGAGAACCTACAAGATCACTTGTATAAATGTTAAACAATATCGGGTAGTCTATTATTCCGCGTTCTTGGGGAGTGTGTCGCTCCATTGCTTGTTCACTTGTATTCTACATCTGTCTGGTCCACAAATGTAGAACCTGATTTTACATTGGCGGCCAAAAATAGAGCATCTCCCAATAGGATGATCTATTTGGCCGACCTTGTACCTTTGGAACCGATATATAGGTGGTGGGTGTCGATTTAGACTTCTTGGGTCTTTGTCCAGGATCTGCTGATGTGTGAAAATTTGAGCGGTTGTGAACTTACCTTGCCTTAAACCACACTGATTAGGGTCGATCTGGTTGTTGGTAAACGGTTTCAGGCGTTCACATATTTCGGCAGATAGGATTTCGTAGGCGATGCTGAGGAGACTTATGCCTCTGTAGTTGGCGCGGATTAGAGGGTCTCCTTTTTTGTATATAGAGCAAATGATGCTGCGGTTCTACTCTTTAGGCATCCCTTCTTCCAACTGAGTTTGGATTATGAGTTGGTGGATGTTACTTACCAAGTCATCTCCGCCGGCTTTGTAAGGCTCATCGGGAAGGCCGTCATTTCCGGCGGCCCTATTACGCTTGAGTTTCGATATTGCTATGTTCACTTCACTCAGGTCGGGTGGTTGGTAGGTAGTTGTCGCTTCGTTGCCAATATTGAATTTTGTTCGTTCTGCCTGACAGCGATATGTTGTTTGTCATCGCTGTTTAACGCCGAGCAGTTAGACTTCGATTCAAAATCGTCAAGCGGGACAAAATTTAATGAAATCACTAGACCCCAAATCAAAGTCATCTAAATCGAATTACCAGCAATAACCAAGTCTGAAAATGTTTCTCAATTTTCTGCAGATTATTTTAAATTAAAAGTTCGTGTCCATTGCAACAAATTTGAAATTCGTGTTCATTGCTACTACCAAATGCAGCTCACGTGCATTAGGCAAAGCTACTAAGCGCTAACATTTAAATTGGATTATCACATAATAAACTGAACTGAACTGAAATGCATGTATGTGTGCGATTTACATGTGCATGATATGTACCATTGAGCATCAAAAAAAAAAAAACATTGCAACATGATATTTAAAGCAAATTGCAATTGTATCCTTGCATGCTTGCATGGATAAGTCAATTTTACAAGCTAACCATAGCTTTGGCAAAGCGTTAATTCATTACATGCTTACATAAGTCATGTTAAGCTAATGTCGTTCTTTTCAATTGTATCTTTTTCAATATCAGCATTGAAATGTTTACTTTAGAAAACGTACTCTCTGTTGCTCCCAGCTGAATTTCCCTGCATAATGTCTCAAACAGAATTCTACCCAAACAATAGACTGCAAAAATGCACAATCACCGCGCACAACTTCCAGATCAATGAACGGCCAATCAAACTGAACACATTGCTGGAGACAGATGCCCGCATTCAGTATTTTGGATGACCGGACATTCTAAGAGGCTTACACTACCATAATGCAGCTAATTTAAGAATTCGGATATCCACCACCCAAGAACAAATCAGAAATAATTTGAAAAGATTCAATGTACAAAGGCTGCAGTCGCAAGAGACCAAGGCCTTCAAAAAACGCGTATCCCTTAACCTAACGATTAACAACATACGCACAGCCTGGCAACTGATGTGCTAGGTTTCTGGCACCCCCCAGCAACAAACCCATGATTTGATGAGAAATGCCAACAGATGCTCGCAGCCAAGAAAAAGGCATACAAGGCTAAGCTGCAGGTAAGGACGAGAGCTGCCATTGAGCTCTTTAGGTAGAGAAATAGGGAAGAACGACGTTTTCAGAATGAAGAAAAAAGAGCAAGAAGGGGTGGGATCGAGGACAAAGAGAGATGCCACTCAAGGACCGATGTTCGCAAGTATTACCAAAGTGTAAAACGTTAAAGAAAAGAATACAAGGCTCGAATAGAATCCTGTCAGGATGAACAACCAAATATCTTAGTTGAGACACAGTCAATACTGGGGATGTGGAAGGACCACTTCTGCAGACTGTTAAACGGCGATGACGAACCACAAGATTGGCAACGACAGCGAAAACTGCCAACCATCGACCTGAGTGAAGTGAGGAAAGCAATATCTAAGCTCAAGACTGAAGGGAATGACGGCGTTCCTGAGCTTAATAAAGCCGGTGGAGATTACTTGCAAATTAACATCCACAAACTATTGAACCAAATCTGGTCTGATGAAAGTATGCCTGATAAATGGAACCTCAGCATCGTTTGTCCGATCCACAAAAAAATTAGGGTCTTAAGCTACGGCGACTACAGAGGCATAAGTCTTCTCAATATGGCCTACAAGATCCCATCTGCAGTAATATGTGAACCCCTGAAACCATTCGCCAATAACCGGATCGGCCCTTATCAGGGTAGTTTAAGGGCAGGAAACCCCACAACTGATCAAATCTTACCTTTTCGGCAGATCCTGAAAAAAAACCCAAGAAATCCAAATCGATACCCACCACACCATCTATTCATCGATTTCAGAGCCGCATAAGACAGCATTTATAGAGACGAACTGTACAGAGCCATGTCTAGTTTTGGTATATTGCCCAAACTCTTTCGTTTGTGTAGGATGCCGATGTATAGTTCTCGCTGCTCCATCAGGGTCATAAACGTCCTCACCAACACATTCGATTACAAAATAGGATTTAGGCAAGGCGATGCACTTTCGTGTGCGTACCTCTTCAAATTGATTTTTGTGAGGAATGCACAAAACTTCCGAGCCAACACCAGAGGCACAATCTTTAAAAAATTCGGTGTAACTACTAGCATATTGGTCATTGGTCATCGTCATCGGGCGGACCAACGTGATGTCATGGACACGTTTGGAAGTAAAGAAAAGGATGCGACAAGAAATGGGTTTTGGCGTTAATGAGGGTAGGACTATCTATATGCTGTCAACACGAAAGGACACACAACATCGACGAATCGGACAGAACGCCACCCTTGACAGATATAACTTTGAGGTAGTATAAGACTTTGTCTAACTGGACTTCGCTTTTAACTCTGAAAACAACATCTCATCAGAAATTTAACGAAGAATTACTCTTGCCAGTCGTTGTTTCTTCGGGCTAAGAAGGCAATATAGTGGTAAAGCCCTCACTCGAACTATTCTAAGGAAATCCTATATAAGACCTTCGTCATCATAGACCTGTTCTACTGCGCTTAAGCATGGACAGTGTCAAAAAGTGACGATGAAATCCTTAGTGGATTCGAGAGGAAAATTCTTAGAAAAACCTTTGGTCCCGTTTGCGTTGACAAGCTATGGAGACGATTCAACTAAGAACTATACGAGCTGTACAATGACATACTCCTATGCAAAAAAAATCCGCATTGGACGCTTAAGAACGTTAGGATAGATCCAATGGACACCGATACATCAGCTCGCAGGGTCTTCGATTCCCTGCCAGACGTCGGACAAAGTAAATAAGACCTCGCCTTAAGGGCGCTCACAAGTAGAAATCGACATCAAAATTCTGCGTTGAAAAAAATAGAACACGCAGTCTTCCAGCTTAGGAAAATAGATAATTTTAGCAATAAGATTAACATCCGCCAATTCTCAACAAGCTGAACAACTACCAGACGTTGCAACCAACGCTATTTAGTTATAGACTTTGAAATTTTTTTACGTCGATTCAGGGGGCATTTCCCGCAGCTGGTTTATGGCGAAAGGGTGAAATTGCTGGTTCAAGTAGATTACCAGCAAAATTGTTCAAACTCGGAGGTGTTGAACTAGAAGTGTGCATGCAACAAACTCTTAGCAAAAGTCAAAATAAATGAAAGCATGTCCGATGGCGGCAGAATATCAACTCCATATTCTGAATCTATAAACAAAATCGATCCCAAGCCTTACCGACTACCTATGCATATTTTTACTAAACGTCGCATATAAAATCCTATCCAATGCCTTGTGCCTTTCCGCGAAACATTTATTCGTACTAGGCAAATCCTGGAAAAGACCAACTAGCCACATCATCTTTTCATCTTCAAATCCCAGCCTTCTGTTTCGAGACAAAAAAAAAAGACTTAACCTCCAGTGTAAGGAAAAGGCGATCGCGGATACAATATGCTCTTAGTGTCGAAGAGGATAAGATTCTTCATACTTTTTTTTCCGATTTTTCAAGCTTTCAATTATTCCCATACCTTGCTACCCCATCGATCTCTCAGGTGCAAAGTAAAGGCATGTCCTTGTACCCATTTTCATATCAATTATCTGACACTGTCATCTGACACTAAATCTTCCGCTTTCTCTTCTAAACCCCATCAGCAATGACAAATTACCATCGCAATGATAAAACTTCAATTGAACTTAAAAAATTGAGCCTAGGATCAACCTAAAGGGCATTCCTTTAATCATCAAATGCACGCAACTGACATCATTTTCGAAATTCCATTTGATGTCGGCTTCCATCCGGCCATTTACAAGGGGCGTACAAAAATCATCGCACACAAATGCGCAAACATTATTAACGAGATCATAAAACGTCAGATAATTAAATGGCTTTGAGATATGACTGAAGCAACAGCCCTATCATTAACGTCGTCATCATCATCAATGTCATGAATTTCACATGAGCGACAGGCTACGTGGAGCCGGGTGGAGCTATAGCATGCGAGCAATCAATTGTGAAATTCACGCAATGCGTTTGAAATGTAATATCCAAATGTGAATAGCCGCCATGTAAGGTGCCATGACTACAGTAGGGGTGGGGGTTGTGTTTACTGTAATTGAATGTAAACGTGTCCACTGTAATGTAGCACGCTATCCCAATGATGATGCGGCTGTCCTATGCAAGGAATCCCCTCTTTTGATTGCAATCAGTTCGGAAAGATATTTTAGTTTGCGTCAAACCCATTTCGACTGGCATGAAGTTTGCAAGTTTGTAATGAATTTTTCAATTGATGCTTTCAATTGCACATCCCTGTTTCAATTAGGCAAATTGAATATTTTGTAAGGAAGATTCTCAAGTATCACAACATTGACAGAGGTTTAAATTAACAAATAATAGCCTTACAATTAGTGATGGGCGCATTCGAGTGAAATAATCGATTATAATCGATTCTCGCAATATCTCGAGATGTCTCGATTCTTGATTTCAAATCATTCGAATGATTTCATAATTCTCTTTCTCTCAATTTTTATTTTTGTCGTTTTTTTATTTTGCTCAATTTCTGCGATGCGACACAACCCGAACACAAAACACAATACACAACCTCTATAAAACCAATATCAATAAAACAAACAGAAACAATACCTACTTAGATGCTTGTGAGTCGTGACGTGTGTGCGAAAAGAATACCTGTATGAAGTATGAACATGAAGTATGAAGTATGAATAATAATAATAATATCTCATTCTCATGGCATGCTTTTGCGTTTTGCCTCTTCTCTTTCCTTGGATGTTTATATTTTCATTCGAATGATGAGCGATATCTCGTTCCCCGTAGGTATACATGAGCTCTCGAGTGAAATAAAACAGTACTACTAATACTCACTCCAATTTTCAGAGAAAATGTAGAATGGAGTATGGAATATTTCATTCGAATGATCATTCGATTATTCAGATCACTCGAATACTAACATCTCGATTATTGAAATCATTCGATTATGCACATCACTACTTACAATCCTGTTAAGTTACAATAAAAGCGTGACAATATTGTTGGTAAAGTTATTGTCAGAGCGTTATCTGACAACGAAATCGTCAGACCCCATTTTTACTTTGCCAGTAGATATGTCTTGGAAACATAAGACTTCTTGCCTAAGTCTGGCACTTATAACAAATCCGCATCCGAATAGTCGCTGTTTCTGCTAACTATAACACGGTCCGTAGTAGATGTCACAGTTTTTAATCCTCTTTTTGCCCGGCCCATCCCATTGTATTTCCTGGATGGCAGTTATGTCTGGTTTGTAGCAGTTTAGGGCTTCCGCTAGTTGTTCGCTTGCACCTCTCCAGTTTAATGTTCTCACATTCCAGGTGCAGATACGAACGTCGTTGTCCTTTTTTCGCTTAGCGTCAACAATAAAATTAGTCCTTTCCGAGGCTTTTGGTTGCTTCGTAAACGTTAGATTTTTTTATGCTTGGGTAGTTAACCCAAAGCACAACCCCCAACCTGGAGGGCCAGTTCCAATTTATTAGATACCCCTAGGACACGGGGCCATCAGTAACCACTACGGGATTGAGCGCTGCCGTTGGCCTTTCGGTTCATCCGCCACCAGCTCTGTTTAAGGGGCCTGACTAACCCTTGAAATTCATAGACAACCTGTTGTCCGAATATTTCGAAGCAACTTGTCAAGGTTCGCCTGGGACAGCAGGCCGGGTATTCATTCCGTGCCATTCTGACCTGGCTGTTTATACTGTTGCTGTTTTTCGTCGTGTTATCAACACTCGCGCTTATCGTTAAGCAAGTCAAATCCGGTTGGATGAGACCAGTACCGATGGTTACCACTTGGAGGTAAAAATAAGCACTTGATGTGTAGTCAGAGTTACAACACTGTGCATTGCCAAGTTAAAGCCAGTCAGAGTCTGCCCTCGTTCTACAACACCCAACCATGAATTGAGGTACCCCAAGTCCAAAAATCAGTTTACAAAAATGTATGTCTGCTGTCTGGGGTTTAGAGTCTGGAGTTTCTCTGAACAACTTACGCTTCGGAAGTTGTATCAAATTGCACTAGGAGAATACTTCCAAGATTAAGTTTTTAAACAGCAAACAGGATTCTTCGCAAAATTGGGTTTTCGTAAACCTCATATCAAACAGAAAACTCATCTACTTCTAGTTTGTTTCGGGTTTTTCAATAGGGACGCTACAAAAGTTGAGCGACAGGGGCAGCAAACGACGCCATATTTCTTGCCGCTCATTTCTCTTCAGTAAGGTTTGCCATTTCATGATGAAAATATATACGATCCAACAACGAGTCGAAATTATTAAAATTTACAACCGATTTCCGGAGTTAGTGGCCTCAACGTTAAGAGCACTACGTCAAATTTATGGTCGTAATAATCGTCCTAGCAGATCAACAATTGAGTGTCTAGTGGAAAAATTTGAATCCACAGGCACAGTACAAAATGTTCCCGTACCAGTAGACAAAGAAGTGCCCCTAGTGTCGAGAATATTGCTGACGCTGAAGCTTCAGTTGAAGAAAACCTCTCTCTCACGTCGTTCTAAAGCGTTGGGCATCTCTGTGACGTCGTTGTGGCGAATTTTGCGAAAAGATCTTGGCCTACATCCTTAAAATCTTAAATTGACGCAAGAACTGAAGCCGCTTGACCACCAGAAGCGTCGTATGCGTGAATTGGGCTGAGCAAAAACTTGAAAATGATTCGGATTTTCATCGAAAAATCATCTTCAGCGATGAGGCTCATTTCTGGCTGAATGGCTTCGTCAATAAACAAAATATGCGGTATTGGTCAGGCAGCAATCCATATGTACTCCATGAGTCATCATTGCATCCCGAAAAAGTTACGGTTTGGTGTGGTTTATGGGCCGGCCGCGTCATGGGGCCGTACTTCTTCCGTGATGATCAAGACCGGCACGTTACTGTGAATGGGAATCCGCTACCGTTCAATGATAACCGAATATTTTTGGCCCCAATTGGATGATATGGACTTGCAGGACATGTGGTTCCAACAGGACGTCGCCACAAGCCACACAGCGAATGTCACAATCAATTTATTTTTGGAGTTTGGAGAACGTGTTATCTCACGAAATGGTCCAGTCGCTTGGCCGCCTCGGTCGTGCGATTTGACGCCGTTAGACTTTTTCCTGTGCGGCTACGTCAAGTTTATGGTCTATGCCAACAAGCCAGCGACGATTGATGAACTTCGTACGAAGAATCGGCCGATTTATGCTTGAAAACCGTCGAAAATTGGGTTCAGCGTCTGGACTTCTGCAAGCGTGCCCGTGGTGGCCATGCAAAAGAAATCTAGTTCCATACATAATGGCATCGAAAGTACTTTCACAGGAACATAAAATTTCATTGATATCCAAAACCGTTTTTGGTTTATTAAAAAGAAAACTTTTGTAGCGCTCTTATTGAAAAACCCTTTATATTCCCGTAGTATCGGTTCTTCTAATACGCCTTAGCAGCAACAGGCTTTGTTTTTTTTTTTCCATTGGTCTGGGAAGAACCCCTTCTGTTAGACTTACTGGCATATCTATTTACTTAATTGGCGCTACAATCCAGAATGAACCTAGGCCCCAACTCACATGCCTCTCATATTAGCCCGGTCCTTAGCTAACTGCCTCCAGTTGCGCAACCCAAGGTCATTAAGGTCGGTTTCTACTTGTGCGCTCCAATTAAGGCGAGGTTTTCATGTACTGCGTCCAACGTCTGGCTGGGAATCGAAGACTCTGTGAGCCGGAGTATTGGCGTCCATTTGTTCTACATGCCCTAGACATCTTAAACGTCGGCTACGGAGTTTTTTTTGACAATGCGTATGTCGAAGTACAGCTCGTATAGTTGATTTATGAATCAACGTCTCCATAGCCCATCAACGCAAACAGGACCGTAGATTTTTCGAAAAAAATGTCCTCTCAAATCGACCAAGGATTTCTTTATCCATTTATGACACAGTCCATGCTTCAGTGCCGTAGAGTAGAAATCATCCCAGCCGTAGAGGACTGGGATTATCAAGGTCTCATATAGGATCTTCTAAGTTTAGTTCGAGTGAGGGCTTTACTACTAAATTGCCTTTTTAACTCGAAGAATCAGCGGATGGCAAGAGAAATCCTTCCTTTACTTCCTACCAAGATGTTGTTGCCGCAGTTGATAGCGGAGTCGAGGTAGACAAAGTCTTGTACTACCTCAAAGTTATATCTGCCAATAGTAACGTTCTATCCAATTCGTCGATGTTGTGTGTCCTTTCGTGTTGACAGCATATACTTAGTCTTACCCTCATATACTGCTAAACCCATTTTTGTCGCTTCCTTCTCTATACTAGACGGGCTCAGTCGCGCGATGGTTAGTGCGATGAACTGCCGCGCAGAAGGTCTGGGTTCGATTCCCAGCTGTAGCAACACCTGAATGATTTTTCACTGGCGCTCCTCTCGTGATGATCTGACAAATCATCCGAGTATTATCAATTGCCATGAAAAGCTTATCTCAACTTAGCCGTTCGGATTCAGCATAAAGGAGGTCCCGCCATCGTGCAAAGAAGTACACACGCACACATGAACGGTTGTGAGAAAAAAAACTAGGCCCTGGGTACTAATGAGCCTGTTGCGCCATAAATTTATTTATTTTTATTTATTTTTCTCCATGATAGCAAACGTGGCCATGACAACTCGTTGAGTCCGACAAATGATGTCAATATCGTCGGTTTATGCTAGTATTTGCACCGACTTTTGGAAAATTGTGCCACTGGTGTTGGCTCGGGAGTTTTACACGATCCTCTTAAGAATTAAATTGAAGAAGTCACCTGACAGCGCATCGCCTTGCATATGCCATTTTTTTGATATCGAAGGTGCCGGAGAGGTCATTCCCGACCCTGATGGAGCAGCAATAACTCTCCATCGTCATCTTACACTAACGGATGTGTTTGGGCGGTATACCAAAGCTAGACATGGCTCTGCATAGTTCGTCTCTATAAATGCTGGCGTGTAATGAATGAAAATGCTGGCGTGTGCGGCATTGAAATCGCGGAATAGGTGGTCGTTATCGATTTGGATTTTTTCCAGGATCCGTCGAATTGTGAAAATTTGATCGATTATGGACTTTCCTGGCCTAAAACCACACTGATGAGGGCCGATCAGGTTGTAGGTAAACGGTTTCAGGAGATCACATATTATGTAAGATAGGACCTTGAAGGCGATGTTGAGGAGACCTATGCCTCTGTTGTTGTCGCAACTCAGAGGGTCTCCTTTGTGTGGGTTGGGCAAACGATGCTGAGATTCAATTCTTCAGGCAAACTTTCATCCAAATAGATTTTTCTTGTAAGTTGGTTTGTGTTACTAAAGAGTTTAGAACTACATAGAGTACGCAACACAGCTAAGAATTGTGTAGCCGTTTCAGACGAGGGCAGTAAGTGGAAAGGGGAAATTTCGTCGATCGCATGCGTCGGCTATGCTGTTGTTTGATGCTGGGGTAGTAACTGGGGTATCAATATCAGTAGGTACCCCACATAGAAAATGTTCATTGTACGAGATGCGCACTCTATGTAGTTCTATACTCTTTGGTGTTACTTACCAAGTCATCTCCACCCGATTTATAAAGTTCGGCGAGAAGGTTGCAGCCTTGATAAGCTTGAGTTTAAATATTGCCATCATCAGTTTTCAAATTCGTCGCCAATATTGAAGGGTTAGTTCCGCGTGACAGCCAAATGTTGTTCGTCGTCGCCAATTAAAAGTCTACAGAGGTGGTTCTTCTATACCCTCAGAATCGACTAGGTCTCAAATACGATATTTCCTTTTTCATCTCAACAGGACTCTGTTCGAGCCTCGTATCCTTGGCTTTGACGTTTTACACTTTAGAAAAACTTGCGATTAACGCTCCTGTAGTGGCACCTCTCTACATTCTCCATCGCGCCCTTTTCTTGCTCTTTTTGCTTCTTTCTGAAAAGCTGGTGGTCTTCCCTTCTTCTCTGTCTATAGAGATCAACGGTTGCTAACGTCTTTACCTGCAGCTTAGCGTTGTTGGCGTCGTTCTTGGCTGCGAGCATATATCGGCATTCTTCATCATACCAGGGGTTTCTTGCTGGTGGACGTTACAAAGATAGCATATCAGTTGCGCCTGCTCTAATAGCTTCTTGACATTGTTGCCATTGTTCTTCGCCATTTGATGCTGGTGGTATGGGGTTAGTTAGTGGATGGACTAAGGTAGAAACGCTCTGCGGTCTGCAGTCATTCGACATCAACATTTTTTTTGCAGTATTTCGGATTAATTGGTGCGTGGTGGATATCATTTCCTTTGCTGAAACAAGGTAGTGTTCCGAGCTATGTTAGCCCCTAGGAATATTCGGACATGCAAAATAATAGATACGTGCTTCTTGTATATCGCAATGTTATCAATTTGGTTGGCCGTTCGTTAATGTAGATACCGCCATTTCCCCTGATGACTATTGAGGCAAGGAAGCCGTGTGCTGGCTGTACTAGCATTTCTTTCCACAGCGAAGTCAATTAGCCCAAGTCCGTTGCCAGACGTATTGTTATGTTCGCTGTGTTTTCCGGCAATATATCTAAAGATGTCTACTCCCTACAATTCCTTTAAAATCTCCCAGCATGGTTTTAAAATATTAATTGGGTAGTCACTCATAACTTTTATCATGGAGCTATATCGTCTTTTTCCTCCGTTGGAGTATGAACGCATATAAGTCTTATGTCAGCGAACATGGCCTTGATGCGGATTGCTACCAGGCGTTCAAAACATAAAAGTTATTGCCAAAGTATGGCACTTATAACAAATCCACTTCCGGATGGACGAAGAAAATTTGAGAAATTGGCAGCGTTACTCTGGAATGTTTTTCAAACTTTTGTAAGAGGTGGACCTGTAAAATGTAGTAGGTGTCACTGCTTGCGGGATTTTTAAGACGGTTCTCGTGCTAAGTAATCCAAAGCGCTACCCACTGCACAGCAAAACGTAAACGTATATTTTTTCATGTTCTAAGATCTTCCATTTTCATCATGACGTTCGTGTAGATGGTTTCCCAGACATATAAGGTTTTGCTTTTGCGGAGCCTGCTGTCTGCAATGAACCTGGTCCTCAACCAACGTGCCCTTTAAATTAGCCCTGGCTTAAGCTAACTGCGTCCTCACGATGTGCCATTTAGTTTACTTGATGTGTGACATATTGCTGGCAATGGCTGGGAATACACTAGTCAGCGAGCCGGAGTATTGGAGTTCATTGAGTCCACATATGGTACCCACGTTAAACGTCAATTGTGGAGATTCTTGACCAGGTTTATGGAACCTTATATCTACAAAGCCCGTCAAAAGATACGGGACTAATGAATCTCCAAATAAAATTTTCGCTCTAAACGACCCAGGATTTCCTTGTCCGCTTTTGATTGGTGAGATTTTATAACATCATTTCATTTGTAGCTCAGCCAAGCTTAGTTCTTTGTAAAGAATTATGCAGAGCTTCCGCTTTGTTAACCGTTTTTATGTTTCAAGAATGAATTTATTACGTCTTTTCCAAAAGCAGGGTCCTTCCACTTCGAATCCGGCATTTCGCCACGTTCTTATTATTATTTTACAAATCCAATCTGATGGCCGCTGCCAAGCACTATTTTGGTCTTTTTGCGAGGAAGCTGTATACAAATTAATATCGGATGTGAGCCTTAGACTTGGGCTGAATTTAATTCGATTGTGATCATCCCTTACTGAAGCATTTCCTTGATGATGATGTTTTCGTACGGTCTAAGAGTCGCTATTTGTGTGAATCCGTAGCCATTTTAAGTTCTGCAAAAATCGGTTGTGAATTTCATTGACATTTGGCCTGATCATCATCTCCCATGCTCTCCTTGGTTGTGCCATCGTCGATATCCTAAATTTCTACCAAGATTTTAGAAAAACATTTTTTTCCCCGACTCACTGATTTTGCTGATATCCATACCTAACCTCGCTCATACATATTTCAGTTCCACTCATCATTTCAAATGCATATTCCCGCTCTTACATTCTCTAAATGCGCACTTTCTGATTGATTGGGAATGACAACTTCCAATTAAGCCTAGCACACCTTGATGAATTGTGAAAAATCCTTTTTCGCATACTAGCGCGAATCCTTAACGAAAATAATGCGTACATTCCGATGTTCTTCTCTGTGCAGATGAATAGATGCACATCCTTATTTTCTGCCTTTGCATGATGGATTTGTGATCCTTTAAAGTGCATTGCACAGATAATCATTTTGAGAGTGCACATCCTTGGAAAAATTGTGCATACACTTTTGTGTGACAAAGTATCTACACTACCGGCTGAGATTGTTAAGCTGTCATCCGGAAACTATGCAGCTGGCAAACCCGGAAGCATTTTGCTAGATGTATCTTTACGTTTTTTTCTCCTTCTCCCATACGTTTTGCCATCTTCCGCGCACTTGTGTCATAAATTATGCAAAGGAGGTGTCAACTTGAACCTTCTGTGCGACGCAGGTGGTACATCCTTTACACCGTTGTGTAACTTGAATACCTCTGTTGTCGCGATAGTGTTGAATGCAGCAGGTAGCCTTGTGCCGGTTAGCTTTGTATGCATTGGCATTTGAAAACCATCAACTGTCAGATTATTCCCCTGCGGTTTTGTCAACTCGTTGAAGTAACTACAAAGGCATATCGATACGATGGAATAGTTCTGTGTAACTCTAGGTGGCATAAGGCAAAAGGAATTCTATTGATGAGAGGTGGGACTATTTTTTTTTTATTAATATCTTGGCAATGGAAGAATGGTTGTGATGGGACCGAAGTGGAATAAAATAAATGGGTAATACGGGAGCTTCCCGAGGAGACAAATATAGGTTTTCCGCGCTATTGCATTCAGACTTGGAATACAAGAAACCGGCAAACTGAACTGACTACATGAGTTCCTCAAAACGTGAGCGCGTATTAGGCTTATGTCGGCGAGTTTGGCCTTGATTCGGATGGCTGCCATGCGTTCAAAACATATCACTTGTTGCCTAAGGTTGGCAACTTATAACAAATCCACATCCTCATGGTAGAAGAAAATTTGAGTAGCTTCTCCTGACAGTTTTACCCTTGGATGTTTGTCAGGCTTTCGCAGGTGGACCCTTAACAAAAGATTGTTGTGAGGATACTTGGAATGGTATTTCAGGGAAGAAATCTTCTCATACTGAGAGACTTTTCAAAACGGCAGCGGGAAAATTCTCAAAATAGGCCAACAGTGATCTACAGTCTCAGTTATGAGGACAAAATTAACGGCTTACATAAGGTGCCCCGACATATACAGACCTTTGGGAATCCCAAGGTTAGTGTTGTGAAGATGACTCGAATGGTTAAAACCAGAGCTCTATCCTGTAGTGAATACTCTCGTGCTCTTGGAGAATTAACAAAATGATTGCTTGGTTCTTATGAAATGGAACTAATCAATCACGAAAAAAACCCTAATGTTACGAAGCAACCAAAAGCCTTGATTTTATTGTTGACGACCCTGCTAAACGAAAAAAGGACAACGACGCGACGTTCGTATCTACACCTGGAATTTGAGAACATTAAGCAGGAGATGTGAAAGTAAACAACTAGCGGAAACAGTAAGCTGCTACAAAGCAGACATTACTGCCATCCTGGAAATACGATGGGATGGGCCGGGCAAGAAGAGAATGAAAAACTGTTACATCTACTACGGACTGTGTTATAGCAACAAGTGTAGAACTACAAAGAACGCGCATTTCATACAACGAATATTTTCGATGTGAGGTACTGATGACATGAAGTGTTCAGATTGCTACCCCAGCATCAAACAACAGCCTTGCCGACGCATACGATCTACGACATTTCCGCTTCGCACTTACCGCCCGCAACCGAAACGGCTAAACAATTTTTAGCTGTGATGCGTACTCTATGCAGTTCTATCCACTTTTGGAAAAAAGGACAACGACGTTCGTATCTGCACCTGGAATGTGAGAACATTAAACAGTATAGGTGCAAGCGAACAACTAGCGGAAGCCCTAAACTGCTAAAAGCAGACATTACTACCATCCAGGAAATACGATGGGATGGGCCGGGCAAAAAGAGGATGAAAAACTGTGACATCTACTACGGACCGTGTTATAGTGAGCAGAAACAGCGACTATTCGGATGCGGATTTGTTATAAGTGCCAGACTTAGGCAAGAAGTCTTATACTTTTTTTTTTTTATAATTTGCACGTACTCAAGGGGTTATGAATACCCTTTTATATGTTACCATAGTACGATCGTTTAAGAAGGGGGGAAGAAAGAGAGGATAGGAAAGATTTTGGATGTAGTGGAGACTTAAACTCCATGGCTGGTGTCCGAACTAGCTTCGGGGGTCACTTTTTCTTGTGTTCGTTAAATTTGAAGAAATTCAAGATGGTGTGCATACTTTTAGGTACTACACCGACCTTTTATTTCTTTTTAAATAAAAGTGAAATGGATTTTGGTTGGGATTGAACGCGCAACCTTCCACTCAACAGACGAACACATTACCACTACACCGCGGCCACCCACTTCCAAGCCATATGCGAAAGCATTGTAACAATCCGCATCAAGGCAAATTGCGCTAACATTACACTTACACGGCTCACGCTCCGAAGGAAAAAAATATGATTTGCGAAGGACTGCTTCGAGCTTTATGACAAAACCTATGACCGACTAACGAAGACACAAATGTAGGCAGAGAAGACATCTTTAGCAGCAATTTCGGAAAACAAAGCCTACACGACAGAACGTCTGGTAACGGACTTATTTGACTTTGCTACGGAACGAAATGCCACTATAGCACAGGGTTTCCTCAACTCAATATCCAAAGAAGGACATGGCGGTCTCCAAATCCTCGAACGGTCAACAAAATTGATCACATTCCGATGTCCGAAAATTCCGGGGAGCCAACATCGACTCGGACTACTACCTTGTTGCAAAAAAGTTAAGAATGTGGATATCCACCACGCCACAACAATCCAGAAATACTCTGAACAAATTTAATGTCGAAGGACTGCAATCGAAAGAGACCGCTAAGACACTCGTGCAACGCTAGCCATTAAACTCTTGATTAACACCATACCAACGGTATAGAATGTCGAAGAACAATGGCAACGATGCCAACAAGCAATAGAACAGCCGCAACTGATGTGCTAGGTTTCTTGCTATTGTTCAAGTAACCCCTGGTTTGATGGGGACTGCGAATAGCTGCTAGCGGCCAAGGACGAGGCCTGTAAAGCTAAGCTGTGAAGACGAGAGCTGCCATTGAGAGAGAAGAAGGCAGCGCGCGATCGATGAAAGGATCGTACAGAATCCTGTCGAGATCACAGGATGTAGTTGAGACACAGTCTATGCTGAGGATATGGAAGAACCACTTCTGCAGACTGTTCAAGGGCGATGGCGAACAACATTCCGGTATTTGGCAGAACGAACCATTGGCACTCAATATTGGCAGCGACAGCAAAAACTGCCAACCACATGACCTGTGTTAGGTGGAGATAGCAATATCTCAACTCAAGCTTATTAAGGCTGCCGCAAATGATGGCCTTCCCGCTGAGCTTTGTAAAGCCGGCGGTGATGACTTGGTTTTTTACATTCACCAACTAATAAGCCAAATCGATTGAAATTCTGCCTGAAGAATAGAACCTCGGCATCGTTTGCCAAATCCACAAACAAGGAGATCCTCTGCAAACGAGATCCAACTACAGAGGCATAACTCCCCAACATCGCCAACAAGATCTTATCTGCCATAATATGTGAAAACCCGAAACTTTTTACCAACAACCTGATCGGCCCTTATCAGTGTGGTTTTAGGCCAAGAAATTCCACATGCGATAAAATTTTCACACTTCGGCAGATACTGAGAAAAAAAACCCAAAAAGTCCAGATCCATACCTACCACCTTTTCATCGGTTTCAAAGACGCTTACGACAGCATTTATGGAGATGAAATATACAGAACCATGAGAATTCTCGCTGCTCCATCAGGGTTGGAAACGACCTCAGCGACACATTTGATACCAAAAAAGGATTTCGGCAAGGCGATGCAATGTCATGTGATTTCTTCAAATTGATTCTTGAGAGGATTGTGCAAAACTCATGAGCCAGCAAAAGAGGCGCAATCTTCCAAAAGTCGGTGCAACTACTGGCATACGTGGATGTAATTGGCATTATTGGTAGGACTCCACTCCACTTTTGTTGGTATCTTTAGAAAAGGAAGCAGCAGAAATGGATTAGGCAGTGAATGAGGGAAAGACTGAGTATATCCTGTAAACACACAAAATCGACGAATTGGACAGAGCGTCACCATTGACAGATTTAACTTTGAGGTAGAACGGGATTTGTTTACCTTAGCTCCGCTATTAACTCTGACAACAACATCTCGTCAGAAATTAGTCGAAGAATTTCTCTTGCCAACCGCTGATTCTTCGGGCTAAGAAGGTACTTTAAGGAGATCCTAAAAAACTCCTTGATCACCCGTGTCAAAAGATGGATGAAGAAATACTTGATCGATTAGAAAGGAAAATTCTTCGAAAAATTTTCGGCCCCGTTTGAGTTGAAGGGCTATGGAGACAAAGATTAAATCATACACGAGTTGTACAGCGAGATGCCCCTGGTCAAAAAACTTTGCATTTGACGTTTAAGATGGCTAAGACATCTAGAACGAAGGGCTATGGAGGCATAGATTAAATCATATATGAGTTGAAGGGCTATAGAGGCATAGATTAAATCATATACGAGTTGTACAGCGACATGCCCCTGGTCAAAAAACTTTGCATTTGACGTTTAAGATGGCTAAGACATCTAGAACGAAGGGACGCCAATACTTCGGCTCGCAGAGTCTTCGATTCCCAGCCAGACGTCGGACGCAGTAGGTGAAGACCTCACCTTAGGTGGCGCGCACAAGTAGAAGCCGACCTCAACCAACTTGGAGTGCGCAACTGGAGGCAATTAGCTATGGCCCGGGATAATTGGAGAGGCGTTTTGGTTGGAACCCAGGTTCATTCCGGACTGAAGCGCCACTTAAGTAAGTAAGTACTGGTTCCCAAGATACTTGACCTTTCCTGGCCTCCTTATTCAGCATAATACCAACTCCATTCAGTTTTGCACCACTACCTTGTCTGCTCTTCCCCAGAGTACAAGACCGTAGTCAACCCTGAGCTTGCATTGTATTCATCGATATCTCTCCACTAAGTTTCCTTCAGTCCGAGAATACTGATGTTAAGCCAGATCATTTCACGCTCTATACCTTCTCGTATATTCCATGTCCGTATAGGAACGAAAGATCCATGCTCCGATTTTCGCGCATTTTGTGTAGCCAAAAGTATTGTCTGCAGTATTTGAAAGGTGTCCATAGTTGCTGGTTGTCAATACATATTTTGATTGCCGTTGTTGGAGCCGTAGAAGGATTCACCAAAGTTTGGTTAACTCTTCGGGTCTCAATACCGTTTGTTGTCATTTTGCATGTAAAAACATTCTCCGCTCCACCATTGGCGTTTCAAGGATATGGTTAATAACCTCATAAACCTTCGGTTCGACAGGCACTCCAGCTCTTTGTAGCCGCCCATTATGGGTACAGATTGTACTAGCTGGTGCCGTTGACCTTACATCGTACAGTTGACCACCATATGCAAGGAACTAGAAGGACAAACCAATTCCACCACTATCCACAAAATTAAATCGCTTGAGTTAAATGTAGCATAACCGTTACAACATTTCGCAAATATCTAAAATGTTCAGCTAATTGATTTTCATTTCCTTTCATTTGATGTAACAGCGTATTTGTTGTTGTTGGCGAATATTTTCCCTCAACGTTCTATCTGCACAATTTGTCGAATTTTATGGCTAATGGCGGAGGGAGGCCGTCAAATCATCGTAAAATATTGTTCGCCACATTTGTTTGGATGGCTGACTGTATCCTGGGGGAGGGGTGGGAATGGTACTGCCTATGGAAAGGAAACCCTACCCTAAAAGTCCCCAAGGTTAACAAAACGTTGATGTACTTGGCCTCACATACACTCGCATGTTTATGAGGTTCTTGTAATTGCCGGTTTATCGGCAATGTGTGATGTCGGAATGTTAGGAACGTTATATGTTTTTTTTTTTTTTAGAGGGATATATTCGCGATATAAAATGTTTATTTAGTCGTAAGGACATTGAATGATGTATGCGTGCAAGTGGATAGCTGGAGAATATAATATGAGTCTTGTTTAAAGCTTACATTCGTGCTTAGTGTAAAAGTAAACTACCAGCACGGTATTTACAAGAATTTGCGTTTAGAGCCGAAAATTATTTCACACATTTCCGTTTAACAAGGTAGAAGGCTTATAAATTTTTTGGGGAACGTATTAAAGTCGGTTTATGATATGCACTGCAGTAGTTGGAGGGGTGTTCGATCTGACGTAAGGTGATTTCATTTAATATGAGGATTGCAAGATGTTTGCCTGTTGACAGGGTCGGCTTTATGATTTAAGGATGTTTAAGGTTTTTAGAGATACGCCTTTTTTTTAACTGTTAAGGTTGAGATTGTGATGTGCGTAATAATGATGGAGTGAGGTTTTGGGATATTTTGGTCTCAGGTCAAGGTCGTCGAATTTCCCTAGAATTTCATAAAAGACTTTGTTTGTTTGTTTGAACCCAGACACGTGATAGTGCATCACAAACCATGGGCATACGGAGCGACGATAAGCGCGCGATAATAAACGGCATTATCGTGTGATGCCACAGAAAAAGAGCAAACAGTACCTACTCTACTGTACGGTACTGCGTTGTAACATATTACATGCCTAGTGCCAGGCACAGATTTCGGACCGAGATATACAAAGTGCACATACTCGGTCCCATGAAACGGTAACCTAGAGCGGCGCGAGAAAACATTTTGCATACCCTTTTCATCGCCCGTCAATGTAAAGGGTGATCCATTTCGAGGTTCCCTACTTTTTTAAAGAAAAAAGCACAGAAAATTCAAATTTAATGGAGAGAATGTTTATTATCATTTGAAAGAACATTCTTTGGCATTTATTTTTTGAAGATTATGTCTATCAAATGTTGGCCGTTGCTACGTCGCAGATGGTCCATCCGTTGAGTCCAATTTTCGATCACTCGTTCGAGCATTTCGACTGGTAACTGGCGAATGACACGCGTGATGTTTTCCTCCAAGGCCTGAATCGGTCGCAGATGGTCTATCCGTTGAGTCCAATTTTCGATCACTCGTTCGAGCATTTCGACTGGTAACTGGCGAATGACACGCGTGATGTTTTCCTCCAAGGCCTGAATCGAAGCGGGTTTGTCGGCATAAGCTTTTGACTTTACATATCCCCACAGGAAAAAGTCTAACGGTGTGATATCACACGATCTTGGTGGCCAATCGACCGGCCGGTGATGGTGTTGCGAATAGTACGCTCAGTAGGCCGATTATGTTGACCATAAGTTGAGCGAAGTGCACGAAACACATTCCTCACAGAACGTGAATTTTCATAATAAAGTTGAACAATTTGTAAACGTTGTTCACGCGTAAGTCTTTCCATTATGAAATGCCAAACAATACTAAACAAAAATAACATGACAGCATGACACGACTCACACGTGATCTGTCAAAAAAGGCTATTGAAAAAGTATCTCTACTTGGATCACCCGTTACCAAGAGCAAATACACAATTTTCGGACCTAGATATATGAAGGGCATACACTCGGCCGAACCCAACAACAGAGCATAGTGTCACAGTCTGAGTAGCGGTACTGGAGCGGACCGAAAAATAGCAAACATCGACCACCAGCTGCATCAACGACCGAGAAGACAACAACAACACTACGACACCATGTGTGTGGTATGCATGGCCATCGAGCGGTCTACACTTTCCTAGTTGCAATTTAGGTTCCATCCAGTGCGGACGCGTTATTCCTTCAACTCAGCATTCATCTAGGGCGGATGGGAGTTACAAATCAGATTCCATCCAGTGCGGACGCGTTATTCTTTCAACTCAGCATTCATCCAGGGCGGATGAGTGTTGCAATTCAGATTTCATCCAGTGCGGATGTCTACAGAGCTTAGCTCAGCGTGCGGTCCAGAGCAATATTTTTACAGTCCACTCAGAATTTTATTTTTTGTTTATAATAAAATAATATTTGTTATACGCGAGGCTTTTTACTTTTTACTGAGCTATTGAACAGACTTTCAGGAGATTTTCTTTTTTGTGGGCTGCTGGAAATATTTATGGACATATAGAAAGCTATTTAGGCTGTACAAATGTGAGTACTATGAGATTTTTACTTACTTAAACCCACCACCCTTTTTGTATTTGCATTGCAACTAAATATGTGACTTATCTAGCAATTTTTTTTTTATCACGACATTGTTATTTCTGTCTTTGGGAAGCAACTGGATATACCAAAGGGGCTTCAGCAAAACGCACTACATAAACTTTTCAAATGGGCAGTCAGCTGATGAGTAAGTATCAACCCCCACAAGACTGAACTGGTTCTGTTCACTAGGAATATAAACTTTCCCCATGTTACTAACCGTAATCGAACTGGTCTTCTGAGACAAAGATTAAAACCTGTGACTTCTTTTTAGACAGGAAGATTAACTGGAGCTTAACGTAACATACATCTTAAAGCCACTCAGAAATTTTAAACGAACATACTAAGGTTCCTGAAAACACCGATTACACCCCAACTAGCAACTATTCCTCTAAAAGGCAAAAAAAAAAAAACAAATTTTCACAAGCACTAAAGTCTGTAGGCCTTATATAGTACTTGTGCGCGGAGATTAAAAATTTTGCAGTCAATTCCTCCAAAGTACAGCATATATAGAGCTTATGAATGGAAGCTTAAAAAAGCTAAGATGAACCGATCGGAAAAAGCTGAAAAGATCGGAAAATGGTAAACGGATTGGGAACATACCGGAATAGCATATATAGAGCTTATGAATGGAAGCTTAAAAAAGCTAAGATGAACCGATCGGAAAAAGCTGAAAAGATCGGAAAATGGTAAACGGATTGGGAACATACCGGAGAATAAGTACTTCGTTGTACTAACTGGTCTTTCATGTTCCAGAGTTCAGATTAGTGGATAGCGTGGTGGACTACTGTGCGATAGAACGCGAGTTAGAATAAGACAAGAACGGTTGCAAATATCTTCGGAAAGACTTTTTGCGAAGCCTATATTTTGCATCTGTAAAGCCTTTTATAACCAAACAATGTTTTTTCTGTAAGGCTTATAACTTATTACTGAAGTGGCGCTACAGTCCGGATTGATCCTGGGCCTCAACCAACATGACTCTCCAACTAGCCCGGTCCTTAGCTAACTGCCTCCAAGTTGGTTGTGGTCGGTTTCTACTTGTAGAACTAGTTTCTACTTAAGGCGAGGTTTTCCTCTACTGCGTCCGACGTCTGGCTGAGAATCGAAGATTCTGCGAGCCGGTTCGCGTGAGGGCTTTTCTACTGAACTGCCTTCCTATCTCGAAGAAACATCGGTTGGCAAGAGTAATTCATCGTTAAATATCTGACGAGATGTTTTTGTCGGAGTTAATAGCGGAGACGAGGTAGAAAAATTCTCGTACTACCTCAAAATTAAATCTGTCAATGGTGATGTTCTGTACAATTCGTCGATGTTGTGTGTCGTTTCACAGCTAAGCCCATTTCTGCCGCTTCCTTGTCTATACTATCAAACGTGGCTAATACATCACGTTGAGTCCGAAGAATGATGTCGATATCGTTGGCGTATGCTAGTAGTTGCAACGACTTTTGGAAGATTGTGCCTCTAGTGTTGGCTGGGAAGCTTTACACAATCCTTTCAAGAATCAAATTGAAGAAGACACATGACAGCGCATTGCCTTGCCTAAATCCTTTCTTGGTATCGAATGTGTCGGTGAGGTTGTTTCCGACCATGA
Source organism: Rhingia rostrata (assembly GCA_949824845.1). Lineage (NCBI taxonomy): Eukaryota > Metazoa > Arthropoda > Insecta > Diptera > Syrphidae > Rhingia > Rhingia rostrata. The sequence continues at coordinate 175,481,692 of OX463755.1, read as the reverse complement.
TGGAGCAGCGAGAATTCTCCATCGTCATCCCACACAAACGGACGACTTTGGGCTGTATACCAAAGCTAGACATGGCTCTCTATAGTTCGTATCTGTAAATGATGTCGTATGCGGCTTCGATTAATAGGTGGTGGGTATCGATTTGGACTTTTGGGGTTTCTTCCAGGATCTGCCGGAGTGTAAAGATTTGATCGGTTTTGGACTTAAACTGGCCTTAAACCGTTGTTAGTAAACGTTTTAAGGCAGGTAGGATCTTGTAGGCGATGATGAGGAATCTTATGCCTCTATAGTTGGCGCAGTTCAGATGGTCTCCTTTTTTGTGGGTCGGGCAAGCGATTCGGATGATCAATTCTTCATCCGACCAAGATTTGCTTATGAGATCGTGAATTTTACTTACTGAATCATCTCAACCGGCTTTATTAAGCTCGGTGGAAGGCCATAATTTCCGTTAGTCTCGTGAAGTATACTTTTGGATATTTCTGTTTTTACTTTCTTTAAGCCACGTGGATTGTTGTGGTAGTGTTGGTCGTCGTTATTGAATGGGTCTTTCTGTTTAACAGCGGCATCGACGGCGTCGATTATAAGTTCGGATTTTTTGGAAGAACCACGTGGTAGTGTTCGTCGTGGTTATTGAACGGATCTTGCTGTTTAACAGCGGCATCGACGGCATCGATTATAAGTTCGGATTTTTTGGAAGAACATTCCTCCTGTGTCACCTCTTTCATCGCCCGTTTTTTTTTTGCTCTTTTTTCCGCTTTTCAAATGCCGATTTGCTTTTCTCATCACAAATACAAATTTTTGGCGCAACAGGTTCGTAAGTACGCAGGACATAGCTTTTTCTCAAAGCCATTCATATGTGCTTGTGTCCTTGTTATAGGATAGTGGGACCTCCTGTTTTATGCAGACTCCGAACGGCTAAGTTGAGATAAGCCTTTCTTGACAAGTGATACTACTAGCATGATTTGTCAAATCATCACAAGTCATTTAGGTGTTGCTACGGCTTGTAATCGAACGCAGGCCTTCTGCACGGCAGTTCATTGCACTCATCGCGCCAGTGAGCCCGGTCTTCCCTCATTATTTGCCTACAAAGGCTCGTTGGCGGTTTTGGCCTTGGCAGCCAGCACCTTTCAACATTTTTATTTCTCAAACCGGAGGTTATTTGCTGGGAATTAGGCACAACCGTTAGTTGGATAGTAAATCTCAACTCAGTGCAGCGTGCATCTTAACGCACCCAACCATGTCACGCCCAAATACAAAGCATATAGTTGCCGATATGATACAATCAGATGAGACATGAAGAAGTCTAATCAAGTCTGTTTCCAGATAATAGAGTGACCAACACAACACCCTTAGAAGTATACATAGCACCACCACAAGATGATGATCTCACGCTGAAGTAGCCCCAATTCATGATGAACATTCGTCACACTTGCTGTACCTACCTTCCCATGGATTGCGTAAGAGTTGATAACTCAATTTGGTAAAAACAAAATTTTATGTCCACTTACAGGAAAATTGTTCGAAATGCGTTTGATGAGCACATTCATCGCGAATGTTTGTCATAAAATTTAATATTTAACTGCTGTCGATAAATAATTTATTGTCACCAGAAATTGGATGACAAAATTCCCCACATAACCCTACCCAGCCCATCCGGAGGTGTGTTGGGTATGAGAATATAAAACAGAAAAATAAAAAGCCCGTGTTTATTGGATAATTTGAATGTGTATAGGTGTACACCTTTATTTGGATGTTACATCATTCCAAGGATGGGTCGAATGTCAACATCATTGCTGAGCTTTACGAGATGACAATTGACATCGAATTACCCTCGTAAAGAAAGCTTCTTGTGGCCGAATCCCAATAAATGTTGGGGACCACTTCTTTGCATCGATATGCTGGTGACCTTAAAAGGTTGATTTCACAAATCGTTTAATGGACGATTACATCCTAAATACCACTCTAAGCTATTAATCGTTTTAACATACCTGATTCCTTCTAAATTGGGTATCTTAACCTAAAATGTCACATCTCCTGATTGATTGATACAAGCGTAGGCTCAATGATGCTTTTCGTGAGGTGATTACTTTTAAGAATCCGCTAAATTACCAGTGACCATATGCTCCACATTTCAAAGTCGGAAACAAATTCCGTTGACATTACACAACTTGAGCAAAGTGAATTGGACACCTGTTGATTGATTTTTGCGACTCGCTATATCTCTTATCCAAGAGGAAAACATGCTCCCGAAAACGATTCCCATCAATCTTATGGTGTCTACTTCAATTGATCTGTTTTATGGACGATTGCTGCAGCCCAATGGAAATGCCCAATCGAGAACCATCACAATATGTTCTTGAACAGTTCATTTGAGTTCAGGTATTGGTTTCATCCTTGACTAATGGATAGTCACAGTATCTTTTGGGAGAAGATGTGTACCGTCAATTCGATGACATTTCCTAATTGCGTAAGGTTGTGTTAATTTGGATTTTCTGAAATAAGAAGGTTGACGTGTAAGGAAGATGGTCGAGGTAGGTTTATTTAATTTTTTGTCATAATTAACATCGCTGAGCATTGATGAGATTCAGTCAAGAACCCAAAATGCCTTATTGATGGTGTCCTTTCACGATATATGTATACTGTGGGTACACATATATATCGCTTGATGTAAAGATTTATTTTATCTAGGCCAATCGTTTTTGGAATCGTCCTCACGAACAGGATTTGAATAACTTTACTTTCGCAAATAATTAGGGACCCCTGTAGGTCATATTTGAGGTTGCAATAATCGTTCAATATTCCCCGTCAAATGAATCTGTTCTCAGTTCTGTCATGCAATTCAGTTTGGTGGCTTTTCTTGACATAAAAGGAGTCTCCAACAATATCGAAAATCTTTAGTTCACGAATGCTTCAAAGGAATTGCCTGCTGTTATCTCAGCTGTGAGACCTCAATTACCACATTCTACCACAACAGAGTTATATCTGCCAGGAAGGAACTGTGCCGTTTCTTGTACTCTTGAACAGAGTCCTTAATGATGTAGGATTCAGGATGCGGCGTCTCCTGCAGATGGCGTGTCTCACTATGTGTGCCGTTTGAAACCAGTAGACAAGTTCATCTAGTAGCCCTTTATGAAAAAAATCCAAAACACCGTCCGGCTAAACTGATTGTCACACAAATTAGATTTCTCAGAGAAAGACAAATGCCTGGGACTAGTTCCAGATTTGAAGGTAACGTTCACAAAAAACCCATATCGGCTAATACATGCGCGGGAAAGTTTAGAACTCTTCTGGCAAAAATAATGTAATAGATCTATACGGCAGTTGTCAATCGTTCTACATGTCCCAGGCATCATAATCGTCCAATGAGGAGTTTTTTGACTCAGGGTTTATCCTAGTACAGCTTATAGCTCTTAATCTCCATAGCCAGTCAACGCAAATGGGCTCGAAGATTTTTTGACGAATTTTTGTCTCAAAACCACCAAGAATTTCTTTATCCACTTTCGATACGACTCATGCTTTAAAGCAGTAGAGCAGAACTGGGATGATCAGGTTTTTATACAGGATCTCCTCTGAGGTTTCAGTATGGGATACACTACTGCATTGCCTTCTAAGCTTGAAAAAACCCCGGTTGGCAAAGCTTATTCTTCGTTCAATTTCTGACGAGATGTCAGATAGCAAAACCGAGGTAGATAAAGTCCCATACTACATCAAAGTTTTATCTGTCAAAATGGTGACAAAAAAAATAAATGTTTGAGCAACAGATTCGTTAATAGCTAGGGCCGAGCTTTCTCCTAACCATTCATGTGTGTGTGTACTTCTTGCAGGATGGTGGGACCTCCTTTTTATGCCAACTCCGAACGGCGAATTTTGGATAAGCTTTTCTTGACAATTGATACAACTCGGAGGATTTGTCAGATCATCACGAGAGGAGGACCAGTGAAGAATCATTTAGGTGTTGCTACTAGTGGGAATCGAAACCAGAAATTCTGCGCACTTACCATCGCATCACTGAGACCGTATTCAAAATTTGCCGAAAGTATCGTCTGAGTATGCTGGTAGCTGCACCAATTTGTGGAAGATTTTAATTCTGGAGACGGCTCGGAAGTTTTGAGCAATCCTCTTCAGAATGGAATCAAAGAAGTCACACGACAGTTCATCAACTTCCGACCCTGATGGAACAGTGATAAGTCTTCATCGTCATCCTACACAAACAGATGAATTTGGGTGGTATACCAATACTAGACATGGCTCTGTATAGTTCGTGTCAATAAATGCTATCGTATGTGGCTTTGAAATCGATGAATTGTGGTGGGAATCGATTTTGACATCTCGGGTTTTTTCCGGGCTGATCATTTGAATATTTGTGGACTTCCAGGTCTAAAACCATAGTGATAAGGGCCGATCGGGATATTGGTACATCGTTCACATATTACAGCAGTTTGGAATTTGTGGGCGATTATGAGGAGAACTCTGTAGTTTGCAGTTAAGGGGGGCTGCTTTCTTGTGCGTTTGGCAAAGGATGCTGAGGTTCCATTCTTTAGGCATACTTTCTTCCGACCAGATTTGGCTTATGAATTGATAAATTTTACTTGCAGTCGGCTTCATAAGGCTCAGCGGGAAGGCCGCTTATTAAGTTTTAGCTTAGATATTACTATCCTTACTTCATTCAGGTCAGGTGGTTGGCTGTTTTCGCTATCGTTGCCAACATTGAATGTTTCGTTCTGCCTGACAGCGGAATATTGTTCGTCATCACCGTTTACAGTCTGAAGTCAGTAAGAAGATATTTTTCCATATCCTCAGCATCGACTTTGTCTCAACTATCATATTTTCTTGTTCATATTGACAGGATTCTGTTCGAGCCTTGTATCCTTGGCTTTGACGTTTTACACTCTGGTAAAACTTGCGAACATTGGTATTGTTGTGAGACTTGGTTGGCCACGGAGGCATCTTCGATACTGGAGAGAAGAGCACGTCACTCTCGCGATTGCTCGGCTAAACTCGTCGGAAGTGGGTAGTTCTTGCTCTCTAACCAGACATCCCACCTCAACAAACATTTTTGTTTCGTACCAGTACGAAGAAGAAAAAAAAGAAAGAAGAAAACTGCTTTACGCAGACCTTGGGCCTGCATAAAGGACCCTAAAATAAAAAGGACAGAAAATAAATAAATGCCAATACCACTGCAAAAGACTGGGGAAAACCGCGGTTCTAAATACTAACCTAAACATAAAAGTAAGCTAAAACTAAATCTACTAATGTCTAAATTAAACCTTAACTATCTCAAATCTAGCCTACGAATACCATACACACGATAAACTCGATCCCAGGGTTTTACAGCGATACCTGTTCGTCGTGATTCCGAATCATGCCAGATGTTGATGTCAGAGTTTAGCCTTCAGGCCCCCATGGCTTCAAGGAGCTCTGCCTAAGAAAATTAAAGGCATATCTAATCTTAACCTGGAGCTTAGCCTTGTAAGCCTCGTTCTCGGCTATGAGCATCTGTCGGCATTCCACATGAAACCAGGGGTTTGTTGGTGGGCGCGAAGAACCTAACACATCAGTTGCGGCTGATCTAATGGCGTGTTGGCATCGTTGCCATTATTCTTCGACATTCCATGTTGGTTGGCGATAAATTGTTTTTTTTTTCCGAGGGCTGGTGGAAATCTCAAAAGACACGATGAGCACGTGCCCAAAGTGGTGTGGACTCTAACACTAACTAAAACCACCCCCCTTTTTGTATTTGTATTGCAACTAAGTATGCGACTTATCTAACAATTTTGTTATCACGAGTAATGAATGTTTGGCAGGTAACTTTCCTGTGAGAGTTCCTGCTTTTTCCGCAATTTGTAGTTTGCTTATATCGGGCCAAATCTAAGGGCTACGTTCTTTGAAGACGCCGCGATAAATTTGTTTCGTCAAGAATTTGGAGGACCGTTGTGTTAACGTGTCTTAATAAACGTTTTTTTTTATTTTTGCGTGCAACATTTATCGTTTCATCGTTAACCGCGGGAATACCTAGATCTCTGCGTAGATCCTCATTCCTTATATACCACGGCGCATTGCCGAATGATCTTAACATTTCGTTTTCAAAAGTTTGTAGAATGCTTAGATTCGTTTCACTGGTACAACCCCATAGTTGTATACCATATGTCCAGACCGGACTTGCTTGTATAATAGCAGCTTGTTATCAAGGTTAAGCTTCAAATTTTCCGAGTAACCAGTACAGTTCTCTGTATTTATTTTTAAGTTCTTCGCATTTCTTTTTTACATGCGACTTCCATTTTAATTTAGCATCGAGTGTCATTCCGAGATATTTCACTTCGTTTGCAAAAGTGACTCGAACCGTATTGAGAAATACTGGCAAATTGGTTGTCCGTTTATACGAAAAATCTACATGAATCGATTTGCTCTCTCTGTGCAATCCGCCAGGACTTTTTCCATTCATTAACCAAGTAAGGAGCGTTTTGTAATTTCATATATGTTTCCTTTATTGTTGTGCCTCCTGCTAGTATAGCTGTATCGTCAGCAAATGTGGCAATGTTTGTGGGATATCACGTGTAAATAGGAGGTACAAGAGTGGTTAAAGGACGCTTCCTTGGAGAACTCCTGACAATAATTCTTTGAACTCCGAATATTCGTTTTTAAGTTTCACTCGGAAGCGTCTATGCTCAAGATACGACACGAGGATTTTATATAATTTTTCAGACAGAACTTGTCTTAGCTTGCACTAAAGGCCTCTATGCCAAACTTTGTCAAAAGCTTGCGACACGTCAAGAAATACGGCTCAGCAAATTTTCTTTTCTTCTAAAGCTTTCTGAATTACATCAGTCATTCGATGAACTTGGTCCACAGTCGAATGTTTACTTCTAAACCCAAATTGATGGTCTGGTAAAAGGCGTTTCTGATCAATAATGGGGCTTAAGCGACCGAGTAACATCCTTTCAAAAACTTTTGAAATTATTGGACGAAGTGAAATAGGTCTGTAAGATTTTATTTCATTCGGTGATTTGCAAGATGTGCGGCAAAAACGTCAGCGTTTTCTTTTGCCCAAACGTCTTGAGTTACCCTAATTGGTGGACACAGCGTTTTTTGGCCGTTTTATGACTTTAATTGCTTTCCAAAGTGAATAATTCGATTCTTTGCATGGTGTTTATCGAGAGGTTGAGGGATACGCGTTGCGCGAATTTTTTCGTGGTCTCTTGCGGTTGCAGTCCTGCGACTTTAAATTTTTTCACAGTATTTCTGGATTGTTGTGGTGTGGTGGATATTCGCCTTCTTACCTTGGCTGCAACAAGGTAGTGGTCCGAGTCGATGTTAGCTCCTCGGAATGTTCGGACATCCATAAAACTGGATGCGTGCCTTTTGTCTATCGCAATTTAATCAATTTGGTTGACCTTTCGTTGATCTGAAGACCGCCATGTCCCCCTATGGATATCGAGGTGAGGAAATCGTGTGCTGGCTATAGTGGAATTTCGTTCCTTAGCGAAGTATTTTCCTAAGTCTTTTTCCAGACGATTCGTAGTCCAGGCTTTGTTTTCCGACAATACTTCTAAACTTGTCTTCACTTCCTACCTTTACGTTAAAATCTCTCAGCACGATTTTAACATCGTACTAGGTAGTCGCTCAAAGGTTTTGTCAAGGAGCTCTTAGAAGCAATCCCTAGCTATATCATCTTTTTCTCCGTCGGGGCGTGAGTGCATATAAGGCTTATTTAGGCGAATTCGGCCTTGATGAATTTTAATTTGAAAATTTGGGCTTGATGATTGTTACAATGCGTTCGCTAATGTCTTGGACACATAAAACTTCTGGCATAAGTCTGGCACTTGTAACAAATCCGCATCCGAATAGTCGCTGTTTCTGCTCACTATAACATGGTCCGCAGCATATGTCACAGTCTTTCATCCTGTTTTATGTCCGGTGCATCTTATCGTATTTCCTGGATGGCAAAACATGCGTATTTTCTAGCGGGATAGGTCTGCCGCTGGTTGTGTGCCTGCACTTCTCCTGTTAAACTTTCTCTTATTCCAAGTGCATATACGAACGTCGTTGTTCTTCGTATATGCTTTTGGTTGCTTCGTAATATTGTGTTTTTCCATGGTTATGCAGTTTACATAAAGGAAAACCTCCAACCTGGGGAGCCAGTTTCAATTTATTTGATACCCCAAGGACAAGTTCCCAACAGTATCCACTATAAGATTGAGCGCTGAAGTCGGCATTTCGGTTCATTCACCCTTAAGATTCGCAAATAACCTGTTGCCCGAATGTATCGAAGCAACTCATCTAGGTTCGCCTGGAACAGCCCGCCGGGTATTCCGTGCCAGTCATTCTGACTATGCTATTTATAGTTATGCTGTTTATACCCTATCCCATAGGTGTATATTAGTTTTGACACTAAGTTTGTAACATAATTTCGCTAGATATACCTCAAATTATATGGATCGACTCTGAGTCGCCAGCTGAGTCGATAAGGCCATGTCTGTATGTCGATTTGTCACCGATTTCGGGGACTTACAATTTTAGTGTTCTAATTTGCTACAAATACTATCTTTCCGACGAGCAACATATATAGAAAATCCTTACCTATATCTATGTGTCGTTTATACATTTTTTTTGCTACGCCGCTTTTTGGGGGCGTTTTCTGTAAAAAAAAAAGGGTTTCGGTAGCACTTTTTAACCCACGCCCACATTTTGGGGGCATTTTGACTCGCTTTTTCCTACAAAAGCCATTTATTTAGCCTAACTCAAGACATATCCAATAGAAAACATTCGTCTAACAATGAAAGATTTTGAAAAACTTTCTGAATGATAAATATAAACTTTCGTAGTCACTCATAATTGTTGGGAATCATTAATTTTAGAGTTAATTGCGATAGGGTATACAACTACTCACACAGCGGATTGTAGCCATCTCATATATTTTGTCATGTTATCAACACTCGAACTTATTGAAAGTCAACGTTAAAAAATATCCAATATCATTGAACATTTTCTTAAAAATGACCCAAATCAGATTTTATCCACAACTGTTCGTCTAGACAACATTGTGATGGGCAATTACTAATGAAATGGAACCTAATTTCCTCACAAAAGTTATTAAATTCTTTGAAGTGAAAGGCTGTAAAATTTATCATGTCGTTAAATTCCCAAAAGCCTTTATTTACAGTCTTCATAGCAATACCTCTTTAACTTGTTTCCCTACAGCTCACATTAGTTTCAAGCCCTATAAAAGTTGAGATACTTTTCAGGTTACAGCAAAAAAAAAAAATCAATTTCAAGCCATAAATTTCTATTGACAAATTCTCAATAAAAAAAAAATATATATTTCCGAAATCACGAAAACAACAGGATGTTCGGTTTTCAACGTGAACCTGTCTTGCTTCGTGGTAACTTCAAATGTCAAACATGCAACTTCTCGGAAGTAATTTGTTTCCGATTTCACTTGTTCGCCTCATGGCATGAAAGTAACATAAGCAACAACAAATGGTATGTCATCGTGTTTTGTTTCAACCAACACAAGCACCTTTATACCGACTCGCAAGTAATTATAAATCAAGCGAACTTCTCTTTCAAATCCATGAAACATCATAACATCCCTCCAAGGATATTGGCGTGACAGCCAAAAATACCATCACGCATCAATCAACTGGATTGGAAATAACTCCAAATAACGGAAAGAAATGGCCTTAATTGGAATTGGTTCAGATTAATCGTTTTTTTTTTCAGAGTTTTTGTAGGAAGGTAATGGGTATCCTCTGAAAGTCACTTTTGCATCATGTCAAGGAAATACTTAAAATATTGCGAAGGAGCCTTCTGAAGGATACAGAACGTGTACATATAGATTTGTCATTGTGACAGGTGAAAAATGCGAAACATTTTTGTGTTTCTTTATTTATGTATGACAGGGAAATAGGATATAGCACCCCTGCAGCTGGCATACTTTTCTAAAAGTGAAGAAATCCATTTTTATGCAAATTTATTCAGCTTAGGGGAAAGGGTGTGTAGGTGGCGTGGGTCACGGATCGAGTTCTGGAAAATTTGAATGATTTTAAGCTTAACAAGGTCGGAGAAAAGTCAACTGAATGTTGGTGATTATGTTAAACATGAAATAGCCTTCAAATTTAACTTAATTGTGTTGAAGGTTTTAATCAATCTCGATAGGACGATGATACAAAACTTCGTGAAGTGAGTTACATCCGGATTAATCGCCGTTGCTGATGTTTTAGGTTGATCCCGGAATTTTCCATATCGATATAACCATAAAGGAACTATGACATGAACAAGCCCATTAGTCATATTAGTAGGCCTTACAAAATGACGATAAAGTTGAATTGCATGTTCTTTAAAGTCGTCTTACAAGTATCTTGGAAAACTTTATTTTAAGATCCATAGCCACACAAAACTTTAGCTTGTTTTTCAAACTGAATTGATATTTGTTTAAGCTTACTACTTACTTCACAGGCTTCGGACACGTTGATGGTATCTGAGTGAGACAAAGGAAATTTCCATTCTCTACGATCCTAGGCAATATGCTTCCATTCATTCAGTACACGCTTTTTATCATCCGCAATCCCTTGATCTTTGATGGGCTTAGTGGCGCGATGGTTAGTGCGATGAACTGCAGCGCAGAATGTCTGGGTTCGATTCCCAGCCGTAGCAACAACTAACTGATTTTTCACAGGCCCTCCTCTCGTGATGATCTGACAAATCATCCGAGTAGTATCAATTGTCAAGAAACGCTTATCTCAAAAACGCCTTTCGGCGTCGGCATAAAACAGGAGGTCCCACCATCATGCAAGAAGTACACACGCACACATGAATAGTTGTGAGAAAACTCGTCCCTGGGTACTAACGAACCTGTTGCGCAAAAATTTGTATTTTTGTATTTGAATCCCTTGATCTTTACTCCGGAGGTTCGGTCTTCCCTCTTGTCTTGCACTGTAAGGATGGGCTTTAACGATTATCTTGGCTGAAGCATTAGTGTTCATTCAATCGATGTGACCAATCCAATGTAGTCAATGCGTTACTTTCTTACTTAAGTGGCGCTACAGTCCGGAATGAACCTGGGCCTCAACCAACATGCCTCTCCAATTAGCCCGGTCCTTAGCTAACTGCCTCCAGTTGCGCACTCCAAGTTGGTGAGGTCGGTCCTCTACTGCGTCCGACGTCTGGCTGGGAATCGAAGACTCTTCGAGCCGGAGTATTGGTGTCCATTCGTTCTACATGTCCTATCCATCTTAAACGTCCAATGTGGAGTTTTTTGACCAGGGGCATGTCGCTGTAAAGCTCGTATAGTTCTTAGTTGAATCTTCGTCTCCATAGCCCGTCAACGCAAACGGGACCGAAGATTTTTCGAAGAATTTTCCTCTCAAATCGACCAAGGATTTCTTAATCCGATTTTGATATGGTCCATGCTTCAGCGCCGTAGAGCAGGACTGGGATGATCAGGGTATTATATAAGATCTCCTTAGTAGTTCGAGTGAGGGCTTTACTACTGAATTGCCTTCTTAGCCCGAAGAAACAGCGGTTGGCAAGAGTAATTCTTCGTTTAATTTCTGACAAGATGTTGTTGTCAGAGTTAGTAGCGGAGCCGAGATAGATAAAGTCCCGTACTACCTCAAAGTTATATCTGTCAATGGAGACGTTCTGTCCAATTCTTCGATGTTGTGTGTCCTTTCGTGTTGACAGCATATACTTCGTCTTACTCTCATTTACTGCTAAACCCATTTTTGCCGCTTCCTTCTCAATACTTGCAAACGTGGCTATGACATCACGTTGGGTCCTACCAATGATGTCAATATCATCGGCGTATGCTAGTGTTGTACAGATTTTTGGAAAATTGTGCCTCTGGTGTTGGCTCGTGAGTTTTGCACAATCCTCTCAAGAATCAGATTGAAGAAGTCACATGACAGCGCATCGCCTTGCCTAAATCCTTTTTTGGTATCGAATGCGTCAGTGAGTTCTTTTCCGACCCTGATAGAGCAGCGAGAATTCTCCATCGTCATCCTACACAAACGGACGAGTTTGGGCGGTATACCAAAACTAGACATGGCTCTGTATAGTTCGTCTCTATAAATGCTGTCGTATGCGGCTTTGAAATCGAAGAATAGGTGGTGGGTATCGATTTGGACTTCTTGAGTGGACTTGAGTGGACTTTCCTAGCCTAAAACCACACTGATAAGGGCCGATCAGGTTGTTGGTAAACGGTTTCAGGCGTTCACATATTACGGCAGATAGAACTATGTATGCGATGTTGAGGAGACTTATGCCTCTGTAGTTGGCGCAGTTAAGAGGGTCTCCTTTTTTGTGGATCGGGCAAACGATGCTGAGGTTCCATTCTTCAGGCATACTTTTTTCCGGACAGATTCGGCTTATGAGTTGGTGGATGTTACTTACCAAGTCATCTCCGCCGGCTTTGTAAAGCTCGGCGGGAAGGCCGTCATTTCCGGCAGCCTTATTAAGCTTCAGTTTAGATATTGCTATCCTCACTTCACTCAGGTCGGGTGATTGGCAGCTTTCGGTGTCGTTGCCAACATTGAGTGGTTTGTTCTGCCTGACAGCGAAATGTTGTTCGTCATCGCCATTTAACAGTCTGCAGAAGTGGTTCTTCCATATCCTCAGCATAGACTGTGTCTCAACTACGACATTTCCTTGTTCATCTCGACAGGATTTTGTTCGAGCCTTCTATCCTTGGCTTTGTTGTTTAACACTTTGGTAAAACTTGCGAACATCTTTCCTGGAGTTGCACCTCTCTATATCCTCGATCGCGCGCTTTTCTTCCTCTTTTTTCTTCTTTCTAAAAAGCCGGTGTTATTCCCTTCTTCTCTGCCTATAGAGCTCAATTTCAGCTCTCTTCTTCACCTGCTGCTTAGCCTTGTAGGCCTCGTTCTTGCCTGCGAGCATCTGTCGGCATTCCTCATTAAACCAGCCAACACAAATGAATGTTGAGGCTAGGTTTGAGGACCTGTATGGGCCAATAATTCCAGATATTTCAATTTTTTCATACAGAAGACACTAGGTATAAAGCAATTTTGGTTGGGAAGATTTTCGAGATAATCCTTAACAAAAATGGAAGAAAAGCGTTTTCAAGATATCATTCGCTTATAAAGAAGCTTTCGCCGGAGCCTTCAAATATATTCGAGTACGATCTTGCCATAAGGGAGTTTATAAAACAGCTACCGATATACTTACTTCGTCCCAATATAGTTCTGAAAAATTAACAACGAAGCTCCATATCGTTTTTGATGATTCGTCACCTACCAGGGGTAATGCTGTCAATGAATAATTCCTTGCAGATTCGAAGAAATTTGGTATCGGAAATATTTAACAAATTCTGCAATTCAAACTTGAAACAGCAGATGTAGAAAAGGCATTCTGCAAATCAGCTGAGATAATAAAGTACATGAGAGTCATAGAATAAGGACGGGCTCAGTGGCGTGATCAATTGCCGCACAGAAGGTCTGGGTTCGATTCCCAGCCGTAGGAACACCTAAATGGTTTTTCACTGGCCCTCCTCTCGTGATAATCTGACAAGCCAGCCGAGTATTATCAATCGTCAAGAAAAGCTTAACGCAAATTCACCGTTCGGTGTCGGCATAAAACATGTGTTCCCGCCATCGTGCAAGAAGTACACGCGAATACATGAATAGTTGTGAGAAATCTCGGCCCTGGGTACTCGAGCCTGTTGTGCCAACAAATTTTGTTTCATTTTTTAGTCATAGAATAAGGCCAACCGCTTATTGGATACGAATTTGTATCGTAAGTAAACGTAGGAGTACGCAGTGCGTACACTGAACACGTTTTGCTGCGTCAAATAAGCCGTATCCCGGTGATATCGCATTCGTGAAGTGGTTCAGTGCAGGAACTATTGAAAAATCTGACAAATTCGTATGTAGCTGGTATCATGTGTCGCTGTCAACAGAGAGATATACATTTCTTGCATCAAGTCACCCTCCATTCAACTTTAAACTAAAGATTCACGAAGATACATATTGTGTAAGCGATTACGGGTTGCAATTCTTTTAACTTCTGACACAGATTGAAGCTTCGGCTATAGATACACATTCTGTGTGCGCGCTCCCATAGCACTTGGAAGGTCGGGATTGTTTGTGCGTGTTCGTACGTGTTCACACGAGTCAAATTCATACGATAACGCGTCCAATTTGCGACTGGCCTAATCATTTGGTGCGAGAGTAATTTCCTGTCAATATCTATCTTACCACGTATCGGAAAATTTCGCATGACTAGGGCTACTTTTTGATGGTTGGGTATTGAAGCATAACGGCAAACACTGAACGCAAACACCAGTCATTGTTACTTTGACTACACATAAAAAGTTTTACCTCCAAGTGGTATCCATCGGATACTGATCTCATCCAACCGGATTTGACTTGCTTAACTTAAAGGCACGAGTATTGGTGAATAGACGAAAAACAATAATGCTGCTTCTGGGTTAACTACCCACGTAATAAAACCTATTAGCAACTACAAGAATAGAACTGGACTGATTCTATTGCTTAGCGAAAAAAGACAACGAGGCTCGTATCTAAATCTGAAATAGGAGTAAACAGGAGAGGTGCAAGTGTACAATTAGCGGAAGCTTTGAGTTGCTACAAAACAGACATTACTCCCAATCAGACATATAATGGGATGGGCCGTGTGACATCTACTTCGACCGTGTTATATATAGTGAGGAATAACAGCGACTGTTCGTATGAGAATTTGTCATAGACTTAGGCAAGACATACAATGGGATCAGACATACAATGGGATGGGCCGTGTGACATCTACTTCGACCGTGTTATAGTGCGGTGCAACAGCGACTGTTCGGATGTGAATTTCTTATGGACTTAGGCAGGAAGTCGGATGGTTTCAAAACATAATCGAACACATTGTAACACTTAGCATCAAAGCCAAATTCGCCAACATAAGCCTTGTATGCGGTCACTCACAGACGTAGAAAAACAGATGATACAGCAAAAGACTGCTTTTTGGAGATCCTTGACAAAACTTAATCCCAACTTCGCTGACTTCGCTGTGGAACGAATGATCAACCAAATTATGATCAATTTGGTTGCGATATAAAGGAGGCACGCATCAAGTATTTTGGATGTCCGAACAATTCGGGGGGCTAAAATATACTTAGACCACTACTTTGTTGCAGCCAAGGTAAGAATAAGGATATTCACAAGGTCACAAAAATCCATATATACTGTGAAAAAATGTAATATCGAACGACTAAAATCTCAAGAGACTGCCATGGCCATGACTCAACGCTTATCCCTTAACATCTCGATTTACACCATACCACCAGCATTGAATGTCGAAGACCAATGGCAACGATGTCAACAGGCCATTAGATCAGCCGCAACTGATGTCCTAGGTTTCTAGCACCCACCAGCTAGAAACCCTTGGTCTGATGATGAATGCCGATAGAATTGTGCAGCTAAGAACGAAGCCTTCATGGCACGCTGCAGTAGAACACGACCGCTGCCATCGAGCTCTATAGTCAGAGAACAATGCAAAAACAACAGCTTTTTAGAGAGAAAAAAAAGAGCAAGAAAAGCGCGCCACAGAGGGTATAGAAAGGTGCCACTCCAGGAATGAAGCTTGCAAGTTTTACCAAGGTGTAAAACTTTAAGGCCAAGGATACAAGGTTCGAACAGAATCCTCTCGAGATGACCAATTAAATTAAGACGCAGTTGATACTGAAGATGTGGAAGAACCACAATTTTGCCTAGTCTTAAACGGCGGTGACAAACAAGATTCCGCCATCAGGCAGAACGAAACATTCAATATTGGAAACGAAAGCGAAAACTACCAACCACCCGACCTGAGTAAGCTGGGGATAGCAATATCTAAACTCAAGCTTAATAAGGCTGGCGGAAATGACGGCCTTCCCTCCGAGCCTTATAAAGCCGGCGGAGATGACTAGGTAAGTAACATCCACCAACATACAAGCCAAATCTGGTCGGATGAAATTATGCCTGAAGAATGGAACCTCAGCATCGTCTGCCAAATCCACAAAAACAGAGACCCTCTACAAAGGAGACCCACAGAGGCATAGCTGAGTCTCATCAACATCGCCTACAAGATCTTATCTGCTGTAATGTGCGAACGCCTGAAACAGTTTACCAACATTTTGATCGGCCCTTATCGGCGTGGTTTTAGGCCAGGAAAGTCAACAATCGATCAGATTCTGAAAAAAAACAAAAGATTTCCAAATCGATACCCACCACCTATTCATCGATTTCAAAGCAGCATACGACATACAGAGCCATGTCTAGTTTTTGTATACTGCCCAAACTCGTCCGTTTGTGTAGAATGACGATGGAGAATTCTCGCTGCTCCAACAGGTCGAAAACAACCTCACCGACACATTCGATACCAAAAAGGGCTTAGGAAAGACGATGCGCTGTCATGTGACTTCTTCAATTTGAGTCTTGAGATGTGCAACTCCTATAATATCCCGACGATATTGACATCATTGTAAGTACTCAACGTGATGTCATAGCCACGTTTACGTTGACGGGCTATGGAGACGAAGATTCAACCAAAGAATTATACGAGTTGTACAGCGATAAGCCGCTTAAAAAAAACCGCAATGGACGTCTAAGTCGAAATGGCATGTTAATGTTTCCAACTGACTACGTCGCACCCACACCAGGCTTCAAGAAAGGCTTTCACGTAGGATTTCTTACTAGAGTTCAGTGGAAGAGAAACGAAGAAGTAAGAGATCTTAATACGGTTTTCTATAACGACGGATCTAAGTTGAACTTTGCTGAGGGTCCGGTGGCTGCTCGGAATTACCGAAAATATCAGTGTCATAACGCCTCCTGGATTTCGGCAGCGTATTCCAGGTGGAATTACTGCCTTTCCAAGAGGCTTGCAACTTATTGCGGCGGCGTGATAGATAAGCAAAATATTGCCATCCTCATAGATAGTCAAGCTGACATCATGGCCATCAACTCGGTAACTATACCAGCCAAGCTGGAACAGGCGATCACTTTATGGTCACACTTCACTGAGTCCCAGGACACAGTAGCAGTCAAGGAAACGAGCGCACAGACGACCTAGCCAGACAATACTCAGCTATACACTGCTCACTGTGTCACTTGCAGAATTGGTCCATATCCCTCTAGGTGCGGTTAAGGGACAAATCAACTCATACTTTCTGAAGAAGGTCGAGTCCTAATGGAGAAAATTAACAATTTGATTTATACCGAGGAAGATATGGCATACTTACGATAAGAACGAAACAAACGACCTACTGAATGGGACCCGTGCAGATTTTGCAAGAATTATGGCCATAGTTCCAGGGCACTGGAAAGTTGGAGACCATTGCGACCAAACTAGAGGTCATATACGGCCCCCAATGCCGCAGTTGCTGGAACGCATATGACAGTGAAACCACTTCATCAGCAAATGTCCGGCACTAGCAAGAGCATAGCGACGTCTGGGGTAAAAGGACTCAAGATCTTATCCGTTCTCTAAACCTCACAGGATCTATCTAGATTTTATCAAATCCTTAATAATCATCATAGTGAAGGTCACACGAGTCGTGGTAACAAAAAGGCACATTAGTTACTTGGGCTTATGATGAACCTCCACCTCTACCTACCTACCTACGTTTAAGATGGCTGGGATATGTAGAACGAATGGACACCAATACTACGGGTCGCAGAGTGTTCGATTCTGCCGTAGGAATGGACACCAATACTACGGCTTTCAGAGTCTTCGATTTCTAGCCGGACGCAGTAGAGGAAGATCTCGGCATAAGTGTTGCGCACAAGTAGAAACCGACCTCAACAAACTTGGAGGGTGCAACTGGAGGAAGTTTGCCTAGGGCCGAGCTAATCAAAGAAGTATGTTGGTTGAGACCCAGGTTCATTCCGGACTGTAATGCTTTATTTGTTCTGAGGTATCCAAAGAAAGTCTTAGACTCTCAACAAAGTTGGAATGACTAGAGACAATTCAGAGTCAAATTGTTGAGGAGATATTGTATGCGTCGAGAATGTCCGCTCAGAAAAGGATATTTTCCAACTTGTATAAGAGTAAACGACAAAAATGTTTTTCGATTTAAAACACCTCCAATAATTTAACGACAAAATCGTACCGACGAAATCATCAATATCATATCAATTTTTTTTTTATTACTTTTCTGTGTCTACCAAGTGACCTTCTTCGGAAAAAGCCTTCAAGACTTTGTCAGCAACATGCAGATTTGGAACCCAAAAAATTGCACAGCACCAATCATCCATCGGTTCCATGTCTTAAGGGCCAGATTCACCCAATCAAATTCAAACTTTATCAAAACGCACCTTTTTCTTCTGACTTACCTACGAAATTGATAAAGCAAACATTCTCTCCCTCTCCCTTTTAAGACGCTGAAACCTGAAAAAAGAAACTTCGACTTTCTGGGCATATTCTCATCGAAGATATTTGCTTACAGCAATGAAACGTGATTGGAAAATTTGAACACATGTGCTCCTGCAAAATAAAAGCAAGCCCATGATAAGATGTGTTACATAGTCCTTACGAAGAAAAAGTTTCAAAGGATACAGGAAACAGGTATGAGGTGACGCTATAAGGTGGTAAATTGGTAGGAAAATTGTGAGCATTTTTATGCAGAGCTGGTTCACCGACGTGTAGGTTCCCCAGGTCCTGTTTTTTTTTGTCCTATTTTCACGGTGTGCTTGCAATACGGAAGTAGGTTTTATGTAGGATGTACCCCTACGTATATCCCGAATGTTTTCGTTTATAAAATTCCGTCTGTGCACGAATCTTCAATAAGTTTCCTTCATTGCGGAGGACGAAGAGTTATTGACCTTAGTTGGCACATATGAATTTGTAATGACTATTGAAAAAGGAAAAAACAAGTACGAATCCAAAAAAAGGACTTTTTCTGCATTTCATGGTGAATTGTATTGTTTTGGTGAAATTATTTTCATAAATTTTAAATTTTTTTTTGCCGATATGTGGTTGATCGTGAGGCACGTGCTAAGTTGTTGTTAGGTTCAAGGCTTATTATACTGTTAAAGGGAATTTTGAAATGGCATTAATATTGTAGGGGGAAATTTTGAAAAAAATGTTCAAGGGACTTCAGAAATCTTTGCTTTTTTTTAATTTTCTCCGAATCAATATGATTTATGTAAAATTGAGTATCATAGAACGAGGCGCCGAATACTGAGAAGCGCTAGCTTGGCAACGTCTGGTCTGGAATGACTGGCAATAATATTCGGCTTGCTGTCATCAGGTGAACACATAGGCCTTACTTTGTAAGTTGTGGGATGGGCATTGAGTCAATTACCCAGTTATGGAAAAATAAACGTTATTGCTAAACCACCATACGCCTGGCAACAAACGACGTTCGCACCTGCAACTTCAAAGTCCTAATAATTACCAAGAGAGATCATGCCGAAAAACAAGCGGAGTCAAGCAGACATTACTGCAATCGAGCAAATGAGACGGGCAGAACTAACTTACTTACTTAAGTTGTGCTGAAGTTCGGAATGAACCTGGGCCTCAACCAAAAATACCTCTCTAAATAGACCGGTCCTTAGCTAACTGCCCAATTTGCGCTCTCCAAGTTGGTTAAGGTCGGTTTCTAGTTGGGCGCGCGACTTATGCCGAGGTCTACCTTTACCGCGTCCGAAGTCGAAGATTCTGCGAGATGGAGTATTGGTGTTCATTTGTTCTACATGTCCTTGCCATCTTAGACGCAAGTAGGTAGGTAGACGTGGAGGTTCATCATAGACCCAAGTAGCACGGATGTGCCTTTTTGTTACCACGATTCGTGTGACCCTTCATTATGATGAATAATTATGATGATTATTGATGGTTATTGAAGGTAGATACAGTCTGTGAGGCTTAAAAAAACGGATAATATCTTGTATCCTTTTACCCGAGATGTCGCTGCGGTTGTCGAAGAATGGTTGGTCTAATGCACGTGATATGGCTCTTGCTAGTACCAGAAATTTGCAGATGCATTGGTTCTATCATTTGCTTTCCCGCAACTGCGGCTTTTTGGATCTCTAGTTTAGTCGCATAGTCTCCAATTGGCCGGTGCCCCGTAATTATCGCCGTAATTCATGAGAAATCCGGGTCCCAATCAGTAGGTGGTTTGTTCTGTTCTTGTCATAGGTAGGCCATATCTTCCTTGGTATGAATCAGTATGTTAACTTTCTCCATTTGCAGGCTTCTCCATGACTGGATTTGTGCATTTACCGCACCTACCAGGACATTGACCTTGACGCAAGTGACACAGTGAGCCGTATAGAGCTGAGTCTTGCCTGGCCAGCTCATCTGCGCGCTCGTTTCCTTCAATGTCGCTGTGCCTTGGAACTCAGATAAGTGTTAATCTGAAGCGTTCACCTGTATAAACTTTGAGGATAAGGTAGCCAAGTTGATGGCCTTAATGACAGCTTGTTTATATATGAGGTTGTCAGTGTTTTGCTTTTCTGTAGTGCCATCTGGTGTTGGCTCTGGAGTTGTACACAATCCTCTCAAGAATCAAATTGAAGAAGTCACATGACAGCGCTTCGCCTTGCCTAAATCCGTTTTTGGTATCGAATGCGTCGGTGGGGTTGTGTCCGACCCTGATGGAATTGCGAGAATTCACCATCGTCATCCTTCACAGATGGACGAGTTTGGGCGGTATGCCAAAACTATACATGGCTCTGTATATTTAGTCTCTCTAAATACTGTCGTACGTGGCCTTGCAATCGATCAATAAGTAGTGGGTATAGATTTGGACTTCTTGGGGTATTACCAGGATCTGCCGAAGTGTACAAATTTGATCGGTTGTGAATGTTGCTGGCCTAAAACTACACAGATAACGGCCGATCAAGTTGTTGTTTCAGGCGTTCATATATTATGGCAGATAGGATCTTGTAGACGATGCTAAGGAGACTTAGCTATGACTCTGTTGGATCTCCTTTGTAGAGGGTCTTCTTTTTTAGGATTTGGCAAACGATGCTAAGGTTCCATTCTTAAGGCATACTATCATCCGACCGGATTTGGCTTATGAGTTGATGGATGTAACTTACCAAGTCATCCCCGCAGACTATATAGAGCTCAGCGGAAAGGCCGTCATATCCGGCAGCTTTATTAAGCTTGAGCTTAGAGATTGCAGTCCTTATTTTCCTCAGGTCTGGTGGTCGGCAGTTTTTGCTGTCGCTGCCAACAGTGAATGCCAATGGTTCTTTCTGCATGACAGCGGAATGTTTTTCTTCATCTCGCCGTTTAACAGTCTGCGGAAGTGGTTCTTCAATATCCTCAGCATCGAATGGGTCTCAACTACGATATTTTCTTGTTCATCTCGACTGGATTTTGTTCGAGTCTTGTATCCCTGGCTTTGACGTTTTACACTTTGGTAAAACTTGCGTTCATCGTTTCTGGAGTGGCACCTCTCTATATCCTCGATCGCGCGCTTTTCTTGGTCTTTTTTCTTCTTTCTAAAAATCCGGTGTTCTTTCCTTCTTCTTTGCCTATAGAGCTCAATGGCAGCTCTCTTCTTCACCTGCAGCTTAGCCTTGTATATATTTATTTAGAAGCTGGTTAGACGAGGAAGATGAGGAATATGTTCCTTTCACAGAATCACAGCTTCATCTGTGAGCCTACTTCTTCGATAATCTTGATAAGCTGCCTAGTATCATCGTCAGAAACCTCCTAGCTCTAAATGGTTCAATTGGGCTATCCACGTGGTACCACAACTGAACCTCTATGGTC
Source organism: Rhingia rostrata (assembly GCA_949824845.1). Lineage (NCBI taxonomy): Eukaryota > Metazoa > Arthropoda > Insecta > Diptera > Syrphidae > Rhingia > Rhingia rostrata. Next base: position 175,459,969 of record OX463755.1, on the reverse strand, counting down.
TAAGTGTGCACGCGTGCAGCCACTACACCCTATCCTGACCTTACCTATCTCTCGGTGGTCTAATCCAGCCGACTTGATTGCCTACCACAACCACTAGTGTTAATAAAAACGGTAGACATCGACTTGTCAGTAGTGTTCAAATGTCCGCCGCGGCTTTTCTGGGTGGAGCGCATCCGAAATGTCCAATTTTCAATGACTACGGCGCATAAATTGACCGATGGCATGGTTTATGTTGGCATTGAGGGCTGCTGTGATTAGGGGTTAATTGCTTGGACCTGTATCTTCTGAAAACCCCACAAAAAAAAATTCAAAAAGGGTGAAATCACTCGATCTCGTTGGCCAGTTCAGATTACCTCGAAGTGAGATGACAAGGTCATTGAATTTCCAATGTGGGAAATGCTGTACGTCACGTAGCGACTTCCTGTTAAAACCACAAATCGTTGGTATCCATATCATCCCATTCGGGCCAAAAGAAGTTGGTAATCATCGATCTCCAACTATCGCCGTTGAAGGTGATTTCCTGGCCAACGTCTTTCTCAAAGGAATATGGACCGTTGACGCCGAACGCAGCAAATTTACACCAATCAGTGACCTTTTCGGGAGGCATTGAACGCTCTTGAATCCCAAAACTGACAATTTTTCCCCTATTCACACAGAAATGGGCCTAATCGCTGAATATGATTTTTCGATGACAATTAGGGTCCGTTTCCAAATGCTCCAAAGCCCATTCAGCGAACACACGTCATTGTCTATGGTTGTTTACCTTCAGCTCCTGGGTCTGTTGAATTTTTGTACATTTACAGGCCCTTGTCATGGCACAATATTCGACAAGTTGTGGTGGATTCTCGCTTTCGCGTCGATCACAAGAACTCGGTCTCTCGCATGCCACAACTTGTCGAATTTTGTGTAGTGACATGGGCTGGTACCCGTACAAAAATTCAGCCCCGGGCCCTGCTGCATATTCTCATGGACAGTTTCAGGAGATCTTGAGTTTCATTGACGTACTGGGGTTGGCTTATCTCTTAACCGTGGAGTTAAAGTTATCCACCAGACTGCGAATAATCCTCTCGGTGGGACGATTATGGCGACCTTAAGATGGTCTAAACGCGCGGAACGTTTCCCGAACAGAACACCCATTTTAATAAAACAATTTTATTATTTGCACGTTTTGTCGAATGCTATGGGCATCCATGGTGATTTAGCAAAACAGGCTGAAAAAATGACAGCGAATGTTACAGTTGCAGCTTCAACAGCTTCCCCTTTACAAAAATTCCCCACAATTCCAGTACACATTATTCATTGGGTACTCCCAGATGTCGGATAGTATTGTCGGATCCAATGGACACTAAGTACCCAAAAGTGCACTTCACCAACCCTTAAACTTTACCTAACATCCTATAACGTCACTACTTTATGTAATACAAACTAGTGCTCGTCAATTTAGTACAAACCAACTGTGCAAAACTACCGTTACCAGGACGATCAGGTATCAAAAGAACTCCAGTAAATTAAATTTGTTGACAACACCACTTCAAATTAATTCTTCGTCCTGTCATACCTACAAAATACAAAGTTCGTTGAGGTAGATACAAATGAAATAAACAGCCCTTCCGGGAATGTTCCTCCATCACCCATTGTATCTGTTAGCAATCGTGTAATGTCCCATCTAATGTAATTTACACTTAATCCTTTAATTTGCCGCTTATTTATTCTATCCTTCCCTTCCTTCTTCAGACAATTCGCAAATCACAAAAAGAAAACCTTCAGCGAAACAGAAAAATTAAGGATAATGGACACCAAAAAAAAAAAAAAAACGCTAGAAAGCAGAAACCTGTATACATTTACAGTTGAAAGTGTTTTTTGTTTTTATTTGCCCTTTTCGTCCTTTTGTTATTATGCCTTCTCTATCGAAAACCCCAGCTACAAGGAAGCAATTAGGAAGGTAACAAAAGGGAAGACCAGCTTCATTAAACTCCCATGGCACAAATAAGGTCTCACTAATTGCGATTATTCGCTAGGACAGAGCGGACAGATGGACACAAAACAAAATCAGGAAAAAGAAAAAGAGCTTGATGTTGGTTTGTCCTGGTCTACGTCCTTTTTGTTTTTGTTGGCGTTTCATCTTTGTTTTTGCACGTGATTTAGGTCAAGATAAGGGAATATGTCTGCCTTCTTAGGACATGGACATTAAACAATTGTGCAACACATGTACCAGGAGCATTAGGTGACTGGGCTGATGTTTGCTTCTTGGACTCATGGTGGAGACCGACCCGACAATCGTCCTCTTTTTTGGGGGGGCATGAATAGATTCATTCATGTTTCTAAGAAAAGTGGTAGTTGGTACTTTGTTCTTACTTTGGGATATTTTATTCAAAAAGTCCTTGGCACAGATGTGGTTGCATGTTTGTTGTATCCTTTTATACTAAACCCTTGTTTTGTTTTGTTTAATTGTAAATTATCCAAGGGACAGGGATTGGCAAGAAAGTTGCACAACTTGCTTGATCGGACTAAGGGAGTTTACGAACAAGAAATTTCCTGTTCAAGTGTCGTTATCGTAATTTGAGATTCAATGACATCGGTAGTCCCTTGACTGGATACACAAATGGTGTGGACTAAAGGATTCCGAAGTTTGTTTTAAAGGGTGGTACATTAAGACACCAACACAATTAAATTCGATAGAAATTTGGAATTGCAAATTAATATGGTTTCGCAAACCGATCTTCAGCCGTCATCTCTTACAGCAAAATCATTAAGGATGCCACGCTCCCTAATTTAAGGATGGCATCGCTTTTTTCGCAGAATTTACCACATGTCTTGTCTAGACTTAAGTAAAAATAAATCATGGATTCATCAAAGATATTTTATCTCACAATAATTTGAATATTTCATTGCGTTTTTGGGTAGATTCCATTATAGATACAAATCTATGGAGTCAAATTTATGAAACATCTACCAGTACCAACCATATCACTTAGCTTTGCCGCGAACAAAAATAGGATGTAGGCGCAGACCATATCTTCACATGCAAAATTCACCAGCGGTAATTATGATATTGGGTTATCAAAAATTCGGGTTTCGATAAATCTGTCTGAGCTTTGAATTAACTTGCTTGCATAAGTGGTGCTAAAGTCTGGAATGAGCCTGGGCCTTAACCAACATTTCTCACCAATCACCTCAATCCTAAGCTAAGCTTGCAGTTGTGCACTGCAAATTTGTTGGGGTTGGTTTCTACTTTCTGTGTGCCACTTAAGGCGACGTTTAGCTGCGAATCGAAGACTCTGCAAGCCGGAGTATTAGTGTCCATTCCATTCTACATGTCATAGCCATCTTAAACGTCCGACACAGAGTTTTTGTATAGTGGCAAGTAGCCCTTATGGTTCAAACTTCGTCTCCATGAACATGAACGCAAACCTTATCGATTTTCCGAAACATTTCTGTCTCAAAACCACCAAAGATTTCTTCATTTTGGTTGAATCTTTGTCACCATAGTCTATCAACACAAACGGAACCGAAATTTTTCGAAGCATTTGTGTCTCAAAACCATTCGCATTTGAATCGCTCGATTCAACCCGTACGTACACCGTAGAGCAGGACCTGGATTAACAGGTTCTTATACAGGATCTCCTTGGTAGTTCGAGTATGGGCTTCACTACTGAATTGCCATTTTATCTCTAATAAAGAGGTCTCTTCCGACCCTGATGGAAGAGCGAGACTTCTCCAATGTCAACCTGCACAGAGGGACGATTTTGGACGGTATACCAAAACTGGGCATCGCTCTGTATAGTTCGTCTCTATATTGTCATATGCCGCTTTGAAATCGATAAATAGAGGGTGGAAATCGATTTGGACTTCTTGGATTTTTTCTAGGATCAGCCGAAGTGTGTGGATTTGATCGATTGTGGACTTTAATGGCCTGAAACCACACTGAAAAGTTCCAATCAGGTTGTTGGTAAACGGTTTCAGGCGTTTAATATTGTGGCATATAGGATCCTGTAGTCCACGTTGCTATGCCTCTGTTATTGGCGCAGTTGAGAGGTTCTCCCCTTTTTGTGGATCGGGCAAACGATGCTGAGGTTCCATTCTTCACGCATACTTTCATCCGACCAGATTTGGCTTATGAATTGGTGGATGTTATTTACCAAGTCCTCTCCGCCGGTTTCTTAAAGCTCAGCGGGAACACCTCCATTAAATGCAGCCTTATTAAGCTTGAGTTTAGATATTGCTATCCTCACTTCATTCAGGTAAGGTGTTTGTCAGATTTCGCTGTTGTTGCCAATATTGAATGTTTCGTCCTGCATGACAGCGGAATGTTGTTCGTCATCGTCGCTCAACAGTCTGCAGATCCGGTTCTTCCATATCCATAGCATCGGCAGTTTCTCAACTACGATATTTCCTTAGTCACCTCGACAGGATTTTGTTCGAGCCTTGTATACTTAACTTTGACGTTTTACACATTGGTAAGACTTGCGAGCATCGTAACTGGAGTGGCACCTTTCCTTATCCGATCGCGCGCATTTCTTTGTCTATTTTCTTCTTTCTGAAAAGCCGGTGTTCTTCCCTTCTGCTGTGCGTATAAAGCTCAATGCCAGTTCTCGTCTTAACCTGCAGCTTAGTCTTGTAGGCCACGTTCTTGGGGCGCTAGGAACCTAGCACATAGGCTGTGCCTGATCTTATGTCCTGTTGTCATCGCTGCCATCTTCGACATTTGATGCTGGTGGTATCGAGTGGTTAAAGGATACGCGATGCACGAATGCCTTGACCGTCTCTTGCCATTGCAGTCTTTCGACACTAAATTTGTAACCATATTTCTCGATTGTTGTGGCGTGGTGGACATCCGCATTGGCTGCAACAAGGTAGAGGTCTGAGTCGATGTTAGCCTCTCGAAATGTTCGGAAATCTAAAATACTTGATGCGTTCCTCTTTTCTATCGCAATGTGATCAATTTGCATGACCTTTCGTTTATCTGGAGACTGCCATGCCAACGAGGTAAAGAAAAAGTGTGCTGACTATAGTGGCATTTCGTTCCGTAGCAAAGTCAGTAAGCGTAAAGTCAGTTATCTGACGTGTTGTCGTGTAGGCTATTTTTTCTGACAACACTGCGAAATATGTCCTCTCTTCCTACATATGCGTTCAAATCTCCCTGCACGATTTTAACATCGTACTTCGGTAGTGGCTCATAGGTTTTATCAAGGAACTCTTAGAAGCAATCCTTAGCTATCATATTTTTCCGCCGTCGGGGCGTGAGCGCATTTAAGGCATATGTTGGCGAATTTGGCCTTGATGCGGATTGTAGCAATGCGTTCACTAATGTCTTGGAAACATAAGACTCCTTGTCTAAGTCTGCCACTTATTAGAAATCCGTATCCGAATAGTCGCAGGTTTTGCTTACTATAACAAATAAGATGTCACGGGTTTGCTTCCTCTTTTGGCCCGGCCCATCCAATCGTATTTCCTGGGTGGCAGCAAAGTCTGCTTTGTAGCAGGTTAGGGCTTCCCCTAGTTGTTCGCGTGCACCTCTACTGTTTATTGTTCTCACATTCCAGGTGCAGATTCGAACGTCGTTGTCCTTTTTTCGTCTAGGAAAGTCGTCAAACAATAAAATCAGTCCTCTCCGATTCGCAACAAGTGGATTTTTTCCATGGGTAGCTAGTTAATGTCAAGCACACCCACAACCTGTAGGGCCAGTTCCAATATATTAGCTACCCCTAGGACACGGGGTCATCGGTACAGGATTGAGCGCTTCTGTTGGCCTTTCGGTTCGGTGGGTGGCCGCGGTGTAGTGGTAATGTGTTCGTCTGTTGAGTGGAAGGTTGCGTGTTCAATCCCAACCAAAATCCATTTCACTTTTATCTAAAAGCAATAAAAGGTCGGTGTAATACCTTAAAGTATGCACACCATCTTGAATTTCTTCAAATTTAACGAACACGAGAAAAAGTGACTCCCCGAAGCTAGTTCGAACACCACCCATGGAGTTTAAGTCTCCACCACAACCAAAATCTTTCCTATCCTCTCTCTCTTTCTTCCCCTTCTCTAACGCTCGTACTATGGTAACATATAAAAGGGTATTCATAACCCCTTGAGTACGTGTAAATTATAAAAAAAAAAAAAATCCGCCACCATCTCTGTTGAAGGGGCCTGACTAACCTTTGAAATTCCTAGACAACCTGTTGTCCGAATATGTCGAAGCAGCTTGTCTTGGTTCGCCTGGAACAGCAGGCCGGGTATTGATTCCGTGCCATTCTGACCTGGCTGTTTATAGTGCTGCTGTTTTTCGTCGTGTTATCAACACTCGTGCTTATCGTTAAGCAAGTTAAACCCGGTTGGATGAGACCACAACCCGATGGTTACCGCTACCGGTGCTACCGGATACACCTACACCTGCATGGCATATTTGGCCGATCAGCGATTCGTTACATATGATCTGGTACGGGTGCTATTCCCACAACAAGTCGATTAGCTTCTCATATCAGACAGTCTTGGTCTGATACGCGACAACCACGTCTTACGAACCTCAACGGATCAAATCTTTATTTCTAACTTGGGACTTCATCATTGTTAACAGGGTAACATAACACCCATAATTCGTGGTATATAGACAAAAATACTCGAAAAAGTGACGCAAAGTTGTGCATTCCAAATGGACTATTTCAGACGGAACCGCGGACAACATTTACATGAAGCTGTCTTTCAAACGTAAATTTCAAAGGCCAATTTACCGACTACAATAAAGCTTTTGAATATGTGATGCAAATTTGAGTGTTTTATTCGATTTTGAAAAAAACTACGCCACAAAAATCACCCGTTCTATGTAAGCACCTTTGCTGGCGTTTGCGTGTTTTTATTCCCTCACGATGGATATCTTTAACTTCAAACTGCATGCTTTTTTAACACCTTATCCCTCTAGTCCTACTTTCCAATGTCGGTTGCCTAATTAATGATAACCAGAAACGGAAATTTCTTCGTCAAATTTTCGACCCTCCATGCCTCTTACCGTCTTTTCTTTAGACCTAAAAGACCGCATAAATTGGTATTAACAAGTGAAACCTTCAACGCAAATTTGAAGTTCATTAAGCTGAAAATTCAATATCCCACCTGTAACAAATTGAATATCATATTTCAATTCGTTCCCAATAAAAAATTAAATCTGACATTCTCATGAAATTTCGTTATAAATTTTCCAAGAAGGTATTCTCCTCCATCACCGTATTCTCGCCATCACACCGCCAACATCTGTCCACGTTTTATCTCTGTCAGGATATGCAAATTTATTCGCACACCCTTGTTTATACTTTCAATGAAAAGTATTGATTTTCTAATTAACATAGGAAAAGTTTTTCTGTCAAGGCTAGCGCCCTTTTTTTTACAGGTATCCGCACCGTATCGCAAGGACTTTTTTTTTACCCATTGTTGGACTCTTACAAAAAAAAAAATACATGATGGAGGGTGAAACAACAAAAAAAAACTCATCACGAATTAATTACACCGAAATGACCCTCAATTTGGGATTTGCCGACTGAATGCAAATTCAATTTGCAGCAATCCCTTTCAATTAGCACACAGGTGAATCCATGGCACGCAGTTACGTGACCAACGGCAACTCTGCGACTATATTATTCACAGGAAATCAAATCCACTAAAATAATAAATTTAATCCTTTAAACTCCTGGCAATGCAATTTGCGGCGGATTGACGAAGTAAATAAAAATTGCAAATATCTGCGCGCTCCCTGTCACATTTAGATGTAAGCGGAGAGTCCTTTTTTTTCCTGCATGTTACCGCAAAAGTGTTAAAATTTGATATATGCATGCAATCAATTTAATATAAATTAAAAAAAAAATAGTTAACTGTAATCGATTTGCATTAAGTGAACATCAGCAGCTTCCCGTCAAGTGTAATCAATTAATAATGGCTTCGTCGGGGAGTGGGTACTTGCAGTAGGCAGATGCATATGCTCATGCCAGATTCCTATACTCCCTCTGCCTAAGCATGAAGCTTATTTTAATGATGACTTAATTATCGAAATTAATTTGGAAATTCAGCGCAATTAGTACTGGAGCTGTTTAAAATGAAATTCGTCTGATTTTCCAATTAAATTGAAATTTGTATCTATCGCGTGTTTAGGACGAATACGTATTCAATTGTCTGCCTTGGGGAATGACACTCACGAATTGGTAATGAATGTGTTTTTTGGAAAACGGTAAACAGTGGTTGTACTAGTGAATTTTAAGTGGATAAGTGGAGCGTTTTTTTTTTTTTTTGGGTATTAGGTCGTTTGTTTTGCTTCAAAGTGCATAATATGGTTAATTAAATGAAGGAGGCTTTTGAATGTGAATGGCAGTTAGGATTGGGGGTAGGATACCGATCAATGCTATTCCAAAAACTTTTATTTTGCGGGTGTCATTTCCCTGGGCTCCGAATTGAATTTGCATCATTAAACAGTTGAAGGCATAGTGTTATTCCAAAGCTTTTGCTGATGACAAATAAATTGTTTATATAACCAGATGATGTACGGGTGATCCAAGTAGATATACTTTTTTCAATAGCCTTTTTTGACAGATCACGTGTGAGTCGTGTCATGCTGTCATGTTATTTTTGTTTATTATTGTTTGGCATTTCATAATGGAAAGACTTTCGCGTGAACAACGTTTACAAATTGTTCAACTTTATTATGAAAATTCACGTTCTGTGAGGAATGTGTTTCGTGCACTTCGCTCAACTTATGGTCAACATAATCGGCCTACTGAGCGTACTATTCGCAACACCATCACCCATTCTGAGACCCAGCATTCATTATTGGATAATACTCGACCGAATAGACCACGTCCAGCACGCTGTGAAGAAAATATAGCGGCCGTAGCTGAGAGTGTACACGAAGACCGTAGAGAGTCGATTCGGCGCCGTTCGCAGCAACTCGGACTGAAGTATGGAACGACTTGGCGCATTTTACGTCAAGATCTTAAATTGAAAGCGTACAAAATACAGCTTGTGCAACAACTGAAGCCGCTCGACCTTCCCAAGCGACATCGCTTCGCTCTATGGGCTCTTGAAAAGTTCCAAGAAGATCCGACGTTTTCGAGGCAAATTTTGTTTAGCGATGAGGCCCATTTCTGGCTCAATGGGTATGTAAACAAACAAAATTGCCGCATTTTGGACGAAGAGCAACCTGAAGAGATTGAATAACTGCCACTTCATCCAGAAAAAACAACGGTTTGGTGTGGTTTGTGGGCCGGTGGAATCATCGGTCCATATTTCCTTAAAAACTATGCCGGTGCGAACGTAACCGTCAATGGCGACCGTTATCGTGCCATGATAACCGACTATTGGATGCCTGAAATTGAAGCTCGTGATCTCGGCGACATTCGGTTTCAGCAAGACGGCGCCACTTCCCACACATCGCATCAATCAATGGACTTATTGAGAGAACATTTCGGTGAGCACATAATTTCACGTTTTGGTCCGGTCGATTAGTCACCAAGATCGTGTGATATCACACCGTTAGACTTTTTCCTGTGGGGATATGTAAAGTCAAAAGCTTATGCCGACAAACCAGCTTCGATTCAGGCTTTGGAGGAAAACATCACGCGTGTCATTCGTCAGTTACCAGTCGAAATGCTCGAACGAGTGATCGAAAATTGGACTCAACGGATGGACCATCTGCGACGTAGCAACGGCCAACATTTGATAGACATAATCTTCAAAAAATAAATGCCAAAGAATGTTCTTTCAAATGATAATAAACATTCTCTCCATTAAATTTGAGTTTTCTGTGTTTTTTTCTTTAAAAAAGTAGGGAACCTCGAAATGGATCACCCTTTATATATACTAGTCAGTATGCAGGAAATGATGTTATTTTAGAGAAAGGCAAGAGAATATCCCGTTTTAACTCAATATAAATTTTAACCTATCCCATTAAGGTATACAAGTTTTGTACATAATTCATAAGATATATCTTAGACTTTCCTTCCTTTCCTTATCAGGGTACCGACTCATGAAGAGTCTCTGCCAGAGACACTGCAGCCTTCCATCCTCTAAGATCACGGGGTCGCTGCTTCCAGTTGAATAGACCAAGCACTATGATGGCATCCACGATGGCTTGGTTTTTGAAACGGAGGTTCGGTTTCCTTCCTTTCCTTATCAGGGTACCGACTCATGAAGAGTCTCTGCCAGAGACACTGCAGCCTTTCATCTTCTTAGATCACGGGCTCGCTGCTTCCAGTTGAATAGACCAAGCACTATGATGGCATCCACGATAGCTTGGTATTTGAAACGGAGGTTCGGTCTTCCTTGCCTTCTCGAACCTGAGGGCTAGGATCCGAAGATCCTCATAGCTGGAGCATTAATGTCTATTCGCTCGATATGACCGAGCCAATGTAGTCGACGTGTTTCGGATTTTTGGACTACATCCACATCTTGGTACAGCTTAGACCTTAGACCATCTGTGTTTAATCATAAAAAAGACCTACAAATTGGAAGTACAAATAGCCTTAAGGCGTTATTACCAAGAAACACATTACACTAACGGAACCCCTAATAGAATGCGCTTTTTCTTGTTCGCAAACAATGAATTAATCATTTCTAGCTCCAACACTAACTACAAGGTGGCGCAAAAGTAATCCTCCTATCAGAAAATGCTATTAATTTTGCGATTGGCCCCTAATGTCAGTTCTGTTTTGACATTTGTGTAGTAAACACATGCGAAATACACGTTAATAAACAATGTTACGCTACACTGTTCCAGAACGCGTAGTATTGGTGACTATTTATTTGAGCAATAATCGGTCGGTGACTTTGGCACAACGTGAATTTCTTCGCAGATTTCCTAGCCGTGCCTACTGGTGAAACACTGCGACGTTTAGCCGCTCGCCTCGAAGAGACTGGCACAACACGAGATGCTGCCAGGCGTGGCAAACCCCGGAGTAGCCGTTCTGCAGAAAATATTGTTGCTGTAGCCGAAGATGTCATGGAAGCGCCGTCGACATCGACCAGACGACGTGCCACGCAAATGGGTATCAGTCGACGGTCTTTACAGCCAATTTTGGTACATGATTTGAAGATGTTTCCGTACAAAGTCCAGACGGTGCATCAGCTGTTAGCTGCTGACCGCCAATCGCGCTTAACATACGCTCAAGCCATCCTAATCACCACCAAGAGGAAGATGATTTTTCATCAAAAATAATCATGAGTGATGAGGCCCGTTTCCATCTTAGCGGGTACGTAAATAAGCAAAATTTCCGCTTCTGGGGCACTAAAAATCCGCGTGTAACCCACGAAGAGCGATTACACCCGCTCAAAGTCACTGTATGGTGTGCTGCTTTCGCTGGAGGAGTCATCGGTCCTTTTTTCTTCGAAGACGTCGCGGGCCAAACGGTTACTGTGAATGGTGAGCGCTACAGAGCAATGATCAACGAGTTCTTTTTGCCGCAACTTGATGAATTGGCACACACTGCACGTGCCACAACCGATATGCTGAAGGATGCATTTCCCGGGCGCCTTATCTCCCGTTTTGGCGATTTGCACTGGCCAGCAATATCGCCTGATTTGACCGCTCCAGACTTCTTTTTGTGGGGCTTTTTGAAGTCGCGGGCTTATGTCAACAAGCCTCAGACTCTTGCAGCCCTTAAAGACAATATCCGTCAAGAATGTGAGGACCTATCGCCGGAAGTTTTGGCCAAAGTGATGGAAAATGCCATAAAAAGGGCGCAAATGAGAATCAACTGTGGCGGCGGCCATTAAGATGACATCATATTCTCGACTTGATGTAAAAAAAATTAAAAGATCAAATAAAAATAATCCACAAGAAGAATCAAAGTTTTTAGTTTTTTTTTAAATTACAGCCAAAAAACATCGGAAGGTTATTTTTGCGCCACCTTGTATAAGCCAAATATCTCTTCATCGACATCAAGGCATTTTAGGGTAGCATCTGCAGTCTGCCGCTATAATAAGCCCTTACAAATTCGGGATACTATAAAAATATCTTGAGGCGGACACATATGGCTGAAGGACATGCGACAGTAAGTATGGACAGCTCGTCGCTGTCCATCGGTGACCATTTGCTGCAAAAAGAAAAATTAAACTTTGGTTCGTTTGTCCGTTTGATTCTATTCGACGCTAGGAGTCAACCTGGACCTCTAACAACCTCTTCAATTATCCCGGTCATTAGCTAAATGCCTCTAATCGACACTTCGAGTTGGCTAAGTTCGGTTTTACTGGTGCGATACACCATACGAGGTCTTCTTTTAATGTATCCGAGCGACGCGTCGTTCATGCTGGGAATCAAAGACTCTGCGATTCGCAGTAATGGTGTTCGTTCGCTCAACACTTTCTAACCTTCTTAAACGTCCAATGAGGATTGTTTTTTACTAGGGTTGTTTTTTTCTGTGCAGCTCGTATAGTTCTTCTAAGAACCATCATCTATACAGTCAATCAAAACATACTTGACCAACTATTTTTCAAAGATTTCTTTTCTCAAAACGGTAAAGGATTTCTTTCTCTGGTTTTAATATGGACCGGCAGGACTGGGAAATGAAATGATTTTCACTGGTACTCCCCTCGTCATGATCTGACAAATCACCCGAGTAATATCAGTTTTTACCTGTGCTTGTCGCAACTTAGCTGTTCGGAGTTGGCATAAAACTGGTAAGCGCTCACTTGGGAGCAGAGCCAATAGACGAACACGAATGGACTGAAAGAAAAATAATATGGGCCGTCAGCTCATTTGCCCGTTTTACAGCCCCTGGTGAAGATGGAATATTCTATGGAATATTCTCCAAAAAGGTAGCGCACAAATAACCAAGTTTCTCATAATCATTTTTAGAGTTTACTTTGAATGGGGTTACATACCAAAAAGCTCGGTAGAGGTAACGGTCAAGTTGATAACGAAAGCTGGTCGTAGACCAAGCAATCTTCCCAAATCTTACCGTCCAATCAGCCTCCCCTCCTTTTTCATTAAAACAATGGCAAAAATCATTGATATACACAAAAGGGGTGGTCCGTTAAACAATAAACAACTACAAAAAAAAAAACAATATGCCTATCAACCAGGAAAGTTGACAAATTATGCTCTTCAGGAACACAGCACCCGAATTGAGAAATTCCTAGAGAGCAAAGAAGCTGCTGTGGGCTGCTTCCTTGACTTCGAAGTAGCTTTTCACAACACTGAACAGGCCCAAATACGCAGATGTATCCATAAGATTCAGAGAGTACCACATATAAATGCTTCGTTAGGCAATGACAGAAGCAGCGTTACGGCTGCGAAAGGTTCCCCACAGGGAGGTGTGTTATCCCCCCTACTATGGTCCATCGTAATAAATGCGCTGCTAAACATGCTCAGCAATTATGCTTTCTTTGTACAAGGCTACGCCGATGTCATTGCAACTTTTATGAGAGGAACATTCAAAGAAACAATCTCAGAACTTCTTCAGAGAGCACCAACTCCAACTGGTGCAAAAAAGTTGGCCTAACTGTCAACCCAAAAAAAGTAACATAATTGCATTCACGGAAAGACGGAATCGGGATAAGCTAAAAATAACTCACTCTGCTTGGTGAAACAATAGAGTTTTCAAAAGAAGTCAAATACCTGGGACTTACTCTGGGACTAACTCTCGCAAAAACCAAAGACAAAGCCAGGATGTCTCTGTGAACCAGCAAAAGTCTAATTGGTTAGAGGTAAGGTATAACGCCTCAAAATCATGCTCTATACAGCCATAGCCAGACTGATTGTCACATATGCAGCTGCCACATGTTAGCAAAAAAACGAAACAAAATTCAACACAAGACAAGCTCAACAAACTTCAAAGACTAGATTGTGTATGTACTACGGGCGCAATGAGAACGACTCCAACTGCAGCGCTGGAAGATATCCTAAACCTTCCACCCCTACATCTTTAGGTACGGAATGAAACTAAATGCTTTCATGCTCATATCCTGATAATGCTGATAACTCCAAGATAATTCATCCTGAAATTGTTATAGAACTGAATAAAGACGAAAAACTTGGAAACACAATGACAGGTAACTGTCTACCCAAATTCAACTTCAGCAAAATCTTCAAACATTCAAAATCGTCAGAATTGGGAACAGAATAAACCAACATTTGCCAACGATCCTCATGTATGGTACACAGAGGGATTAAGAACATATGAAGGAGTTGGAGCAGGAGCATACCGTGTTAAAATAAGACGTTCATCTACACAAGCATGGACCAAGGTAAGCAGAAATCTTTGCAGTAGAAATATGAAAATCTAAATAATTCCATGACAAACATGAACATATATAGTTTCTCTCACAGCAAAGCAGCACTCCTAGCCTTACAAAGTTGCAAGATAGCATCAAAATTAGTACGTGATTGCCTACAACTACTTACATCGCTAGCCAGTACATGCATAGTACATCCCATCTGGGTGCCAGGACACAGTGGACACGTAGGCAACGAAATAGCTGATATACCTACCAGAAAAGGTTCACCATCAACTTTCATGATGCCAAGACCATTCTTTGGACTACCCATCAGCACTACTAAATTCCAACATGGCTGCACAACAGTACCGTTCATTGCTGGACTCATACTGAAGGTTTACAGAAAAGCCAAATTATCATGCCAGACACTTCCTACATAAGACGAAACAACTCTTACATCTAACTAGGAGTCGGATTTGAACCGTCACAGGGTTCCTTACTGGACATTGCCAAGTCACCTCATAACTATGGGAATAAATCAAGATAACACGAGCTGACTTTGCAACGTAGACGAAGAATCAGCAGAACAAATCCTGTGATACTGTAACTGCCTAATCAGATTACGTCAACACCATATAGGTGAACACTACCTTGAGGCAGAGGATATAAAGGGGTTTTCAATAAGAGCGCTACAAAAGTAGTAAATAAAACAAAAACGGTCTTGGATATCAATGAAATTCTTTATTCCTGTGAAAGAACGTTCGATGCCATTATGTATGGAAATCGATTTCTTTTGCATGGCCACCACGGGCACGCTTGCAGAAGTCCAGACGCTGAACCCAATTTTCGACGGTTTTCAAGCATAAATCGGCCGATACTGCTGCAATTTCACGTTCGATATTCGTACGAATTTCATCAATCGTCGCTAGCTTGTTGGCATAGACCATAGACTTGACGTAGCCCCACAGGAAATAGTCTAATGGCGTCAAATCGCACAACCGAGGCGGCCAAGCGACTGGACCATTTCGTGAGATAACACGTTCTCCAAACTTGGTTTCCAATAAATTGATTGTGGCATTCGCTGTGTGGCTTGTGGCGCCGTCCTGTTGGAACCATATGTCCTCCAAGTCCATTTCATCCAATTGGGGCCAAAAATTCCCATTCACAGTAACGTGCCGGTCTTGATCATCATGGATGAAGTACGGTCCAATGACGCGCCGGCACATAAACCACACCAAACCGTAATTTTTTTCGGGATGCAATGATGACTCATGGAGTACGTGTGGATTGCTGCCTGACCAATACCGCATATTTTGTTTATTGACGAAGCCATTCAGCCAGAAATGAGCCTCATCGCTGAAGATGATTTTTCGATGAAAATCCGAATCATTTTCAAGTTGTTGCTCAGCCCAATTGACGAACATACGACGCATCTGGTGGTCATGCGGCTTCAGTTCTTGCGTCAATTTAATCTTGTAAGGATGTAGGCCAAGATCTTTTCGCAAAATTCGCCACAACGACGTCACAGAGATGCCCAACGCTTGAGAACGACGTGTGAGAGACACATTTGGGCTTTCTTCAACTGAAGCCTCAGCGGCAGAAATATTCTCGACACTACGGGCACTTGTCCTGTGCCTGTGGATTCAAATTTTTTCACTAGACGCTCAATTGTTGATCTGCTAGGACGTTTATGACGACCATAAATTGGACGTAGCGCTCTTAACGTTGAGGCCACTGACTCCGAATTTCGGTATCAAATTTTAATAATTTCGGCTCGTTGTTGGATCGTATATCTTTCCATCATGAAATGGCAAACCTTACTGAAGAGAAATGTCAAAAGAGCGGCAAGAAATATGGCGTCGTTTGCTGTCCCTGTCGCTCAACTTTTGTAGCGTCCCTGTTGAAAAACACGATATCTGCTTTGATAGCCCACTGAGAGCTTTGCTAGGATTCATCACAACGTTCGGTATCATGAGTGAGCTCTAACTGGAGTAAATCACAATAGGCCCACTGTGGCAGCAGTGATATGATAACTTGCGTCCAACTCCCTTACCTAATTTAATCAAATCTTGCATAAGACAGGTAGTCCCGCCAGAGTCCAAGGAGTACACACTCAGACAAGAATGGTTGTGAGAAAGTTCTGCCCTTTGTACTAAGGAGCCTAAAGAGCCTTTAGCGCCAAAAATTTGTACATTTTGAGAGAATTAGGGTCTTGTGTAGGACATTCTTCCAATTTCGATTGAGAGTCTTACTATTAAACTGCCTTCATAGCCCGAAGAAACAGCGGTTGCCAAGAGTAGTTCTTCGTTTAATTTATGACAAGATGCTGTTGAATAAGTTATGAGCGGAGCCGAGACTAACAAAGTTCCGTTCTACCTCAAAGTTATATCTGTCAATGGTGAAATTCTGTCCAATTCGTCGATGTTATGTGTCCTTTCGTGTAGATATATTTAGTCTTGCCCTCATTTACTGCTAAACCCAGTTTTGCCGCTTCCTTCTCTGTACTAGCAAACTTGGCTATGACATCACGTTGAGTCCTACGAATGATGTCTATAGTATCGGCGTATGCTAGTAGTTGCACCGATTTTTGGAAAATTGTGCCTCTGGTGTGGGGTGGGGAGAGTTGCACAATCCTCTGAAGAATAAAATTGAAGAAATCACATGACAGCGAATCGACTTGGCAATATCCTTTTTTGGTATCGAATGTGTTAGTGAGGTCGTTTCCGACCCTAACTGAGCAGCGAGAATTCTCCCTCGTTATCCTACGCAGACGGACGAGTTTGGGCGGTTTAACAAAACTATACTTGGCTATGTATAGTTAGGTGTATAATAGGTGTTGGGTATCGCTTTCGTGGATTTTTTTCCTGGATCTGCCGAAGTGTGAAGATTTGATCAGTTGTGGAATTTCCTGTCCTTAAACCACACCGATAAGGGCCACTCAGGTTATTGGTAAACGGTTTCGGGCGCTCACAATTAATTGCAGACAGGCACTCCTTATTTGTGGATCGGGCAAACGATGCTGAGATTCCATTTTTCAGGCATATTTTCATCCGATCAACTTTTGCTTATGAGTTTGTGGATTATATGTACCAAGTCTTCTTAGCCAGATTTATAAAGATTGGCGGGAAGGCCGTCATTTCCGGCAGCCTTATTAAGCTTGATTTTGGATACTGCTATCCTCACTTTGGTAGGGTGGTTGGTATTTTTCGCTGTCGTTACCGATATTGAATGGGCAGGATGGCTTGTCAAAATTGATCGAAATCGTTGGATAAGTGTTTTTTCCGTAGTTCAAGAGTATCTAATGTGGCTAAGCCATGTTTCGAAATGTTATGTACTGCAGGTGGCCATGGCTCAGAGGAATGCGTAGTTGACTGCTAAGCCAAATGCTCTATTTCTACAAAAATCGCCAGCTTATGTGACGCCACCTGTGCCATAATATGAGACAATATAACTCTATATCTCCTCCTCTGTACCACGTAGGTTTATGTTATATGGCTTTCCTTCTATGTGTCTATCTGTCTTTCTCTCTCTTTGTTGTTTTAATGTCTTGGGCTGTACCAGCCGATGGAATGCAACGAACATAACAGCACTGGTATGTGTCTGTAGTTCGTTGCATTCATGTGCGATTGTCATATACCTCGATCTGACGCTTAATCCTTTGGCACAACCTACGAACATGATTCCTGGATTGGAAACCCGCTGAACTTTCATTCGAAGGCTTCTATTTCTCGTTTGTCTTCTTTCTGGATATCTGGTGTTCTTCCCTACTTTCTTGCCAATAAAGCTCAATAGCAGCTCTCGACTTCACCCACAGCTTTGCCATGTGGATCTTGATTTTAACTGCGAAGAACTGTGGAGAATTTTCGTTATACCAATAGTTCCTTGCTGGTTGGCGGGAAAATCTTAGCGTCAGTTGTGGCTAGTCTGGTGTCTTGTTATGTTGCCATTGGTCTTCAATACTTGATGCTGGTGGTTTGATAATGATTGAGAAATTAAGGGGCACGCAATCTGCAAATTCTTGGGCAGACTCTTGCGATCGCTCTCATTTTTCAACAGTAGCGCGCTTTTTTTGTCGCTTGGTTGATATCCAAGCTGCAAGATGATTTTGGCCCGAGTCGATGTTGACCACTTTCAAAATACTGTTTTTTTTCCTCTTGTCTATCTGTATTGGTCTGACAATACAGCTAATTGACATTGACATAGAGATCACAGTACTTCGCACATGAATGTAACGAACTACAGACACGTAACAGCACTGGCGACTGAGGCCATCGGCTGGGACAGATCAAGACATTAATACAACAGAGAGAGACAGATAGATACAAAGAAGGAAAGACATATAACATACACCTACGTGGCACAGAGGAGGAGATATAGATTTATATTGCCTCATATTATGGCACAGGTGGCCTCAGAATGCTGCCGAAGCTGGGGCTTGAACCCGCAGCGCTTGGCTTAGCAGTCAACTACGCATTCCTCTGAGCCATGGCCACCTGTATACAGCTAAAGTTGTCTACTCTTCCTACCTTTTCATTAGTCTCCCATCGTACTTCGGTAGTCGCTTATAGGTTCTATCAAGGAGCCCAAAGAAGCAGTCTTTTGCTGTATCAACTTTTTCCTCCGTCGGAGTGTAAGTTTATGTAAGGCTGATGTTGAAGAATTTAGCTTTGGTGTGTACTGGTACAATTTGTTTGCTAATGTCTTGAAAACATAAGACGTTTTGCCTAAGTCTGGCACTTATAACAATTTCACATCCGAAAACTCACAGTTTCTTCCCATTTTTTTTGCCCAGTACATCTTATTTCCTGAATGGCAGTAGGGTCTACTTCGTAGTGGCTTAGGGCTTTACTTGTTTTTCGGTGGCAAATCTTGTTTAATGTTCTCACATTCAAGGTGCAGATTTCTCGTTAAGCGTGGTCATCAACAGTCTAACAAGTCTATTTGTAGGCTTTTAGCTGCGCCATGACAATTTTTTTTTCTGATTGAGTTAATAGCCCTTAGGGGATTCTCCAGTTTGCAGGGCTGACCTTCTTATATTTTAGATACCCCTAGGACACGGGGTGATCGCTATCTACTACTTAACTAAACGCTGCCGATGGCCTTTTGCCTCTTTCTTGAGAATCCTGTAGGTTCCTAAATCACCTGCTCTCATAATATATCAAAGCAGCTCATTAAGGTTGTTGACGTTGTCCAAACGAACTGGGACTGTAGACTGTAGTACTCTGTGAATTCGAAATTGAAAATTCCTTCGCTCCGGTGATGAAAGCAATTATATGCCTTAGTGGGAGGACTCATCTTCTCCTGCTCTCATTTCGTGCCGCCAATACATTGCACAGTGATTGTTGAAGCCCTATCTACTGTTGCCTCGAGAAGAATTAGAGTCGGATTTGGTAGATACCAGCTTGGCTAAAGCTCAATTGGTTTCATATATTCACATTGCCTACCATTTGAACAGCCATAATAGGAAACGAAAATACAGATAAACTAGTTAGGCTTGTACGCTGTGCTAATCTATCCCACAGAACGGCAAATCCCTCGTTAGCTTTCGAAAAATAGGACGTAATGAAAAACACACAAAAATATCTACAACGGGAGAAAACTAGCAGTCACTACAAAGGTCTACAGATGGTCCAGATCATCTGCTTCTGCAAAGGATCAAAGGTGTGATAATCCCTTCCGGATACCTGTAGCACCAAACCATAACCCCACTTAAGTTTAATCATACCCATTCATCCTTCCACGAATGGGTATCGCCATGAACTCCTCAGGCATATGCAAGTTTGACACCTCATCAGAGCACCAGCAACCCATAAAACCTCACCAAACCCATGCTATACATAAAATGTTGCTACCTCCAGTAATAATACACTTAGCTCGTTTGATGAGAAAATAATTTCATTATTCCTAGGGAAAACTATCCAATATTCCGCCTTGAAGGTTAATCCTCGATATTATGCAGTAAATTAGAATTAATTATCTGTATAGCCTTGATAAAGAAGAACCGCCTTAGATCTTTCAGCACATCGTAGCAATCCGTTCGAATCTAATTATTTTTCCATTATCGGACCGATGAAAATAAATACATCGAAAGGCAATCATCTCATGAGTCATGGCACGTCTTGGAGCCCACAACTAATCCAATTTACAGCCACCCCTTGTCAAAGCGATACACTAACCCAACTCACTATCACAATATCTATCCGTTTGTTGACTTTCCAAAGGTACACACATCCAAAGATACATTTGAAATTGATGTTTGAAATTCTTGATAATAAATTAAAATAATTTTGAAATGCAATACCTTGTCGAAACCACCAATCGGATAAGAACAGACCTCTGACTCGATTACTTACACTACACCACAGAACACCCAGAGGAAATTCAAGAGAGTGCAACCAGGGTAGGGTCGAAATCGGAATCACCTCCATCCAAGCATCACGACAACCTCACGGCACGCCACACACAACGCTAAGTAACTCAAAACATTTGATATTGCCTCTCGATCTCGGGATGGATGTCAATTCAATGCCTGGACCAAAGGTCGGAACGGTTTAATTCCACACAAGCAACCACCGACCGGCTTCGGCTTGAGAGTCTCGCATGCGATACACCGAAATAAAATATAATTCAACCAACAACCTCAATTGCCTAATCCCAGCCCCACTATCGGATGAGGGGGATACATTTCATTGACAGTATTACTGCCGCCGATAGGGTGTAAAGATGGAAACAACCATCACGTGCCGCCCTGCCATGGACCGTGCTCCGTCGAGTAAGTGGCAGCAGTAGTCGTTGTGACGGTGGTTTTATGGTCGACATGCGACATCAGATAGATGTACGAGTATAGGTTTTCAATGGTTATGGATGGAACCTTTCGAGCTGCCGTCCTCGTGCTTGCTGGCCGGCCATCTGAAGGTGAACTTAAACTCCAAGCAAATATTGGCCAATTCGGTGAAGGAAGATAATAATCAAGGAATAAACAGAGAATACATACATATTTATTGGAAAACACTGCTTTTGGGGTAGTAGGTGTTTGTCCTTGTGGGCACAACTGTGCTAGCTATGTTGCGGTACCAGTTGACATTGGGTATTGATTTTTGTCCTCTCAGCCAAGTCAACATCCTAATTAATACGAATGAAAGTGTCTCGATTATTTGTTTGGAAGACATTCGTCTACCGTTTTCTTGGAATACATTTATATTAAGCATTTTGATTTTCTGAAGGCGGTACAAGGAATGATGTACACAGAGGATTAAGAATCATAAGAGAAACGTGAGTTCAAGTGACCCTGACAAGGTATTAAACTAATTAATGTCACGTCGTAACCTGTTGGATTAAAAGATGAAAGCAATTGAAGCCTTAAAAGATGAGGGAGAAGTTAAAATAGAGGCTAGTTAAGGGAAGAGTGATTACCTGCGTTGGTTGTAGTGCTCTAGTGGACTACTAAGTGCAGGGTACTTGGTTCTAATCCAGAAACACCTACATTTGTCTACTGCTCCACCTCTTGCGAAAGTCTGACAAACATCCAGGAGTATAAAGCTGTCATGAGAAGACTCTCAAATTTGACTTTCAGATTTTGCGTTTAGCTTGAGGTCCCTTTTCATTGTAGCAAAATAATTACCTTCGCAACCACAATTAAAGAGAGCAGGTTTGAAGCCCGTTATGGGCACCGAAGGCCACAGATAAATTTCAATAAAGCTTTCCATCTGGTATAGTTCTTGGTTGAATCTTCGTCTCCAAGGCCCGTCAACGCAAACGGGACCGAAGATTTTCCGAAGAACATTAATCTGGAATCGACCAAGGATTCTTCATCCGCTTTTGATACGGTCCATGCTTCAACGCCGTAGAGGGCTGGGATGATCGGGGTCTTATATAGGATCTCCTTAGTAGTTCGAGTGAGGGCTTGACTACTGAATTGCATTCTTAACCCGAAGAAACAGCGGTTGGCAAGAGTAATTCTTGGTTTGATTCCTGACGAGATGTTGTTGTCAGAGTTAATAGCGGAGCCGAGATGGACAAAGTCCCGTACTACCTAAAAGTTATATCTGTCAATGGTGACGTTTTGTTCGATTCGTCGATTTTGTGTGTCCTTTCAAAACATATGCTGAGAGCATATACTTCGTCTTGTCCTCATTTCCTACTCAACCCATTTTTTGCCGCTTCATTCTCTATACTAGCAAGCTTAGCTAAAACATCACGTTGGGTGCGACCAATGATGTCAATATCGTTGGCGTATGCTAGTAATTGCACCGATTTTTGAAAAATTGCGCCCATGGTGTTGGCTCGTGAATTTTGCACAATCCTCTCAAGAATCAAATTTAAGAAGTCCAATGACATTGCATCACCCTCCCTAATTCCTTTTTTGGTATCGAATATGTCGGTGAGGTCGTTTCCAACCCTGATGGAACGGTGAGAACTCTCCATCGTCATCCTACACAAACGCACGAGTTGGGGTGGCATACCAAAACTAGACACGGCTCTGTATAGTTGGTCTCTTTAAATACTGTCGTCTGCTTCCATGCAATCGATGATTAAGGGGTGGGTATCGATTTGGACTTCTTGGGGTTTTTCCAAGATCTACCAGAGTGTGAAAACTTCATCGGCTGTGGACTTTCCTGGCCTAAAACCACACTGATAAGGGATAATCTGTTTGTTGGTAAGCGGTTTCGTTGGTTCACATATTACGGCAGATAGAATCTTGAAGGCGATGTTGAAGAAACTTATGCCTCTGTAGTTGGTGCAGATTTGACGGACTCCTTTTTTATATGGATCGGGCAAACGGTGTTCCATTCTCCAGACATACTTTCTTCCGACCAGATTTGGCTTATGAGTTTGTTGGATGTTACTTACTAAGTCATCTCTGCCGGCTTTATAAAGCTCGGCGGGAATGACGTCATTTCCTCAGCCTTATTAAGCTTGAGTTTAGATATTGTTATCTTCACTTAACGCAGGTCGGGTTGTTGGCAATTTTCGCTTTCGTTGCCAATCTTGTATGGTTCGTTCTGCCCGACATCGTAATGTTCTTCGTCATCTATGTTTAACAGCCTGCAGAAGTGGTTCTTGCTTATCCCCTGTATCGGCTGTGTCTCAACTACGATATTTCCTTGCTCATCCTGATAGGATTCTTTTCATGCCTTGTATCCTGGGCTTTGACGTTTTAAACTTTGGTAAATCTTGCGGACATCGATCCTGGAGTGGCATATCTCAATATCCTCGATCGCTCGCTTTTCCTGCTCTTTTTTCTTCTTTCTAAAAAGTTGGTGTTCTTCCCCTCTGCTCTGCCTAAAGAGCCCAACGGCAGCTCTTGTCTTCACCTGCAGCTAGGACTTGTAAGCCACGTTCTTGGCTGCGAGCATCTGTCGGCATTCCTCATTAAACCAGCGGTTTCTTGCTGGTGGGTTGCGGCTGATCTAATGTCCTGTTGGGATCGTTGCCATTGATCTACGATATTCGATGCTGGTGGCTCCCTTAATCGAGTGGTTAAGGGATACGCGTTGCGCGAAGGCCTTGGCGGTCTCTTGCGATTGCAGTCTTTCGACATCAAATTTTTTCACAGTATTTCTATATTGTTGTGACGTGGTGGAAATCCGCATTCTTAACTTTGCTGCAACAATGTAGTGGTCCGAGCCGATGTAAGCTCCTCAGAATGTTCGGTTATCCAAAATACTGGATGCGTGCCTCTTGCCTATCGCAATGGGATCAATTTGGTTGACCGTTCGTTGATCTAGAGATGGATATGTTCCCTTATGAATATAGAGGTGAGTAAATTGTGTGCTGGCTATAGAAACCATTCTTTCCGCAGCGAATTTAATTACCCTAAGTCCGCTTCCAGACATTTTGTCGTGTAGGCTTTGTTTTCCGATAATACTGCTAAAGTTTTCTTTTCTTCCTACCTTTGCGTTAAAACCTCACAGCACGATTTTAGCAACGTACTTTGATAGTCACTCATAGGTTTTGTAAAGGAGCTCGTAGAAGCAATCCTTAGCTATATCATATTTTTCCTCCGTCAAGACTTGGCGTATATTAGGCTTATGTAGGTGAATTTGGCCTTGATGTGGAGTTTTGCAAAACGTTCGCTAATGTCTTGCGAAACATAAGACTTCTTGCCCAAGTCTGGCACTTATAACAAATCCGCATCCTAATAGTCGCTGTTCTGCTCACTATAACACGGTCCGTAGTAGACGTCACAGTTTTTCATCCTCTTTTTGCCCGTTCCATCCCATTGTATACCCTGGATGGCAGTAATGTCTGCCTTAGAGCCGTTTTGGTATTTTCGGTAGTTGTTCGCTTGCACCTCCCCTGTTTAATGTTCTCACATTCCAGGTGCAGATACGAAAGTCGTTGTCCTTTTTTCGTTATATAGGGACGTCCATACATAAAATCCGTCCTTTTCGAGGCTATTGGTTTCTTCGTAACTTGTGGATTACTCCCATGGGTGGGTAATTAACCCAAAGCTCAACCCGCAACCTGGAGGGCCAGTTTCAATTTATTACATAACCCTAAAACACAGGGCCATCAGTATCCACTACGGGATTGAGCGCTGACGTTGGCTTTTCGGTTCATCCGCCATCAAGTGAGAGCTATTCACTCCGGCGAATATCGGAATGAAGTTTAGGTGTATTTCTGCTAGTTGTACACTTTTTAAGTGACTATAAAAACAAATGGGCGTGGTCAATTTATTTTCACGAAAAACTTCAATTGGATTACTATGAACATTTAAAAGAAAAATCGGTAGAGCCCTTCTCTGATCAGTTTTTCTTTGTCTTTAACTTAAGTAAAGTTATGACGAATAATAAGAAAATATATCAGCCAAATCTATTGAGCCGTTCTCCGATTACAGAAAAATCATAAAAAGTCGGAGTAAAAGTGCGCGTGGTCATTTCTTTCCGTGAAAAACTTAGTTTGGATATGACCAACATTTGAAAAAAAAATTCCAAATTGGTGCACCCGTTCTCAAGTGATGCGGTTAGCAACGAACGACATTTGATAGTTTTATATATAGGGTGATCCAAGTAGAGATACTTTTTTCAATAGCCTTTTTTGACAGATCACGTGTGAGTCGTGTCATGCTGTCATGTTATTTTTATTTAGTATTGTTTGGCATTTCATAATGGAAAGACTTACGCGTGAACAACGTTTACAAATTGTTCAACTTTAATATGAAAATTCACGTTCTGTGAGGAATGTGTTTCGTGCACTTCGCTCACCTTATGGTCAACATAATCGGCCTACTGAGCGTACTATTCGCAACACCATCACCCATTTTGAGACCCAGCATTCATTATTGGATAATAGACTTTTTTAGACTTTTTCCTGTGGGGATATGTAAAGTCAAAAGCTTATGCCGACAAACCCGCTTCGATTCAGGCCTTGGAGGAAAACATCACGCGTGTCATTCGCCAGTTACCAGTCGAAATGCTCGAACGAGTGATCGAAAACTGGACTCAACGGATGGACCATCTGCGACGTAGCAACGGCCAACATTTGATAGACATAATCTTCAAAAAATAAACGCCAAAAAAGTAGGGAACCTCGAAATGGATCATTTAATGTGTGACAGAAAAAATTAGCTTCATAAAAAATGTTCACACAAATTTAGTGCAAAAACAAAATTGACAAAAAAATTTGTCATAAGTTTACGTGAAAATAAACGTCATCTACCACGAAGATGACATCGTAACATCGCTCCATACAGAATGTATGGGAAAATTAATTTTCTTCATAATTTTTATTTTTCCGATCTTTTTGGGGTTTTCAAATTGAATCATCGAAATTGCTGCAGGCGTTCTTGAATTATGCGCGTACTAGGTAATGTCACTCTTTTTTATATTATGTACTAGCTGTTACACAGCGCGCTTCGCTACATATAACAAGTTGGCGCAAAAATAACCTTCCGATGTTTTTTGGCTGTAATTTAAAAAAAAATGAAAAACTTTGACTCTTCCTTTGGATTATTGTTATTTGGTCTTTTAATTTTTTTACATCAAGTCGAGAATATGATGTCATGTAAATGGCCGCCGCCACAGTTGATTCTCATTTGCGCTCTTTTTATGGCATTTTCCATCACTTTGGCCAAAACTTCCGGCGATAGGTCCTCACGTTCTTGACGGATATTGTCTTTAAGAGCTGCAAGAGTCTGAGGCTTGTTGACATAAACCCGCGACTTCAAAAAGCCCCACAAAAAGAAGTCTGGAGCGGTCAAATCAGGCGATATTGCTGGCCAGTGCAAATCGCCAAAACGGGGGATAAGGCGCCCGGGAAATGCATCCTTCAGCATATCGGTTGTGGCACGTGCAGTGTGTGCCGTTGCACCGTCCTGTTGGAACCACATGTTTTCCAATCCCAATTCATCAAGTTGCGGCAAAAAGAACTCGTTGATCATTGCTCTGTAGCGCTCACCATTCACAGTAACCGTTTGGCCCGCGACGATGACTCCTCCAGCGAAAGCAGCTCACCATACAGTGACTTTGAGCGGGTGTAATGGCTCTTCGTGGATGACACGCGGATTTTCAGTGCCCCAGAAGCGTAAATTTTGCTTATTTACGTACCCGCTAAGATTGAAATGGGCCTCATCACTGATGATTATTTTTGATGAAAAATCATCTTCCTCTTGGTGGTGATTAAGGATGGCTTGAGCGTATGTAAGACGCGATTGTCGGTCAGCAGCTAACAGCTGATGCACCGTCTGGACTTTGTACGGAAACATCTTCAAATCTTGTACCAAAATTCGCTGTAAAGACCGTCGACTGATACCCATTTGCGTGGCACGTCGTCTGGTCGATGTCGACGGCGCTTCCATGACATCTTCGGCTACAGCAGCAATATTCTCTGCAGAACGGCTACTCCGGGGTCTGCCACGCCTGGCAGCATCTCGTGTTGTGCCAGTCTCTTCTTAACGTCGCAGTGTTTCACCAGTAGGCGTTGGACGGCTAGGAAATCTGCGACGAAATTCACGTTGTGCCAAAGTCACCGACCGATTATTGCTCAAATAAATAGTCACCAATATTCCGCGTTCTGGAACAGTGTAGCGTAACATTGTTTAAAAACGTGTATTTCGCATGTGTTTACTACACAAATGTCAAAACAGAACTGACATTAGGGGCCAATAGCAAAATTTATAGCATTTTCTGATAGGAGGATTACTTTTGCGCCACCTTGTATTATAAAAAAAATTTCATGAAGGTTTCAACTTCAATTTCAATTTCAAAGGGTAGGGTATACAAATGGTTTATACAGGAAAAAGCTCCAAAAAGACTTTGGCTTGAAATGATTTATAGACGAAAGAAATATTCGCGGTTACATAACCAACGTTTTTGCTTTGACTGTTTTTTTTTTTTCAAATCTTTTAGAGATTTTACATCAAATAATTTTTTACTGAAAACGATTCTAAATTCAGATATTTATGAAAAATAACTTAATAAGTCAACAACAGGTCAAAAAATCATTGGATTCTTGTTTCCAATGACCCAAGCAGTTGAAAAAAGTATTTTATAGAAAATAATTATAATTTTGTAGCTCTTGATATCTGAACCCGTCAATTTTTTAAACCATTTTTCATAAGAACAACTTTTGTTCATGCACTAATATTATGTTTATAACGGGTGTTTTTTGTTAGAGGTATAGAACTTCAAATTGAAATAAAAAAGAAAAAAAAATCGTTTCATTGTCCATCAACTTGGCTTTTTTGGAAGGATAATTTTATGCCATTAATGTTTAAATATGATTTCGGGTATGTGGCCGCCACCGCCTTGGCTAGTTCGAATAAAGCCAATTCTAGAGGTCAAATTTTCAAACCACTTTTTCGAGCATTTGGAGGCGTATGTCGCCAATAACGTCACGAATGTTGGCTTACAAGTCCCCTAACGTTTCTGGTTTTTTTTGGCGTAGACGAGAGGCTTCACATAATCAAAATAATCCAATGGTGTCAAATCACACGATCTTGGTGGCCAGTTGACAGGTCCATTCCATGAAAGTATGCGCTAATTAAATGTTTCCTTCAATAAATCGATTGTGACGTGCGCTGTGTGGCATTCAGCGCCGTCTTGTTGGAACCACATCTCATCCACATTCATGCCATACAATTTGGGAACAAAATAGTCGGTTATCATGGGTCTATACCGGTCTCCATTAACTGTTACTGAATCTCCAACATCATTTCGGAAGAAGTATGGCCCAATGACTCCAGCAGCCCATAGAGCACACCAAATAGTCAGTTTTTGTGGATGTAATGGAGTCTCAAGAGTTTCATGTGGATTCTCTTCACTCCAAATGCGGCAATTTTGCTTGTTGACGTAGCCTTTCAACCAAAAATGAGCCTCATCACTGAACGAAAGTTTGCGATGAAAATCAGCATCGAGATCAAAATCATTTTCGGCCCATACACCAAAATCGAGACGCATTGCATGGTATTGCGGCTTTAATTCTTGCACAAGCTGGATCTTCTAAAGTCGTAAGCCAAGATCTTCGCCCAAAATCTGCCATATAGTTGATGGACAAAGCTACAATAGTGAACTGTGGCGAATCGATTCATTCGGATAATCTTTCACTCTTTGCTCTACAGCGGCAATTGTTTCTTCGGTGCACAAGCGTTGCAAGCGTTGTTTATTGATGAAATGGCAAACCGAACTGAACATAAATTGCATTAGAGTTGCCCGATTTGACCACAAAATGGCATTTTTCTCTTTATTCGAAAAACCAACCTCTTTTAAAAACTCGTGTTATACTTTTTTGGGAATGACCACGCTCACTCTTTTGATCCCGTTAATTTTATGTAATGCTACTGGAATTAATGGCTTATGAGCTCACACAAATCTTAATGACACTCACTTTTTCAGTTATTCAGATATATCACATTTAATATTTACTTTGTATGGAAGGTGGCACGCCTACTTTTTCTACTAGGCTTATTTTTAACTCAACTATTAAGATTAACAATTCACATGCTCATACTGTTTCTTTGGGGATTTTTGATGTTCGGGATTTTAAATTTTTGAGTTTTTGGGATCTTAGGTTTTTAGAATTTGGGGGTTTCCGGGTTTTTTTAAATTCAGAATTTTGTGTTTTTCGGATTTTTAATTTTAAAGATTTTGGGTTTCCAGGTGTTTTGGTTTTTGGAATTTCGGAATTTCGGGTTTTCCGGTTTATTGATTTTCAGGTTTTTGGAATTTTCAGGATTACAGGATTTAGGGATTTTTAAGTTTCGGGATTTTAAGTTATAGAGCTTCTGGGATTTTGGGTTTTCGGTATTTTTTATTTTTAGAATTTGTGTTCTTCGGAATTTTGATTTTCTGGATTTCGGGTTTTAGGGTTTTAGGGATTTCGAGAGTTTGGTGTTTTGGGTTGTATGCTTTTAAGATATTTGGGATTTCGGGTTTTCGAGATTTTGGATTTTCAGGATTTTGGAATTTTCATAACTTAAGTTTCGGGATTACAAGTTATAGAGTTTCTGGGATTTTGGGTTCAAGGTATTTTTTATTTTCAGAATTTGTGTTCTTCGAATTTTGATTTTGGGGATTTCGAGTTTTAGGGCTTCCGGGAGTTTGGAGTTTGGGGTTGTATGCGCTTAAGACATTTGGGATTTCGGGTTTTCGGTAATTTCGATTTTCAGAATTTTGTGTTTTTCAGATTTTTGATTTTTGGGATTTTAAATTTTGACTTTTTGGGATTTCAGGTTTTCTGGATTTTTGAAATTCAGAATTTTGTGTTTTTTGGATTTTTAATTTTCATGATTTTGGGTTTCCGGGTCTTTGGGTTTTTGGAATTTGGGTTTTCCGGATTTCTGATTTTCAGGTTTGTGGAATTTTCAGGATTACAGGATTTTGGGATTCTTAAGTTTCGAGATTTGAAGTTGTAGAGTTTCTGGGATTTCAGTATTTTTTATTTTCAGAAATTCGTGTTTTTCAGATTTTTGATTTTCGGGATTTCGGGCTTTCGGGATTTAAAGTTTTTGGTTATTTTGGCACTTTTTAGACACTCACTCATTTACGGATACAAATATCTGTTATTTAATATTTACTTTGTGTGGGAGGTGCAACGCCTTCTTTTCCGACCCCGAACATTTTTTGTACGTCGTCTTATAACCAAAACCAACCCGATTTCAAGACTCTCACTATTAAAGTGTTCCAGTTATTTGACATTAAATATTTACTTTGTATGGGAGATGCCAAGCCTACTTGTTCGACCACTCAAAACCACAACCCATATGCCTGGACAAAATTTCATGACTCTATCTATTTTAATGTTCCAGACATATGACATTAAATATTTACTTAATATTGGAGGTTCTATGACCACTTCGCGGAAATGCCATGTCGAGGCGGCTCGGCCTTTATATAGCCTATTGCTCCTTCGAGATATGCAGATAGGCCCATACAGTCCATTTTTATATACAAGATAAAGACTGTTACAGATAACATTAAGACAAAAAAATAATTTTGTCCGCTTTTTGGATACACATGTACCTGTTGCGCATTTGGTCGTCGTTGAAATGTATGAACGTTGTTTATAGTCCTTAGACTGATGGTTTTGTTGTTGTATTTACTCCACCCATTGTTGACTGCTCGGGTTATCGTCTTCAGCTTGAGACCTCCTATCAGAAAATGCTATAAATTTTGCGATCGGCCCCCAATGTCAGTTCTGTTTTGACATTTGTGTAGTAAACACATGCGAAATACACGTTTTAAACAATGTTACGCTACACTGCTCCAGAACGCGGAATATTGGTGACTATTTATTTGAGCAATAATCGGTCGGTGACTTTGGCACAACGTGAATTTCGTCGCAGATTTCCTAGCCGTCCAACGCCTACTGGTGAAACACTGCGACGTTTAGCCGCTCGCCTCGAAGAGACTGGCACAACACGAGATGCTGCCTGGCGTGGCAGACCCCGGAGTAGCCGTTCTGCAGAGAATATTGCTGCTGTAGCCGAAGATGTCATGGAAGCGCCGTCGACATCGACCAGACGACGTGCCATGCAAATGGGTATCAGTCGACGGTCTTTACAGCCAATTTTGGTACAAGATTTGAAGATGTTTCCGTACAAAGTCCAGACGGTGCATCAGCTGTTAGCTGCTGACCACCAATCGCGTCTAGCATACGCTCAAGCCATCCTTAATCACCACCAAGAGGAAGATGATTTTTCATCAAAAATAATCGTGAGTGATGAGGCCCATTTCCATCTTAGCGGGTTCGTAAATAAGCAAAATTTAGGCTTGTGGGGCACTGAAAATCCACGTGTAACCCACGAAGAGCCATTACACCCGCTCAAAGTCACTGTATGGTGTGCTGTTTTCGCTAGAGGAGTCATCATACGTTTTTTCTTCGAAGACGTCGCGGGCCAAACGGTTACTGTGAATGGTGAGCGCTACAGAGCAATGATCAACGAGTTCTTTTTGCCGCAACTTGATGAATTGGGATTGGAAAACATGTGGTTCCAACAGGACGGTGCAACGGCACACACTGCACGTGCCACAACCGATATGCTGAAGGATGCATTTCCCGGGCGCCTTATCTCCCGTTTTGGCGATTTGCACTGGCCAGCACGATCGCCTGCTTTGACCGCTCCAGACTTCTTTTTGTGGGGCATTTTGAAGTCGCCGGTTTATGTCAACAAGCCTCAGACTCTTACAGCTC
This sequence comes from Rhingia rostrata, assembly GCA_949824845.1. Taxonomy (NCBI): domain Eukaryota; kingdom Metazoa; phylum Arthropoda; class Insecta; order Diptera; family Syrphidae; genus Rhingia; species Rhingia rostrata. The sequence continues at coordinate 175,428,163 of OX463755.1, read as the reverse complement.
TTAAAGACAATATCCGTCAAGAATGTGAGGACCTATCGCCGGAAGTTTTGGCCAAAGTGATGGAAAATGCCATAAAAAGGGCGCAAATGACAATCAACTGTGGCGGCGGCCATTTACATGACATCATATTCTCGACTTGATGTAAAAAAATTAAAAGAGCAAATAAAAATAATCAACAAGAAGAATCAAAGTTTTCATTTTTTTTAAATTACAGCCAAAAAACATCGGAAGGTTATTTTTGCGCCACCTTGTATTTCCTAACCGTTCTCCCAGAAGGCAACGGGAAGTAGAAAAGTGAAGTGAAGGGGTTGGATATGGGATGTAAAGAGGAAATCTTGCCACGCTATTTCAACACTCCAAGATATGTGTTTCTAATTATTTTCCCAACAGTTAAATGCTTAAAATAATTTCTGTCAAGAATTCATGCATTTGGCCCTTTGTGGTTTGCATAGGTTTACTCTAAAAAAAAAAGTCAATACTAAGACATTAGCGTCACTTTCATTGAATTCCAGTCAATAAACTTACAAGTCCAATCCATGTAGACACTCCTTCCGTATCACTACCGAATTCGCGCAAAAATTAGGCACAAAAAAAATCCTCCATCCACTTGACGAAAAATCAAATTAAAATCGACCTTTTCGGCATTCTCCATTACACGCGAAATTAAGTAAATTTTCCTTGATCCCTATTTGCTGAGCAATTAATTTTAACTAACAGCTGAATAGCATCAAATTACTCGGGTGATTAATTAATTCTGCTTGGTTAAGAATAACAAAAAAAAAACATGTTTATCCTAATGGGACATCCAATCCCACGCACCCTATAATCCGCTTCTAATCGTATAAATCACAACATTTAGAGAATATAATTTCGCAGCTCTTATCCTTGTCAAAAATTAATTACGCCCCTCGGTTGTATTACCCCAACACTCCACCCATGATAAATGAGGCTCCCTTCGCATTTTCATTTATCATAAACTTTTGTTTTTTTTTTTATTTTTTTTTTCTGTTCGAATATTTTTTATAACGTCTGCCAGACAATGGAATTAACAATTCCCACCTGGGAATTTTGTGTCAGCATAATTTTTCGACAAACCCGCGACGACGCCCTCCTACGTTTTCGCAGAAAAACTGTCAAGATTGGATAAATTTTTCATTAATTTCTTGAGCAAAGTTTTATATTTTTATCGGTGAGGTGTTGGTCTGATCTATTTCAAGGATGGCTTTTGTTTTTCAACAGCCAAAAGTGATAAGTTAAGTGCAAATAAATGGGGTTGTAGGGAATTTTCGACATGAGTTTGTACCTGGGTAGGGGTAATGCAAGTTTGACAATTTTGGGTAAATACGAACTTATGGTCTGTCAATTGTGAAACGAATACTTGTAAATCTTAAGTTTATCGACTTTTTTTTAGGTGTACGTCCTTAGTCTTTGGTGTACTCAAACATGTGCTTATAAAGGATAAAAGTCACTCAAGGGTTGAAATTGATGATGTTGTCTTGATGTTTTTTTGCATTAGGAGTTGTATCGGTTGTGTCAGACGTGTACTACAATGTAATTTGTGGGATTAGAGTTAAGACCGAGACCCAAAAGCCTCCGCCGAGTTGTAGTAGTCAACAGTGGTTGGTTCTTTAAGGCATCTCCGTTTTAACTACAAGCCTAACATTTGTAGCAAAAGCCTTAAACGCTGAAGAGGTAACAATATATCCGCATGTTATTTCAAATTTCCTTCAACGTTATAATATGAAGGGACAAGCTATATAGAATCATGTCTTATTCTGGTAAACGACCAAATTGCCCAATTTGTCAGTCTGCGCAGAATGACGATGCAAAATCCCTCTTCTCCTTTAAGGTTAAGATCGGAAGAAATGAGATATCATCGCCGTGTTTATGAGTATATAAAGGAAAACGGCTTAAGAGGGCTTAGGAGTATACAAGGAAAAGGCTACGTATATGTGGTTAACTCTATTTGCAAAACCACTTCTAGGCCAAAGTGTCGAGGGACCCGTGCTGACGGCTGTGTAGCCCGTAAGTGGCTAATCGTAACTGGTCGCAAACGGTCCCCTCCGACGCCTGGGCAAGGTCAGTTGTATTAGTGCCTTATTCTGGTATGAAGGTTCTGCCAGGATGGCAGATAGGCAAGATAGCCAAAAATGAAGAGGCCGGAAATGTCCACGAAATGGCCAGACCGACAAACTTAAATACCAATCGTTGACGAGTACAACAATCACCTGGAATACAAACCGTGGCAGGTGGCGAAGCGGGACAGGTCTAAAGCGATGACCGCTAGCGCCCGTCCCCAAAAAGAACCAAGGTTTCCGCATGCACAGATGGATGAGAACTCCTCAGACGGAAAATCCATAGCCGAGGCGTTGGGAAGGATTGTGGCCAAACTCTCCGACATTTGACTACGACGAGATCATGAAGGGATATTGGATGATCAAATGCCAATTCTAAAATGACTTCCTTATCGAGTGCGTTGCTAAGGTAAGCGACGCATGGGATGGCTTGAAGCTCAAGCTAATTACAGCTAAGGACATTCGAAAGAGACCCAGGGCCCGCATTTGGTTACTCAAAATGAAGATATAGAGAGGAAGGCATCTCCAATGTCTAAAGCTCCACAACACGTCGGTTCCAATGGATAACTGGTCAGTCATCAAGAAGGAGAAACCCCACAGGTTAGGTTAGGTTTGATGGGTTGTTGACCCCAGTGAGTCGTCAAACCCGCAAAGGCGTACGTGGGCCCATAGCGATACCCTTTATTGTACCTGAAAAGAAAGCTGAGTCCCATTAAGTTCAAATTTGCTCCAACCCGACTTGCAGCACAAGCTGACGATCTGTGCAATAGGTGTTGTGGATAGATCCGTCAAGTCCTCGTAATAGAAGTTGCCGAGGATTTAGTTACGGCTGTTACTAATCGCGGGGCAGTGACACATTAGGTGGACGATTTCCTCCTCGATATCTGGGTCTCTGCACATCCTGCAAAGTTGGTGTGAGTCAGTTAGGTTAATCCTGTCCAGCAGATTGTGACCTGTTATGACTCTCACCGCTATAGAAATTTAAGCTCTGTTCAGAGCTATAAGCTTGTTAGATTTGATACAGCATAATTCCGGCCAAAGGTCTTTAGTGTGTTTGCAAGTGTTAATGCGTTGCCACCTAGATTTTGTTTCACTTTGGGTGAATCTGGTTATTTTCAATTTTTTGAAAGCAAGAGGGGGTATAACCCTATTGACGCATAAGGAGATACACCTGGACGATCCTAGTCTAGCTAGCTCGTCATCTTTTTCATTTCCTGGAATGTTATTGTATCCTAGCACCCAGATAACCCAACAGAACACGATGTCCTTCCTGCTATTCATAAATAGCGAGTTCCTGGTGGCTCTTGAGAAGGCTGATTTCAAACTTAGTTATTCCGTAGTACCTTTTCTAGTTGGTATTCCAACAACCCTCTGAACTGCGTCAACTACAGAGGCATAAGTCTCCTCAATATCGCCTAGAAGATCCTATCTGCCGTAATATATGAACGCCTGAAACCTTTACCAAAAAAAAGATGAACTGTCAAACAAAATCACATTTTCTGCAAACTGTGTTGGTGGTTTCGCGTACAGATTTTTGGGCCAGGGATTACCATTCGGGTGGCATCTTTAAATTATTTTTTGGTTGGGCTCTAAGCATTTGAATTGGGAGTCGCTGGTGTTTGGATACGTTTCGGTGTAATTTTTGACAGCCGTTTAACAGTTTGACAGCTGTCTGATAATATGACAGCTGCATTTGGACACCTTGACAGTTGTCGTTGGACTGTCTTTAGACATGATTTCCCATGTCCTTGGTGTCCATCTGTGTTCGCTTTTTATTCGTGAAGTTGTCTGCTTAAATACCTCTGTTGCTTCTCCGTTGCTCCTGCGATGAGGGAAAGAAATCGTTTTCTCTTGCCGTCGAACCAATCTTTCCATGTAGTGACTTTGTTGGAGGGGTGTCTTTTGGGCGCCCGCCCTACGCCACTTCTGCTTCTCCGTTGTTCCTCGTTGGTTGAAATAGGAGAACGTCCACTCCATGCCATCCTACTTTTTTGGGTTTGCGCTAATAAAGCGGTGGCACAAACGATTTGTTGGGGTGTAGGCTCCAGGGTTCGTCCTCCCTCATCTGTCAAACTTTTCGGACCGGTCCTGTCCGATGCTGCCCGTCGCGAGTCTCCCACTTTCTTTGGGCTTCGACGATGGCCTTTTCTTGTGGACTCCTGTCGAAAGTTTTGTATTGTGTTTTTCTCGCGAATCTCCCTAATCTTCTTAGGGCTGCACCGAACATAGTTGGGCAATCTATTTCATGAGTGAACTCCTCTGTCGCACACGGTATACCTGTTATTGGTTGAATTACCGGATCTGAAAGTCGTGGAATAGTGGCTGATTTAACAATGGCTGCCCGCCATTTCCTCCAAATTCCGAATTTGAGACCTCTGTGAAAAGAGGGAACGAAAAGATCTTAGAGTGGATAAGAGAGCCTTTTTGCGGTAAATCTTACCGTATCAATGTGCTGTCATAGGCACGTTTGCTAGTATAAATAAGGAAGCGGCAAAAAAGGTTTAGCAGTACATGAGGGCAAGGCTAAGTTTATGCTGTCAACACGAAAGGACACACAACATCGACGAATTGGACAGAACGTCACCATTGACACATATAACTTTGAGGTAGTACTGTACTTTATCTATCTCGGCTCCGCTATGAACACTGACAACAACATTTTGTCAGAAACTGAACGAAGAATTATTATTTCCAACCGCTGTTTCTTCGGGCTAAGAAGACAAATTTAGTAGTAAGACCCGCACTCGAACTGCTAAGGAGATCCTATATAACACCCTAACCATCCCAGTGCTGCTCTGCGGAGCTGAAGCATGGACCGTATCAAAACCAGATGAAGAAATCTTTGGTCGACTTGAGAGGAAAATTCTTCGAAAAACCATCGCTCCCGTTTGCGTTGACGGGCTATGGAGACGAAGATTCAACCAACAACTATACGAGCTGTACAGCGACATGAACCTGGTAAAAAAAACGCATAGGACGTTGAAGATGGCTGAGACATGTAGAACGAATGGACACCAATACTCCGGCTCGCAGAGTCTTCGCTTCCCAGCCAGACTTCGGCCGCAGTAGAGGAAGACTTCGCCTTAAGTGGCGCGCCCAAGTAGAAACCGACCTCAACCAACTTGGAGCGTAAAACGGTAGAAAGTATGCTAAAGACCGGACTAATTGAAGAGACATGTTGGTTAAGGCCCAGGTTTATTCCGGACTGTAGCGGCATTTAGGAAGGTAGGTAGGTAGAAGTCATGGTTCGGCAGAATCCACGACTCGTGTGACCTATATTATGATTGTTGTTTGGGATGTGATTCAGGCAGTCTCTAGATCCAGCATTTGAGGTTTAGAAAGCGGGCTAGATCTTGTATCCTTTTACCCGAGATGTTGCAAAAGTTGTCGATAAATGCTTGGTCTAATGCACGCAATCTGGCTCTTGCTACATTTGCAGATGAAATGGAAGAGAGTTTCTCTCTTATTTGTGTTCCCGCATCTGCGCCCCTCAGGGTTGTATGGGATCCCTAGTTTGGCCGCATGGTCTCCAATCGGCCAGTGTCCCGTGACTTTCGCAGTAATTCCTGCCATATCTGGGCGGGTTCTGTTTAGTAGATCGTTTGTTCTATTTTTGTTGTAGGAGGGCATTATCGTCCTCGATATGACGCAATTTGTTAACCTTTTCCATTTCGAGTCGGCCTTTTTCAGGAAGTATGTGTGTATTTGTCCCATAACTGCACCTAGTGGGATACGGAATCTTGCCGCAAATAAATCGTGAGGCCCGCTCGTCTCGATGCTCTTTTCGTTAAAAACCCACTTTTAACTCAGAAAAGTGTGACCCTGAATTGAAAGTTCCGGCATTCCTGTACCAGATTGAAGGTAATGGTAACCGAGTTGATGGCCTTTATGGCCGCTTGGCTATCTTTGAGATAATCAATATTTTGCTTTTCTGTAGTGTCACGCCCCATTAGCGTACAAGCCTCTCGGTTAGCCAATCGACATTCCAACATTCTATATTCGTCAGCAATGTAACAATACTTTCTGAGGCTAATGGCTGCTTCGTGGTAATTAGGTTTTCCGTTATTGAGTAGTTAACCCAAAGCACAACCATCAAGCTGTAAGGCCAATTCCAATTAAATAGATAGGAACCCATAGCACACGGAGTTATCAATATCATTCCGGTTGATCCACCACAATCTCAGTTCAAAGGGCCTGACTTACACTTACAATTCTTATGTGTCCTTTTGTCAAATGTGTCATAGGCGCTTATATAGGTTCTTGTATTTCGTATTCGCCACCGTTGAATCCATCTTGGGATTTCTCCCGCAGTCTTGTTAACAACGGAAAATGCTCATTAGCATGAGGAGCCATCTCAACGCACCGATGGTTAGCATAGTGTCTTGAGTATAAACCCATAACCTTTGAAGGAAAAAAATTGCTTCTACTTCCCTTTCAAAAAGTTCCACAATCGTCCTAACCGTGAATAACTATGCAAATTTATAGAGTCAAATTTCGAATGATGACCTCTCATGGAAATGATAGTTCGAACACCATACCCATGTTCAAACCAATTTCAGAACCGTATGTATATGAAAAATTCAGAATGTTTACCATTCAAAACAAACGTTAGTTCCCTATTACTTAAAGTGTATGCCTCACTTAGTCATAAAGTTCAATTTCCCTTCACTTAGTATCCAGGTCCAGTGGATGGTCACTCACCACAAATCTGCCACTTTTAGTCCTAAAGATTGCAATCCGACCCAAAGAAAAAGGGAGCGAATATATTACTAGATAAGTAAGTTACTATATCAGCACTCCTGGGTTCGAAGCATAAATCACTTAGTCCTTTCTGAATCCAATCGATTGCATCTTTTCCGAATCTCTTGGATAAAACTTAATTTCAAACCAACAACAATAAAAAAGGTCCTTCTTACAAAATTTACTCTCATGAAACAACAAATTGTTTCACACGCACACAAATCCCACTGACCCCTACATCGGACTAAGCCCGCCCGGACAAGGGTCCACATTACCCAGGGCATCTATACCACTGGAGTTCACGCCTCGGAGCGGAGATTTAAAAAGGTTTTAACATACATATCACACTCTGGCAAGATTTATTGTTCTCGAATTTTTGGGCTTCCTTTTAATTCTCCGGCCAGAAAATTGTTTATTTCCCTCTCGAAAATACGTGGCACCATCCAGGAACCGACCTCTGCTCACCGAGAAAGTGAAAAGTTTACCACCTTGTCCTCAAACTCTACCACCCTCTGCCACCCCGAGGTCATTCGTAAGGAGTCTATTTCTAGGCCGGCAAATCGGTAAGTAATTCCAGAGAAATATCTCTCTGTGAGATGTAATTTGCGAAAGTATTTGTGCCAAGAAGTGTGGAATTTGTTTTTGAATTTCCATCAGTAGCACCACCCCTCCACTGGTGGACGAAAGTTTTTTTTTTCGGGGATGGCCTGAGATGTCCATTGAAAATAATTCCTTAAGACTTTTGAAAAGTTTTTGTTTTCCAAAAAAAAAAAAATAATTATCCTCGACGTCCATCTGTCTGCTGTAATACTTTGTCGCATTGTGTCCTTCCATTAGCTGTCCTGTGTGCGGCTTAATATCTTCATTCTATTTAAACTAAGGATAGCCATTTCAATTTGGATCCCTCTTTCTGTCATGGTCTTCAGTCTCTCTGTACGGCAAGTGCAATGACATTCGGAAGTCAAAACTCAGCAAACCGAAGGCTTGTAGACAATACAACAATTATTATCCTTAGAAGCAACTGTGCTTAGAATAGTTAGGCACTGGTGTGCTTAACAGATAGCACTCTGGGTGGGGTGGAAGAAATGATGGCGGTCGTTTGTGGCATTAAGGACTCCATTCAGTGTACAGACAATAATGATGACGACAAAAACCAGGAAACGAAACCATATTTCTCTCTCTTTCTGGATGTGTATATATATCAGGGAAAGGATATGCAAAAAAAAAAAAAAACCTTTCACTTTGTCTCCCTGGTAAGTGTATCATAACCATAAGTCATTTTGCTATCCTTTTGCGGTGACGCGCAAGGAATGTCCGTTGAATGCATTTGTTTGTGGCACTGCTTCATCGTTGTTAGAATTCGTTTTTGAATAAGGACCTCTAATGGATAAGGACTAAGCAGAAACGTTTTATGCGATACTAGTAGGGTAATTATTTTACGGTACGCTAACGCCAACCAGGAAGAAGGATTTTTTCTTTTGTTACAAGAACCATATTGCGGGCTAGGAAACAATAATAATAATTAAAAAGGACCCTCTGTGTAAAGGCATTTGGAAATAAGCCTGCTTCTATAGAACGGCACAAACAATGCATTGTTACGTCTTCAAGGCTCACTTTGACTTCTGGACTTCGTTTCTTTCGGATTTGTCGTACACCATTTATTTGTCTGCGGCTGATATGGTGTGGAGACTAAGCCAGTTGACATATGAACCTTAATGACTTTTTGAGAGATTCGTTTACATCCGTTTTTGGGTCAATGGTGTGTCATTTTAGACTGCCGGTCATGCTTATTAATTAGCCAGCCTCAGCCAATGGAGCATATGTCAGTTTCAATTAGTTTTAATTGTGAGATATTCCAAGCCTGTCGGGCCTGTCAATTGAAGACGCGTTTCGCTTTCGCTTAGCACATTGGAGGCGATTTATTACACTTGCTGTTGATAGTTATCTGTTCAGTATTCATACATGACCCTAATTAGTGACGGCGTTAATTAAAACGCATACCGCATGCCGTTGGGTGTAAGTAGGGAGGAAATTATTTTTAATGATGACATGGAAGTGGACAACATGGATAGAGGAATCGTACAAAGGGGTTCTGTTTACATAAATCAAGAAATTTTTAAACGGTTCGATAAATTGATTTTCCAGATTGAAAATGGTTATCTACTTTAGAGCTTTCGTTAGTATCTTCGTAATGGCCAAATGGTAGGTAACGATAAAATTTTTCGCTTCGACGATGTTTTTCAACCACGAATCTCCCTCGTAGTACCTTCGCCATGGAAGTGTGCACCAATGTGTAAAGTCTTGACGGCAGATGAAAACGGGAAAGACCTGTCCTCACACGATGGCACATCTTGCTTCTTTAAATGTTGGTTGTACCGTAATAATAGGTTTATTTCGTGACTGACTAGCACAATCCCAAAGCTGTTTTGCGATAGTCTGACAAACATCCAATGTAACACTGTCATGAGAAGCTTCTCAAAATTTCCCTTCATATTCGGCGTTAAATAGAAAGTTCTATTCTTAATGACAAAAAAAAAACACTTTGCACACACAGAAGGTCACTCCATTTTGTTGAATTTTGGGTCGGTGCTGGCATGCTTGTTGCTTCTTAGCTTCTCGGTGGGTGTAGGACTTGACTCTGGGCTCAGGAAAAAAAAACGTGCCAGCCTTCTTGGTATGATGAATACGAGACACATTCTCATTACCATCCCTATGTTGGTTTATATGCTCTCCTAAGTAACCCCTTTCACTTGCCACTCTTTATTTACATCATTTTGCCGCCAATATCGTCCTTCCCAACCATTTTCATCTCTTTCATACCCTCCTAATCAAACTGGGTTTGAGGCCTTAAAGTGGCGTTTCTGGAGGGTCTGTTGTACAAGGTGGGCCTCAAAAGATAACCCTGTTGGAAGATGCTCTTACTTTTACAAATGGCCGCCAATGTGAAATCTGTTTCGGCCGCTGTTCAAACGACAACAGTGGACGGTGCGCGCTATACGGCCATGTTAACCGAGTTTTTTTGCCGCACTTTCACGAATTAGGACTGGAGGACATGTGGTTTCAAAAGGACGGAGCAACGGCACACACTGGGGGAGCCGCAACCGATATTCTGAAGGCCAATCGACATCGGATGACTTATTTTGGCCCACCTTTTAGTTTATTAGATAGTTCTAGGACACGGTGACATTAATTCTTAAAGTGGGATTTAAAGCTGCCGTTGGCTTATCAGCATTCGCCCCTATTTCTGTTATAGGAGCGTCACCAAATCTTGATATTCTTAAATGACCAGTTGCCCGAATATGGGAGTAAAGTTCATGAAGGTTGTTCGCTTTCTCAGGCCTAACCAAACCGTTGACACCATTTTGTCATCTTAAAGAAAGCAATTTATAACACTTAACAAGAAAGAAGCAGACCCACAGCTGCCCAAAGCGGACATTACTGCCATCCAAATAATACGATGGATTGAGCTGGGCAAAACGAGAATGAAAAACTGTGACATTAACTACATTCCATGCTATATACGTGCCAGACATTGGCAAGAAGTAATATAATTTCAAGACTTTATCGAACTTGCTGTAACAACCCGCATCAAGGCCAAATTTTCCAACGTAAGCCCTATATGTGCTTAGGCTCCAATGATTTGAAAAGGCGATAGCTAAAACGAAAGACTGCTTCTACGAACTTCTTGACAAAACTTATGAGCGACTACCGAAGTACGATGTTAAAAATGTGATGGGAGATTTTAACGCGAAGATAGAAAGAAAAGCCTACACGAATTCGCCTAAGTGAACATAGGCTAATTGACTTTGCTGCTAAACGATATGCCACTAAGCCCGCACATGGTTCCCTTTCCTCGATATTCAGAAGACGACATGGGGTTGGAGACCTCCATGTCGAGCTATCAAGAACGGATGTTAATAATTGATCACATTCATCAAATCCAGTATATTCCGAGGAGCTAACATCAACTCGGACCACTACCTTGTTGCAGCCAACAATCCAGAAATACTGTGAAAACATTTAATGCCGAAACAACAAGCCATTAGATCAGCCGCAACTGATGTGCTAGGATTCTCGCTCCCAGCTGATTGGTCCATATCAGTGTGTGTTTAGGTCATGAAAGCCAATAGCCTCTCAAATTTTCGCACTTTGGCAGTTAATGGAAAAAATACCAGCCCAAGTCCAAATCGATACCAACCACCTTTTCGTCGATTTCAAAGCCGCATACGACAGCATTTATTGAGACGAACTATACAGAGCCATGTCTAGTTTTGGTATACCGCCAAATAGGTCCGTTTGTGTGGATGACGATGGAGAATTCTCGCTTCTCCATCGTGGTCGGAAACGACCTCAGCGTGGCAATCGATACCAAAAAAGGACTTCGGCAAGGCGATACACTGTCATGTGACTTGTTAAATCTGATTCTTGAGAAGATTGTGCAAAACTCCCGAGACAACACCAGAGGCAACATTTTTCATAGATACGCAGACGATAGTGACATAATTGCTAATAGTCAACGTGATGTCATAGCTACGTTTGCTAGTAAAGGGAGGGATGTAGCAAAAATGGGTTTAGCAGTAAATAATGGTAAGACTAAGTATATTCTGCCAAAAAGAAAGACAAACAATATCGACGAATGTGACAGAACGTTACCATTGACAGATATAACCTTGAGGTACTACGGAATTTTGTCTACCTCGGCTCCGCTTTAAACGCTGACACCAACATCTCGTCAGAAATCAAACGAAGAATTACTCTTGCCAACCGGGGTTTCTTCGAGCCAAGTAGGCAATTAAGTAGTAAGGCCAACACTCGAACTACTAATGAGAGTAGTAGTAGTCCTGCTCTGCGGCGCTGAAGCATGGACTGTATTAAAACCAAATGAAGAAATCCTGGGGCGATTCTAGAGGCGAATTCTTCGGTACCGTTTGCGTTGCCGGGCTATGAAGACGAAGATTCAACCTAGAATTATACGAGCTATACAGGACATGCCATTGTTTAAAAACTTCGCGTGTTCAAGATGGCTAGAACATGTTGAACGGATGGAAAATAATACTCCCGCTCGCAGAGTTTTTGATTCCCAACCAGACGTCGTCGGTCGGTCTTAGTAAGAGAAATACCTCGCCTTTAGTGGCACGCACAGGTAGAAGCGGATCTCAACCAACTTGGATTGCGCAACTGGAGACAGTTTGCTAAGGACCGGAGAGGCACGTTGATTCAACCATATTCAGTACGGACTTTAGCGTTATCTAAGTATGTAGTAATGCTTTTCAATTGTAGTGCTAGCTTGAGCCAAACAGCCTTGTTTTTGCATTGAGCAAAGGATCTGTAGTTGAGTTTTCATGTACACTATACAGTGGTCAACACGTAAATTTGCCTTTGTGATTTCACGGGTGGGTATTGATGTTTATCATGAACAAGCCTTCAGAAATTGGTGTTCCATATTCTCAGAAACTACTGTGAGTTGAAGTTGTCCACTTTGAGTAGTCCTTTGCTATTTCAAGAGGATGAGATCAATTTATTTCTGGCTTTCAATTTCGTTCTTTGAGCAAGGATACGTTCCGTGCATAACTACTTGCTAGATCCTGACACAATAGTTGATGTTGGACTTAGAAATAATGCGGGACATCTATGTTTTTAATGTCATATTAGGATTAAAAAAATACTCCCTGATACAATTCATACGTTTGAATAAACAAATAAAAAAACTTAAAGCAAAAATATCTGCAAATACATCGGAAGCATACTCCCATTTATCGCACGAAAAGTCATTCAAAACTTCATGAAAACCCTGCGCAACCCCATATATCAAATCGGGTAAAAACAAATGTTAATTTAAAAAAACAAATTGGATATAGTTTTCCATGATTTATTGCAAAAAAAAAAGTTTGGCATTGCGAATGTTTCTTGTGTATACATATGTATGCGCATAGTATCATCGGTATAACTCATTGTGCTGTTTCCGGTGAAGCATCCCCCATAGAATTCCAATATCTCATTTTCATATAATTACATCCTGAAGCTATAAACTTGATGTTCAAAACGTACCGAAAGATAATAAAACCTGAATAACGGTATGGTATAGAAAATATTCCATTGCGGGCCGTTCTAATTTGAAAATTCAGACAGAATACTATTTGCGTTCACACTTCTCGTCATCCTTAAAGCATTTCAAATAATAAACGGAATTCCTTCTAAAGATTGCCAGAATACTAGCAGACATTGCATGCAATTTATTAGCAATTGCATTCCATTCCTTGCTATTGCATTCCACTTGCCGTTCATGCACCTATCTGTCGCATTGATTCCATCCTCCCCAACATCTTCAATCTCAAGCGCTCTTCGGACGACAGAAAGACATCCAGTTTAATTGGCCCACTCTCAGGAAGTATGTCTCCTTTGAGTGCGAGAGGGCATTTTGTTCATCTTTTGCAATGACCTCGCCCAGGGTCATGACTGCAATTTGTATTCCGAAGGCGGATAGACTCGTTGTAATAGTCATCGTGGGTCGACGTTGTGCTTGAAATAGTTTGAAAAGAATTTACTGCGCTACAGGATGCAGGAGTAATGGATTGTAATATGTAGAAAGGACGAACAATTTCAAGCAGCATGCATTCAAATTGAAAGAACTTCCTTAATCTGTTTTTTTTTTATAAACTACTCTGGTAAACATTGAGTGGGGTTTTCTATTGATATCCTAAGTGTGTAATCCATTGACAAGTGAGTTTTTTTTTCACAAAGAAGGACAATGAAGGACAGCTCCAATAATTCAATAAAAATCAATCATTGATGGGGACCTGTTTATTTAGGTCATGAAAAAAAGGCAAGCATCGTGACAAAACAAATTCTTGAAAAATTGAGCAAATCTAACATTTTACGATGATAAAGATATAAAAAATGGGTGTTGGTCTTACATGAAGTTGGGGACCAAAACAACAAATTTTCAGGACTAATTTCAATTGGTCCTTCATTCCACTGGTATGCAATGCGATTTTATGATACCTTGAGTTTTTATCTAGCTAATGCCTACCAACATCGCCGACTCTCAATTCTCAGCTTTCCTGCGGCGACAGCTGAGTATCTAGTATCTTGACCGTAGATAAGATCTCAGTCCCTGTGTACATCCTTGGTGGGAGTAGACGAAAGCGAGGAAAGACGTGCAATCAAATTACTGCACATATTCCATTCCTTCCGGCAACGGAAGAACTCCAAAGAAAGAGTTAACGGTGAAGTCTGCATTCCCAGTTATGGTAGACAAAGTGAATAATCTGAACGAACTGCTTCGACATATTCGGACTACAGGTCATTCAGAAATGTAAAGGAAAGTCAGGCCTCTTGAACAGAGATGGCGTATCAGAAAGGTCAACGGAAGTTTAAATCCCGTAGTGGATACTGATGGAGCCGTATCCTTGGGGGCATCCGTTAAATTTAGAATGGCCCTCCCGGTTTTTTTTTGGGTTTACTACCCACGCACGTAAAAAAAAAAAAAACTCTTTTTTAGAAGCAACCTAGAATTTTGGAGAGGGCTGATATTACTGTTGACGACTATGCCAAACGAAAAAAAGGACAATGATGATCTGGAATATGAGAACATATAACAGGAAAGGTTCTGGTGAACAACTAGCGGAAGCTCTAAACAGCTACAAAGCAGACATTACTGTCATCCAGGAAAAATAATGGGATAGGCCGGGTAAAAATAGGATGAAAAACTGTGACATCTACTACGGACCTTGTTATAGTAAGCAAAACCAGCGAAATTTCGGATACGGGTTTGATATAAAGTGTCATACTTAGGAAAGATGTCTCATATTTCCCAGACTTAAGTATTTCGTTAAACAACTTCGCATCAAGCAAAATCCACAAACATAGGCCTCATATGCTCTCACGCCCCAACGGAGAAAAAAGATGATACATCGAAGGACTGCTGCTACTAGCTCCTTGACAAAACATATGAGCCAAACAAAGTTTGATGTTCACATCGTCGAGGATGATTTAAACGCAAAGGTGGAAACAGAAGACATTCCACCATTATTGTCTGGGAAAAAAAGTCTACACGACAACACGTCTGGCACCGGACATAAGGCTGAATTATAATAGAAGACGGTTGCGGACGACCACTTCCGTAACTGTAACTGAACACATGCAATTCAATTTGTAATGTACGACCATAATAGCTTTTCTCTTCGATTCTTTCAGATTTCGTTCACTCTTGCTCAAGTCTTTTGTTCTTTCACAGAAAAATTTTAACATTTCATTTAAACAGCTGTGTACATTTAAATTTTTATGTTCATAAGCAAAGATTTTTTTTTTTGGCAAAGCGGCATCCACACTTGCAATTGCTTCCATTTACAAAAGTCTATTATGGTCAACTTAAGTAGTTTTCACTACTGGAGAAAACTTCACGTATAATTTTGACATAAGTTTCCGATTGCTTCGGACTAATATAGTTCAGCCTTTAGGCTAAGTGACTTGGAATGACTACGGAACGAAATGCCAATGCCAGCATACTGCTTACTTACATCGATATTCATAAGAGAACATGGGGGGTCTCCAGATCAATGAATGGCCAACTAAATTGATCACATTGCGATAGGCAAGAGGAGCTAACATCGACTTGGACCACAACCTTGTTGCAGCCATGGTAAGAATACGGATATCCACCATAAAATCCTGTGAACAAAAATTGAATCTCGTAAAACTGCAATCGCAAGAGACTGCCAAGCCCTTGGCGCAACGCGTACCCCTTAAGCATCGAATGTCGCAGAACAATGGCAACGATGCCAACTAGACACTGATTTGCTAGGTCTCTCTCGCCCACCACCAAGAAACCCCTAGTTTGACAAGTAATGCCAGCAGATGCTCGCTGGCAAGAACGAGGCCTGCAAGGCTAAGCTGCAGATGAAGTCTAAAGCTGCAATTAGCTCTATGGGCAGAGAAGAAGGGAAGAACACCAGCTTTTCAGAAGGAAGAAAAAAAGCCAGAAAAATGCGCGATCGAGAATATAGAGAGGTGCCACCCCAGGAACGATGTTTGCAAGTTTTACCAAGTAGTAATACGACAAAGCCAAGGATACAAGGCTCGAACAGAATCCTTTCGAGATGAACAAGGAAATATCGTAGACGCAGTCGATGCTGATGATATGGAAGAACCACTTCTGCAGCCTGTTAAGCGGCAATGACGAACAACATTCCGCTGTCAGGCAGAACGAACCAATCAATATTGGCAACGACCACAAAAACTGCCAACCACCCGACCTGAGTGAAGTGAGGATAACAATATCTAAACTCAAGCTTAATAAGCCTGCCGGAAATAACGGCCTTCCCGCCGAGCTTCATAAAGCCTCATAAGCCTCAAACCAGCTCACAAGCCAAATCTGGTCGGAAGAAAGTATGCCTAAAGAATGGAACCTCAGCCTCGTTTGTCCGATCCACAAAAAAGGAGACACTCTTAATTGCGCCACCTACAGAGGCTTTAGTCTCCACAACATTGCCTACAAGATCCTATCTGCCGTAATATGTAAACGTCTGAAACCGTTTACTCACAACCTGATCGGCCCTTATCAGTGTGGTTTTAGGCCAGGAAAATTAACAATTTAAAAAAAAAACAAATTTTTAGCGCAACAGGCTCGGTAGTACCCAGGGCAAAACTTTCTCACAACCAATAATGTGTGCGTGTGTACTTCTTTGCGCGATGGTGGGACCTCCTGTTTTATGCCGACTCTGAACCGCGAATTTGAGATAAGCTTTTCTTGACAATTGATACTGCTCGGATGATTTGTCAGATCATCACGAGTAGGTGTTACTACTGATAGGGATCGAAACCAGAACTTCAGCGAGGCAGTTCATCGCACTAACCATCGCGCCACTGAGCCCGTCCGGAAAGTACACAATCGTTCAAATTTCCACACTACGCAGATCCTCGAAAAAACCCAAGATGTCCAAATCGATACCCACCACCTCTTCATCGATTTCAAAGCCGCATACGGCAGCAATTATAGAGACCAAACTCCTCCGTTTGTGCAGGATGACGATGGAGAATTCTCGCGGCTCCATCAGGGTCGGAACGACCTCACCGACACCTTAGATACCAAAAGAGGATTAAGGCAAGGCGATGCGCTATCAGGTGACTTCTTCAATTTAACTCTCACTCACGTGCAAAACTCACGAGCCAACACTAGAGGCACAATTTTCCAAAAATCGGTACAACGACTAGCATATGCCGACGATATTGACATCATTGGTAGGACCCAACGTGATGTCATAGCCACGTTTGCTAGTATAGAGAAGGAAGAGGCAAAAATGGGTTCAGAAGTAAATGAGGGCAAGACGAAGTATATGCTGTCAACACAAAAGGACACACTACATCGACGAATTGGACAGAACGTCACCATTGACAGGTATAACTTTGAGGTAGCACGGGACTTTGTCGATCTCGGCTCCGCTATTAACTCGTCAGAAATTGAAAAAAGAATTACTCTTGCCAATCGCTGTTTCTTCGGGCTAAGAAGGCAATTCAATAGAAAAGCCCTCACTCGAACTACTAAGGAGATTCTATATAGGAGCCTGATCATCCCAGTCCTGCTCTACGGCGCTGAAGCTTAGACCGTCTCAAAAGCGGATGAAACACGATTCGAGAGGAAAATTCTTTGAAAAATCTTCGGTCATGTTTGTATTAATGGGCTATGGAGATGAAGATTCAACCAAGAAGTATACGAGTTCTACAGTGACATACCCCTGGTCAAAAATCTCTCAATTGGACCTTTAAGATGGCTAGGACATGTAGAATGAATGGACTCCAATACTCCGGCTCACAGACTCTTCGATTCCCAGCCAGAAGTCGGACGCAGTAGAGGAAGACTTCGCCTTAAGTGGCGCTCACAAGTAGAAACCGAACTCAACCAACTTGGAGCGCGCAACTGGAGCCAGTTAACTAAGTGCTAATTGAAGAAGCATGTTGGTTGAGCCTCAGTTTCACCCCGAACTGTAGCGCCACTTGAGAAAGAAAGTCACCACTGCCGCACGAACTGCTTTCTTCCTGTTTCCACCTTCTTCCAGATATGTCTTTACGAGCTAAGTAGTGCTTCGTTTCTTCCTAAAGCCGTGTTGATGGTTGAAAGAAGTTGTACACCTCCGATTGCTGCCGAAGGACCTTTCATTAAAACACCTTCACCTAACCCTCATTTTCAACGAAACTATTCCCAAAAGTGAACTCTTGACATTCACATTGTTCTCATCGAACTAAGAACGGATCGATGTGTGTATGTTTCATCCTACCCCACCCCGATGAATGGAAACTGCATTACACTTTCAATTGGCAGGAGTGTACGTTTGAATTATCCTATTTCCTCAGTTCTATTTTCTTTTCCCTATATGTAGCACTATACGAGCTCTTGTATAACCAGAAGGAAGAATCCTTTTGTTCACCTTATAATGCGCTTGAAGCGAGAAGTCAAAAATGAAAACGACGCGCAAACGTAACACCAATGTAAACATCATTGGAAACAATTGAATATTTTTCTGTTTGTATGGGTGTGTGTGTTAAATGTTATACTTGCGAGAAATCGAAACAGGAATCGAAGAGGATAGTGGGTGGTGGATAGCATTTGGATTGTTTCTGCCATCTCGCAGGTATTCAATTATCGTTTATTTTTCGATTTGTTCAGGAGTTGTTTTATTCGAAAGGATAATGTGCAACCAACTTGGGTAGGTATCCATTATGGACGTAGGGAAGAAAAATAATGGAGTAGTATTGGCTTTGTGCACACAAAAAAAATGGAGGCGACATGACTTCGGCAAACCTCCAGTTTGGTCAAAGCTTGGAATGCTATTTTTTTTTGAGCAACAATGATCTGAAAAGTTGTGTTTTTTTCATTTGATGTCTATGAAACGGGTAATAGAAGCTAAATTTGTAGTTTTAAAAATTTATTTGCATGACAGCGAAAGAACCATGCTATCAAGTTTGTAAAATTTCAACGTTCAGAACTAGCAACTTACAAAAAGTACTTAAGATCAGGCTTGCCACTGCCACTTGGAAGAAGCAGGCATTAAACCCTTGGGAACTAATTTAAATGGCGCCTCAGTCTGGACTGAATTTGGTTCAACCAAAATGCCTCTCCAATAAGCCTGGTCCTTACCTAACTGCGTCCAGTTGTGCACTCCGAGATGGTTATGGTCGGTTTATATCGGGTTTTTCAACAGAGACGCTGCAAAAGTTGAGCAACAGGGACAGCAAACGACGCCATATTGCCCGTGCCCGTGGTGGCCATGCAAAAGAAATCGAGTTCCATACATAATGGCATCGAACGTACTTTCACAGTAATAAAGAATTTCATTGATATCCAAATCGGTTTTTGTTTTATTAAAAAAAAACGTTTATAGCGCTCTTATTGAAAAACCCTTTACTTGTGGGCGCCACTTAAGGCGAGGTCTTCCTCTACCGCGTTGGAGATCTGGCTGGGAATCGGAGACTCTGCGAGCCGGAGTATTTGGTTTCCATTCATTCTACATGTCCTAGCCATCTTAAAAATCCAATGGGAAGTTTTTTGACAAGTTGCATGTCGCTGTACAGCTCGTATAGTTAGTGGTTGAACATACATCTCCATAGCCCTTCAACGCAATAGGGAGCAAAGATTTTTCGAAGAATTTTCCTCTCAAATCGACCAAGGCTTCCTTAGTCCTCTTTTGATGCGGTCCATGCTTCAGCGCCGTGGAACATGGCTGAGATGATCAAAGTCTTATATATGATCTCCTTAGTAGTTCGAGTGAGGGCTTTACTACTAATTTTCGTTCTTAGTCCGAAGAAAGAGCGGTTGGCAAGACTAATTCTTCGTTTAATTTCTGACGAGATGTTGTTGTCAGAGTTAATAGCGGAGCCGAATTAGACAAAGTCCAGTAATAACTCGAAGTTATATCTGTGAATGGTGATGTTCTTTGCAATTCGTCGATGTTGTGTGTCCTTTTGTGTTGACACGATAAACTTAGTCTTGCCCTCATAAAGTTATATGCCAACATTTTTGTGGTCCGTGTTTTGTCTAGCACATACCATGATATTTCCTTGATGTCAAAAAACTGCACCTTTTTTATCCAAATATGATGGGGCAGCCTATGTAGGTTGTCTACTTTGACTTCATATTTGGAATTCTTTCGTTGCCATCTTGCTTGGACTCGTCCCCTCTTTCAATCTTATCCCTAGGTTACGTAACCTTCCCCATGATCAAGTCACTAGACAACCAATAATCGCAACGAGAATTCTCAAAATCGGAGTTGATAGACATAAACGTCGAAAACCTCGGCGTCAAATTAATATCAAAAACCTTGGCTTTGTAGCAGGTTTTCGATTGCACCTTTTTTATCCAAATATGATGGGGCAGCCTATGTAGGTTGTCTACTTTGACTTCATATTTGGAATTCTTTCGTTGCCATCTTGCTTGGACTCGTCCCCTCTTTCAATCTCATCCCTAGGTTACGTAACCTTCCCCATGATCAAGTCACTAGACAACCAATAATCGCAACGAGAATTCTCAAAATCGGAGTTGATAGACATAAACGTCGAAAACCTCGGCGTCAAATTAATATCAAAAACCTTGGCTTTGTAGCAGGTTTTCGATTGCACCTTTTTTATCCAAATATGATGGGGCAGCCTATGTAGGTTGTCTACTTTGACTTCATATTTGGAATTCTTTCGTTGCCATCTTGCTTGGACTCGTCCCCTCTTTCAATCTCATCCCTAGGTTACGTAACCTTCCCCATGATCAAGTCACTAGACAACCAATAATCGCAACGAGAATTCTCAAAATCGGAGTTGATAGACATGGGCTAGGTTACAAACGTCCATTTTCTTTCAGATCAATTGAATTACCTCTAGTTTGTAAACAGCATCCCTGAATAGTACGCAATTTATTTTAATTCAGATGAAAATAATTGTTCACACACCCAAAACTTAGCATCCTTCCCTATGTTTGCAATGACTCAGTACGCTTGTATTTAATCTGACAAAGTTAATGTAATAAATGTTCATAGTCCACAATGAAAGTCCCTGACTTATTGACAACATTATTGGACCCAAATGTCTCTGCCATCTACAATATGGAATAGCTCCAGCTTGATACCAGGATCTGATGTTAAATTCTGGTACTTTATTTCCTTTTCACATCAGAGATGATGTTGGATACCCAATTGGTATTTTTGAAGTGTTATTTCTCCATCCACCTACACGTACTTATTCTTAAGTATCTGAATTCAGTTATGATATGCGGTGACGTAAAAAGACGTTTCAATGGAAACAACACAATCACACAAACGGAACCCACAGAAATGAAATGTAATGTTACCACATACTCACATGTACTTGTATGTAAAATGTTACTTCGTATGCATATGCATTCATAATACCCCCATCGAAGAAGTGCCCTTTATTGCTATACACTGTTACCATGGACGATGTAAAGTATGACTTACAATACCAGCATTGCTCCTTTGACCTCATGCAAACGAGGATATACGATTCAATGTGAGAATGCGAGGAAACATATTTTCTTGGTTTGCACTCATCCTAGTCCAGTCACAGCGGTGATTTAACGTGACCATTGCATTTTATTACCATGCCTCGGTGATCTAACACACAAGGACTACTGCACGAGTCATTTGCATGAGGATTTTAATTATTAACGCACAGGCGAATGATAGGACTTTACTCCACCTTTTCACTTCTCCGTTGAAAAGTGTTATTAGGACGACTTGGAATTTAAGTAGAAAATTTTAGAAAAGTGAAAAGGAATGGAGGAGGCTTCAAAGCTGTGGGATCATAGATGTGAAAAAAATTCAATCAAGTTTTAGCAAATAAATTAGAATAGAATTCGCACTGAGAAAGTAAGGACGTTGAAATTTTGATGTCGCTAACAGTCCCTGACAAAAATTTAATTTTTTTTTTCGGGGAAACTCGGGTATCCCATGAAAAATGCACCAAAACAAAACTGAAAAATAGCTCTGAGCTACATGAAAATTTGTTTTTGTTAAATTACGTCCACATCGATGTCGAATCTATGATTGTGATTCGGCACTTATTACATGGAGGCTTGGAAATGGCTCGCCCTTAATCCTGATCTCCATGTCATAGAGAGGCATTTATCTGAAGTCGTTTGTAATAACATTCCATGTAAAATTTATATTTCTGCACCAGCGCCAGCGGTTAAATCCGAGGTGATTTCAGCATTAACCAAGAACGGAATCTTTTTAGACTGTGGCTTATCGGTTTACCTGTATTGTCTGCCAGCCACAAGGCTTATTGGATACAATTAGGATGGATAATGTTTTTTGCTTTTACAATCTATACATCTACTGCAAGACCGAATCATGTTATTGTTCAATAAAGTAAGTCTCTCTCTCTTACTCTCTTCGTCTGCGAAAATCCGGAATACTTGTCCGCATAAGCATGATCAATAGAAATCTTATGCTTTTATGCCGGATCTGATGGTGCAGATTTAATCATCGAAGTAAGCTGGAGTTCAACTTGAGCATAGACTTACTTCATACAACAGTTACAAGATTGCAAATTAGACAATGCCCCTAGGTAATACCAATCATACCAATCATGTAAAGGGTTTTTCAATAAGAGCGCTACAAAAGTTTTTTTTAAATAAATCAAAAACGGTTTTGGATATCAATGAAATTCTTTATTCCTGTGAAAGTACGTTCGATGCCATTATGTATGAAACTCTCGATTTTTTTCATGGCCACCACGGGCACGCTTGCAGAAGTCCAGACGCTGAACCCAATTTTCGACGGTTTCAAGCATAAATCGGCCGATACTGCTGCAATTTCACGTTCGATATTCGTACGAAGTTCATAAATCGTCGCTGGCTTGTTGGCATAGACCATAGACTTGACGTAGCCCCACAGGAAAAAGTCTAACGGCGTCAAATCGCACTACCGACGCGGCCAAGCGACTGGACCATTTCGTGAGATAACATGTTCTCCACACTCGGTTTCCAATAAATTGATTGTGGCATTCGCTGGGTGGCTTGTAGCGCCGTCCTGTTGGAACCATATGTCCTCCAAGTCCATATCATCCAATTGGGGCCAAAAATATTCGGTTATCATTGAACGGTAGCGATTCCCATTCAAAGTAACGTGCCGGTCTTGATCATCACGGAAGAAGTACGGCCCAATGATGCCGCCGGCACATAAAACACACCAAACTGTAATTTTGTCGGGATACAATGATGACTCATGGAGTACGTGTGGATCGCTGCCTGACCAATACCGCATATTTTATTTATTGACGAAGCCATTCAGCCAGAAATGAGCCTCATCGCTGAAGATGATTTTTCGATGAAAATCCGAATCATTTTCAAGTTGTTGCTCAGCCCAATTCACGAACATACGACGCTTCTGATGGTCAAGCGGCTTCAGTTCTTGCGTCAATTTAATCTTGTAAGGATGTAGGTCAAGATCTTTTCGCAAAATTCGCCACAACGACGTCACAGAGATGCCCAACGCTTGAGAACGACGTGTGAGAGACACATTTCGGCTTTCTTCAACTGAAGCCTCAGCGGCAGCAATATTCTCGACACAACGGGCACTTGTACTGTGCCTGTGGATTCAAATTTTTCCACTAGACGCTCAATTGTTGATCTGCTATGACGATTATGACGACCATAAACTGGACGTAGCGCACTTAACGTTGAGGCCACTGACTCCGATTTTCGGTTGTAAATTTTAATAATTTCGACTCGTTGTTGGATCGTATATCTTTCCATCATGAAATGGCAAACCTTACTGAAGAGAAATGTCAAAAGAGCGGCAAGAAATATGGCGTCGTTTGCTGTCCCTGTCGCTCAACTTTTGTAGCGTCCCTGTTGAAAATCCCGATACTTTCGTACTCAAGTGGCGCTTCAGACCTGGGCCTCAACCAACATGCCTCTCCAATTAGCCTGGTCGTTAGTTAAGTGCATCCACTTTCGCACTTCAAGTTTGTTGAGGTTGGTTTCTACTTAAGGTGATGTCTTCCTCTATCTCGCCGGAGTATTTGTGGACATTCGCTCTACATGTCCTAGCTCATCTTGAAAATGCGGAGTTTTTTTTTTTTTTTGACTAGAACTATGTCGCTATACACCGCGTATAGCTCGTGGAATTTTCGTGTCATAAGCCTGTCAACGCAAACGGGATCAAAGGTTTTTTCAAAGAACTTCCTCTCAAATCGCCCAAGGATTTCTTCATCCACTTTTGATATGGACAATGCTTAAGTGCCGTAGAGCAGGGCTGTGAAGATCAGGGTCTTATATATGTTCTCGTAGTAGTTCAAGTGAGGGCTTTCAGGCAAGAGGGCAAGAGTAATTCTTCGTTTAATTTCTGACGAGATGTAGTTGTCAGAGTTAATAGCGGAGCCGAGGTAGACAAAGTAACATATGATGATATGATGGCAGATGTTCTGGCCAATACGTCGATGTTAGGTGTCCTTTCGTGTTGGCAGCATATACTTGCCCTTACTATCATTTACTGCTAAGCCCATGTTTGCCACTTCCTTCTCTGTACTAGAAAACGTATCAATGACATCAAATTGAGTCCGACCAATGATGTCAATACCCCCGGCGTCTATGCTAGTTGATACACCAATTTTTGAAAAAGTTGGCCTCTGGTGTTGGTTCGGGAGTTCTGCACAATCCTCTTAAGAATTAAATTGAAGAAGTCACATGACAGCGCATCACCTTGCCTAAATCCTTTTTTGGTATCGGATGTGTCGGTGAGATCGTTTCCGTCCCTGATGGAGCAGCGAGAATTCTCCATCGTCATCCTGCACAGATGAACGAGTTTGTTCTGTATACCAAAACTAGACATGTATAACGAACGTTCCGGACCGCCCTATGATAAACATCACATGCCTGTGTATTTCAACACAAAGGGCGACAGTGAAAATCCACAAACAACACACCTTTACGCGGTATGTCAGAATTTGATCTGTTTCGGTACTATCACCCGTACAGAAACAGGCCAAATCCACATATGTTAAAAGTATTCATCACCAATCCGAGTCACAGGAAGCTTGGGCCAGTCCGGGAAATCTAGCAGGAGGGGTGTCCAGGCCTCTTGCGGCTCAGGTATGCACCTATGCATATATAGCCTATAAACCTATATTCCCGCGCTAGCTCATGTGGTTCTTGCCGCAAACCCCCGACTTGGGGTTAAATTTTTTCCATGCCTGGGAACTTCGAATTCGTAGAACCCAATTAGTCCACGACTGCAACCAAATAAAAAAAAAACCTTGCGACGACTAGTTTCTACGAATTTTTGCGTTCAGATGCCTCTTTATATGCTCAGATACCATTATTGTAAAAGGAAATTTGGAGAGAAATAATGTTGGAAGTTCTCTTCAAGCTTGCCCTCCCATAGCCAACCAATGTTTAGCATCCATGGCCCCCGACACGCTCTATTTATGGCGGCACCAACTTTTTAATACCTTAGTATCAATAACCGGAATAAAACTTCTTCAGCTATATGAACACAAAAAAATCGCCCGCAAAAGTCCCACAACCAAAAATTTAGCTCATATTAGACCAACTTGTGTCACCAAGTTATTGCAGACACAAACCACCACAAGGTTAGGTCACAATTCGGATGAATTTAAAAATAAAAAAAAACATATGAAAAGGCTACAACCCGCTGTGCGGATCGTTTAATAGCTTATCCCACACCAATCCTTAAATTTAATATTCCCAAAATGGACGGACGGACCGACATTCATGGACTCATCGACGCAGCTAGCGATTCTGAGTCGATCCATATAACGGGTGATCCAAGTAGAGATACTTTTTCCAATAGCCTTTTTTGACAGATCACGTGTGAGTCGTGTCATGCTGTCATGTTATTTTTGTTTAGTATTGTTTGGCATTTCATAATGGAAAGACTTACGCGTGAACAACGTTTACAAATTGTTCAACTTTATTATGAAAATTCACGTTCTGTGAGAAATGTGTTTCGTGCACTTTGCTCAACTTATGGTCAACATAATCGGCCTACTGAGCGTACTATTCGCAACACCATCACCCATTTTGAGACCCAGCATTCATTATTGGATAATAATATTCGACCGAATAGACAACGTCCAGCACGCTGTGAAGAAAATATAGCGGCCGTAGCTGAGAGTGTACACGAAGACCGTAGAGAGTCCATTCGGCGCCGTTCGCAGCAACTCGGACTGACGTATGGAACGACTTGGCGCATTTTACGTCAAGATCTTAAATTGAAAGCGTACAATATACAGCTTGTGCAACAACTGAAGCCGCTCGACCTTCCCAAGCGACATCGCTTCGCTCTATGGGCTCTTGAAAAGTTCCAAGAAGATCCGACGCTTTCGAGGCAAATTTTGTTTAGCGATGAGGCCCATATCTGGGTCAATGGGTATGTAAACAAACAAAATTGCCGCATTTGAGACGAAGAGCAACCTGAAGAGTTTGAAGAACTGCCACTTCATCCAGAAAAAACAACGGTTTGGTGTGGTTTGTGGGCCGGTGGAAACATCGGTCCATATTTCTTTAAAAATTATGCCGGTGCGAACGTAACCGTCAATGGCGACCGTTATCGTGCCATGATAACCGACTATTTGATGCCTGAAATTGAAGCTCGTGACCTCGGCGACATTTGGTTTCAGCAAGACGGTGCCACTTCCCACACATCGCATCAATCAATGGACTTATTGAGAGAACATTTCGGTGAGCACATAATTTCACGTTTTGGGCCGGTGGATTGGCCACCAAGATCGTGTGATATCACACCGTTAGACTTTTTCCTGTGGGGATATGTTAAGTCAAAAGCTTATGCCGACAAACCCGCTTCGATTCAGGCCTTGGAGGAAAACATCACGCGTGTCATTCGCCAGTTACCAGTCGAAATGCTCGAACGAGTGATCGAAAATTGGACTCAACGGATGGACCATCTGCGACGTAGCAACGGCCAACATTTGATAGACATAATCTTCAAAAAATAAATTCCAAAGAATGTTCTTTCAAATGATAATAAACATTCTCCACTAAATTTGAATTTTCTGTGTTTTTTTTTCTTTAAAAAAGTAGGGAGCCTCGAAATGGATCACCCTTTATTATGTTTTTAACAATTTGTTTCATCTTCCTTCAGTGGCGCTACAGTCCAGAATGAACCTGGGTCTCAACCAACAAGCCTCTCCAATTAGTCTGGTCCTTAGCGAATTGCGTCCAGTTGCGCACTCGAAGTTGGTTGAGGTTGAATTCTACCTGTGCGCACCACTTAATGTAAGGTCTTCCTCTACTAAGTCCAAAGTCTGGCTGGGAATCGAAGACTCTGCGAGTCGGAGTATTGGTGTCCATTCGTTCCACATGTCCTAGCCATCTTAAACGTCCAATCTGGATTTTTTTTCTGGCTTGAGGCAGCTGCTGTACAGCTCGTATAGTTTTTGGTTGAATTTTCGTCTAAACTGCCCGTCAACGCTAACGGAACCGAATATTTTTCGTAGAATTTGCCTCTCAAATCGATCCAGGATTTCTTCATCTGCTTTAGAGACAGTCCATGCTTCAGTTCGAGTGAGGGCTTTACTACTGAATTGCCTTCTTAGCCCGAAGAAACAGCGGTTAGCAAGAGTAATTCTTCGTTAAATTTCTAACGAGATGTTGTTGTCACAGTTGATTGCGGATCAGAGGTAGACCCGTCCCGCACTACCTCAAAGTCAATGGTGAAGTTCTGTCTAATTCGTCGATTCGATGTTGTGTGTCCTTTCGTGTTGACTGCATATATTTACTTAGTCTTACACTCATTTACCGCTTAACACATTTTTGACACTTCTTTCTCTATACTAGCAAACATGGCGATGACATCACGTTGAGCCCGACCAATGTTGTCAATATTGTCGGCATATGCTAGTAGTTGCACCGATTTTTGGAAAATTGTGCCTCTGGTGTTGGCTCGTGAGTTTTGCACAATCCTCTCAAGAATCAAATTGAAGAAATCACTTGACAGCGCATAGCCCTTCCTAAATCCTTATTGGGTATCGAACTTGTCAGTGAGCTCGTTTTAGACCCTGATGGAGCAGCGAAAATTCTCCATCGTCATCCTACACAAACGGACGAGTTTGGACGGTATACCAAAACTACACATGGCCTTGTATAGCTCGTTTCTATAAATGCTGTTGTATGCGACTTTGAAATCGATAAATAGGTAGTCGGTAACGATTTGGACATCTTGGGTTTTTTCCAGGATCTGCGGAATTGAGAATATTGGATCAGTTGTGGACTTTTCTGGCCTTAAACCACAATGATAAAGGCCGATCTGGTTATTGGTAATCGGTTTCAGGTGTTCAAATGTTCCCGCAGATACGATATTATAGGCGATGTTGAGAAGAGTTATGCCTCTGGAGTTTGTGCTTCTTGTAGAACGGGCAAAAGATGCTGATGTTTCATTCTTCAGGCATACTAAATAAATAAAATCTTACCGGCCTATTTCACTGCTTCCAATAATATCAAAAGTTATTGTAAGGATTATTACTCGGCCGCTTACACCCCATAATTGATCAGCAACGCCTTTTACCTGATCATCATTTGACGGTGGACCAAGTTCATCGAATTTCTGATGTAATGGATAAAATTCTGGCGGATTGCACTTAACGAGAGCAAATCAATTCTGTAGGTTATTCATACAAAAGGACAAACAATTTGCTAGTATTTCTCAATACGATTCGAGTCACTTTTGCAAATGAAGTGAAATATATCGGAATGACACTCGATGCTAAATTAAAATGGAAGTCCCATGTAAAAAAATATGCGAAGAATTTAAAAACAAATACAGAGAACTGTACTGGTTACTCGGAAAATATGCGAAGCTTAACCTTGATAGCAAGCTGCTATTATAAAAGCAAGTGCTAAAGCCGGTCTGGACATATGGTATACAACTATGGGGTTGTACCAGTGAAACGAATCTAAGCATTCTACAAACTTTTGAAAACGAAATGTGAAGATCATTCGTCAATGCGCTGTGGTATATAAAAAATGAAGATCTACACAGAGATCGGGCTATTTCCGCGCAAACATAAAAAAACGTTTATTGGGACACGTTAACACAACGGTCCTCCGAATTCTTGACGCAACAAATTTATTGCGGCGTCTTCAAAGAACTAAGCCCTTAGATTTGGCCCGGTAATAACAAACCGCGCTATAAATTGCGGATAAAGCAGGAAGTCTCAAAGGAAAGTTACCTGAACATACAAATACAAAATGGGTGGTTGTTTTGGTTTGTAAAAATCACACACTACTTTGAGCACGTGCTCATCGTGTCTATGAAGATTTCCACCATCCCCGAAAAAAAAATTCTTCAGGCATACCTCCATCAGCTCATATTTGTCATATAAGTAGTTGGATGGTGCTTAGCAAGTCATCTCCGGCAGCTTTATAAATATCGGCTGCATTTACGGCAACCTTATTAATCTTAAGTTTAGATATTGCTATCGTAGCTTCACTTAGTTTGGATGGTTGGTAGTTTTAGCTGTCATCGCTAATGCTGAATGGTTCGCATTACTTGGCAGTGGAATGTTGTTCTTCAATGCCGTCTGCAAATGTTCTTCTTGGTCCGAGTCGATGATAGCCCCTAATATTGGATAGATGCATCTTGTCTACCGCAGTTTGGTCAATTTGGTTGACCATTCGTTAATCTGAAGGCCGCCATGTGCCCTTTTAAATATCGAGATCATGATACCGGTGTCTGTCTTAAGATTTGTCAAGAGGCTCGTAGAAGCAGTCTTTCGCAGTATTTTCTTTTTCAGCCCGGGCGTAAGCGCATATAAGGCTTATGTTGGCGACTTCGGCCTTGATGCGAGTAGTTACAATGCGTTTGCTTATGACTTTTTAACATCAAACTTCTGATACATAAGTCTGTCACCTAAAGCAAATTCTCTTCTTAATTGTCGCTGTTTCTGAAGGCTGTAACAAGATCCATAGTAAATGTCACAATTTTTAATCCTTTTTTTGCCCGGACCATCAAAACGTATTTCCTGGATGGCAGTAATGACTGCTTTTAAGCAGTTTCATGTTCTCACATTTTAGGTGCAGATACGAACGTCGTTGTCGTCTAGCATGGACGTCGACAATCAAATCAGTCCTTTCCGATGTTCTTGTTTTTATTTTTCCCATGAATGGGTGATAACAAAAGCACAACCTCTTACCTGGAGGACCAGGTTTAACTTATTAGATACATCTATGACGAGGTGCCATCGGTTTCCACTACGGGATTGAGCGTTGCTGTTGGCCTCTCTGCTCTTCCGCCATCATCTCTGTTGAAAGGACTAGCCCTCGAGATTCCTAAAAGATCTGTCGACCAAATATATCGAATCAGCTCAAATAATTTGTTTGCTTTGCCCATCCGAATCGGGACTGTAGTCGCCACCGTTGACTATATTCTGAGAATTCTGCCGCCGCCTTTTGTTTCTGGTTCACGAGTGGTAATTTATTTCCGACCTTCACCGCATTTCTGCTAAGTATTCCTCTATCTGTCACCCAAGGATGCGTCTGATGAGAGACTTGCAACTCCAGAAGAAGTTGTGACTTAAAAAAACTCTACTGAACGAAGTCTGAAGCGGTGAAGTTAAGCTCTGAAAATCGCTGAAATGTTTATTGTTGCGCGAGCTGTTTGCGGTTGTATTGTCTCGTTGAAGGCAGGAGACCTTCAGTGCCAATTCTTCTGTTATTAGCGACGATCATGTTTCTATTTGGCTCACCATATTGTACCGTATAACCAATGACGCAAATACAAATACAAGATTTTGAAGCATCAGGCTCGTGAGTACCCTGGGCCTAGCTTCTTCTCACACGATGGTAGGACATCCTGTTTTATGGCGAATCCGAACGGTTAATCTGACAAAACCTCTAAGCTAATCGAATGACTTGCGCGAGGAACGAGAGGAGAGCCAGTGAAAAATCATTTAGGTCCTGATACGGCTGGAAATCGAACCTAGACCTCTTGTGCTATAGTTCATTGCGACACTGTCGCATATTCCCTGAAATTCCAATTTTTCATTTTAGCTTAGGCTTACGTAGATGCAAATGCAGATGCCGTTCACATGAGTCTGCAGTCTGTATTCTGTTGCTGATTGACTGTCTGCACTTTATTAGAAAGCGTCAGCAAACCATAAACTAAAAATGAGGTGGAGAGATGAAGTCGTACTGCCCAATTCCATGGTACTTCGCCTTTTCGATAGATATTTCCCGTCATTCGATTTATATATGAAGTCTTACAGGGCCTTCTATCACATATATTGTTCCAACCTCTTTAAGATTAGAAGCTGCGCACGTAGGTATTAACGGGGAAACGTGATTCTAAATTCAAGTTGCTCCAAAATTACTGACGTTTCAAGGCCAGTCAAAGAGCCGTTATACACCGCCTAGGACACGGGAATCTCTTCTTCCATCAAAAACTTAGTGATGACTCTCAAAGGTGTACACATTTATGTTAACTCCGTCCGACTCGTACAGTCCCACTTATACCAAATCCCCATCAGCATTTGCTATCCTTATCCAAGGGCATATCATCTATTGATTTCACCCGCTCGCACAATCCAAAACGACATCCAAGTTCAAATGATTTCCACCCCAACGCACCGAAATATTGTGCTCAATATTATTCCAACCACGGTAGGCCTTGGTAGGCCCTAAACTCAATTAATGAACCAATACGACTGGAACATACTGCTTACATTGCATCCCCCGCTACAACAAGGCATTGGATCTCTTAACCCGTAGCTGCAGCATCCAGTCACTCAAAGTCAATTACACGAGCATGCATGTGGCATGTTACCACTTGAACTGCATGGGACATGGCTCATCGCTTCTACATGCAAGCGAAAGCCTGCGTGTCGAGTGTTTGGCTGTTTAAGTGTTTCAGCCTCAACAGGGTTATCAAATCTTGCGAGTTTCATTTTGATATTTTTGCAGCATCCAAGGCAGTCCTGGCCGCCTTCATATTCGCATCTCAATTTGTATAGCGATGGCGACGCATCGGGTGCAGCACACATTGATGGATACTGCCCGAGGATATGTAACGAATAGTTGGAGGACACTCTCTCTATTGGCAAATTGAAGCTGTGTGTGTTGTAAGTGGATGGCACACTATAAATTGCACCCAAGAGTGTGAATGCTAATTGAGGTTGTGGAGTGTGTTCTATTGACCTCGAGGTTTTGATTGGTATTGCTGTTGAAGTGGAAAATGTGCGTTTACTCGTTACTGGTTCCAGGAAGGACCATGGCAGTTGTAACCTTCTTAAAGGATTATGCATGACAAGGTGTCCCTACAATAAGTTGAAAATCTGCCTACAGATTTAGTAATCACGTACAATTATGAGGGATGCTTGGCATACTATGACGTATTTCTTTACACTTTGACCTTTAATTTTCAAGATGAGCCTAACGGGTAAGAATCTCACCATTTTTGCATACAATGCATAAATGTAGTAATGGTATGAAAATGCTTGAAATATTATTTTTCCATTCCATCGCGCAAACATTTTTCTCTTTTAGGAAAACCCACAGCATGAACCTGAACATAATGTACTTTTCAGAAAAATTTAAAAGAAAAAAAAAAGAAAAGAAAATTAAAATGATAGCCGTAAGGCTACTCAACTCTGCTTTTTCCTTGATCCATTTTTTCTATTTTTCAAACTGCGCTAGGGCGAGTAATGTAGTAGTACAAAGAAACCCCCAGCAAATATTATAAAGGGATGCAAATGCTCCATGAAATAAAATAAAAAACCGTCAATCGTGTTAGGGGGTAGTAATGCAATTCAGCCCATAGCTTGTAGGACACTATGTACAGTTTTTTTTAAGTTCAAGCTGCTGGGGCATCAACATTTTAGAATGTACGACTAAAGTGAGAATGTATGTGAATGCATTCATAGGATTCAAGCAGACCTCCTTCGTTCGAATCCATAGTAACGAATGAATGCTGCCGAGGTTTGAATTCTTTTTTTTCTCTATAAAATGGCGTTAGGTTCACTTTAGTTATGATTATGATTTTGAAAAAGAGGGAATGGAACCCATTATTATTCGCAATTACAAACGAAATTTAAAAAAAAAAACGATATCATGTCAGTTTTATACTAATGGCAGGCAATACATGATTAGGATACTTGCTGATGCCTACCATCTTCTACTCTAAGCCTACCCAAGGCGACCGCTGAGTGCAAAGTAACTTTACAGTAGATAGGGTCTCAATCCTTGTATAACGTCTTAGTGTACTCGCATCAATGCTCATATTCCAGACGGCGGCTACAGAAGTCAACTGTGACGTCTAGAGTCTCAGTTGTGATGGACAAAGTGAATACAATAAATGAGCTGCCACCACGTATTCGCACATGTCATTCAGGAATGTCAAGGGAAAGTCAGGAACCTTGAACATAGATGGTTGCGGGTGAGCCGAAAGGCCAAGGGCAGCGCTCAATCCCATATTGGATACTGATCGCATATTGTCATAGGGGTATCTTAAAATTTAGAATTTGGGGTTTCAGACTGGACATTGTGCTTAATCATCCAGTTACGGCAATTTTGTTTGTTTACATACCCATTGAGCCAAAAATGGGCCTCATCGCTAAACAAAATTTGCCTCGAAAACGTCGGATCTTCTTGGAACTTTTCAAGAGCCCATAGAGCGAAGCGATGTCGCTTGGGAAGGTCGAGCGGCTTCAGTTGTTGCACAAGCTGTATATTGTACGCTTTCAATTTAAGATCTTGACGTAAAATGCGCCAAGTCGTTCCATACGTCAGTCCGAGTTGCTGCGAACGGCGCCGAATCGACTCTATACGGTCTTCGTGTACACTCTCAGCTACGGCCGCTATATTTTCTTCACAGCGTGCTGGACGTGGTCTATTCGGTCGAATATTATCCAATAATGAATGCTGGTTCTCAAAATGGGTGATGGTGTTGCGAATAGTACGCTCAGTAGGCCGATTATGTTGACCATAAGTTGAGCGAAGTGCACGAAACACATTCCTCACAGAACCTGCATTTTCATAATAAAGTTGAACAATTTGTAAACGTTGTTCACGCGTAAGTCTTTCCATTATGAAATGCCAAACAATACTAAACAAAAATAACATGACAGCATGACACGACTCACACGTGATCTGTCAAAAAAGGCTATTGAAAAAAGTATCTCTACTTGGATCACCCGTTAAATCAAATTTATGTTGTTTAACAAAAAGTGCAAACATCATTATTTGCGTGCCTACTTTAAAAAAAAAACGTTTTTTTAACTTAAACCGTCAGAAATTTTGTCTGAGTAAGATATTTAGACAATCTGAAAATATTTATTTCCCCAACACAAAGTTTTTTGGTGTTGAAGTTTTTTGTTTTTTTTAGCAAAAAACATTTCTTGGTTGAAATTTGAAAGAATTTGGAAAAAAAAGTTCGGTGAACATCAATATAATCATTTCGTCTTTAGATCGTTTTAACCCACACCCACTTTTTGTGGCCATTTTCTTAGAAAAACCATTTGTATACCTCACGCCACTTCATATGCAAGCGAGAAACGTTGTTTTTTTTCGAACCATACAAGATTTTGAACATTATGTTGTCTTAATATATCTAATATGTTTCAATATTTCTTTGGCATAAAGCCCACATTTCAGGGTTATTAGTTTGGATGCTGGGATCGGATAGGGTATAAAACGCTCCACACATTGAATCACATATTATCATTGAAATATTTAAAATTCTGTTATATTTAATCAAGAAGAGTAAAAAAACGTATCTTCAAGGTTTCACTTAAATTAAATCCATTAGAAGATAATGAAACTTTGAACCTATTAAGATGAACGACACTGTATATCATATACGTAGTTGAAGTCCATACAAGACCTAACAACACAAAGATACACAATTCCATAAACAAGAAATATTTGCATCACACAAAATAGTTTTAACTGTAATATTTGATTAGCACGACAAGTGCATCGCTGTCAAAATACCATCACACCAGCTGAAACTAAATATTGCATCCTCTAATCCTGAATGTGTACATGTACTGCACAGTGCACGTATGAAGAAGCCATGTACTTTGAAAGTATCTACTAAGCAAGACAATTTATTCGGAACACATAAGAAGCACTCTGCACGCGTTCACTTATCCTGACAAAAATCCTCAACCATGGGACGATATATTTCTATGCCAAATGTTTCAACTCACTGCGCATACCAATGCATGTCCTTGATAAATAATACCGACATCATTTGCAAATTTGGTCGCGCTCTGCAACTACTCGACGGAAGTACTTAATTCTGCCACCACCGCGTGCTTTGTTGCACTCTTATGCCATCAGGACCAGTCTACAAATGCAGACTTTAATATTATATGCGCAAACCATATGGTATTTCCTTTTAACATTGCTCTACAAATGATGTCAATGATTTCGGTTTCAAGTGTTACGTTTGGCATTTTTCCTTGACAATATATTTTCGCTGTGTTTTTTTTTAAGTGAAACGAAGGTAAGTGCAAGTAGGACAAGGGTATTTGTGTAACTCGGTCAGAGTTGGACAAGTTTTTAGTTTAAATAGTTTTGTAAGTCCATTTTGTTGTTGTTTTGTATTTCATAAAAAAAAAAAAGTTGTAAATAAATTCAACGGGATGTTGGAACTCCGCTCAAGGACGTTTCATTTCATCGAAATAAGTTACAAAAATAGGAAAGCAGAGAAGACAATTACTTCATTATCCATCATTATCGGGATATTGGACCCGTTTCCAATTTTATGATGACGATAAATGAAAAAGAAAATGAAAACGTTCGCAAACTTTGCAAACTATATCAATAGCATTCGCAAACTAACTTTCAATATCAGCTTAATTGGCATTGGAATTCGGAACGAAAAGTTTCCTTCATATTAATTTCGTTTAATTCTTAGGTTCCTTGGAACTTTATTGATTAACCAGTGCAACATATTTTGATCGAAAATATATTGCGAAGAGTTAAAGTTTGTTTTGTTGGAAGGTCAGCTAAAGGCAGAAAAATGTTGTATATGAATTGTCTTCATGCGAATTCCTGTTGATAAAAAAAAATGAAAGGATATTCAAAGTGTTCAATTCAATATTCAAAAGCCTTCTTAAAATATTGCACTCATTCAAATCTGCAATTTTTTTTAATTCGAGTTTTTAAGTTTAGTAC
Source organism: Rhingia rostrata (assembly GCA_949824845.1). NCBI lineage: Eukaryota > Metazoa > Arthropoda > Insecta > Diptera > Syrphidae > Rhingia > Rhingia rostrata. Next base: position 175,392,190 of record OX463755.1, on the reverse strand, counting down.
ATAACCTAACTACAGGGTGTCCGCCGGGAAGGTATACTACTTTGTTTGGCCGCCAATTCGGTAAACATTAGTCTTGCCAGTTCATATTTGGCAGTCGTGAAGTAGACACGTGGCAAATTTATTATGGAAAAATATTCGATAAACCAACGTGTATTAATCGTTAAAACATTTCATCACAATCAATCATCGATTACTGTGACGATGAGAAAGTTGTGTGAAATTGTTGGGAGAAATAACGTGCCAACAAAACGCACTATTTATTGTGTAGTGAATGAATTCGAAGAAATGGAGTCTGTAGGTGATAAGCCCGAGGATGGACCGCAACGTACTGCAAGATCGGTTGAAAACATTACTGCTGCTCAAGGAAGTATTCAAAACAATCCATCAACCTCAATTCGACGCCGTGCTCAGGAGTTTGGTTTTCAAGGAACAACTTTGGCCACAATTTTGCACCAGGATTTGCATTTGTTTCCATTTAAGATTCAGTTGACACAAAAGCTTCTTCCACAAGAATATTTACCCTATCTTACATATGCCAATAGGATATTACAGCTAGTACATGATAACCCCGATTTTCGTGAAAAAATCATAAGGAGTGACGATGCACATTGACGGATATCTGAATAAACATAATTGTCGTTTGTGGCCAATGGAAAACCCTCATATTATTCATCAGTCACCTTTGCATTCCTTAAAAGTTACAGTCTGGTGTGCAATTTGGTCAGGAGGAATCATTGGAACTTACTTCTTTGAAAATGAAAACGGCGTAACGGTAATTGTGAATGGGGAGCGATATCGTGATATGACTGAAAACAGAGCCGCATGCCTTGGGGTTGATTAACATGTGGTATCAACAAAGACGGTGCCAAATCGCAAACAGCCAGGATTACAATGGAATTACTGCGAGTCAACTTTCAACCACAAGTTTTTTCAAGAAATGGTGATGTTGATTGGCCTCCACGGTCACCTGATTTGACTGCTCCGGACTTCTTTTTGTGGGGATATCTGAAAAGCAGACAAACCAGAAACGCTTGAGCCATTAAAACAAATTTTTCGTGATGAAATTAATGAAATACCGCGTGAAATGTGTGAGAATGTAATGAAAAATGTGCTCAAAAGGGGTCGCATTTGTGAGACTAACAGAGGCGGACATTTACCTGATGTATTCCATACATAATTGCCGACTTCAAATAAAACATTTATCAATATAAGATCCATTCTCTTTAATTTAATGAAAAATAATAAAAAAAAACAAAGTTGTATACCTTCCCGGCAGGCACCCTGTATAAGAAAAATTTATTAAATTTGTTTTTAAATAACCATTCAAAAAGGATTTCATCTGTCTGGGAGCATCATATGGCATCGTCTTTAGGTTATCTAGCCTAGGTTATCTAGGGACTCAGCGTTGAAAAATCAATATTCTGCATTTCTCAAAGAATAAGAAGATTAAGGGCATATGTTGCTTGTTATAGATCCCAATCTGACTGAACCACATTACTACCTGTCACATCAATGTGCAATTAAGCCAGATAGTGTATCAACAAACCCAAGGATAGTTCTTGTCGCGTCTTGCTGAACTTCTTCGCAAAATTCATTAAATGTAATACTTATGGTTGGTCCAACAATTCAAAAGGAACTTCTAACTGCGTGGCTTCGGTTTCGATTACATTGATTTGTACTTGCTGCGGATATTGTGAAAATGTTTCGGCAGATCTTAGTTCATCCAGATTATCGAAAATATCAGCGATCAGGTCCCACTCCGAATGTATCAACTTAAAAACGCTGCATATGGCACTTTGTCGGCTCCATTATCGGCCATCCTTTCGATTCTTTACTTAGCTGAGCACAAATCAAAGGTTAAGCTCGGTTCTAGTGTCATCGAATCGGATTTATATGGCGATGATATGCTAACAAGATGTGAATGACTTGGATAAGTTGAAACAAATCCAAAGGGAGGTGGTTGAGATAATCGGAGCAGCTGGTCTCGAACTTTCCAAATGGAATAGCAACAACGCAAGCTTAGGAAAAACGGAAAATGATTTAAATAAAACATAAAGCTTTCTAAATCAAGCTTAACTAGTACATTAGGAATAGCATGGAATCCTCGTAAGGATGAATTTAAATTCTCTAATAATCCCCATAGAAAACGAAAAAAAGGACAACGACGCTCCTAGCTGCACCTGGAATGTGAGAACATTAAACAGGAGAGGTGCAAGCGAACAACTAGTGGAAGCCCTAAACTGCTACAAAGCAGACATTACTTCCATCCAGGAAATACGATGGGGTGGGCCGGGCAAAAAGAGGATGAAAAACTGCGACATCTAACACGGACCTTGCTATAGTGAGCAGAAACAGCGACTCTTCGGATGCGGATTTGTTATAAGTGCCAGACTTAAGCAAGAAGTCTTATGTTCACAAAACTTCTGCGAACGCATTGTAACAATCCCAATCAAGGCCAAAGTCGCCAAAATAAGCTTTATATCCCACACTCCGACGGAGGAAAAGGATGATATAGCTAACGATTGCTTCTATGAGCTCCTTGAAAAAACCTATGAGCGACTACCGAAGTACGATGCTAAAATCGTCCTGGGAGATTTGAACGCAAATGTAGGAAGAAAAGAAATCTTTAGCAGTGTTTGTTGGAAAACATAGCCTACACGACTACACGTCTGGTAACGGAATTAAGCTAATTTACTTCGCTACGGAACGAAATGCCACTATACCCAGCACTCACCTCGATACGCGTAAGGGGACATGACCTTATCAAGATCAACGAACGGTCAACCGTTCATATTGCGACAGACAAGAGGCACGCATCCAGTATTTTGGATGTCCAAACATTCCGAGGAGCTAACATCGACTCGGACCACTACCTTGTTGCAGCCAAGGTATTAATGCGGATATCCAACACGCCACAATAATTCAGAAATACTGTTAAAAAATGTAATGTCCTTCACGCAACGCGTATCCCATGACCTCTCGATTAACACCATACCACATGCATCGAAAGTCAACAACAATGGCAACGATGACAACAAGCCTTAGATCAGCCGCAATTGATGCCCTAGGTTTCTTGCGCCCTCCAGCAAGAAACCCCGGTTTGATGAGGAATGCCAACAGATGCTCGCAGCCAAGAATGAGGCCTACAAGGCTAAGCTGCAGGTGAAGACAAAAGCTGCCGTTGAGCTCTATAGGCAGAGAAGAAGGGAAGAACACCGGTTTATCAGAAAGAAGAAAAAAGAGCAAGAACAGTGCACGATCGCTGATATAGAAAAGTGCCACTCAAGGAACGATGTTCTCAAGTTTGAAGAAAGCTAGGGATACAAGGCTCGAACAGAATCCTGTCGAGATGAATAAGGAAACATTTCACAATTGAGATACATTTGATGCGGATAAGGAGGAAAAAGGAAATATCGTACTTGAGACACAGTCCATGCTGAGGATATGGAAGAACCACTTCTGCTCCACTTAAACGGCGATGACGAACAATAATCCCATGTCAGGAAGAAAGAATCAATATTGGCGACGACAGGTTAAACTGCCAACCACCTGACCATGGCTATTAAGGCTGCCGCAAATGACGGCCTTCCCGTCGAGCTTTATAAAGCCGGCGGACATGACTTGGTATATATCATAGACCAACTCATAAGCCAAATATGGTCGGAAGAAAGCATGCCCGATCTACAAAAAAGGAGACTCTCTTAACTGCGCCAACTACAGAGGCAGGGTATACAAGACCCTATCTGCCGTAAAACGTGAACGTCTGAAACCGTTTACCAACAACCTGATCGGCCCTTATCAGTGTGGTTTTAGGCCAGGAAAGTCCACAACCGATCAAATCTTCACACTTCGGCAGATACTGGAAAAAACCCAAGAAGTCCAAATCGATACCCACCACCTATCCATCGATTTCAAAGCCGCATACGACAGCATTTATAGAGACGAACTATACAGAGCCATGTCTAGTTTTGGTATACCGCCCAAACTCGTCCGTTTGTGTAGGATGACGATGCAGAATTCTCGCTGCTCCATCGTGGTCGGAAACGAACTCACTGACACATTCGATACCAAAAAAGGATTTAGGCAAGGCGATGCGCTGTCATGTGACTTCTTCAATCTGATTCTTGAGAGGATTGTGCAAAACTCACGAGCCAACACCAGAGGCACAATTTTTCAAAAATCTGTACAACTACTAGCATACGCCGACGATATTGACATAATTGGTAGGACCCAACGTGATGTCATAGCCACGTTTGCTAGTATAGAGAAGGAAACGGCAAAAATGGGTTTAGCAGTAAATGAGGGTAAAACGAAATATATGCTGTCAACACGAAAGAACACACAATATCGACAAATTTTACAAAACGTCACCATTGCCAGATATAACTTTGAGGTAGTACGGGACTATGTCTGTCTCTCGGCTCCGCTATTAACTCTAACAACAACATCTCGTCAGAAATTTAACGAAGAATTACTCTTGCCAACCGCTGTTTCTCCGGGCTAAGAAGGCAATTCAGTGGTAAAGCCCTCACTCAAACTACGATGGAGATCCTATATCAGACCCTGGTCATTTCAGTCCTGTTCTACGGCGCTGAAGCATGGACCGTATCAAAAGCGGATGAAGAAATCCTTGGTCGATTTGAGAGTAAAATTCTTCGAAAAATCTTCGATCCCGTTTGCGTTGACGGGCTATGGAGAAGTAGATTCAATAAAAAACTGTACGAGCTGTTAAGCGACACACAAAATATACAAATTGTTGGCGCAACAGGCTCGCAAGTACCCAGGGCCGAGCTTTCTCACAACCATTCATGTGTGCGTGTGTACTCGTGGGACCTCCTGTTTTACGCCGACTCCGAACGTCGAATTTGAGATAAACTTTTCTTGATACTACTCGGATGAATCCATAGGGTGGGAACAGCATTCGTTACAAAGTTGAGATAAGCTTTTCATGACAATCAATACTACTCGGATGATTTGTCAGATCATCACGAGAGGAGGGCCAGTGAAAAATCATTTAGTTGCTTGCTACGGCTGGGAATCGAACCCAGACCTTCTGCGCGGCATGCACCTGATCAAAAAATTACGCAGTGGACGTTTAACATGACTAGGACATCTAGAGCGAATGGACACCATTACTCCGGCTCGCAGAGTCTTGGGAAGATGTCTGACGCAGTAGAGGTAGACCTCACCTTTAGTGGGGCGCACAAGTAGAAACCGATCTTAACCAACTTGGAGTGCGCAACTGGAGGCAGCTAACTAAGGACTGGGCTATGGAGAGGCATGTTGGTTGAGGCCCAGGTTGATTCCAGACTGTAGTGCCACTTAAGTAAGTTAGTAAGTAAATCTAATAGAGTGGAACTTAATGCTTCCAAAACGCAATGATGTCTTCTGTCATCAATTTATAGCCATTATCCATGAATGGCACTTACATCGTCGAAACTAAAATGCTTTCCATGCTCTGTAAGTGAGTCCCTAACGGCCTTCATTGGAGTGACCATATATTTCGAACCGCTAAATATGCAGCGAAATGTCTAGGTTTTTTCAATCGATGTAAGAAATATTTCACCCCTTTCTGATCTGACCGCAATATATAAAGCGTATATACGCCTCAAACTTGAATTTAATGCCCACATCTGGTCAGGTGCAGCAAAAACACCAACTGGATAGAATACAAAAGCGTACAACAAAGCTGGTAGGATATTTAACCGTAGGGAATTATATAATTTAGCTTGAACATTGTAGAATTATTACCCTGCCTTACAATTTTTTAACGCTATTATATTAAAAAATAGAAAATAGAAAATGAAATAGCGAGCTGCATTCCGCCCCTTCAAACATTCAACTGTAATACTCACCATGCCATCAATGCTTATCAATACACCCTTAAGCCTATCTTCGGATGTACTATGAAATTCATTCCTAAACCGTACAACACGAATGTGGAATGCCTTACCAAAGTCTGGTTTTCCTCCACATTACAATTCAGAGACATTTAAAACCAACGCACATCGGTTTCTCCTCGTTTCTTCTCCTGAATTTCCTTAATGCCTGCGCTGTGCTCAAATACCATAAACCAAAGGGTTTGGCGCGTGCTGATTATAAAAAAAAATCCAGTTTTTTACTACCGAATTATAATAAATAATTTTGGCGTATACTGAAACTTCACATTTATTATTAAATTGTTCAACTCTCAAGAGTCACCTTAAAATAATTGCAGCAATAATTTTCATCGGAAGGAACCACAAAGCGGTGGTGATCAATATCAAAACCGGAATCGCTTGTAATAACTCCTTTCTTGATATTAAATTTAATTATTTTTGCAGCAAAAATGCCAATCCAATTAACTTTATTTGGTTAAAATAATTAAATATATTAGTAACCATGATATGAATATTTATACGCATACATAAAAAAAACCCTTTTACATTAAAGCCATTAAATTAAATTCTTTATAAACTAGCCACGCATACTAACTATCATTCATTCCTACGCACACATGCCTCACATGTGAGATTTTATGAAATTTTTTTTAAACAAATTAAATAATCATTATCCTGGAATATGAAAAACGTGCGAGGGGAATTCAATGCAAATAAAAAAAAACATATGAGAAGGCTACAACCCACTGTACGATTCATCGAATACCCTAATCCCATTCAATCCTTAAATTGAAATTCCCCAAACGTACTGTCACAATATATTTCTCCAGTTGCGCACTCCAAGTTGGTTGAGGTCGGTTTCTACTTGTGCGCGCTACTTAAGGCGAGGTCTTTCTTTACTGCGTCCAACGTCTGGCTGGGAATCGAAGACTCTGCGAGCCGGAGTATTGGTGTCCATTCGTACTACATGTCTTAAACGTCCAATGCGGAGTTTTTTGACCAGGGGTATGTCGCTGTACAGCTCGTATAGTTCTTGGTTGAATCTTCGTCTCCGTAGCCCGTCAACGCAAACGGGACCGAAGATTTTTCGAAGAATTTTCCTCTCAAATCGACCAAGGATTTCTTCATCCGCTTTTGAGGCGGTCCATGCTTCAGCGCCGTAGAGCAATACTGGGATGATCAGGGAGTGAGGGCTTTACTACTGAATTGCCTTTTTTTTAACGTTTATTTATTCACAAACTTTTTTTTTTTACTTAATTAATAGCCTAAATAAACTTAAAAGCTAAACATATGAACTGTGACAAAGTAAATGACCATTATGGTTCGCTATTCATGTTTTATTGATTTTTTTTTATATAACTATGCATATGTTTTGGTATTGAATATTATTATAATATATGTATTTTTTTTTTATTTGTAAATAGGAAAATGTGAATAGGAAACCTATTAGAAGACAGTGGCAACTTTTTTTTTATTTTATATATAACTAAAACTTACAAGACTAACTTAACCTTTCTAAACCTATCTAAACCTATCTAGGCCCTGTCATGTGATCTTTATTCAATCGGCTAACAAGCAGAGAGTAAGCACAACGCTTACATCTCCCAGTCATCGCTAGATCAAAAATCACATGTCAGGTTCTAGTTTTACTTAACCCTAAGTTTCGGCTTCAGCCCAGCCTAGCCACCAGTATTTATCTCTATTTAACTAATTCGATTAGTATTCCCACCCCCCGACTCAAAAGGCTCGTAAAGGATCCTTTTATCTGTTGCCCTCCTTGCAGCATGGTATATGATTGGGACGTTCGTTGAGTCCGATAGGTAGCCATATGCATCCAGAAATAGGAATGTCTCTTGCGGAATGTATCCGCTTTCTAAGGCATTTCTGAAATACTCAGGATTCGGATAGAATAATCCAGAGATTAATTCGTTTTCGCTAACATTTGCCGAACGAGCCAAGTGATTCCTTACGAGGTCGAGTATGACATTGTCAATTCTAGATACACCGGAAGCATCCAGAAGTCTTTTGTTTGAAACGTAGTGCCTTAACTCGGAATGTGCACTTCTATATATCTGCATGAAGGCTCTGAGACATTTGCGCTCGAACACTCGGAGCTTTTCCATTGTTACGGTAAAATTTACCGCAACAAGGCTCACTCTCTTATCCCATAAAATCCTTCCGTTCCCTCTTTTCTTTGTGGTCGCAATACCGGAAGTTGGAGGAAGTGGTGGGCAGCCATGGTCCCATCAGCCAATGGTCCACTACCTTCAGACTCTGAGGGTGCAACCTAAAACAGGTAAAACGAGTGCGACAGAGGAGTCCACTCATGGAGATGATCGTCCAACTCTGTTCGGTGCAGCCCTAGGGAGATTAGGGAGACTCACGACAGAGCAACGCCACACAAAACGTGCGACAGGAGTCCACTAGGAAACTCCGTCGTCGAAGCCCAAAGTACGTGGGAGACTCGCGACGGGCAGCATCGGACAGGAGCGGTCCGAAAAGTTCGATGGGTGAGGGAGGACGATCCCTCGTCGACTCCAACACGATGATGACGGGTGGGGGAGGACGATCCCTGGAACCTACACCCCAACAAATCGTTTGCGCCACAGCATTATTGGCGCAAACGCAAAAACGTACGATGGCATGGAGTAGACGTTCTCCTATTTCACCCAACGAGGGAGCAACGGAGGAGCAGCAGAGGCGTGGGGTGGACGGCCCAAAAGACACCCCTCCAACAAAGCCGCAACAGTAAAAGTCTGGTTCGATGGCAAAGAGAAGACGATCTCTTTCCCCCAACGCTGGAGCACCGGAGGAGCAGCAGAGGTGTTTAGGCGGACGGCCAGGTTAAAACACCTCCAATATAATACAAAAATGAACACCAGGGACACCAAAGACATGGGACATCATGTCTAACGACAGCCCAAAGACAACTGTCAAAGTGTCCAAGAGCAGCTGTCATATGATCTGACAGCTGTCAAAACGGCAAACGGCTGTCGAAAGCGCAGCGAAACGTGTCCAAACACCAACGACACCCAAATCTTAGGCCAAAAAGCCCAACATAAAAATAAGAATGTGAAGATGGCACCCGAAGAGAAATCCCTGCCCCAAAATCTGAACGCGAAACCACCAACATAGTTCGCGGAAATGTTGTTTTTGACAGTTCATCTTTTCCTCCTTCCTCAAAGCTCACTGCTTCTGAGAAAGTGCGGTGCCCTCCTTCCTTTCTTCTGATATTTAATCTTCTCCACCATAGTTCGGGTAGTTTTGTTTTCGGATTGGCCGCGGTCAATCAAACATAGGCATCCGGGGCAAATGTTTGATTGACAGAAAATAGTTGTCCAGGATTGACACCGGGGCTTTCCTATGGAATACCGGGGTGATTGTGAAAATCCAATTGGTATATCCAATCGGAAAGAGCAAGTGTGAGGTGTCTGGCAGCGATAGCACGCGTTGGGGAAACACCTCACGTCGATGCGTTAAAATGCGCAGTAAGTCCAGTCACGTATGAACGCGGGTATCTCGAAACTAGTAAGCGCGAACGCACTTTCCAGCCAAAGGGCAGAATGTGTGAGAAGTCGCAGTGGGCTTACGAGTGGAGAGTACTAAGTGTGAATGTATGTGTGTGATTGGATAAACGGGATCGATTCTGGACAACGGGATCTTTAAAACAAAGAGAATCCACTTCTTGGATATCAAGCGGAACAAGTAGACGTGCGTTTTTTTTTTTGGTGGAAGAGTTTTTTGATTATTTTAAAAAAAAAAAAAGTTGAGTGACTTAAACAAAAAAAAAATTGGAGGAAAATCCTTTTGAAAAAAAAGGGGATATCGAGAAGGGAGGAAGGAAAAAGCAGGAAAATCAGGAAGAGTACAGAAGAGCGGAGGAAAGAAGGAAAAGGAGAAAAAAAAAAGATAAGTAGAGTGTGTAATGGTGTTAGACCGATCAGTGCAAAAAAAAAAAAGTGCAAAAGTAGTTGGTTGTTCCGCTGCCGTAAAATTCCCGAGAAAAGACGGGACACGCGACCCCTTTTTAAAATAATTTTAATTAAATTTCGGGAAAAAATCCGTTCGGGGGCCATCTTTGCGGTCCGCCTTTTCGATACAGTTCAATACATATCAATAAAAGAATTAAATTGGGCGCACCACCCCCATTTCATAACGTGGATGAAACCTCTGCGTTTAATTTTTTTCGATTCATAGTTGCTTTGGTTTCAATTTTCGTCGTTTATTTTATTTTTCAGGTTTCGTAATTTTCCGAAAATTACGTGGCGTCCAACACTTCATAATTCACTTGGAAGCCAAAGCGCTCCAGGTTTGAACCCACCCCGCACGCTGAGTGAACGGGGCTCTCGTAGTCCACCCACGAGAAGTTACAAATCTTCTTGTGAGTGATCTGTGTTTGACAGTTCGCACACAGGAATTTTTGGTTGGGTTAATGTTCCACCACACTGGACTCGCATCAGAATTGGGCCAACGAATGCTTGGTAACAAATGACCTTCACATCGGATCTTAGATAGTTGGAATAAAAAAGGCTTTTTAGCGACATGAATGCCGCTCTTGCATTCTCTAATTGAATATTTAGGTGCTCATTATAATACAAGAACTTGTCCAAATGAACACCTAGATATTTCACAACCGTTTTTGACTCGATCTGAAGACCATTTGAATTCGTTATTTTTAGATTTCTCCAGTTGCGTCTCAAGTCTGAATTACCACGTCTTATTGGGGTGCGGCACAGTATGGTTTCACATTTCGTATAATTGATTTCAAGTTTCCATTCGGAGCAGAAACCTTGAAACCTATCAAACTTGCTTTGGAGTTGTGTTTGGATGTCTTCAATTGTTGAGCCGCTTGCATACAGTGTAGCATCGTCGGCAAATGCCAGCGAATTGTCGAGTTCCCTAAGTATGTCAGAAATGTATATATTAAAAAGCTGTGGTGCAGTAACTGTTCCCTGCAGAAGACCATTAGTGACCTTAAAAATTTCAGCTGTCGTGTATTCTCTAACTGTTACGACAAATTTCTTTCCGTGTATCATGGATGCTATTATCTTTGTAAGATGAGAAGGAAATTCATATCGAATAAGATATCTACCAGGAAGGCAGCTGTACATCTTTTGGCGTTAAGATTCCAATTAACATCCGAAATCAGTTTCGTAATAGCATGCACTGCCGAGTGATTTCTTTTGAACCCAAATTGATTCCGCGGTATAATCTCCTTTTCATTACAGACGAACAAAATAGACTTACTAATAACTACCTCAAGGATCTCAAAGATTTTTCGAAGAATTATCCTCTCAAATCGACCAAGGATTTCTCCATCCGCTTTTGAGACGGTCCATGCTTCAGCGCCGTAGAGCAGGACTGGGATGAGCAGGGTATTATATAAGATATCCTTAGTAGTTTGAGTGAGGGCTTTGCTACTGAATTGCCTTCTTAGCCCGAAGAAACAGCGGTTGGCATGAGTTATTCTTCGTTTAATTGTTAACGAGATGTTGTTGTCAGAGTTAATAGCGGAGCCGAGAGATAGACAAAGTCCCGTACTACCTCAAAGTTATATCTGTCAATGGTGACGTTCAGTACAATTCGTCGATGATGTGTGTCCTTTCGTGTTGACAGCATATACTTCGTCTTGCCCTCATTTACTGCTAAACCCATTTTTGCCGCTTCCTTCTCTATACTTGCAAACGTGGCTATGACATCGCGTTGGGTCCTACCAATGATGTCAATATCGTCGGCGTATGCTAGTAGTTGTACAGATTTTTGGAAAATTGTGCCTCTGGTGTTGGCTCGTGAGTTTTGCACAATCCTCTCAAGAATCAGATTGAAGAAGTCACATGACAGCGCATCGCCTTGCCTACATCATTTTTTGGTATCGGATGTGTCAATGAGGTCGTTTCCGACCCTGATGGAGCAGCGAGAATTCTCCATCGTCATCCTACACAAACGGGCGAGTTTCGGCGGTATACCAAAACTAGACATGGCTCTGTATAGTTAGTCTCTATAAATGCTGTCGTATGCGGCTTTGAAATCGAAGAATAGGTGGTGGATATCGATTTGGACTTCTTGAGTGGACTTGAGTGGACTTTCCTGGCCTAAAACAACACTGATAAGGGCCGATCAGGTTGTTGGTAAACGGTTTCAGGCGTTCACATATTACGGCAGATAGAATTTTGTATGCGATGTTGAGGAGACTTATGCCTCTGTAGTTGGCGCAGTTTAGAGGATCTCCTTTTTTTTACTGATAACGGCAACAAAAAAAGTGGGCGTGGCAAAAAATCGTAATATAAATGAAATAACGAAATTTAAATTACCTAAATATCTTGTTTAGAAAATTTTCCAAAATTCTTTACAGTTTGGCCATAATTTACTTCTTTTGAAAATGGGGCGTCGTTGTGGGCAGATTTCTCCTTCCTGGAGACTATTAAATGGCTGTGATGAACAATATCTTGCAGTCAGGTAGACTCAGAACGAACCAAACAATATTGGGATGACAGCAAAAACAACTTTTCTTAATGTATTTCCGAAGTACTTAATGCGCGATGGCGGGACCCCCTGTTTTATGCCGACTCCGACCGACAAATTTGAGATACGATTTTCTTGACAAATGGTACTAGTTCGATGATTTGTCAGATCATCACGAGAGGAGGGTCTGTAAAAAAATATTTAGTTGTTGATACGGCTGGGACTCGAACCCCGAACCCTTCTGCACGACAGTTCATGGCACTAACTATCGCGCTACTGAGTCCGTCAAGGATTTGTGCTTTGGTGGTGTAAATAAAGAGTTTATATTAATATTGTTAAGGTAATAGAAATCGCTTTATGTTCCTTTCGTTAATCGTTTGGAATATTAAGGCCATTATATCCCAATATCGCCGATTCCTCCTCTACACTAGCAAACGTGGCTTTGACATCGCGTTGAGTCCGACCAATGATATCAATATCGTCGGCGTAGGCTAGTAGTCGCACCGATTTTTGAAAAATTGTGCCTCTGGTGTTGGCTCGTGAGTTTTGCACAATCCTCTCAAGATTCAAATTGAAAAATTCGCATGACAGCGCATCGCCTTGCCTAAATCCATTTTTGGTATCGAATGTGTCGGTGATGGAGCAGCAAGAATTTTCCATTGTCATCCTACACAAACAGACGAGTTTGGGCGGTATACCAAAACTAGACATGGCTCTGTAGAGTTCGTCTCTATAAATGCTGTCGTATGTGGCTTTGAAATCGATGAATAGGTGGTGGGCATCGATTTGTACTTCTTGTGTTTTTTTCCAGGATCTGCCGGAATATGAAAATTTGCTTAAAACCACACAGATAAGAACCGATGAGGTTGTTTGTAAACAGTTTCCGGCGTTCACATATGACGGCAGATAGGATCATGTAGCCGATGTTGAGGAGACTTATGCCTCTGTAGTTGGCGCAGTTCAGATGGTCTCCGATTTTGTGGATCGGGCAACGATGCTGAGGTTATACACTGCTGCTCACTAGAATAGGAACATGATCATTTTGTACAATGTTTTGTTTTTGCTTTTACCTCTTTGCTGATATCAGTCATTACGGTTTGCATTTTAAAAGTAACGTTTATTAGGCTATTTTCAGAAGAAAGTAAGTGACAAAAAAAATTACCGTTACTACTGAGAAGTGGCTTGCTGTCAATATCCACAAAAAAATTCATTTTTTTTGGCTCATCAGAATAAGAACAGATGAAATTGTATCAGTTTATCGCACGCTTTTGAAGTGATTAGATCTGCTAAAGTTGCTAACCGTACGAAATTAATATTTTATTTCGAATTTTGTGCATAATGGGTCGAAGCAGTGCATTAACGACGGAAGAAAAGGCAAGAGTTTCCGCATACAGGGAAATGAAGCTGACCTATAGAAAAATCGCAAAAAAAATTGGAAGGAGCTCTACTGTTGTATACAATTTTCTTTAGAATCAGTCGGAGTATGGGAAAAACATGAAGGCCCGTACTAAAAAAGTAACTTCAGCTGCTGACAGAAGGGCAATAATTCGAGCAGCATCAAATTCTCACCAGTCTGCAGCAAAAATCAAATCAAATTTAGCAATAACAGCAAGTGTTTCAACAGTAAAACGTGTTATTAAGAGTGCAAATCACCTAAAATGATTAAAACTAAAAAAAAAACCACCACTGAATGCTGCCCGCAAAGAGACCCGATTGTTTTTTTCACGAAACTGTATGACCTGGAATTCAGAATGGAAATGCGTTGTATTTTCAGATGAAAAAAAATTCAATCTCGATGGGCCAGATGGATACAACTTTTATTCCCACGATCTGCGTAAGGAAGAGCATTTTTTGAATCGCCATCATAGTCGAGAAGGTGGTGTTATGGTTTGGGGAGCGATAACGTACTATGGAACCTGCGAACTGCAGTTTTTAACTTCAAAAATGAACGCGGTGGCTTACATAAAGGTATTAGAAAAGGCATTCCCCGAACTGGGGAATCTGTTTGGTCCTTTGAAGTGGTGTTTTCAGCATGATAATGCTCCCATCCATACCGCTCGATCTGTTAAGTCTTGGATTCAAACCCAGAACGTCGATTTATTGCAATGGCCTCCATATTCACCAGACCTCAATATTATTGAGAATGTTTGGGGATGGTTAACTAGGAGAGTTTACGAATATGGAAGACAATTCTTATAAATGCTATTAAAACCGCGTGGTCTGAAGTTTCACAGGTGTACATTAAGAATCTTTATGACTCAATGCCTAATCGCTTGTGCGAGGTCATATCAAACAAAGGTGGATGTACACATTATTAAAATATTATAAATATTCAAAATGTTGTATTAATAAATTGAATTTCAATGATTTCGTTTATTTTTCTTTATAATAAGTAAATGTTCTTATTCTAATGAGCCAAAAAAAATGCATTTTTTTGTGGATATTGACAGCAAGCCACTTCTCAGTAGTAACGGTAATCTTTTTTGTCACTTACTTTCTTCTGAAAATAGCCTAATAAACGTTACTTTTAAAATGCAAACCGCAATGACTTATATCAGCAAAGAGAAAATAGCAAAAACAAAGCATTCTGCAAAATGATCATGTTCCTATTCAAGTGAGCGGCAGTGTATTCTTCAGGCATACATTTATCCGACAAGATTTGGTTTATGATTTAGTGGACATTACTTACCCAGTCGTCTCCGCTTGCTTTTAAAGCTCGGCAGGAAGGTTGCCATTTTCGGTAGCCTTGTTAAGCTTGAGTCTAGATTTTTCTGTCCTCACTTCACTCAAATCGAGTGGTTGGCAGTTTTCGCTGTCGTTGCCAATATATAAAATTTCTTTCTGCCTTACAGCGGAATGTTGTTCGTCATCGCCGTTTTATAGTCTGCAGAAGTGATTCTTCCATATCCTCAGCATCGACTGTGTCTCAACTACGATAATTTCTCGTTCACCTCAACAGGATTCCATTCGAGCCTTGTATTCTTGGCGTTTTCACACTTGGTAAAACTTTCGGATATCGTACCTGCAGTGGAGCCTTTCTATATCCTCGATCGCGCGCTGTTCTGGCTCATTTTTCTTCTTTCTGAAAAGCCGGTGTTCTTCCCTTCTTCTCCGCCTATAGAGCTCTACGGCAGCTCTCGTCTTCACCTGCAGCTTAGCCTTGTAGGCCTCGTTCTTGACTGCGAGCATCTGTCGCATTCCTCATCAAACCAGGGGTTTCTCGCTGGTGGGTGCGAGAAACCTAGCACATCAGTTGCGGCTGATCTAATGGCTTGTTGGCATCGTTCTCATTGTTCTTCGACATTCGATGCTGGTATTATAGTGTTAATCGAGAGGTTTAGGGATACGCGTTGCGCAAAGGTCTTGGCGGTAACTTGGGATTGCAGTCTTTCGACACTTAATTTTTTCACAGTATTTCTGGATTGTTTTAGCATGGTGGATATGCGCATTCTTGGCTGCAACAAGATCGTGTTCCGAGTCGATGTTAGCTCCTCGAATTGTTCGGACATCCAAAATACTGGATGCTTGCCTCTTGTCTATCGCAATGTGATCAATTTGGTTGACCGTTCGTTGATCTGGACACCGCCATGTCCCTTATGGATATTGAGGTGAGCTGTCTATATAGGCATTTCGTTACGTAGCGAAGTCAATTAGCCTACGTCTGTTACCAGACGTGTTTTCGTGTAGCGTGAGTGCTGCCGTTGGACTTTCGGTTACCGCCAACATCTCTGTTCAAGATGCCTGACATACCCTTAAAATTCCTAGACTACCTATTTTCCGGTCGGGTATTCGTTCCTTGCCATTTTGACCTGGCTTTACAAACTGTTGCTGTTTTTTGTCGAGTTATCAATACTCGCGATTTTCGTTAAGCAAGTCAAATCCGGTTGGATGATACCAGTACCCGATAGTCACCACTTGCAGGTTAAAAAAAACATGATTGATCGCCTTTTAAAAGCGTTGAGTCGCTTTGATTAATCATCTATTTTAACACGCACTTTTTCCTTAGAAAAACTCTGAAATTTTCGAAAAAGACTTTTGAGTTTTGGATGATCCCGGCGCAGGATTAACCATTAAACCGTATTGGTTAATCGCAGAAAGTCCCATTTAAGCGATAGATTCCTTCTTCAATTCGGTGCTCTATCTCTATTCTCAGAGATATTCATTCTCTACTGATAATACCTCTTCTTGTATTGGCCGCTGGACCTTTCAATACTCTTGCTCTTTCACCCGAGCCCCGCCTGACACAGATCTAGCTCTCCTACGTTACACCCGACGAGCCTTGTCTGTCAGAGATCATTTTGTTGCTGGTTCTGAGACTTTTCAAAACGAATTATCCATCATATTCGCGATTCTCGTTGTCGGTTTCACTGACTCATCAAAATTTCCGAAAATTCCGTGGGGAACTCGAGCCCCACGTTGGGCGCCAATTATTTAGGGAAATCAGTCGCCTGATGTTATGAAAAAAAAAATATACTGGAACCTTTAACTCGAGAAAGGTCAAGTATTTGTCGAATTTTATGGTTGATTCCTTTTCCGGAGCATAAAAGCTGTATGTGAGTTATTCTATCTATTACAAATAAGAGCTCACAGTTTTCGTAAATTTTCGCGATATATTTATAATATTTTATCCTTCTTATATTCTAACCCATACGGTTAAATAAGCGTTGATGATAGATTGATTTTGTGCAAGGAAATCAAATAAACTTAAAGCTTTGCTCGTAACAGCCAAGAATTAAATCCGAGTAGTTGCTAGACGCTACAAGCCACGAACTTTTTAGCCGGATTCCAAAGGGCTTTTTTATTTTATTAATCTCTTATTCGATATCATCTCTTCGTCAATATAAGACTGTGCGTTTTATAAGCAAAGACACCCTGATAGATCCATGCAGCTGGTCAAGCTGCATGGCCCCACACTACGCGAAGGTCACGTGTATATATTTTTAATTTTTTTTTGTAATTAGAACGCACTCAAGGGGTCATGACTACCTACCCTTTATATGCTTAACCACAGTAGCAGCGTAAGAGAAGGGGAAGAAAGAGAGTTGATAAGAAAGATTTTGTGAGTAGTGGAGACCCATGGGTGGTGTCCGAACTAACTTCGGGGAGTCACAATTTCTTGTGTTCATTGAATTTGAAGAAATGATTTTTTTTTATTTCTTTTGAATGAAAATGGGTTTTGCCTGGGATTGACCTCTCAACCTTTCAGTAAACATGCGAACACATTACCACAACAGCGCGGCCACCCCGTATATTACTTATATTTACATACCTCACATTATTTCCTCATCGACAACAAATCACCGTTATTGAACGTTAAACTAATCAAAATGAATTGCAGTGATTGATGATGTTGTAATGTACTTAACTACATGCGGATACTTGCCTCCTTTCCGGGGGCTTACATTAAAATGCTTTAAAAAAAAAATTACCCACAAACACACACAACTCTGGTGAAATGTTAAAGGTAATTATTATCCTACAACGGTAAGCCACACCATCATCAAGCTTATACGAAAATATAATTTCAACCCTCTTTAACATGGTATCAGTACCAACCGACCGATGCCTACCCACCTGCACCCAGTCCTGCCACAAACTTTGTACAAAAATGTCCTCTTTTGTTATTCACAAGAATGCCTCACATTTTTGCTGGTCTTTAGCCTCTAAGTTCAACCTAACTTATGAACTTTTCCCGTAAACACAGACACACTCATACACACAACAAGTGCATAATAAAAATGTGACGCCTCTCTGTTTTGCTTGCGAGTTCCTGCGTACGGCGGATGGGTTCATCCCCATGGGACAAGGAATACCTATTTAGATTCTGGACCTGTAACCCTTAGGTTTGGATAAAATGGATAACGCACACCTTACACACAGCCTTCATCCTTCATGTAAGGGAATTGTTTACTTCTGGTGTTGCTGTTCACACTTGCAAGCCTGTATTGTGGTGGGAGTCAACTCTCAGTGGGCTACATTAGGTAGGTATGTTGTGGGAGGATTTATTTTGTGCTCCTTTTTTTTTCCTTTTTGTTGTGGAAAATCTGGGTCACAGAAGTTTCTTTTGATAGTTTTACTTCCGTGTATTTCATGGTTTATGATTCACTCAACGAGGGAAATGCCTGTAAGGCTGTAAGGCTTATTTTCGGCAAAATTTTAGTTCCAGTGAGTTTGTACGTGCTGTTTTCCTGAAACTTGAATAATGATGCGTTTAATTACTAACACGATCTGGTGTGAATTAATGTGTTTAATTGCAAGGACTCAGGGGGGTCTGTGTGTACTTGGTAGTTTATTAGAGTGTCAAACCGTACCCAGCTGGAAATGGATCGTGAAAATTGTTTTTTTTTTTTCCGGATCAAGTATTGCGAACTTTATTTGCAGACCAGTAGAAATGTATTTGGATTGTGGATAGTAATCCTGCCTGTTGTCCCGTGCAAATGTAGTCTATGAGGGTATCAATTATTGAAAGCGATTCACCATCATGCAGTTCAAGTATCGAAGCCAACACATTGACTAACGAATGCACAGTGCTTGGGAAAAATTGTCAAGTGTAGCATAAATGTCTTCAGCTTTGAATTCCAATCTACACGATGGCAGATGTAACCGCTGCAATTCCAACGCCACCTCAAGACGCAGCTATCGACGCTTCAGTGTCCAATATTGACAATGGGATACATAGATCCTTAAAAGGTTAGACTGCTCAGCTACACCAAATACATGTTTGTTCACTATAAGATGAGACTGCTAGCAGCTGGCTCAAGAACACGCAAGTCCAGATGAGGAATAGTGAAAGACATTGCAAATTAAATTATTAATGCATTCGCAGCATTTCAACCAGCATGATCCAGAGCCAACAGAGTATGTCTAGCCATCAGCTATAACTTGCCCAATCACTTGGCATTCACAGACAGCCGACATCCGCACAAGTGCTAGAGTAAGCCCCTCATACACAGCCGTCAGTCAAGCATTCAATACAGACAGCCGCGTATACCTGCAAGCTTATGTGACGCTAAAGTCCGAAATAAACGTGGGCATCAACTTACTTGCCTCTCTAATTAGCCCGGTGCCTGCAGTTACACACTCCAAGTTGGTTAAGGTCGATTTCTGTTTGTGCGCGCCACTTATGGGAGGACTTCCTCTTCTGCGACCTGGAGTATTGGTGGTGGGTATCGATATAGACATCTTGGGTTTTTTCAGGATCTACGGACGTGTAACAATTTGATCGGTTGTAGAGTTTCCTGGTCTAAGACCCGATCAGGTTGCTGGTAAATGGTTTCAAGCGTTCACATATTACAGCAGATAGGATCTTGTAGACGGTGTTGAGGACTTATGCCTCTGTAGTTAACAATGTCCAGAGTGTCTTCTTTTTAGTGGATCGGGAGAAGGATGCTAAGGTTGCACTCATCAGGCATACTTTCATATGAACAGATTTGAGTCGGTGAGTGTATCATACCAAATTATCGCCGCCGGCTTTATAAATTGCGGGAAGGCAGTCGTTTCCTTGTTAAGCTTGAATTTAGATATGGCTATCCTCACTTCACTCAGGTAGGGTGGTTGGCAGTTTTCGCTGTCGTTGCCAATAATCGTTCGTTCTGCCTAACCGCAGAAATATTGTTCGTCATCGCCGTTTAACAGTCTGCAGAAGTTGTTCTTCCATCGAATCATCATCGATTGTATCCCAAGTACGATATTTCCTTATTCCTCCATATCCTCATCACCGAATGTATCTCAACTGCCATATTTCTTTGTTCACCTCGACATGATTGTGTTCGAGCCTTGTAACCTTGGCCTTGACGTTTTACACTTTTGGTAAAACTTGCGAACATCATTCCCGGAGTGCAACATCTCTACTTCCTCTATCCCAGGCTTTACCTACTCATTTTTCTTCTCTCTGAAAAGCCGGTGTTCTTCCCTTCTTCGTTTTATATAGCTAGCCCCTTGTAAGCCTCGTTCTTGGGTACGAGCATCTGTCGGCATTCCTCATCAAACCATGGGTTTCTTCTGCTGGTAGCCCGAGAGAACTAGCACATCAGTTGCGGCTGATCTAATGGCTTGTTGGCATCGTTGCATTATTCTTCGACATTCGATGCTGGTGATATGGTGTTAATCGAGAGTTAAAGAGAAACGCGTTGCGCGAAGGTCTCGATGGTCTCTTGCGATTGCAGTCCTTCGACCTTAAATTTTTTCACATTATTTCTGGATTGGTGTGGCGTGGTGGACATCCGTATTCTTCCCTTGGCTATTACAAGGTAGTGGTACGAGTCGATGTTAGCTCCTCGGAATGTTCGGACATCCAAAAAAAGCTGGATGCCTGCCTCTTGTATATCGTAATGTGATCAATTTGGTTGTCCTTTCGTCGATCTGGGGACCGATATGTCCTCTTATGGATACCGAGGTGAGGTAATCGTGTGCTGGCTATAGTGGCATTTCGTCCCGTAGCGAAGTCAATTAGCCTAAGTCTGTTACCGTGTTATCGAGTAGCTTCCAGCACAATTTTAACATCGTGTTTCGGTATTCGCTCAAAGGTTTTGTCAACCAGCTCGTAGGTGCAATCCGTGTTATCGTGTAGCTTCCAGCACGATTTTAACATCGTGTTTCGGTATTCGCTCATAGCTTTCGTCAAGCAGCTCGTAGGAGCAATCCTTACCTACATCATCTTTTCCCTCCGTTGGGGCTTATGCTGGCAAATTTGGCCTTGATGCGGATTGTTACAACGCGTTCGCTAATGTCTTGGAAACTTAAGACTTCTTGCCTAAGTCTGGCACTTCAAACAAATCCCCATCCGAATAGTCGCTGTTTATGCTCACTATAACACGGTCCGTATATGTCACAGTTTTTCATCCTCATTTTGCCCGGCCTTTACCATCGTATTTCCTGGATGACGCTAATGTCTGCTTCGTAGCAGTTTAGGGCTTCCGCTAGTTGTTCGCTTGTTTAATGTTCTCACATTCCAGGTGGATCTACTTTATACGTGATAGTGACCATAACAAATAATAACCTAACCATCATTCTGAGATTGTAATCCGAATTATGCGTTTTAAAATAAAAACGGCACTTTCAAACCAATTCATTGACGGATGCCTCTTAACCAATTATCCAAACAAGAGTAATACTTCACTTAAAGGCGTTCTAAAGTCGTTAATTTAATTGTAAATGAAGCGTTTTGTCATCTCTTTGATATCATTCTGATGTAGAGATTCATAATTATTGGTTCAGTGCAATGTTGGAATATAATTTTTGATATTTTCCTCCTCAGACCTATTTTTCCCTTCGTTTGTGTGTGCCAGGTTATTATTTTGCTGCCAAATCCTGTTTAACGCCGAATCGGACGGCAAATTTGAGAACCGTCTCTGAGAGTCTTGGATATTTGTTAGTAAGGGTATTCATGTAACGTCATAATAATATTACGAGCGAAAGATTGTAATTTTACAACGACGTCTCATGAACGACCCTAAAACTGTACCACTAAATACTGCGGTAACCCACTGAATTGGATACCATCTCAGTTTACGCACCCAATTATTGCAGATACGAACGTCGTTGTCCTTTTTTCCATAAGCAGGGTCATCAACAATAAAATCAATCCTTTCCGAAGTTATTGGTTGCTTCGTGACAGTTAATTTTTCCTTGGTTGGGCAGTTAACCCACAGCACAACCCCCAATTTGGAGGGCCAGTTTCATATTATAAGATATCCAGATACCCCTAGGACAAGGGCCATCAGTTTCCACTACGGGATTGAGAGCTGCCGTTGGCCTTTCGGTTCATCCGCCACCATCTCTGTTCAAGGGATCTGTATAACCCTTGAAATTCCTGGACAACCTGTTGTCCGAATTTATCGAAGCAGCTTGTCTAGGTTCGCCTGTAACAGCAGGCCAAGTATTCATTCCGTGCTATTCTGACCTGGCTGTTTATAGTTTTACTGAGACCAGTACCCGATGGTTACCACTTGGAGGTTAAAAAAAGCGCTTGATGTGTAGTCAGAGTTACAACCAATGGGCATTGTCAAGTTAAAGCCAATCAGATTTTACCCTAGTTCTTCAACACCCAACTATGAACCGTCATTGTTTTTCTTATACTGGTATATAATAAAAAACTATACACTCGTCAAGTCCTTGTATTTTTATATTTTCTTTTTTTTTTCTTTGTCCATTCAAATTGATGTTTTTTTCGTTTTCCTCAGGTTCTATTTCGTAAACAAATAAATCATATCTCAGTGCGAATAATGCAAATTGTGCGATAGCAAACTTACTTTTTTGACAAAATAAATATATCTATCCACCTATCTAAATTCATTTTAATTGTCTACGAAAATTTTACTAAATGGGCCACCCCACCCAAAAATTAATTTCTATTGTATACGCCAAGTAGTAAACTCTACTTTTATTACATCTGTTATTGAAAATTAAAATGTCACTAAATTTTCATACAGTATTTTGTTTAAATTAAAATAAATTAAGCCTCTGTATTGTGTAATTATTTGTAATATAAAAAAAAAAATTTTATTAACGAAAGGCACCAATTTCAAAACCCCTGACGACAAACGAATGTCGCGAATGTTGTTTGTATTCTCAGTCTAAATAAAGGGTGATCCATTTCGAGGTTCCCTACTTTTTTAAAGAAAAAAACACAGAAAATTCAAATTTAATGGAGAGAATGCTTATTATCATTTGAAAGAACATTCTTTGGCCTTTAATTTTTAAAGATTATGTCTATCAAATGTTGGCCGTTGCTACGTCGCAGATGGTCCATCCGTTGAGTTCAATTTTCAATCACTCGTTCGAACATTTCGACTGGTAACTAGCGAATGACACGCGTGATGTTTTCCTCCAAGGTCTGAATCGAAGCGGGTTTGTCGGCATAAGCTTTTGACTTTACATATCCCCACAGGAAAACGGTGTGATATCACACGATCTTGGTGGCCAATCGACCGGCCCAAAACGTGAAACTATGTGCTCACCGAAATGTTCTCTCTATAAATCCATTGATTGATGCGATGTGTGGGAAGTGGCGCCGTCTTGCTGAAACCAAATGTCGCCGAGATCACGTGCTTCAATTTCGGGCATCAAATAGTCAGTTGTCATGGCACGATAACGGTCGCCATTGACGGTTACGTTCGCACCGGCATAATTTTTAAAGAAATATGGACCGATGATTCCACCGGCCAACAAACCACACCAAACCGTTGTTTTTTCTGAATGAAGTGGCAGTTCTTCAAACTCTTCAGGTTGCTCTTCGTCCCAAATGCGGCAATTTTGTTTGTTTACATACCCATTGAGCCAGAAATGGGCCTCATCGCTAAACAAAATTTGCCTCGAAAACGTCGGATCTTCTTGGAACTTTTCAAGAGCCCATAGAGCGAAGCGATGTCGCTTGGAAATCGAGCGGCTTCAGTTGTTGCACAAGCTGTATTTTGCACGCTTTCAATTTAAGATCTTGACGTAAAATGCGCCAAGTCGTTCCATACGTCAGTCCGAGTTGCTGCGAACGGCGCCGAATCGACTCTCTACAGTCTTCGTGTACACTCTCAGCTACGGCCGCTATATTTTCTTCACAGCGTGCTGGACGTTGTCTATTCGGTCGAATATTATCCAATAATGAATGCTGGGTCTCAAAATGGGTGATGGTGTTGCGAATAGTACGCTCAGTAGGCCGATTATGTTGACCATAAGTTGAGCGAAGTGCACGAAACACATTCCTCACAGAACGTGAATTTTCGTAATAAAGTTGAACAATTTGTAAACGTTGTTCACGCGTAAGTCTTTCCATTATGAAATGCCAAACAATACTAAACAAAAATAACATGACAGCATGACACGACTCACACGTGATCTGTCAAAAAAGGCTATTGAAAAAAGTATCTCTACTTGGATCACCCTCTACATAGATACATCACAACATACAAATTTCCTAAAGTCTAAGGTGTAAATTTTTATTCCTTCCTCTCATCAGTACGCCTGTAAGGGAAGAGACAAATTCGTTCCATATACATGTAGGGCAACCGCAAACCAATAAAATTAAAACTTTTCCAAAATACCTAAACACAATATTAGTATCCCAGCAGTTTTCAAAAAAGAAAAAATCCTTTTCAAGACTGCCAAAGCACGTGTTCCATCCCCCCGTTATGTTGATCGTTACCCCCTTGTGAAAAATAAATAAAACGAATTAACTTTTGCTATGTGCATGGTAAACTTTGAATAATTCATGATACTTAAAAGTAATGATACGTACAATATATACACATATGTAGGTATGTATAAAAAGTGGTCCTGTCTATAGTATAAATCACAGATCCACCCTGCCACCTCGGTTGAAATGGTTAGCACACAAATTAATTAACAATGGAACTATTTTTGATGCACGAATTTGCAAAGTTTATTCAAAAATTTATTTAATCGTCCATTTTCAATTTAAATATTAAAAACATTCATTTACAAAACAATTCATTGCAGTCGAGTGTACATCAAATACCTTAAATGCATTATGAGCTGAAAGAATGCAATTGAATGAAATTTCGTAAATTTTAATTGAATTTTAATAGGCACGCGTAATAAAGATGGAAGTTTATTGCAACAATTGGTATTTATTGTGTTAATTTGGTGCGTGAAAATTAATAATTATGGGTTGCACTAACAGCTAGTTAATGGTCAGTGTTGCCATACTATAACTATATATACGATTTAAGCAATGACTAAACGAACTAAGGATTTGAGTGTCCTTGGTGACCGCTCTGTCAATATTAAAACATTCAACACAAAAGACTTATACTTGGGTTTAGCCCTAATGAATCCTAGAATGATAATCCACGTCAGACAGACGAAATATATAGAATTCCGCTAACTGCAAACCGCATCGGCCTAAATATGCTCAGATTGTGGTCTTCAAAAAAATTGCATGTTCTAAGGCAACTTCTAAGACTTCCGCTACAGTCTGGAATGAACCTGGGCCTCAACCAACATGTTTTTCCGATTAACCCGGTCCTTAGCTTACTGCCTACTGTTTCGCACTTCAAGTTGGTTGAGGTCGGTTTCTACTTGTTCGCGCCACTTAAGACGTGGTCTTCCTTCACTGCATCCAACGTCTGGCTGACAATTGAAGACTCTGCGAGTACTGGTGACTACAAGTCCTAGCCATCTAAAACGTCTAATGCGGAGATTTTTGACTTGGCATTCTATGTACAGCTCGTATAGTTCTTGGTTGAATCGTTGTCTCCATAGCCCATCAACTTAAACGGAACCGAATATTTTTCGAAGAATTTTTATCTCAAAACGACCAAGGACTTCTTCATTCACTTTTGAGATGGTCCAAGCTTCAGCACCGTAGAGCTGGACTGGGATTATCGGGGTCTTATATAGGAACTCCTTAGTAGTTCAAGTGAGGGCTTTACTGAGCAGGACTAAGAATATCGGGGTCTTATATCCAATCTCCTTAGTAGTTCGAGTGAGGGCTTTACTACTGAATTGCCTTCTTAGCCCGAAGAAACAGCAGTTGGCCAGAGTAATTCTTCGTTTAATTTCTGACGAAATGTTGTTTTCAGAGATAATAGCGAAGCCGATGTAGACAAAGTTCCGTACTACCTGTCAATGGTGACCCTCTGTCCGATTCGTCGTTGTTGTGTCCTTTCGTCTTGACAGCATATGCTTAGTCTTTCCCACATTTACGGCTGAACCCATTTTTGCCGCTTCCTTCTCTATACTAGCAAACGCAGCTATGAAATCAGGTTGGGTCCTACCAATGATGTCAATATCTGCGGCGAATACTAATAGTCGTAACGATTTTTGGAAAATTGTTTGAGTTTTGCACAATCCTCTCAAGAATCAGATTGAAGAAGTCACATGACAGGGCATCGCCTTGCCTAAATCCATTTTCGGTATCGAATGTGTCGGTGAGGTCGTTTCCGAACCTGATGGAGCAGCAAGAATTCTCCATCGTCATCCTTCAAAAACGGACATGTTTGGGCGGTATACCAAAACTAGACATGACTCTGTATAGTTCGTCTCTATAAATGCTGTCGTATGCGGCTTTGAAATCGATGAATAGGTGGTGGGTATCGTTTTTGACATCTTGGGTTTTTTCCAGGACCTTCCGAAGTGTGAAAATTTGATCGGTTGTTGACTTTCCTGGCCTAAAACCACACTGATAATTGCCGATCGGGTTGTTGGTGAACGGTTTCAGGCGTTCACATTTTACGGCAGATACGATCTTTTAGGCGATGTTGAGGAGACTAATGCTTCTGTATTTGGCACAGTTTTGAGGGTTTCCTTTTTTGTGGATCGAGCAAACGATGCTGAGGTACCATTCTTCAGTCACACTTTCATCCGACTAGATTTGGCTAATGAGTTAGTGGATGTCACTAACCAAATCATCTCCGCCGGCATTATAAAGCTCAGCGGGAATACTGTCACTCCCGGCAGCCTTATTAAGCTTGAGTTTGGATATTGCAATTCTCACTTCGCTCAGGTCTGGTGGGTGGCAGTTTTCGATGTCGTTGCCAATATTGAATGGTTCTGCCTGACAGCGGAATGTTGTTCGTCATCGCCGTTTAACAGTCTGCAGAAGTGGTTCTTCGATATCCACAGCATCGACTGTGTCTCAACTACGATATTTCCTTGTTCACCTCGACAGGATTCTATTCGAGCCTTGTATCACTGCCGTTGACATTTTACACTTTGGTAAAACTTGCGAACATCGTTCCTTGAGTGGCACCACTCTATATCCTCGATCTGATTCTGAAAAGCCGGTCTTCTTCTCATCTTCTCTGCCTATAGTTCTCAATGGCCGCTCTCGTCTTCAGCTGCAGTGTTGTAGGCCTCGTTGTTGGCTGCGAGCATATGTCAGCATTACTTTTCAAACCAGGGGTTTATTGCTGGTGGGCTCTAGAAACCTAAGACTTCTTGCCTAAGTCTGGCACTTATAACAAATCCTCTTTTTGCACGGCTCATTCCATCGTATTTTCTGGATGGCAGTATTGTCTGCTTTGTAATAGTTTAGGGCTTCCGCTACTTGTTCCCTTGCACCTTTCCTGTTTAATGTTCTCACATTCCAGGTGCAGATACGAACGTCGTTGTCCCTTTTTCGTTTAGCTGGGTCATCAACAGTAAAATCAGTCCTTTCCGAGATTATTGATTGCTTCGTAACACTTAAATTATTCAATGGTTGGGTAGTCAACCCAGAGCACAACCCCCAACCTGGAGGGCCAGTTTCAATTTATTAGAAACCCTTAGGACACGGGGCCATCAGTACCCTTGAAATTCCTTGACAACCTGGCTGTTTAAAGTGTTGCTGTTTTTCGTCTTGTTATCAACACTCGCGCGTATCGTTAAGAAAGTCAAATCCGGTTGGATGAGACCAGTACCCGATGGTTATCACTTGGAGGTTAAAAATAAGCACTTGATGTGTAGCCACTAGTACCAATCTACTAGATAGTAGATATTTAAATAGAAAACAAAAATATATTTTACAGTTGCTAATAAGTTGTTAGCAGCAAAATTTAAGATCAGAATACCATCCAATGGCAACCTCCTCTTAAATATTTGAATGCCACCCTTGATGTCTTTTTTTAGAGATCTAAACAAGGATGAACACCTTGAACTTCGGCTTTAGCAACGTCGATGAATGGGCTTAACTCAAATTTTCAGCTTGTTGTTGCCGCTTCTTCAAGTTGGTCGTGGTAATTTAATCTTTTCCTTCTTCGTGGGTTGTGCACGTGAAAACCACCAAGGATAATGTAGCACTGTTTTTTTTGTATTTATCTTTTTCCCCAAAATAAAAATATTCTTCCTCCGAAGTATTACTCAAACCAATCCGAAACCTCTTTTCTAATATCCATATGGCAAAAGTATCGCTCATTAAATACCAATCCTTTAGAGCCTTTAAAAAAAATTTTAAGATTGCTTTTAGCATGCATCCTTAATTTCCGTTTTGATTAATTACCATGTTCTCGTTAGCCTGTTTCTCATTGTACATTCCTTTCATGTTCTTTTGTATCATTCCGTTTACTTCTACTAGGTTTCCTTAGGCGGATTTACAACGTGTAATTAGCATACAAATGAACAAACAAACAGACAAAAAAAAAACTGAAACGTAAGACAAGAGAACACTTCTGATTAATGATCCTGTTTTAGGATTTAGCTCTTATTAAAGCAAACGCACTGAAGCTGATTTTTTAACGAAGACCAACAATTTTTTTTAAATTGTATTCTGTAAAGGATTTTTGTTGGCAAAAAAATAGTAAAACCTCCACAAGCCTAAGAGTGTTTCTGCAAAGAAATAATTATGGAGTATCCAAATGAGGGTTTTAGCTCAAAATTATTTCCTGAGATATTAAAAAAAAAATGTAAAGACCACCATTGGGTGAAATTTACTCCTAATGGAACAAGATTGTGTCCTTCATCATTGACATCCAATTGATGTGCGATGATAACCTTCATGTCACCCAACAAAATACACATTAGACGACCTTTTACAACCACACAAAAACTTTTCAAGTGGTGCACACATAATGCTCGTATTTCCTCAATAATTACCGAAACAAGACCATCCCATCTCCAAGTTTCTTTTTATCAACTCTTCTCATTCCCAATCTCCTGACGACATGTGTGTATCATTGACACCCACACCGAATTAAGTTAACAAAAGCGAACATCAAAGATTGTTGATCAGATTACGATATCCTGACAAACTCAGGAAACCACTTGCAGGACCACTTAATACCGGAAGCACTACACTAGCTAGTGCACTTCTGTGAAAACAACACCTACTCCTTGGGTTTCCCTTACAATGTCTCTGCCAGGCAAGGTATTTTTAATCATCCTGAGGTTAGTTGGTGTATCCTGCTGTCGTGGGTACATCCCTTGTGATGATGTTGAATGATTATCACTACTGCTCCCAGGTACACAAGGCAGGATCGACTTTCACCTCTGTCACCGCAGGGATGGCATGTACTTTGGTTGAAAGTTGCACAAGTATCTGAGGATTAATGGTGACGGGTAAAAGTCATATTATTGCTATAACCCACACACACATACATTCCACGCACGTGAACGTCAGCTGGTGTTATTGAATTAATAATACAAAGACGGCAATGTGTTGGTGGTGTGATATTATTGATGGCACGCCATGTTGCAATTATACATAAATTTATAGTGCAAAGTGGCTGCAATTAAATTTTAATTGCGAATGCAATTTATTTTGTATGCTCTATATCTGGCCGGTGTTATGCCGGCAATACGTATGACAAAGCAATAAATATGTGAGTGGCGTGTACGTGGAAGTTATTGCCCTCGTCGAGGACTCTCTCGTTGGACTCATATGGGATTGGCCTAAGTAATTGAATAAAAAAACGTCAAGATGGGTGTTAGTTATTTAAATCGGACTATAGAGAAATCGATAGGGATATCAATAGGACGATGATCTTATGTGGAGGTGGATAATTTTGTAACTATAAGGGTACCATATGGTATGAATGATGTACATCATGTACTTCCATTTAATGAAGACCCTACGCATTCTTGTTGGGTAAACTATTTTTGAAGTGAAACTTCTTTTGGGGCGGTGTGAATTTGATTTTGTGAAACGAAAAGGTGTAACGAAAAATGAAATCAATTGCTCTCTCTCTCTCTCTGTCTCTGTGACTACAACCTCTGCAGTGGATTCATGTCACTCTCTTGAAAAATTAACAAGTTTCACTCCTTCGGCGATTTTTCTTAATAATTGTGGAATGCCACGCTTCTAAAAACGTGGCTTTGAATAGCCTTAAATGTTGTGACTAGTTGAGGGTCTCACCCTAAGACAAGGTAGTCTTCCATCCTCTTTGATCATTTGCACGTTCTTGTCAGTTATTCTGTTCTGTCATCCACGATCGCTTGATCATTAAACGGAGGTTCAGTCTTCCTTGAAGAATCGATTCTGAAGGCTGTGATTCAACGATTCTATTGGCATTAGCATTATTGTATTCGCTCTATGTAGACGACGTGGCTTTAACTTTTGCACTTGTTACAAAGGACTGATTTTATTGTTGACGACCATGATAAACAAAACAGGACCATGACGATCGTATCTGCACATGGAATTAGAGAAAGTTAAACAGGAAAGGTACAAGCGAACAACTAGCGGAAGCCTTAAACTATTGAAAATCAGAAATTACTGCCATCAAGGAAATACGATGGGATGGACCGGACAAAAAGGGGATGAAAAACTACGGAACGTGCTATAGTGATCAGAAACAGCGAACATTCGAGTGCGGATTTGTTACAAGTACCAGACTTAGGCAAGAAGTCTTATATTTCCAAGAAATTATCGAACGCATTGTAGGAAATTATCGAACGCATTGTAAAAATTCGACAACATAAGACTTATATGCGCTCACGCCCCGACAGAGGATGAAGATGATATCGCTAAGGATTGCTCAGTGGCGTGATGGATGATCTGCGCACAGAAGGTCTGAGTTCGACTCCCACCCGTAGCAACACCTAAATTATTATTCACTAGCCCTCTTCTGTCGTTGACCTGACAAATCATCCGAGTAGTATCAGTTGTCAAGAAAAGCTTATTTTAAATTCCCCGTTCGGAGTCGGCATAAAACAGGAGGTTCCACCATCGTCCAAGAAGTACTCACGCACACATGAATGGCTGTGAAAAAGCTCGTCCTGCATACTAACGAGCCTGTTGCGCCAAAAAATAATGTATTTAGCTAAGGCTTGCTTCTACGAGCTCCTTGACAAATTTTATGAGCGACTACCGATGTCAAAATAATGCTGGGAGATTTAAACACAAAGGTTGGAAGATAACATATCTTAAGCAGTATTGTCGGACACCATAGATTACACTACAACACGTCTGGTAACAGACTTAGGCTAATTGACTTCGCTACGGAACGAAATGCCTCCATAGCCAGCACACGCTTTCCTCACCTCGATATACAGAAGGGGACATGGCGGTCTACAGATCAACGAACGGTCAACCAAATTGATCACATTGCGATAGAAAAGAAGCACGCATCCAGTATTTTGGATGTCCGTACATTTCGAGGAGCTAACATCCGCTCGGACCATTACCATGTTGCAGCCAAGGTACAAATGCGGATATCCACCATGCCATAAGAATCTAGCAATACTGTAAAAAAAAATTAATGTCGAAAGACTGCAATCGCGAGAGACCACCAAGAATTTCGCGCAACGCGTATCCCTTAACCTTTCGATAAACACCATACCATCAGATTCAAATATCGAATGTCAATGGCAGCGATGCCATCAACCCATTAGATCAGACGAAACTAATGTGTAAGATTTCCCGCGCCTACCAGCATGACCCGCTGTTTTGATGAGAAATGTCAACAGATGCTCGCCTACAAGGCTAAGCTTCAGGTGAAGACAAGAGCTGTCATTGAGCTCTATAGGCAGAGAAGAAGGTAACAACACCGTCTTTTCAGAAAGAAGAGAAAAGAGCAAGAAAAGCGAGTGGATATAGAGAGTTGCCACTACAGGAACGATGTTCGCAAATTTTACCAAAGTTGTAAAGCGTCAAAGCCAAGGATACAAGGCTCGAACAGAGTCCTGTCGAGATGAGCAAGGAAAATGCGTAATTGAGACACAGTCCATGCTTAGGATAGATATGGATGAACCACTGCAGACTGTTAAACGGCGATGACGAACAACATTCCGCTTCACGCTGAGCTTTATAAAGCGGTTGGAGATGACTTGGTAAGTAACGTTCACGAACTCTGATTTCTGTCCTCAGCATCGTTCACTAGATCCACAAAAATGAAGTCCCTTTGTCCTCAACATCGCCTACCAGATCCTATCTGTGAACGCCTGAAACCGTTTACCAACAACCTGACCGGTCATTACCAGTGTTGTCTTAGGCCAGGAAAGTTCTCAACTGATCAAA
Source organism: Rhingia rostrata (assembly GCA_949824845.1). Lineage (NCBI taxonomy): Eukaryota > Metazoa > Arthropoda > Insecta > Diptera > Syrphidae > Rhingia > Rhingia rostrata. The sequence goes on along the minus strand of OX463755.1, from coordinate 175,359,964 downwards.
TCTTCCCACTTCGGCAGATCCTGAAAAAAAAAGCCAAGAAGTCCAAATCGATACCCAACACCTAATCATCGTTTTCAAAATCGCATACGACAGCATTTATAGAGACGAACTTTTCAGAGCCGTGTCTAGTTTTGATATATAGCCCACACTCGTCCGTTTGAATAGGATGATGATGGAGAATTGCTCCATCAAGGTCGGAAACGACCTCACCGATACAATACCAAAAAAGGATTTAGGCAAGCCGGTGCGTTGTCATGTGACTTCTTCGATCTGATTCTTGAGAGTATTGTACAATACTCCCTAGTCAACACCAGACGCACAATCTTCTAAAAATCGGTGTAACTACGCAGACGATATTGACATCATTGGTAGAACTCAACGTGATGTCATAGCCACGTTTTCAAGTATAGAGAAGGAAGCGGCAAAATGGGTTTTGCAGTAAATAGAGGTAGGGCTACGTATATGCTGTCAACACGAAAGCACATACAACATCGACGATTGGAAATAACTTCACCATTGACAGATAAAATCTTGACGGGACTTTGTCTACCTCGGATCCGCAATCAACTGTGACAACAACATCTCGTCAGAATTACTCTTGCCAGCCGCTGTTTCTTCGGGCTAAGATGGCAATTCAGTAGTAAAGCCCTCACTCGAACTACTATATAAGATCCTGATCATTCCAGTCCTGCTCTACGGCGCTGAAGCATGGACCATCTCAAAAGCGGATGAAGAAATCCTTGGTCGATTTGAGAGGAAATTCTTCGAAAATTCGTTTGTCCCGTATGCGTTGACAGGCTATGTAGACGATGATTCAACCAAGAATTATACGAGCTGTAGAGCAAAATCGCCCTAGTCGTAAAGCTTCGAATTTGACGTTAAAGATGGTTAGGACTTGTAGAGAGAATGGTTACCAATACTCCGGCTCGCATAGTCTTCGATTCCCAGCCAGACATCGGACTCAGTTTAGGAAGACCTCGCCATAAGTGGCGCACACAAGTAGAAATCGACCTCAAACAACTTGAAGTACGCAACTGTAGGCAGTTAGTTAAGGACGGGGCTAATTGGATCGGAATGTTGGTTACAGCCCAGGTTCATTTCGGACTGTAGCTGCACTTAGTTTCATTAATTAAGTTTCACATTTGCTTATTGATTGTGAATTGGTGGAAATCTTTTGTTCGGCATTTCTTTTTGTTGTTTGATAGTCGCATGTTGGACAGTGTGCCAATATACTTTTTTTTTCTTTTTTTTTTTTTTTCTTTCTTTAAAACGTTATAATAATTCATTTACCCGCGGAGCTTATTGCTTATCTGCAGGTGGTTGCATATTCTATATTGATAATATTTCACAGTTTATCGGTTGTGGAAATTTGAAAGAGTAGGTATTTATAATTAATTTACAATTTTCAATAAATTTAGTCATTCACAAATGTTCATATGGAGTTAATATACATGATGTATGTTTAAAAGATACTTTTTTACATCTTTTTTGCGTTTTTTAAAGTTTAAAATGTTTTTTAAGTTTGCTGGTAATACATTCATTATTGCTGGTAGGGCGTAAATTCGATGTCTTCTCCCATAGATGTTATAGGTTTCAGGTGTTTCCAGCAATCCCTGAGCTCTTCTTCTTGTATTGAGATTATGGTGTATATTTTGTTGGTATCGTTGATCGTCATAGTATTGTAATAAAGCTGTCATCTTATATATGCCGTTAACATCTAATACCTTTAAATTAAAATGGTTAGTACTGACTATTTTAAATAATCGATGCTGAATATTAAGTATCTTATCTAGGTGGGTTTTCGATGCATTTCCCCAAGCTAATATTCCGTATCTTAAGCGAGATTCAGCGAGAGAAAGGTATACTTGATTTTGGACATCACCGCTAGTATATCTTTTTAGATACACCATCGCAAAAACAGCACTTTTTAATTGCATCCGTATTTTATTTATGTGTTCATGCCACAAGAAGTGATCATCAATTATGATTCCTAGATATTTTATTGATTTCACTACTTCAATAGCATCACTTTTGCTTGTGGTTGAACAGTCTTCGTTTTGGTGATATATACGTATAGACGCTTCAGGTTGACGTGGCATGCGTATATGCATCATCTTTGTTTTAACAGCATTGATAACCAGCCCTTGATCATGGCACCATCTTGAGACATTATTAAATTCGTCTTGCATTATTCCTATAGCAGTATCCAGGCACTTTTGCTTGACAACAATTGCAATGTCATCTGCATATGCAAAAGCTGTACTTCGTTTAAATACACGAAGTAGCTCATTTGTGAACAAGATGAAAAGTATCGGTCCAAGTTTTGAACCTTGTGGTACACCATATAAGCATTGTTTTTCTTGGCTAACAGCGTTTCCAACTTTTACGCGTATGGTTCTTCCTGATAGGTAGCTTTCTATCCACTTCGCTAAGGTCCCTCTTATACAAATTTTATTAAGACTTTCTATTATCTTCTCATGGCTCAATGTGTCGAAGGCCTTGCTAAAGTCTAGAAACATTACTAGTACATGGTGGTTTTTGTTAAGACTTGCGTTCACCACACTCGAAAGTTCTCCCAATAGTAATCCAGTGCTTTTATTTTTTTGGAAACCATATTGATTTGGTTGTAGGACTCTATGCTTTACTATGAATTTCGTTATTCTTCCTACTATTATTTCTTCTAAACATTTGTCTATAACAGAAAGAATTGCGATCGGCCTATAATTTTCCATTTGGCTTTTCATTCCTCCTTTGTATACTGGTCGGATTATTCACGTCTTAAGTAACCTAGGAACACAGCATTGGCTTATGCTTCGGTTTATAATTGTTTTAATTATAGGAGTTAGGTATAAAGCGTTAAGTTTCAAATCAATCGGTCTAATGCAATCTGCTCCTGCTCCCTTATCGGATTTTAAACTGCACAACATGTTGTACACTTCTGCTTCGCTAGCTTCCTCTAAATAGATTGATGGTGTGATATGTATATTTCGATGGTTAGATGATTTCTGACTACACTTGTGTACTATTTTAAACACTTGGTTTGAAAATTGTTCCACACATTTTTTTACGGTGTTCGTTATGTTGTCGGAAAAATTGTCAATAATGACTTTATCAATCGATCTTTTATTTCGTCCCAGAAGTTCATTTAAAACATTCCATGTTTTTCTTGGGTCGTTTTTGGCATTTAAAAAACTTTGTTTGTAGAAGTTTGCCTTCATAGTTAAAATATGTTTACTTACTTCGTTTCGAAAGTGTTTGTAAATATATTCGTAGCTTTGGTTAAGTGGATTATTTTTCCATTTCCTGTATAATTCGTCTCTTCTTTTGCACATTCTTACTACTTCAGCAGTTATCCATGCTTTGTGTTTTCGTTTTTTTGAATTGTGCGTTACCTTTTTGATTTTCCAATTCGTTCATCTTGTGAATATCAGTTAGATTCAGATTCTACTCACATCGTTAAGCGAGCCTATGTGCATAGATTCGCCGTTTTCAGATTTTCTTGCAAGTATTATGCCTGATGCCTCCCACACAAATCTCCAGTTGCATTCTCTGGCTTTGTTTTTGGCCAGCCAGAGCAAATGCCTATTTGTTGGAGTCAGTTGATTGTTGACAAATACAATCGCATCACTCTCTCGCTCTCTGTTTTGGTTGTTGTATGTATTTTCTCTGATTGTTTTGAGTTCAATTTTGCGAACTATTTTTGCATTTCGTATCATCTTTGTTTTGCACGCGTAGTTTGTAAATGATACTATTATAGATGATTTGTTCGGATTTCGCTTATTTGTTCGATAAAAGTCGGCTATATCAGAAGTGTTTATTTCACAGTTTAGTGTTTTGCCTACTGCTTTGATAACTTCTGTCAAATTTTCGTCGGCCGTGGGTGGGACATTTTTGATTTCTATGTTGTTTTTTAGTAATTGTTGCTCTAGTGTGTTCACTTTTGTTTCTAATAAAAGAATTTGTTGGTCTTTTACCTGGTTATTTTCTTTTAGTTGTTTTATTTCATTAGAAAGTTTTTGTAGAATGTCGTTGTTCATTTCCATGTGCTGGTTAATCTGTTCGTATTTACTTGCAACAAATTCACAGCTTGTTTTTATTTCGGACATGTCTTTTCTCATTATTTTCATTTCCTCAATAAGCATTTTGCTGTTGATGTTTGATGTGTTTGGGTTTTCACTGACATCAGGGGAACTAGCACTCCTTGTTCTTTTTGGTGGTGGCTGAGTTGGGGTTACCACGGGTACAGGTTTTAGTGTACCATCTACCACAGGATTTTGTAGTTCCCTTCTGCAGGTTGCACATCTCCATTCTTCCTTTTTGACCATGGTCATTTTCCTATAGGATTTCTCCGAGATGGTGGTGCAACCAAAGTGCATTTTGCGATCACACCTATGGCATGTCACGAAATCCCCTTCAGAGGGGAGGTCGATGAAACATTCACTGCACACATGCATATTTAATTTTAGGGGAAAGAGAGAGTTTATTACAAGAGATAGGAATTTTTTTCAGACAAAGAACAAATATAGCAACCAAGAATGATGGCAATGAAATTAAAAAAACGATTTTTTGCACCGTGAATCATACAAAATATAAATATAAGATTGGATAACCAATAAGTCACTGCCTTTTACTATCCACTTTTTCACCTTTTTCACACTTTACTTCGTTTTGATGGCTTTAAGCGCACTTTTCAAAATATAAACTCAGGAAAAAAATGAATTCACAACCGATCACTGTAAAAGCAACTCTATCTCTGAAAGTAAATATAAGCACTTTGCCAATTCCTTTACACAAAAAAAAAAACATTTTCAGTGTAAAAATGCTTTTATATTGTTTTCTGTATTATTAAATATAAAATTTCCTGAGACTTGAGGACACTCAAAACACTCCTTATATCAATCATTTTTCCAAAGTGCAAGTCCCACGTTCTAATTGTTTCCATTCACTAATTTTAATTATTTCTTCCCTCTTCCTCTTTTGTAATTTCATTTAAAAAAAAACATGAACTTGCTTTTAGTGCCATATAACATATTGCAACTCGTTCCCTGCCCTCTGCCCTTCGCCACTAATAACATACCCTTGACGAAGCTCTTTTTATGGAACTATGCAATTGCAGGTGTACTAGTATTATTCGCGCGGAATACGTGAATTAGAGAGGAAAAACACTTTCCCGGGTTCCGGACTCACTTATACAATACTCACCTACGTACTGCACGCGAGGTAAAAGGGTTTAATTGTTGTAATTATACCGCAGTGACTATGGTTGTTTCAAAGTTAAACAGATGGCACAGTACCGGTGAAGTCATGAATTGTTAGCCATTGTGGTGGTTTTGTTTTTTTTTTTTGTTTTTTTTTTGTTCTTGAATTTAAAATTGAAAAATGAAGTCATTGTGGACATTTGACAGTCTACAAACTGATTAGGGAGTCTTTTACCGCGTTTTTTTTTGGAGGTATAGAACTTTGAATTGACGTAAAACACAAGAAAATCGTTTTAATGTCCATCAGTTTAGCTTTGTTGGAAGGATAAGAATGATATGCCATTAATTTTTAGATACGATGTGGCCGCCGCGAATCTTTCGAATAAAACAAGTTTAGATGTCCAATTTTCAACCACATTTTCGAGCATTTGGGGCCGTATGTCGGCCATAACGTCACGAATGTTGGCCTCCAAGTCCCCTAACATTTCTGGTTTGTTGGCGTAGACGAGCGATTTCACATATCCCCAACGAAAATAATCCAATGGTGTCAAATCTAATGATCTTCGTGGCCAGTTGGCAGGTCCTCCCGCGAAATTATGCGCTCATCGAATGTTTCCTTCAATAAAATGATTGTGACGTGCGCTGTGTGTCATGTAGCACCGAATCGTTGGAACCACATCTCATCCACATTCATTCCATCCAATTCGGGAACAAAATAGTTGGTTATCATGGCTCTATACCGGTCTCCATCAATGGTAACTGACTCTCTAGCATAATTTCAGAAGAAGTATGACCCAATGACTCCACCAGCTCATAGAGCACACCAAACAGTCAGTTTTTGTGGATTTAATGGCGTCTGAAAGGTCTCATGTGGATTTTCTTCACTCCAAATGCGGCAATTTTGCTTGTTGACGTAGCCATTCAACCAAAACTGAGCCTCATCACTGAACAAAATTTCGCGATGAAATCAGCATCGAGATCTCATTTTCGGCCCATACACCAAAATCACCACGCAATACATGGTCTCGTGGCTTTAATTCTTGCACAAGCTTGATCTTGACGGGCTCAGTGGCGCGATGGTAAGTGCTATGAACTGCCGCGCAGAAGGTCTGGGTTCGATTCCCAGCCGTAGCAACAATTAAATGATTTTTGACTGGCTCTCCTCTCGTGATGATCTGGCAAATCACCCGAGTAGTATCAATTCTCATGAAAAGCATATCTCAACTTAGCCGTTCGGATTCGGCATAAAACAAGAGGTCCCGCCATCATGCTAAGAAGTACACACGCACACATGAATGGTTGTGAGAAACAAGCTAGGCTCTGAGTACTAACGAGCCTGTTGCGCGAAAAATTAATTTTTTTAATGTTTTTTTATTTTTTTACAAGCTGGATCTTGTGAGCTTGTAGGCCAAGATCTTTGCGCAAAATCATCCATAAAGTTGATGGACAAAGCCCCAATTGCTGTGCACGGTGGCGATTCGATTCATTCGGATCCTCTTCAACACTTTGCTCTGCAGCGGCAATTGTTTCTTCTGTGCGCACTGTTCGTCATCTCTGCGGATGCGTATTATCACAAAGAGTAAACGTAGTGCGAAAACAATTAATGGTTAACCGAATTAATTGCTCTGATGGACGATTGTGTCGACCATAAAATGGACAGAGCTTGCGGTAAGCTTCGCGAACTGAACCATTATTTGCGTAATAAATTTGCACGATTTGCAAGAGTTGTTCATTTGTTAACCTCTTCATGATAAAATGGCAAACCAAACTGAACATAAAGGCCATTGGAGTTTCCTGATCTGACCACAAAATATGAGTTTTATCTCTGTTCAAAAAACGAACCTATAAAAAAAACGCTTGATACTTTGCTTTACTCGCTATGTATGCCCGTGACATACAGAAATAAAGATTATTGTTGTACTAACTACGGACGTGTCAACTACTAGTTTCCTCTCTCACAGAACAAAAGCCATACAAAATTTAATTTTGTAAATTTTATTGTATTTTAAGAAAAAAGTTATGAATGGCCCACCCATTCTACAATATCAGTGGATCCTTCCAAAACTGATCTATCTAAAGTTTACCATCACCATATACTAACCCCTTAAAAAAAAAAAAATCATCCCCCTATGTGTTGAATACACCCCCTGAATTAAGCTAATAAATGTAAATAGCTGCATGTCAACAGCATGCAACTCCTTACCGTCATTTGTTAAGGATACCCTCAAACGCTGGTACATGTAACTAAAAAGTTTCCTTATCACTAAAGTTTAGTCGCAAAGTAAACCAGAAACAAAAAAATATGGGAAACCCATATTATCGCATTTTCTACTTATTACTTTGTACAGCAACAGCAACAGCAAAAAAAAATAAAAACTTTGTCCTGACAAAAAGTTTCAACATAGTGCATCAGCAGCAGCAGCACCTCCATTTTTTTTTTGTGTATAATTTTCTGCAAATGTGACTAAGTGCATTTTTTAATTACAAAACAAGGTTGTCTTCCTTGAAAGAGTGCATGAGCTACTCGTCTCGTGAGCCAACAACAACAAAAAAAAAAACCGCCACTCTTCTGACACTTTTCAGACAAAGGTGTTCGTCCTTACAAGGTACGAGGTATGTTACTGCTGTTGTGCTTGTGTAATTCAGTGTTTTTTTTTTGCTTTTTTTTTGAACGAAAGTACTCTTAAGTGCTGCTTACTGAACACTTTGATATGGTTTTACTGGTATTAAGTACTTAATGAATGTACCGCAACTGATATTAATAACGCCATCCTTTGTGATATTTAGCATCTAAGGATGAAGAACTTTTGTTAACGTTTTCAACTGCTGCAAGACAAATGGACTTGCCATGGTAGGAGTTTATTTATGGAAAATGAAAAATCGAAAACGAATCAAAGAACTGAAATCTTACTCTGAGAGTAAAGCGGATTTCAAATCGACTATGGTCACCTGTAGAGTTATAATTTTGCCTTTTTTGAGATTCTGTCTTCAGGTTTTACTGTGTAATGCTTTTGACATTCAATCTTTCACCAGACCACAAAAGGCGATTATATGCGTTTGTGTTTCTTGTTAACCACAAAACCATTTACATGCAAGCAGGGTGGTATTTTTATAAGAGGTTTAGTCGTTGTTGTTGTTGTTAAATTGAATTGATTTCTTTCAGTCCGACTTTCAGAGTAGTCTCTCTTGCACTTGATATGCTAGGATCATTTAAAAAAAACTGTTAAACGGTATGTAAATTTTATTTAAAAACCTTGGCCTACACATCAAAAAGGTTCTGGAGAAACTCGAATAAAAGTCGAAGATGTTTTTTTGATGAAATTTCGATTTTTTTTTTAAATTGTTTGCAGAGCTCAATAGTAGACGTCTTGGCACTTTAAACAACCATGCCAACAACCTTGAGTTAATGTGTAGGCCGAGAATTTTATGCGCAACTTTTTAAAGTTACATAAGTTAAAAAAAAACTGAATTTCATCGAAAAGCCATCTTCATGGGTTAATCTTCTTTGTAGCTTCATGGTCTTCTCAAAAAGCAAAATATAAGTTATTGGACGGCAAAAAATCCATATATGATCTTCCTTACTTACTTACTTTAGTGGCACTACAGTCCGGTATGAAACTGGGCCGCAACCAACATGTCTCTTCAATTATCCCTGTCCTTAGCTCACTGATCCCAGTAGCGCAATTCATTATGGTTGAGGTGGGTTTCTACTTTCGCCACTTAAGACAGCATCTTCCTCTACTGCGTTCGACGTCTTGCAGGGAATCCAAGACAACAAGTCGGAGTATTGGTGGCCATTCTATTTCTACTTTTCCGAGCCATCTTAAACGTCCAATCCGGAGTTTTTTTGTGACTAGGGGCATGTCGCTGTATAGTTCGTATAGATCTTGGTTGAATCTTCGTCTCCATAGCCCGTCAACGCAAACGGGAAGATTTTTATGAAAAAAATTTCTCTCGAATCGACCAAGGATTTCTTCATCCGCTTTAGACACGGTCCAAGCTTCAGCGCCGTATAGCAGGACTGGGATGATCATGATCCTTAAAAGGATCTCCTTAGTAGTTCTAGTGAGGGCTTTAACAATGAATTTCCTTGTTAGCCCGAAGAAACATCGGTTGGCAAGAATAATTATTCACTTAATTTCTGACGAGGTGTTGTTGTCATAGTTAAAAGCGGAGCCGAGGTAGACAAAGTCCAGTTACCTGAAAGGATTATCTACCAGTGGTGGCGTTCTGTCCAATTCGTCGATTTTGAGTGTCGTATCGTGCTGACAGCATATGCATTGTCTTAAATACATCTACTTCCCAAACAGATTTTTGTCACTTCCTTCTCTGTACTACAAAACGTGGCTATGACATCACATTGAGGCCTACCAGTGATGTCAATATCGTCGGCGTATGCTAGTAGTTGCACCGATTTTCGGAAAATTGTGCATCTGGTGTTGGCTCGTGAGTTTTGCACAATCCTCTCAAGAATCAAATTTTTTGGTATCAAATGTGTGGTTTCCAATTCTGATGGATCAACGAAAATTCTCCATCGTCATCCTACACAAGCGGATGAATTTGGGCGATCTACCAGAACCAGACGTGACTCTCTGGATGTCGTCGTTCGCGGATTTGAAATCGATGAATGGTAGGTGGGTATCGATCTGGACTTCATGGGTTTTTTCCAGGATCTGCTGAAGTATGAAAATTTGATCGGTTGTGGACTTTCCTGAACTAAAACCACACTGATAAGGGCCGATCAGGTAAGATATGGTCTTTTAGGCGATGTTGAGGAAACTCTTGCCTCAGGCAAACGATGCTGAGGTTCCATTCTTTAGGAATACTTTCATCCGACCAGATTCGACTTATGAGTTGGTGGATGTTACTTATCAAGTCATCTCCATGGGCTTTATAGAGCTCAGCGGGAAGGCTGTCATTTTCGGCAGCCTTATTAAGCTGGAGCTTAGATATTGCTATCCTCATTTCATTCAGGGCGGGTTGTTGGCAGCCCTCATTCTAAACTAGACCTCTATGTGCAAGAATCTGCAGCTAAAAGTGATCTTAGAATCAGCCACCTCAACTGCTGGAAAACGAACCTAGGAGGACACGCTCAAATTCTAAACAGATATCTAGGTTCAGCTGTAACCTCTGACTACATGCTGCCTCACCTTTACTTTCAAAGACCATTCATCTTTCCAAGTAGGGAGTATTGCTAGAGGAACGAAGTGTGCACCGAAACCATAACTCAACTGATGGTTCAAAAATGGATATGCGTTGGAGCTAGAGTGTTTTGCAAGCTGAAATATTGGCAGTAGCAGATCCAGCTAAAGCGACCTCAATGCTGGCTTGCTATCGCTTGGATGATATCACCATCTTCATTGACAGTCAGGCTGCAATTAAAGCAATCTCAGCTTTCGAAATAAAATTTTACTTTTGAAGCGTTGTCGTGAATAGCTAAGAGTTTTTAGCGTCAACAAAACGAAAAGCTGTTCTGGGTCCCCGGACATAAAGGCATACAGGGCGATGAAATTGCAGATGTCAAACCACCACTATGTGACCTCAAATCACGGGTGGGACAGAAGACAACGAATATTGACAAAATGTGGAACTCCCTCCCCACTTCTACAAGAAAGTCGCCTGAGCACGACAAAGCCAGAACCCACAAACTACTTCGCAGAAACAGGAAATTTCATTTAACATTAGTAGGGATTCTAAATTTACACAACTTACTTAAAAGTCACATACTGAAAATGCATCTTATAGATGATGACCTCTGTAGAAGCTTCGGTGATGAAGAAATACGATAGGGTACCCTCCGCTTTCTGTGCCACCGCTCAGGCCTCAGCCAACAAAGAATGAGAACCTTAGGAAAATACTTTTTCCGTGACCTTACGGATCTTTCCGAAATCGCTCTCCCTAATCTTTTCAGGTTTGCAACAACATCGGGATGGCTGGAAAGGGAGTCATAATAATGGACGGTAACGATATAACTGAAGGAACCAACCACACAGGTGGGATCCCTACCGGGCATCACAATGGGTCTACATTGACCTGAGTGTGATGATGGAAGACGCACACCGCCTACCTCATCAACCCACCGACCTAACTTAACCAAAGCCCTTCTTTTGAGACTTCAAATCCGACCAGAATTTAACAATGTCATCCTCAAAATCTGCAATTACATCTCGGTTATAGTTAATAAAGAGCCTCCACTCTGCACTTAATTCCCCAATACATCCACTGTAACAGTGCATATTATTCAGTCTGAAATATTAAATCGTCAAAATATTGCACTAGAATTATTGCATTTGTTCGATATCATACTTTTTCCTCAAATCGTAGTGTTTGGGAAATTTTTATGGTGGCGTAGTCAAAATGTTAAAAAGTAAAAAAAGTTCAGTAAAACACATCAGTTGTAGTGTAAATGGGGATGCTGTACACAACCCAGTTATGAACCTAGAACGCCAATTTCAAAAGTACTTCTAAACAAACGGATGTTTTTTGGGCGGTATACCAAAACTAGGAATGACTCTATAAAGCTCGTATATGCTGTCATATGCGATTTAAAATCGATGAATGAATGGTTGTTATCGATTTGGACTTCCTAGGCTTTTTTACTGCAGAAGTGTGAAAATTTGATCGGTTGTGGACTTTCCTGGCCTAAAAACACACTGATAAGGTCCGTTAGGTTGTTGCTGGCCTAAAGCCAAACTGATAAGGCCCGATCAGGTTGTTAGTAAACGGTTTCAGTGGTTCACATATTGTGGTAGTTGACGCAGTTCAGAGGGTCGCCTTTTTTGTGGGTCAGGCAAACGATGCTGAGGTTCCATTCTTCAGGAATACTTTCATCCGGCCAGATTTGACTTATGAGTTGGTGAATGCTACTCAACAAGTCATCTCCGCGGGCTTTGTAAAGTTCAGCGGGGAGCTTAGATATTTCTATCCACACTTCATCCAGGGTGGGTAGTTGGCAGTTTTCGCTGTCGTTGCCATTATTGCATATCAATGGTTCGTTCTGCCTGACAGCCAGCGGAATGTTGTTCGTAATCGCCGTTTAACAGTCTGCAGGAGCGGTTCTTCGATATCCTCAGCATCGACTTTGCCTCAACTACAATATTTTCTTGTTCATCTCGACAGGATTCTGTTTGAGTCTTATATCCTTGGCCTTGACATTTTACACTTTGGCAAAACTAGCGAACATCGTTCCTGGAGTGACACCCCTCTACATCGTCGATCGCCCGCTTTTGTTGCCTTCTTCTTTGCATATACGTCTCAGTGACAGCTCTCTTCTTCACCTGCAGCTTAGCTTTGCAGGCCTCGTTCTTAACTGTGAGTATCTGTCGGCGTTCCTCATCACACCAGGGCTTCTTGCTGGTGGGCGCGAGAAACCTAGCACATCAGTTGCGGCTGATCTAATAGCTTGTTGGCGTCGGTCGTTGCTATTGTTCTTCGAAATTTGATGCTGGTGGTGTGTTGACAATCGAAAGGTTAAGGGATACGCGTTACGCGAAAGTCTTGGCGGTCTCTTGCGATTGCAGTTCTTCGACATTAAATTTTTTCACAGTATTTCAGGATTGTTGTGGCAACAAAGTAGTGATCCGAATCGATGATAGCTCCTCTGATTGTTCGGACATCCAAGAAGTACAGACGAACAAATGAATGGTTGTGAGAAAGCTCGGCCCTGGATACTAACGAGCCTGTTGTGCCAAAAATTTTGTTCATTATAGGTGCAGATAGAAATGTCGTTGTCTGTTTTTCGTTTATCGAGGTCGTTATCAATAAAAACAGTCCTTGGCGACGCTGTTGGTTGCTTCTTAACATTTTTTTTTAATTGAACTCTGCCGTTGGACTTTCGGTCCATTCGCCACCATCTCTGACTTACCCGTAAGAATATTTCCGAATATTCTTACGGGTATGTCCGAATATTTCGATACAGCTCATGTAGGTTATTCACTTTGTCCATCCTAACTGGAACTATAGACGCTACCGTTGACTCCATATTGAGAGTTCTTCCGATGTCGCCGGAAAATGGAACACATGTACTGGTCTTTTGAAATCCCACACTTTGGTAAAACTTACGATTGGCACCTGTCGATATTTTTTGATCTTGCAATTTTCTAGCTCTTTTTTCTTCATTTTTAAATTTTGGCGTCCATTCCACTTAGCTAGATCAATAGTGGTTTTCGTCTTCACATGGATAAAGTCTTGGTTTGTAGGTCTCTATTTTGCTTGAGAGTATCTACAGTTTAGGCCAATATTATGGTTTGTTAGCATTGTTACCATCAGTCTCTGATATATGCTGCGGGAGATATGATATTACTCGAGATTAGGGACCACGATTTCTTGAATGGATCTATTACAATCTTTCGAGATTCTGTTTTTCACAGTATTTTAACTGTTGGACATTAAAACGGCCGATACCCTCTATGACATGATTATAAGATTTCGATTAAGAGCTTTACAGGGTGTAAGATATAAATTTTCATCAGCTTCTACAACTTTATGACGTTGGTCAATCCCTGTAACTTTGGTTACGAAAACATTCTCAAACGTCTTAAGCTTCCTGCTTCAGCAGCTTGACTGTTTCAGACTACATTTTGTTCTGCAGTTCATGGTACACACATCCTCCAGAGTAAGTTATTCACTGGATGTGCTGTCAACCCACCCCAAATTTCGATCAAATCACAATACATATGTATGACAGGATTTTTCAAGACAGGAATACATTTAAAGTTGAAATAAATTTGGGGTCCAACTTTTTCAGTTTGATATATGGTTATGCAATATAATGGCGTTAGCCCCTGGGGTTTCCCCTCCTCTTACCCAATTGTTTTCATCTGACTTTGTTAGTTATTATTGCATTCTAGGTCACAATTCCTTCACAGTAGCTGGATACTACAACTACTGCATGGTAAGAGAACGATTCTTTTGATATCCTGTTTTCTTCATATTCATAACTTTCGATCGGATGTCATGAAAGTTTTTCAAAAGTTTTGAGAGCTTCAGTTTTTTTTTTTTGGCATAAAAGTGGCACACACAGAGACAATCGAAAGAATCGCAAAAGTAAGAACTTTGACTGACCAGGACTTTGTACGTTTCCTAGTCTATAGAGAGGAAGAAGAATACAAAAAAAAAAAACAACAGCTATGTCAGTAAACACTGATAACTTAAGGCAGAAGAGGGAAACTTTTGCAATCTGCTCGGTTCAAGTGTCAGAAAGTAAGAAAAAAGTAAAAAAAAAGTTTAGGAAAAGGACTTTAGCTCATAACTTAAGGAAGCGCCTGTCTATATGTGTCACATAATTGGACATATAGATATATAATCGCATTGAGGAATTATTCGTTTCTATGCCAATTCGATACAAATAACATGCGGGGATTGTTATCTGAATGGAATTTGTAATGTGCGACTTTGAAGATGAGCTGTGGTACGGCTTTATTTATGCCTAAGAAGTCGGAACAATATAATTAAAGTACATTTAAAGGCCTTTGAAGCTTTGGTTTTATTTCAATTTCGAAACCGAATAAATTTAGGGAAAATGAAATAAATGGTGCAATTGCATATATTTTTGTCTTACAAATGTTTGACTTCTGTTTTTTAAAAGACTTTAGAGTTAGTCTTCATTGACAATGCAACGACCTTCCAAAAGACGTGTTTCCACAAATCATTAGTTTAAAGTAATTCAAAAACAGGGTCAATAATCATACGCTAGCATCATCTTAGGAAGCTTCTGGAGCGTGAAAGGATCGCCTCAAAATCAAAAAAAAAAAAAAAACACCACACACGATTATTGCCAGCTACCAGCAAAGGCTGGAGCCTGTAAGGATGTGGATAAGATATTTTTATGAAGCAAATTCAGGAGATTGATTTTAAGCTTGTTGGTGGTCAGCTGACTGTAATATACAATATATGCCTCATGTCTGTACACGTTCCTGCCTCATGAGAGTTCACGGAACCATTCGGAGTGAAGTGGATGCTTCATTCGGTGATTGCTGCGGTTTTTGTTTACCCGTAGGGATTTCTGTAACATTTGCCCTCAATTAAGGAATATGGTCAACCTTTGAAGTGTGAAAGTTTCAACCGAAATTTGCAATCGCATGAGGCAAACATCCTTGTCGAGCTTATTTCAAAAATGAAGACAAGGACCTACAGATACGAACCTGGAGTGTGAAAACTTTTCACAGGAGAGATGCAACCGAACAACTAGCGGAAGACCTAAACTGCTACAAAGCAGACATTACTGCCATCAAGGAAATACCATGGGGTAAGCGGGGCAAAGATAGGATGAAAAACTGTGACATCTACTACAGACCCGTGTTATAGTGATCAGAAAAAGCGACTATTCGGATGCGGTTTTGTTATAAGTGCCAGAATAAAGAAAGAGGTAATCCCTTTCCAAGACATTAGCGAACGCATTGTAACGATTCGCATCAATACCGAATTCATCAGCAAAGATAAGAAGAGAAAACATCTTAGCAATAATGTCGGATAACACAGCCAACACAACTTGCAATGGAATTAGGATAATTCACTTTGCTACGGAACGAAATGCCACTATGTTTAGCATACAGTCTCCACACCTAGATATTCATAAGGCGACATGGCGGCCTCCAGATCAGCGAAAGGTCAACTAAATTGATTACTTTTCGATAGACAAGAGGAAAACACACAGTATTTTGGATGTCCGAACATTCCGTGAGCCCAACATCGCCTCGGACCATAACTTGTTGAAGTCAGGGTAACAATCCGGATATGCACCACGGCACAACAATCCAGAAAGGCTTTAAAAAAAATTGAATGTCGAAAGACTCCATTTGCAAGATACCGCCATCGCCTTCGGGCAACGCGTATCCTTTAACCTCTCGATTAACACCATACCAACTGCATCGAATGACAGAGAAGAACGGCAACTATGACAACAAGCCATTATGTAGAAAGAATTATCTACAACGCTGCCAGAATGATGGGCTTCTCGCTAAGCTTTATAATGCCGGTGGAGATGGCTTGGAATAGGTATAACATCCACCAACTCATAAGCCAAATCTGTTCGGATTTAAGTATGACGGAAGGCATGAACCTAAGCATCGTTGCCCGACCTAAAAAACAGGAGACCCTGTGAACTGTGCCAACTCGCCTACAAGATCCTACCTGCTGTAAAATGTGAACGCATGAAATCATTTACCAACAACCTGATCGGCCCTTATCAGTGGGCCTTTAGGCCAGTAAACCCAAATCCTGGAAAAAATCATAAGAAATCCGAATCGATGCCCACTACCCATTCATCGATTTCAAAGACGCATACGACAGCAATTATAGAGCCGACCTATACAGAGCCGTGTCTAGTTTTGGTATACCGCCCAATCTCATCCGTTTGTATTGGATGACGATGGAGTTGGAAACGACCTCAGCAAAAAAAGGATTTAGGCAAGGCTGTCATGTGACTTCTTCAATTTGATTCTTGAGAGGATTGCGAAAAACTTCGGAGTCAACACCAGAAAAATCGGTGCAACTACTAGCATAAGCCGATGATATTGACATCATTGGTAAGATTCAACATGATGTCATAGCTACGTATGTATAGAGAAGGAAGCGGCAAAAATGGGTTTAGGCAAAAACAAAGTATATGCTGTCAACACGAAAGGGCACACAACATCGACGAATTGGACAGAACCTCACCATTGAGATTTAACTTTAAGGTATTATGGCACTTTGTCTACCTCGGCTCCGCTATCAACTCTGACAACAACATCTCGTCAGAAATTAAGTGAAGGATTACTCTTGCCAACAGCTGTTTCTTCTGGCTAAGAAGGCAATTTATTAGCAAAGCAGACCCTATATGATACCCTGATCATCCCAGTCCGGTTCTACGGCCCTGAAGCATTTACCGTATCAAAAGTGGATGAAGAAATCGTTGGTCGGTTTGAGAGGCACATTTTTCGAAAAATCTTTGGTCCCGTTTGCTTTGACGGGCTTCGGAGATTAAGATTCAACCAAGAACTGCAAGAGCATTTCGTTTATGATGGATTGAACGAATACACACAAATATTCTGACTTAAAGTCATTGTTTCTCAGCGAGACGACGGACGCAGTAGAGGAAGACCTATCCTTAAGTGGCGTACACAAGTAGAAACCGACCTGAACCAATTAGGAGTGTGCAACTGGAGGCGGGTATCTTAGGTCCGGGATAATTGGAGGGGCGAAATAGTTGAGGCACAGTTTCATTCCGGAATGCAGCACCACTTTAATAGCTAACTAGCGTACCAAAGAACGGACGGTCTCAGTACCGCGATGGTTAGTGCGATGAGCTGCCGCGCAGAAGGTCTGGTTTGGTTTCCCAGCCGTAGTAACACCTCAATAATGTTTCACTGGCCCTCCTCTCGGATAATCTGGCAAATCATCCGAGGAATATCAATTGTCAAGAAAAGCTTATCTCAAATTCGCCGTTCGGATTTGGCATATAACAGGACGTCCCTCCACGTAATGCAAGAACTACACACGCACACTTGAATGGTTGTGAAAAAGCTCGGCCGTAATTACTAACGAGCATGTACACATGGTACTTCATTTTGTCTTAAGGCGATAACTCAGTGCTAACCTTTAGTTCATTACCAACTTCACATATATTCAATATTAGCAACCAAACCAATTGTACTATTGGTATACTTATGTTCAAGGACTATTAAACAACTTTAATTAAATAGAATTCTTAGTGAATAATAATAATTTTGAAATAATTGCCTTCTCAGAAACTCATTTGACAAAGTATATAGAAAATAGTGAAATAAACCTCCAAAACTACAGTACCCCCCTACGATGTGATAGTACAAGTAGTCACACAGGTGGTGTAGTGTTTTATTTCAAAAAAGGTCTACGTTATAGATTAATAAATGAAATCAACATTCCAATGCAGTTATGGTGTTTGTGTTACGAGATCTTTTCTAATGAATTTAGAGAAACTGTTGCTATTTTTTATAGAACTCCAAGTAGTTCTGAGCGCGAATTTTGCAGACATTTTTCAAATTGGATTGATATGGTACTTCATTCAAATTCCAATATAGTGATTTTTGGTGATTTTAATATTAACTTTCTAGACATTGAATATACATACACCAAAGCATTCTATGAAATTTTAATACAAAATAATTTAAAACAAGTGATAAATAAAGCAACTAGAATTACAGATACTACGAGGACTTTAATTGACTTCGTTATATGCCCAAGAGAAAAACATCTTTCTGCAGATACAGACCCGGAATTGAAAGTTAGTGATCATGAAGCAATATTAACAAAAGTGCCAATTATAAAGAAGCAAAATAACTAGAAGAAATATATTGAGGTGTTCAAATATAATATAAATCAATTTAGAGCCCTTCTTAGTGAAAAATGCGGACAGATCAATTTGAATATCGACTTTAATGTTTTATCATTATCACTGCAACAAAATTTAATATATTGTGTAAATAAACAAACAAAAACAACCATAGTATATGATAATAATAAATGGTTTACCGATGAACTCAGAACCCTTAAATATAATAAAATAAACAGTTTTCGAAAGGCGAGTATATTTAATAGGCCAGTAGATTGGATTACTTACAGAAATATTCGTAACACATACAAAAATAAGCTCTATCTAACAAAAAGGAATTATATATGTAATAAAACTCAAGGCTGTCAAAATCAGAAAGGCATGTGGAAAACCATAAAAAATTGAGTTTTAAATAAAAAACAAAGTGAAATCGGCGACGTTCGATTTGGTGATAAATTAGAATCCGAAAACTCCATAATCGCTAATAATTTCAATGAGTATTTTATAAAAAGCATAAATACAATTAGCAATTCTATACCCGTCATCAATAATAATGAAAATAATCAGCAAAACATTGAACTACCCGAGACACAAAATGTATTTAAATTCCATGAAATTAATTTCAGTGAACTAAGAATAATATGTAAAAAAATTAACTCTAAAAATGCGTTTAATCTTAATATAAACATTATAAAAGATTGTTTTGACATAATCGGCCCAATAATATTACAAATAGTAAATGAGTCCTTTAGAGCTGGTGTTTTTCCAAACAACCTTAGAGAATCTACTGTTATCCCAATACCTAAAGAGAGTGGCACAAATGATTGTACGAAATTTAGACCAATAAATATGATGCCAATAATGGAAAAAATAGTTGAAAAGTGCGCGTATGAACAATTTTATAAATATGTGTGTGATGTTAATTTGTTAATAGAAAATCAATCGGGCTTTCGACATAACCACTTATGTGAAACGTCATTGAATTGGCTAATAATGAGTATGAAGGAAGAAAGACATAGTGGCAACAAAATCATTGCAGTTTTTTTGGACTTTCAAAGAGCATTTGAAACAGTGGATCGCAATAGACTTTTAAAAAAATTGTTTAAATATGGTGTTAATGGTGTTGAACTTAATTGGTTTAAATCATATTTATTTGGAAGAACTCAAAAGACTTGTGTAAATAATTCAACATCAAGTGCAATAAACACACGTTTCGGTGTACCACAGGGCACTATACTAGGCCCACTATTGTTCCTCATATATATTAATGATATATGCAGCAGTTTGAAGATTTCGAAAATATCTCTGTTTGCAGATGATGCTCTTATGTTCGTTAGTGGTAAAAATATCTTTGAACTTATAGACTATATTAAGGAAGATTTACATCACTTGTGTACATGGTTACATGTAAATAGACTTAAAATCAATGTTAAAAAAACGAAATGCATGGTGATTAATAATTTGATTAATTTATCAATTGAAGGTGAAACACTTTAACAATTAAATGAAATAAAATATTTAGGAGTGATACTGGACAGTAAATTATATTTTAATAGCCATATGGTTTATATAGCAAAAAAAGTTTCGAAAAAAATTGGATTCCTAAAACGCATAAGAAAAAACATAACCACAATATGCGCAGTTAATATTTATAACACAACTATTAAACCCCATTTAGAATTTTGTTCAACAATTCTATTTATAGGTAATAATGAGCACATAAATAAACTGCAAGTATTACAAAACAAGGCGATGCGAACCATTTGTGCGCGCCTTAAATCACTTCTGATTAAGGTTTTACCTTGGGATTTAAATGATTTTCGCGGATAAAATTGACGACAAGAAAAAACCCAACCTTCTCACTTGACGTTTACTTCTTTCTTAATGTTTTAATATAAATTCATTTTACAAGAATGACAAAAGTAATGAAGTTAGTTGCAATTAGTGCAATTCATATTGATGTTCTTAAATGATAGATGGCGTTAACACCATTCTCAAATGCAATTTTTATTCACCAATCGTATGGATGCTATCGTGTCTTAGATGGTTAAATATTAAGCAGAGAATAATGTTCAACACCTTAATGTTCATATTTAAAATGAGAAATAACCTGGTACCTAAATATTTAACGACAAACTTATCCTATGTGGGTAGCAGTCAACCTTATAATTTAAGATCGAATGACAATTTTAGACTTCAACTGTATAGAGACTCTAGAACACAAAATATTCTTAAATATCGAGGATTAAAATTATTTAATGAACTGCCTACAGAAATAAAAAATGAAAATACTCTATCAAGATTTAAAGTACTGTTAATTGAGCATATTAAAAATATAAGTGTATAATTATTAATAATATATGTATTTGTATACTAAATTTTAATTTAATTTATATCTAAATGAATTGTAATAGTAAATTTTACTAAATAAATATATACATACATATAAACGCAGCAAAGCAAAATTAGATTTTCATAAAAGTTTTATTCAAAAGTGGATACCTTTCAGCTAACTAAGTACAATAATTTGGTACCATTACCTTAACGTTAATGCAGCCATATAGCCAAGTAACTTTAATGTTATTTTGTATAGATAAAAATTCTACTCATTCTGCTCAGTCCAACTGTATAATATTAGAACTACAACAATAAAACTACTCACTTCATTTTTAGTGCTTCACATCAACTCCGCACCCACCCTTTAATTATCTGCGCGTAAACCTTACATTCGCACTACATTCACAACAATAAACTGAATTAAAACTTTGTGCACGTAATGGTATCATTTTGCAAATGGTTGACTTTAAATTTGTCCAACAAAATGGTGAGGAATCCTTTTATTATCCTATCATGTGAAAGGTTGGGTCAACCTGGCGTTGACCCAATTATCAAACGATTAAGATTAGTGGAAAAGGTTTTTAAGCTTAAAATTCATTGGAAAGCTTTAACGAATTTTAAAATGGGTTTCAAATAAGGCGATCAACCACGTCGTATACGTAAAATTTTGTTTCCATCGTGAATTGTATCATTCATCAGAAAATATTTACTGACATCCGGTAATCGCAATCTAAACACACATAGCTAAATCTTGTCAAGAAATTTAAAAAAAATAGTTGAAATGCTTATAAGTATTACCAAAAAAAGAAAATAAATTTCAATCTACTTACCTACAAAACTGGTGCTACAATCCTAGATGAACTCAGGTCTCAACCAACATGCTTTACCAATTTGTCGGGTCCTTAGAAAACTGCTTCCAGCTGCGCACTCTAAGTTGGTTGAGGTAGTTTTCTACTTGTGTGCGCCACTTAAGACGTCCGACGCCTAGGAATCGAAGACTCTGCGAGCTGTAGTATTGGTGTCCATTGAATCGCGCCATCTCTAACGTCGAATGCGAAGTTTTTTGACCAGAGACATGTCGCTGTATAGCTCGTATATTTCTTGGTTGAATCTTGGTTTTTCGAAGAAGTTTCCTCTTAAATCGACAAAGGATTTCTTCATTCACTTTTGATACGATCCACGCTTCAATCCTGTAGAGCAGATTTTTTTTATAATTTGCGCGCACTCAAGGGGATGTATATGTTTTTTATGTTTTAGCACAGTGCGGGCGTTAAGGAAATTCGGGATAAGAAGAAAGGAGATACCGATGCACATTGGTTTAAAATGCCTGTATGTTAAAATTGAAAGGAAAAACAGAGTTTGGTAGCGCATTCCACATTCGTGTTGTTCGGTTAATGTACGAATCTCTATATTTCAGCGTTCGTCCGAAGAAAGGCTTGAGCGTAACGAGTATTGCGGCTGAATTGTTGAATGTGAGGAATGCAGCTGGCTATTTCATTTGAGCATTCGTTGTTAAAAAAGCGATAAAACAATAAAAGGCAGGAGACATTTCAACGCTGTTCAAGCGAAACTAACGAGTTCGATATTTTAATGTATCCTATAAGTTTTTTTGCACGCGTTTGAATCCTATCTAGGAGGTACAATGTTGTTTTTGGTGCACCCGACCTGATGTGGGCATTAAACTCAAGTTTTGGGCCAGATCAGAAGGGGTGAAATATATTTTACATCGATTAAGGAAACCTAGATACTTACTTACTTACTTAAGTGGCGCTACAGTCCGGAATGAACCTGGGCCTCAACCATCATAGCTAACTGCCTCCAGTTGCGCACTCCAAGTTGGTTGAGGTCGGTTTCTACTTGTGCGCGCCACTTAAGGCGAGGACTTCTTCTACTGCGTCCGACGTCTGGCTGGGAATCGAAGACTCTGCGAGCCGGGGTATTGGTGTCCATTCGTTCTACATGTCCTAGCCATCTTAAACGTCCTATGCGGAGTTTTTTGACCAAGGGCATGTCGCTGTACAGCTCGTATAGTTTTGAATCTTCGTCTCCATAGCCCGTCAACGCAAACGGGACCGAAGATTTTTCAAACAATTTTCCTCTCAAATCGACCAAGGATTCCTTCATCCGCTTTTGAGATGGTCCATGCTTCAGCGCCGTAGAGCAGGACTGGGATGATCAGGGTCTTGTATAAGATCTCCTTAGTAGTTCGAGTGAGGGCTTTACTACTGAATTGACTTCTTAGCCCGAAGAAACAGCGGTTGGCAAGAGTAATTCTTCGTTTAATTTCTGACGAGATGCTGTCAGAGGTAACAGCGGACCAAAAGTAGACAAAGTCCCGTACTACCTCAAAGTTATATCTGTCAATAATGACGTTCTCTCGTCGTCGATGTTGTGTGTCCTTTCGTGTTGACAGCATATTCCTTGTCTTACCCTCATTTAGTGCTAAAGGGTTATTTTTTTAGCCTAGATTTAAGAAAATCGAATAAAACACTCAAATTTGCATTAAATATTCAAAAAAATTATTGTAATCGATAACTAGGCCTTTGCCATTTACGTTCTAAAGACAACTTCGTGTAAAAATTGTCCGCGACCCCATTTCAAATTGTGCATTCGGAATTTCCAATTTTGCGTCGCTTTTTCTAACATTTCGGCCTGTATTCCATGAATTACGCGTGTTCTGTTATCCTGTGAGGCTTTAATCGTGTTCGCCTTATCCACACAGACTAACGACTTTACATATCCCCACAATAAATAATCAAGAGGCGTTAAATCGCATGATCCTGGCGGCCAACCAAATTCATCCTTCAACATTTTCATTGTTTCGCGAGCTGTTTGGAATGTGATGTGACACCGTCTTGATGTCAACCACATGTCAACCAAGTTCAATTCAGACAACTGGGAGAAAAAAAGTCGCGTTTCATGGCTCTATATCGTTCGCCGTTGACGGTAACGTTTCTTTCACGGTCGTCTTTGGAGAACATTTGGAACGATGATGCCACCAGCCCATAAACCACACCAAACTTTCGTTTTTTCGGGATGCATTGGTAATTCTTGTATGGCATTTGCCTGTTCATCACTCCAGATGCGATAGTTTTGCTTATTTACGTATCCGTTGAGCCAGAAATAAGCCTCATGGCTGAACACAATTTTTCGATAAAACAGCAGATTTTCATGGAGCTGTTCTAAGGCCCATTTAATAAAAATCAGACGTTGTGGTAGGTCATTCGGCATCAATTCTTTTATAGGCTTTCAAACCCAAATCGACACGTAAAATT
Source organism: Rhingia rostrata (assembly GCA_949824845.1). NCBI lineage: Eukaryota > Metazoa > Arthropoda > Insecta > Diptera > Syrphidae > Rhingia > Rhingia rostrata. The sequence continues at coordinate 175,335,863 of OX463755.1, read as the reverse complement.
TTCCATGTGGTTGAGTAACACATGCCAAATGCTGAGAACGTCGACGAATTGACATTGCACGATCTTTATTAACATTAGACGCTACGACTGCAATATTCCCTTTGACACGCACTATGCGCATGCGAGTCCATATGGTTTAATGGCCAACAAAGTAAATTTGGAGCGAAGTTTGGTAACAACAGCACGAAATGTTGATTACCCAGGTCGATTATGACGACCATAATATGGTCGTAGTAAACGGTTCACAATTTTCACAGAGCACGAATTTTGATAATAAATTTCAATATATTGCAATCGTTGCTCGTTTGTAAGTCTTTCCAGTCATTAAATTGCAGAGTATACCGAAAACTTTTCACAATGATAGCCGGCTGTGTAGTGGTAGTGTCTTCGCCTTTTGAGTGGAAGGTTGCGCGTTCAATCCCAGCCAAAATCCATTTAACTTTTATTTAAAAAAAAAAGAAATAAAAAAAGGTCGGTTGTTATAGATAAAAGTATGCACCGTCTTGAATTTCTTTAAACTTAAGGAACACAAGAAAAAGTGACTCCCCGAAGTTAGTTTGGACACCACCCATGGAGTTAAGTCTCCACTACATCAAAAATCTTTCCTATCACTCTCTTTCTTCGCCTTCTCAAACGCTCGTACTGTGGTTTTACATATTATAAAGAATATTCATAACCCCTTGAGTGCCTGTAAATTATATAAAAAAAAGAACAAAAACTTTGACAGATGACGTTTGGAAACCTTTACTAACCAGTGCTGACAACCTGAAAAGCTTTAAGGCCTACTCAAACCATCGCAAAACTTAGGTGCGGTAGCGGGAGCGAAATTCCCGCCGAAAATAAGTACATGGCGGGATATGGTACCATGCAAATAGCTGCGTATTCAGAGAGACGATAGCGGGATTGTAGCGTTATTTCGCTGGTTCGCTGCATGCACTATATTTTCGCAGTCCCGCGTGTGTTATTGTACTTTGAAGATGGTGTCAGTGGAAAACCTCTTGGAAATTATAAAAAAAATATCCGGTGTTGTACAACTTGGCACACTCTGAATACAAAAATATAAGAAAAAAAGATGAAATATGGGGACAAATTGGTGCATAGTTAAAACAAGATGGTATGTAACTTTAAAATTAGTTTTATTTAAATTTCATTATTAAACAATTTAACAAATTGTTCACGCATATTAAACGCTTCATTAGTGCCTCTTTTTGACTCGTTCGTACAGTTAGTGAGACCTCCTACATTTACCTCTAGTTCCTCTAAATATTCGTAATAAAGTGTGTCACATTGTTTTGTTCTTAAAAAATTATGCACCTATTAAAACATGATTACATGCTTCATTTTGCCCTGGGAGATTTTTTGCTTTTGGTATATTCATCTGACCATGTTCAAATCTTCTACCCATTATTGAAGCTTCGAAGATTCCACCATCGCTATTCTTACCGTATCCCCCAATTTCAACACAAAGAAATTGATATTCTGGACCAACAATCGCCATAAGAACAATTGAAAACTTATTAAGGTAGCAAAAATGATTAGATCCGCTATTTTTTGGGCACTTTACAGTAACGTGCTTTCCATCAATCGCTCCAATGCAATTTGGAAACTGCCATAAATCTTCAAATCCTTTGGCAGACTTCTCCCAAACTTGTTTAGAAGGTTCAGGCATATATAGGTGTTCCATTCGCATGCATATTGCTTTGCAAACCTCTTTAACTATTTGGCCAACTGTTGAAAATCCTACGCGATAACTGTGACCTGTTGTAGAAACCGAATCGCCAGTCGCAAGATATCTGTAAATAAAATAATACATTTTTATTTAAAGGTCCTGTAATTAAAAAGAAATGGAAAAATCTTCGAGATACATATTCTAAATATCTGAGAAGTACGAAAACGAAAACAGGACAGGCAAAAAATTATAGTAATTGGCAATGGGCACCATTGATGCAATATTTTAAGCCTTACTTGACATTTGCATAAACGGACTCAAATATTAAGGACACAAACATTGAGGATTCTCTAAACACAATCGATGAGGATGACCCAGCAGTAGTCTTAGAAAATCTAGATGTTCCAATATTATCGTCGGAATTATTAGGCAGAGATAAACAGACACGAGTAGAAGATAATTTTCATTCGACCGCAACAACTACACAACAAAGACATGACTGTGACAGAGAAAAAAAAGTGAGACCCCTAAGAAAGAAAGAAAAAAAACAAGAAGTTTCACCGGTAAATGCAGTTTTGGAGTATCTTCAAAAAAACGGACAACGTAATATGGATGCTACTGAGTTAATATTTATGGGGTACGCTAAAACCGTCAAGTCTTTTTCGGCTAAGAGGCCAGCTATAACGAAAATGCAAATATCCAAAATTATAATGGAACAGGAGCTACAACATATAGAAGAGATATCATCCTCTTCGTCACAATTTTACGGAGAATTTGGACCTTCTACAAGTACATCTGCTGTGCCAAGCTCGTTTACTTATTCACCTTGTGAAAATACACAATCGTCCGTATTGGAAGAAAGCTCTCAAACACTCTTTCAGTTCGCTTAAAAAAAACCATAGAATCGGTTAAAATACTATACTTTTTTTCTAAATTATTGTACTTATTCTTAAGAATTCTCACCTCTGTTAAAAATTATGTGAAAAGACTTGCAATAATTTAATGAAACACTTTAAATTTATTTGTAATTGGATTTATCGTATTAATATCTTTCATTATCATACCTTAATGCAATCGCAAGACGTTCCTCGGGACTAATAGACTCACGATAATTTGTACATAACTTATGAATATCGTCTTTGAATATCAAGAATGTCAAGAATATCGTCAAAACAGTCACTTGTCATTCTACTTTCTCGCGTTTCGCGTTGGTTTGAGCAGGCCTTTACTCTTAAAAAATCACCAATTAGTTACAAGTTGTCCTTCCAGTCTTTTTAATAGGAATGAGGATGGGCTGAGGGCTATAAACATTCACAGTTGTATGACTGCATTTCACTGCTTTGGGTATCAAAATCATGCTCGATGATGATTCTCGACTGTACAATGTCCCCCCTACTGGAAAAGGGAACTATGGATAACACCATTAGCAATTTAAAGGATATATGAGGCGTGTATCCGAAATATAAATTTAATAATCAAATCTCCAACGAAAAAAGGTATTTATCAACCTTGTTTTTTTAGAGGTTGGTTTTTCGAGTAGCGATAAAACTGACATTTTGTGGTCAAATCGGGCAACTCTTATGTCATTTATGTTCAGTTTGGTTTGCTATCATCATGAACAGATTCTAAAATGAACAACGCTTGCAAATCGTGCAAATTTATTTCGAAAATAAATTTTCAGTTCGCGAAGTTTACGGCAAGCTACGTTCATTTTTTCAGACGCGCTCAATGGCGCGATGGTTAGTGCGATGAACTGCCGCGCAGAAGGTCTGGGTTCGATTCATAGCCGAAGCAACACTTAAATGATTTTTCACTGGCCCTGCTCTCGTGATGATCTGACAAATCATCCGAGTAGTGATTAATTGTCATGAAAAGCTTATCTCAACTTAGCCGTTCGGAGTCGACATAAATAGGAGGTCACGCCATCGTGCTAAGAAGTACACACGCACACATGAATGGTTGTGAGAAGAAAGCTAGGCCCTGGGTACTAACGAGCCTGTTGCGCCATAAATTTATTTATTTTTTTTTACGTCCATTTTATGGTTGTCATAATCGTTCTTCACAGTTAATTCGTATAACCGTGGATCGTTTTCGAACTACGTTTACTCCTTGTGATAATACGCATCCGTAGATATGTCGAAAAGTGCGCACCGAAGAAACAATTCCTGCTGTAGAGCAAAGTGTTAAAGAGGACCCGAATGAATCGATTCGCTACCGTGCGCTGCAATTGGATCTTTGTATATCAACTTTATGGAAGATTTTGCGCAAAGATCTTAACTTACGACCTTGCAAGATGAATTTACGCCACGAGACCATACAATGCGTCGTTATTTTGGTGTATGGGCCGAAAATGAGATTGATTTCGATGCCGATTTTCATCGCAAAATTTTATTCAGTGATGAGGCTCATTTTTGGTTGAATGGCTACGTCTACAAGAAAAATTGCCGCATTTGGAGTGGCAAGAATCCACATGAGACCCTTAAGACGCCATTACGTCCACAAAAACTGATTGTTTGGTGTGCACTATGAGCTGGTGGAGTCATTGGGCTATACATTTTCTGAAATGATGCTGGAAAGTCAGTTACCGTTAATGGAGACCGGTATAGAGCCATGATAGCCGACTATTTTGTTCCCGAATTGGATGGCATGAATATGGTTGAGATGTGGTTGCAACAAGACGGCGCTACATGTCAAATATCGCACGTCACAATCTATTTATTGAAGGAAACATTCGATGAGCGCATAATTTCGTGGAATGAACCTGTCAATTGGGCACCAAGATCGTGTGATTTGGCACCATTGGATTATTTTCTTTGGGGATATGTGCGGTCGCTCGTCGACGCCAACAAAACAGAAACATGGAACTGGAAGCCAACATTCGTGGCGTTAATGCCGACGTACAGCCCAAATGCTCGAAAGAGTGGTTGAAAATTGGACCTCTAGACTTGGCTGTATTCGAACCAGCCGCGGCGGCTACATGCGTAAAATCATATTTAAACATAAAATTATCCTTCAAATAAAGAGAAGCTGATGGACATTAAAACGATTTGTTTTGTTTTTATTTCAATTCGAAGTTTGATACCTCTAAAAAACACCCCTTACATATGAATACATGATGAATACCATGAATACGTACAGAAAATGTCCTTGCATACACTTATTACTAGCCCCTCGATTTCACCACATAAATCGTAGAGTCGTCGCATGAAAATCCAAATCCGCAAACTTGCTTCTTCTGTACGATTTGTACCAAAACTAAATCACTAACATAAAAAAAAAAATATGCTTACAAATAGTAAATAGACTTCCGAAGAAAAATTATATTTTCCATATTCATTGGCGAGGATAACATCCGGAAATTATTTCCAACGTATATGACAAACAAGTTAATATAGACCATCACGTACGTATTTCTTTATTACCGTAATTTATTCCAACACAAATCATTAAACCCGCCATTTTTATATTGATTTTCTTTTTTTAATATTTATGTCCCTATGCTACAAATTGTAATAAAATTCAAAATTCCTTTGATATAGCGAGTAATTAAGGCTGCCATGGAATAATAAAAAAAAACACAACATTCACAATCACACATAAACAAATGTGTATTCCATGTCAATTGCAACGCAGCAAATCTGACAAAAAGCTTCTTTTATAGGTGTAGCATCCTAATTATGATATATCGCTCGATTTGTTGAACCAATAAATGCCGCAGTCTGAATATTTTGTGTGGCGAAAGCGTCACTAATTTTCGATAGAGATGGTGGCGGAAGACTTGAAAGCCTACGGAATGGCTCAATTTAGTTGATACTGATGGCATCGAGTTGTAGGAGTGTTATGGTGGACATGTGGATATGCAACCTTTATTACAGGTGCCACCAAATGCTGCACGATGTGAAATCAATTTTTTAGGCAGCTGACTCAAGTCAAGATCCGCATAAGACCAACGTTTTTGCCATCTTAGCTTTATATGTGCAGACGCTGCTATTAATGAGAGTGACCAATCAGGGAGGACATTTATGCCTCCCAGATTGGAGGGCATTTGGAAGTAAGTTACCATATCACTGCGGCCACAGTTGGGCCTATTGTGATTTACTCCATTTTTACTTTTTTTTTTATAAATTACACGTACTCAAGGGGTTATGAATACCCTTCATATGTTACCTTAGTACGAGCGTTAGAGAAGGGGAAGAAAGAGAGGATAGGAAAGATTTTGGATGTAGTGGAGACTTAAACTCCATGGGTGGTGTCCGAACTAGCTTCGGGGAGTCACTTTTTCTTGTGTTCGTTAAATTTGAAGAAATTCAAGATAGTGTGCATACTTTTAGGTATTACACCGACCTTTTATTTTTTTAAAATAAAAGTGAAATGGATTTTGGTTGGGATTGAACGCGCAACCTTCCACTCAACAGACGAACACATTACCACTACACCGCGGCCACCCCTTCACTCATGAACCGGACTTTGTGATGAATTCTAGTAAATCATTGAGTGGGCTGTCGTATATGTCCACTGCCTCAAGGTAGGGTTTACCTAGATGGTGTTGACGTAATCTGCTTAGGCAGTTACAGTGACACAGGATGTCTTCTGTTAATTTTCGTCGTCCCAGTTGCATAGTCTGCAAGTGTTTTCTTGAGCTATTCCCATAGTCGTGAGGTGTTTTTTGACTTGAAAATGTCCAATAAGGAACCCTATGACAGTTCAAATCGGACTCCTAGTTAGATGAAGGAGTTGTTTCGGTTTTGTGCGGAAAGTGTTTGGCATGAATTTTTTGGCTTGTCTGTTACCTTCAGTATTAGTCCAGTAATGATTGGCCCAGTTTTTCAGCCATGTTTTAATATGGGCTCATCCTACAGAGCCTTTACTAAATAGAAATTTAAAAAACATACTTACGAACCAAAATGAAGAAAAATACCTTCAGAGGTTATTAGAAAAGCTTAGCTCTTATGAAATTTACAAGATCGGCAGTACCAGACTACGGGTCACCACTTTAACCTCAAAACCACCCAAATTTCAACTCCCATGCTTGCTGAATCCACCACAGGCTATCAACTTCATGAATAGATGGCCGTAGTATGATTAAAACTGCAAGCACCAAAAAGAATTGCTAAAAGTCGCATACAACATCCTGTCCAATGCACTGATTAAACGGTTTAAGGTTTTCTGCAGCACAATTAATGGTGTGTACCGGTTTTGACACTGTTGTGATAAAATTTACCGTCAAGATGTTTATATCCCTTAAACCTTTCGTGCCCTATTTCCTTTGTGGTCAAAAACCCGTAATTTGGAGGTATTAGTGGGCGGGTTCAGTGGCGCGATGTTTAGCGCGATGAATTGCCGCGCAGGTCTGGGTTTGAATCCCAGGCTTAGCAACACCTAGATGATTTTTCGCTGGTCCACCTCTATTGATGTTCGGACAAATCATCCGTGAAGAATCAATTTTCAAGAAAAGCTTATCTGAACTTAGTCATTCGAATTCGGCATAAGACAGGAGGTCCTGTCATTGTCCAAGTAGTACAAACGAACACATGAATAGTTCTGCGAAAGCTAGGCCCTGGGTACTAACACGCTTTTAACGACAAACATTGTTATGTTTTATTTGATCCCTTTAGACTCTGGTCCATGACCTTCAAATGACCTTCAAATGCTACCAACACTTCGAGCAAGTGAGTGAGCGTAATCTCCAGTGTGCATCAGGCGGTCCACCAGACTACACCGTCGTCAAACGCACGATTGGTGAGCCGGGCTAGGATTTTTCGATGGGTATTTGAAGACGATATTGGCAGGTTAGGGTGGACGATCACTGAGGACTCTACCCCAAAGAATTATGGGCAAACATTTTTTGTTTTTGGCGCAACGATCTCGTTTATACCCAGGGCATAGCTTTCTTCCAACCATACCTGTGTGCGTGTGTACTGCTTGCACGATGGCGGGACCTCCATGTTAAAACCAATCTTAGCACAAAAACAACATATAATCATGGACCAAAAACACGGGGCTACTGTCAGCTTGTTCAAAAGGCAGCTGATATATTGTCCGACAGCTGTCAAACCGGCAACCAGTGGTCGAAGGGGACGAAGACACCAAAAGAAAGGCCAACCAGAGCAACGTTCAACTAATTTAAAGATGACACCCGAAGGGAAATCCCTGACAAAAAAATCTGACCCAACAGGTGACAGGTCATCTACTCCTCGATCCCCAAAGCTCACTTCCTCTGTGAAAGTGCGGTTCCCTCCTTCCTTTCCACTGATATTTATTCTTCACCAATGTAGTTCGGTTAGTTACTTTTTTTTTAGATTGGTCTAGGGCAATGAAATGTCGACATCCGGGGAAAATGTTTAATTGACGGAAAATATATGTCCAGGCTTGCCACCGGGGTTTTCCTAGAGCACTAGAGCAACTGTTAGGTGTCTGGTAGTGGTCTGGTGCACTAACTGACATACTTAAGACAGTGACGCTAGAGTCCAGAATAAACATGTGCCTCAACCAATATGCCTCTCCAATTAGCCCAATCCTTAGCTAACTGCCACCAGTTGCTCACTCCAAGTTGGTTGAGGTCGGTTTCTACTTGTGCGAGACACTTAAGGCGAGGTCTTCCTCTACTGCTACCGACGTTTAGCTGGAAATCGAAGACTCTGCGAGCCATTGTAAGGATGTCCATTCGTTCTACATGTCCTAACCATCTTGAACGTCCAATGCAGAATTTTTTGACCAGGGCCATGTCGCTACACAATTCGTATAGTTCTTGGTTGAATCTTCCTCTCCATAGCCCGACAACGCAAACGGGACCGAAGATTTTCGAAGAATTAACCTCTCAAATCGACCAAGGACTTCTTCCTCCTCTTTTGATGATCACGGTCTTATATAGGATAACCTTATCGAGTGAGGGCTTTACTTCTGAATTGCCTTCATAGCCCGAAAAAGCAGCGGTTGTAATAATTCTTGTAATTCTTGGTTTAATTTCCGACGAAATGTGTTGTCAGAGTTAATAGCGGAGCTGAGGTATACAGAGTCCCGTACTACCTCAAAGTTATATCTGTCAATGGTGACGTTATGTCCAATTCGTCTATGTTGTGCATCCTTTCTTGTTGACGGTATATACTTTGTCTTGTCTGCTAAACCTGCTAAGCAAAAATTGCTGTTTCCTTCTCTACACTAGCAAACGTGGCTATGACATCACGTTGAGTCCCACAAATAATGTCAGTATCGTCGGCGTATGCTAGTAGCTGCTAGTGGGTCTCGATTTGGACTTCTTTGGTTTTTTTTCCAGGATCAGCCGAAGTGTGAAGATTTGATCGGTTGTGCACTTTCCTGGCCTAAAACCACACTGATAAGGACCGATCAGGTTGTTGGTAAACAGTTTCAGGCGTTCACATATTACGGCAGATATGCCTCTGTAGTTGGCACAGTTTGAGTGTCTCCTTTTTTGTGGATCGGGCAAATGTAGCTGAGCTTCCATTCTTCAGGCATACTTTCTTCCGACCAGATTTGGTCTATGAGTTGGTTACCAAGTCATCTCCGCCGGCTTTTTAAAGCTCAGCGGGAAGGTTGTCATTTTCGGCAGATTTATTATGCTTGAGTTTAGATATTGTTTCTCACTTCACTCAGGTCGGGTGGTTGGCAGTTTTCGCTGTCGTTGCCGATATGGAATGGTTCGATCTTCATGACAGCGGAATGTTGTTCGTCATCGACATTTAACAGTTTGCAGAAATGTTTCTTCGGTATCTTCAGCATCGACTATGTCTCAACTACGATATTTCCTTGTTCATCTCCACAGGATTCTGTTCGAGCCTTTTATCCTTGGCTATGATTTTTACTCCTTGGTAAATTTTGCGAACATCGTTCCTGGAGTGGCATCTCTCTATCACGCTTTTCTTGCTCTTTTCTCTTCATTCTGAAAAGCCGGTGTTCTACCCCTTTTCTCTGCCTATAGAGATCAACGGCAGCTCTCGTCTTCACCTACAGCTTAGTATTGTGGGCTTCGTTCTTGGCTGAGCGTATATGTCCACATCCCTCATCAAACCAGGGGTTTTTCGGTTGTGGGCGCGAGAAACCTAGCACATCAGTTGCAGCTGATCTATGCCTTTTATGGCATCGTTGCCTAGTTTTTCTACATTCGATGCTGACGATATGGTGTTAGTCGAGAGGTTAAGGGATGCGAATGCAATACTGCTAGAGATGTCATCTCTTCCTACCTTTGCGTTAAAATCTGCCAGCGCGATTTTAATATCGCACTTCGGTAGTCGCTCATAGCATTTGTCAAAGAACTCATAGAAGCAATCCTTAGCTATGTCATTTTTTTCCTCCGTTGGGACGTGAGCGCATATAATGCTTATGTTGGCAAATTTGGCCTTGATGCGGATAGTTGCAATGCGCTCGCTGATGTCTTGGGAGCATACGACTTCTTGCCTAAGTCTGGCACTTAGAACAAATCCGCATCCGAACAGTCGCTGTTTCTGCTCCTTATAACACGGTCCGTAGTATATGTCATTGTTTTTCATCCTCTTTCTGGCCGGGATATCCCATCATATTTCCTGGATGGCAGTAATGTCTGCATTGTAGCAGGTAAGGGCTTCCGCTAGTTGTTCGCTGGCACCTCTCCTGTTTAATGTTCTCACATTCCATGTGCAGATACGAACGTCGTTGTCCTTTTTTCTTTTATCACGGTCGCCAACTATAAAATCAGTCCTTTTCGAGGCTATTGGTTGCTTCGCAACATAATGTTTTTTAAATGGGTGGGTAGTTAACCCAAAGCACAACCTCCAACCTGGAGAGCTAGTTCCAATTGATAGGTATCGCTAGGAAACGGGGCCATCAGTATCCACTAGGGGCCTTTCGGCCTTACGTTGTCCTTTCGGTTCATCCGCCAACATCTCTGTACAAGGGCCTGGCTAACCCTTGAAATACTTAGACAACCTGTTGTCCGAATATGTCGAAGCAACTTGTCTAGATTCGCCTGGGACAGCAAGCCGGGTATTCATTCCGTTAGATCGACTAGCTGATTCGATTTAGCCATGACTGTCAATCCATCCATCCAACCATCGGTCCATTTATGTGTTACCGATTTTTGGGCCTTAATTATTGAGCTAGAATGATGAAATTTCGTTAATTTTCATTAAATAAACTCAAACTAATATTATCCGTCCCTCACTGTATTGTATATGTCGCATCGATAGCAGTTACATACCACAAAACAAATGTATCCCTCTTTCTACTTATAACTACATGCTCGCACATTGTACAAGTGTATGTTTCAGGAACAGCACAATTTTTTTCGTTCGCCTACGTACAGTATAGGTACACCGCGTCCAACTCCGCGAAACAACAAACCAACAAGGATACAACATCCTAAAGCATACAGCGTTCGCAAATAAAACACAATACGCAATGTGTGGTGTTTCACTGTTGCAGGGTATTTTGAGGTGGCTTTTGCCCAGAGGCTTACGGTTTACTGAACCAAGTATCATCAAAGGCGGCAAAGATTGTTAGATTTCATGTTGTTTCACCAAATCATTGTTTACCGGAATAGACGTTGACTTTTTGCTAGAAATAATTAAATGGTCGCGTTAAAATAATTTCTGCACAATTGCATCCAATCAAATATGTTCTGCGATTGATATCAGATATTGGAAATTGTATCCTGAGGATATATATTATTTATTTATTTATTAATAATAACTTTACAGATAAATTTATAAAACTATTTACATTGCAAGACATCAGGGCAGCAAGAACATAGATGACGTTTTAATATTATTAAGGCCTAAGATTACATAAACGATGTATACACAAAAATAATTTTACACTCTTCTTAAATTGCGAATTATCTACTTCAGGAAATACATTTTAATATTTAAGTAAATATTTTAGATGTCTTTGAACTAGATGCGCAATGTTGTTGCTTCTTAAATGCGTTGAAAGGATCGTACGTGACTTGGATTAAGTACTTAGTGTCCGTAGTTAGGCGAGAAATCGGCAAAAATATGCCAAACTGAGAGGATCTCTCTGCAATGTTCGCACTCTTCCGGGGGGTCGTTAGTAAAATAGTGTTGGCTGGAAAACAGGGCTTAACCTACTCTGATCCGAAAAATTGTTTTGCATTCTTCCCTGGTAGAGTTTTGCTGTAAGGAATTCTAACATGTGTCGAGTGATGATGTCCAAGGAAATTGTGTGCATTGCGCCAGGAGTATTCGATTTCGTCATTTCCGTTGGAAATGAAAACTTTCCGGATGAGTTGAGAGATATTAGGAAGATTACTGGAATATTACTGGAATATTGCCAGACTTTTGCTGCAGTATCCGCAGCCTCATTGCCTGTAATGCCAGCAAAAGCTGGTACCCATACTTACTTAAGTGGCGCTACAGTCCGGGAAGAAACTGGGCCTCAACCAATATACCTCTAAAATTAGGCCGGCCCTTAGATAAATACAAACCTCCAGTTGAACACTCCAATTTGGTTGAGGTCGGTTTCTACATGTGCGCGCCTTTTAAGGCGAGGTCTTCGTCTACTGCGTCCGACGTCTGGCTGGGAATCGAAGACTCTGTGAGCCGTATTGGTTTGAGTATTGTTGTCCGTTCGTTCTACATGTCCTAGCCATCTTAAACGTCCACTGCGGAGTTTTTTGATCAGGGGCATGTCGCTGTACAGCTCGTATAGTTCTTGGTTGAATCTTCGTCTTCATAGCCCGTCAACGCAAACGGGACCCAAGATTTTTCAAAGAATTTTCCTCTCTAATCAACCAGCGATATTTTCATCCGCTTTTGAGACAGTCCATGCTTCAGCGCCGTAGAGAAGGCCTGGGATGATCAGGGTCGTATATAGGATCTCCTTGGTAGTTCGAGTGAGGGCTTTACAACTGAATTGCTTCTCAGTCCGAAGAAACAGCGGTTGGCAAGAGTAGTTTTTTGTTTAATTTCTGACGACAGTCAGAGAGTTAATAGCGAAGCCGAGGTAGACAAAGTCCCTCACTACATCAATTCATCCATGTTGTGTGTCCTTTCGTGTTGAGAGCATATACGCCCTCATCTACTGCTAAGCCCATTTTTGACGCTTCCTTCTCTTTAATAGCAAACGTGGCTATGACATCACATTGAGTCCTACCATTGATGTCAATATCATCGGCGTATGCTATCAGTTGCAACGACTTTTGGAAAATTGTGCCTCTGATGTTTGCTCGGGAGTTTTGCACGATTCTCTCAGCAAGCAAATTGAAGAAATCACACGACTGCGCTTCGCCATGCCTTAATCCTTTTCTCATATCGAACGTTTCGTTGAGGTCGTTTCCGACCCTGATGGAGCCGCGAGAATTCTCCATCGTCATCCCACACAAAGACATAGCTAGACATACCAGACTATATGCGGCTTTGAAAACGAAAAACTGATGGTAGGTATTGATTTGGAAGTCTTAGGTTTTTTCAGACTATGCCGAAATATGAAATTTTATCGGTTGTGGAATTTCCTGGCCTAAAAGAACATTGATAAGGGCCGATCAGGTTGTTGGTAACCAGTTCCAGGCATTCAAGCTTTACGGCAGAAATGATATTTTAGGCGATGTTGAGGACACTTATGCCTCTGTAGTTGGCGCAGTTCAGAGAGTCTCCTCTTTTGTGGATCTGGCAAACGATGCTGAGGTGCTATTCTTCAGGCGTACATTCATGCAACCAGATAAGGTTTAATAGATTCTGGATCATACGTTCCGAGTCAGGTTCCGCCGGCTGTATAAAGCGCGGTGGCAAGTCCTTCATTTATGGCAGCCTTATCAAGCTTGAGTTTCGATATTTCTATCCTCACTTCACTTAGGTCGGGTGGTTGGTAGTTTTCGCTGTCGTCGCCAGTATTCAAAGGTTCGTTCTCCCTGGCGGTGAAATGTTGTTCGTCGTCCTCGTTTAACAGTCCGCAGCAGTGGTTCTTCCATATCCTCAGCATAGACTGTGTCTCAACTACGATATTTTCTTGTTCATCTTGACAGGATTCCGTTGAAGCCTTGTTTCTTTGGCATTGGCGTTTTACACGTTGGTAAAACTTGCGAACATCGTTTTTGGAGTGGTAACTCTCTATATCCTCGACTGCTTGGTTTTCTTGCTCTTTTTTCTACTCTCTGCATAACAGGTGTTCTTTCCTTCTTCTTTGCCTATAGTGCTCAATCTGAACTCTCGTCTTCACCTTCAGCTTAGCCTTGTAGGCCTCGTTCTTGGCTGCTGCCATCTGTCGGCGTTTCTTATCAAAGCAGGGGTTTCTTGTTGGCGGGCCCGAGAATCCCAGCACATAATTTGCGGCTGATCTAACAGCTTGTTGGCATCGTTGCCTTTGATCTTTGACATTCGATGCTGGTGGTAAGGTGTAAGTCGAGAGGTTGAGGGGAACGCGAAGGTATTGGCGGTCCCTTGCGATTGCAGTTTTTCGACGTTCATTTTTTTTACAATATTTCTGGATTTTTATGGCGTGGTGGATATCCGAATTCTTACCTTGGCTGCATCAAGGTGGTAGTCCGAGCCGATGTTAGCTCCTCGGAATGTTCGGTTGGTGCATATAAGGCTTATGTTAGCTACTTTGGCCCTGATGTGGATTGTTTTGTAACAACGGTATACAATTTTTGCGAACGTCTGCCATTTACAACAAATCCACATCCGTGTTGTTCCTGAGCACACCTCCACCATCTAAGTCTTGAGATTCCTAAATAACCTGTTCGAATATGTCGTAACAGCTCAAATGGGTTGTCCATCCTACTTTAGACTGTAGACGCCACCGTTGACTACATCTTGGGAATACTTTCGCTACCGTCTAATGAGGTTTCTTGGTAGGGGATTGAACCCTAGCTAGTTTTGATCCATGAGTGGTATTTTATTTTCTATCTACCATGCATATTTGCAGTTAATTGCTCTTTCTGCCACCTAATGACGCGTCTTATGGGATTTGCGCAACTCCTCACATTGTCCTGACAAAAAGCCATTCAGTCACATGCAGAAGATTTCAGATTTTCATGACAGCTGACACTAACCGATGTGCGGTATCTTCGCGAGATAATGTAGTGAAAATGCCAGTGAAAAATATTTGTGGGAGACATGTCAATACATGTCACAACACTCACTATTCTTCTAACACACATATAGCACCCTCTCAAAAACAATTCCAAAGACATCCTTAAATTGGTACCATAGACATAAGGCCAAGTGCCATAAGGCCAAGCGCCGTAAAGCCAAATCTATAAATTTTGTCTTATTATGCTTTTTGAAAGTGACATAAGGCCAAATTCTAGCATTTGGGATTTTGACGTTAAAGGACCAGTTTTCCCTTCGATTGCATATTATATTAGCTTTCCTGAAACGTGTATATACAATTTGATTTGAGCTCCTTTAGGCTTGATGTAACTATCCTCATTTTGCCTAATGTCGCTTTATCGAAGTGTCATAATGCCAAATTTATAAATTTGGCCTTATGACGATTGGCTTTATGCAACGGCACCCCTGAATTGTGTGTCCAAACCGATAAAATGCGCACAAATCGTGCGATTTTCATTTTGTTTCGTTCTCTGAGAAAAAAAAAATCACCGACACGATTAATTTTTGCTAAGATTTCCTTCAGTTAAATAATTGTTTGTTGGTTCTGGCATGCTTTTGTTTACAAATGATTGTGCAAGTACATGCATATGACTTTCATTAAATAAACGTTTATCTTTAAATCCATGCCACGTCATGAATGTGATTAATTCCAAGTGTAGGTATACCTTACCTACACTCCCTCCCGTCAGCGTTAAACATGAAAGAAGTGAATTTATCCACACGTGTGGCTCATGCATTTTACATGAATGCATTTTTTTTATTTAATAATAAAAGAAATATGAATTATTTGCATATATGCAAATGGCTTTGTAAAACACGCAGCACTTGACGTAAACGAGAGTCAGAGAAGGAGCCGAAGGACGACCGCTACTGTACAACATGTTGGTATCCGTCTCGCAACAATAACAACGACAAATGGCGACTGTGTCCTATGAAGACCGCGTTATGGGACCAGGACCAAACAATTCCGAGGTATTTACACTTCTGACATTTATGTGTGTGTGCGTATAGATAGAATTGGTGATGTATGTATTCCATTTGGTGGAATTTCTTTAAAGGACTTTTGCTGCTGTCAACGATGCATGTGAATGTTTACTTTTTGTTGATGTTTTGGCAAACAGAAAGGACTCTGTTTCTCAATTAAACATTCCGTTTGTGCATACGTTTATTTATTTATTAAATTTCTTTTCTGTTTCGCTTGAAATGAAGGATTCTATTATTTTCAGTCAGAGGATAAGATAGTTGTCAAGATTTTTATCCCAGGATAGGTCAACATAGAAGGTGTGTTTTCCATATGAAACATTACGTTGGGCTTATGGTCTGACAAGGAGAGTGTTTCAAAGCAGACAACTTGACTCAAGGGTGAAAGTTATATGCTACTTGGATCTTGTAAGTACAATCATCGCTTATGGCTGCACCGTGTTGATCAAAGTAGAGCAATCCTAGATTTAATATATACGGCTGTTTGATAGGTGGTATCTCTGATCCTGCACCGAACTCAGGAATCCGGGTACATGAAATATTCGCACAATAAATCCTATGCAGCAAAACGTGCCGCATTTGCAAGTGTTGAGAAGGAAGCAGCTAATGTTGGCTTAGAAGTAAGCGTGGGAAACACCAATAATGAGGCAAACAACAACAACGGTTATGAGAAATAAATCTAAAAATGAAACCTCTATACCAAACTCCTTGCTCTGGCTAAGCAGTGAGAATTTTTAATCGTCATTCAACAAAAACCAGGCATGGCTCTTTTCAGGATCTGCCGAAGTGTGGCAATTTGATCAGTTGTGCATTTTAATGGACCACACCAGTAGATGTTGTAAAAGGAGGGTAGACTCTGATTGGCTTTAACTTGGCAATGCCCATTGGTTGTAACTCTGACTAGGTCTCTGATTAGGTGCTTATTTTTAACCTCCAAGTGGTAACCATCGGGTACTGGTCTCATCGAACCTGATTTGACTTGCTAAACGATAAGTGCGAGTGTTGATAACAAGACCAAAAAGAGCAACACTACAAAAAGATTGGACGGACTAGCACAGAATAACCAACCTACTCTTCCAGTCAAACCTTGAAGAGCTGCTTCAACGTATTTGAACAACAGGTTGTTTGGAAATCCCAATGTATAGTCAGGCCCCTTGAACAGAAATGGTGGCGGATGAACCGAAAGGCCAACGGCAGCGCTCAAACCCGTATGGGACTGTGTCCTAGGGGTATCCAACAAATTGGAACCGGTTCTCCAGGTTGGGGGTTGTGCTTTGGGTAAACTACGCACCCACGAAAAGCTAAATCATTGTTACGAAGCAACCAATAGGCTCGGAAAGGACTGATTTTATTGTTGATGACAATGCTAAACGGAAAAATGAAAACGACGTTCGTATCTGTACCTTGAAAGTGAAAACGTTAAACAGGAGTGGCGCAGGCGAATCACTAGAGGAAGCCGTAAACTTCCTTAAAGTAGACATCACTGACATCCAAAAAAGGCCGAGCAAAAAGAGGATGAAAAACTGTGACACCTACTACGGACCCTGAGAAAAGGAGAAACTGTGAGAAGAAACTGCGACTGTTCAGATATCGATTTGGGCAAGTAGTCTTATGTTTCCAGGAAATAACCGAACGCATTGTAATAATCCGCATCAAGGGCAAATTCGATAATATAGCTAAGGATTGCCTTTCTGAGCTCCTTGACAAATCCTATGATCGACTAGCGGAGTACATGATAAAATCCTGCTGGCAGTTTTTAACACAAAGGTAGGCAGAGAAGATATCTTTAGCAGAATTGTCGGAAAACACAGCCTGCATGACAACACGACTGGAAGTGGACATGTGCTATCCCACTTCGCTACGGAATAAGATACCACTATTGCCAGCACATGGTTTCCTCACCACAATATCCACGAGGGGAAAAGGCGATCTCCAGATCAACGAACGGTCAACAAAACTTATCACGCATCCAATATTTTGGATGTCCGAACATTACGAGGGGCAAACATCGACTCCGACACCTTGTCCCAGCCAAGGTAATAATGGGAATATACACCACGCCACAACGAGAGAGACCGCCAAGAGTTTCGTGCAACACGTATCCCTTACCCCATCAATTAAAACCATACCTCCAGCATCGAATGTCGAAGAATAATGGCAAGAATGCCAACAACCTATTATATCATCCGCAACTAAGGCGTAAGATTTCGCGCGCCCAAAAAACAAGAAACCCTGGTTTGATGAGGAATCTCGACCGATGCTCGCAGCCAAGAACGAGGCCTACAAGGCAAAGCCTCAGGTGAAGATGAAAGCTGCCATCAAGCTTTATAGCAGATCAGAAGCAAGGAAGGAAAACGAGAAGGAAAAGTGCTCGAACTAGAGGAACGATGTTCGCAAGTTTTACCAAACTGTAAAACGTCAAGGTCAAGGATTCAAGGTTCTATTAGAATCCTTCCGAGTTGAAGATGAAAATATCGTAGGTGAGACCCAGTCAATGCTAAGGATATGGAATAACCACTTCTGCCGACGACGACGAACAACATTTCGCTGACAGCACAATGTAGCATTCAAGATTGGCTACGACAGCGAAAACTGCCAACCACCCGACATGAGCGAATTGAGAATAGAAATTTATTTACTTAACTGAAGAAGGCTGCTGGAAATGACGACCTTCCCACCAGGCCTTATAAAGCTGGTGGGAAGCGCTTGTAAGTAAGATCCACCAACTCATAAGCCAAATCAAGGAAATGACGACCTTCCCGCCAGGCTTTATAAAGCTGGCGTAGATGACTTGTAAGTAAGATCCACCAACTCATAAGCCAAATCAAGGAAATGAGGATCTTCCCGCCAGGCTTTATAAAGCTGGCGTAGATGACTTGTAAATAAGATCCACCAACTCATATGCCAAATCAAGTCGGATGAATGTATACCTGAAGAATAGAATCTCAACATCGTTTGCCCGATCTACAAAAAAGGAGACTCTCTGAACTGCGCCAACTTCAGATGTTTATGTCTCCTCGACATCGCCTACAAAATCCACTCAGCCGCAATATGTGAATACCTGAAACCGTTTACCAACATCCTGATCTGCCCTTGTCATTGTCGTTTTGGATCAAGAAAGTTAACAACTGAACCAATCTTCAAACTTCGCCAGATTCTGGAAAAAACGCAAGAAGTCCAAATCGATACCACCAACCATTCATCGATTTCAAAGCCGACAGCATTTATAGAGACGAACTACGCACAGCTATGTATAATTTGGTGTACCGCCAAAACTCGTCCGTCTATGCGGGATGACGATGAAGAGTTCTCGCTGCTCCATCATGGTCGGAAATTACCCCATCGAACAATTTGATACCAAAAATGGATTCAGGCAAGGCCATATGAGTTCTTTAATTTGATTCTCGAGAGAACGTTCAAAACTCCCGAGCCAATAGCAGATCCAAAATCTTCTCAAAATCGGTGCAACTACTAGCATATGCCGGCGATCAATAGTCGGACTCAAGGGGACGTCATAGCCACGTTTGGTAGTATAGAGAAGGAAGCGGCGAAAATGGGTCTAGAAGTAAATGAGGGCAAGACTTAGTACATGCTGTCATCAAGAAAGGACACACAACGTCGACGAATTGCACAGAACGTCACCATGGACAGATATAACTTTGAGGTACTACGGGACTTTGGCTGCGCTATTAACTCTGACAGCAACATGTCGAAAGAAATCAAACGATTGCCAACCGCTGTTTCTTCGGGCTAAAAAAGGAATTGAGTAGAAAAGCCCTCACTCCAACTACTAAGAAGATCCTATATAAGACCGTGATCTTCCCAGTCCTACATCTACGGTGCTGAAGCCTGGAAGCATCTTTAGGTGGTAAATCTTAACGCTCCAATGTGCATTGGCTCTCCATAATATGCTACGATCATTCTGACTTTTTACCTTTTGGATATGTTAGGGTTAGGGTTAGGTTTGATGAGCTATTGACGAGGTGAGTCGTGGGCCCATAGCGATTCCCTTTGTTGAGAGATTTATACCTGAAAACAATGTTGTATTCGACTAAGTGTGATACTTAAGTGGTGATTTGTATTATTTGCTTCAAAGAGATATTTGCTTCGTCCCGATTTGCAGCAGAAACGGACGATCTGTGATATAGGTATTGCTGATAGCTCCATCAGGTCCTCGTAGTAGAAGCTACCAAGGTGTATGAAATGATACGTGATTTTAAGCGTAGTCATGGTCCAGGTATGATGATCTGACAAATCATCCGAGTAGTATCAATTGTTAAGAAAAGCTTATCTCAAGCTTATCGGCATAAAACAGGAGGTCCTACCATCGTGCAGGAAGTACACACGCACACATGGATGGTTGTGAGAAAGCTAGCACCTGGGTACTAACGAGCCTATTGCGCCAAAAATTTGTATTTGTATTTTGCATGATCCAGGTAAATACTAATGACCGTATCTACTCCTAGTTTTTCAAGTGCCATCTCAATGGCTTCCGTTTTGACGTTGTTGAAAGCTCCTTCTATGTCCAGCTAGTGTGTGTTCCTTGAAAAACAGTGATTTTTCAATTGTTTGAACTAACTCGTGCAAGGCAGTTTCTGCTGATTTGCCTTTGATATAGGTACGCGGGTTTGGGGATAGGTAGCCTAGACTCAAGATTCAAGTTACTATGAATTTTAATTTGGGTTTTGAAGTAAACATTCGACTGTTGGCCAAGCTCATCGAATTACTGGTGGAATTGAGAAAGCTTTCGAAGAAAATAAAAATTTCTCAGCCGTATTTTTTGACGTTTCGCAAACTTTTGACATCGTTTGGCATAGAAGCCTTCAATACAAACTAAGACAAGTTCTGCCTGAAAATTATATAAAATCCTCGTTTCGTATCTTGAGCACAGACACTTCCATGTGAAATTTGGAAACGAATATTCGGAGTTCAATGAAATATTGGCGGGAGCTCCCCAAGGAAGCGTCCTTCGAGCACTCTTGTACCTCCTATTTACACGTGATATCCCGCAAAGAAATGGTACAATAGTTGCCACGTTTGCTGACGATACACCTATACTAGCGGTTGGCACAACAATAGACGAAACAAATATGAAACTACAAACCGCTCTTAACGAGGTTAATGAAGGGACAAATCCTGGCAGATTGCACTTAACCAGAACAAATCGATTAATGTAGATTTTTCGTACAAACGGACAAACAAGTTGCCAATATTTCTCAATACGGTTCGAGTCCCTTTTGCAAACGAAGCGAAATATCTCGGAATGACACTCGATGCTAAATTAAAATGGAAGTCGCATGTAAAAAAGAAATGCGAAGAACTTAAAAATAAATACAGAGAGTACTAATTACGCGGAAAATATTCGTGGCTGCTATTATATCGGGTTTTTCAACAGGGACGCTGCAAAAGTTGAGCAACAGGGACAGCAAACGACGCCATATTTCTTGCCGCTCTTTTGACATTTCTCCTCAATAAGGTTTGACATATCATGATGGAAAAATTTACGATCCAACAACGAGTCGAAATTATTAAAATTTACAACCGAAATTCGGAGTCATTGGCCTCAACGTTAAGAGCGCTAAGTCCAATTTATGGTTGTCATAATCGTCCTAGCAGATCAACAGTTGAGCGTCTAGTGGAAAATTTTGAATCCACAGGCACAGTACAAGTGCCCGTAGTGTCGAGAATATTGCTGCCGCTGAGGCTTCAGTTGAAGAAAGCCCAAATGTGTCTCTCACACGTCGTTCTCAAGCGTTGGGCATCTCTGTGACGTCGTTGTGGCGAATTTCGCGAACAGATCTTGGCCTTCATCCTTACAAGATTAAATTGACGCAAGAACTGAAGCTGCTTGACCACCAGAAACGTCGTATGTTCGTGAATCGGGCTGAGCAACAACTTGAAAATGATTCGGATTTTCATCGAAAAATCATCTTCAGCGATTAGGCTCATTTCTGGCTGAATGGCTTCGGTAATAAACAAAATATGCGGTATTGCTCCGGCAGCAATCCACACGTACTCCATGAGTCATCACTGCATCCCGAAAAAATTACGGTTTGATGTGGTTTATGGGCCGGCGGCGTCATTGGGCCGTACTTCTTCCGTGATGATCAAGACCGGCACGTTACTGTGAATGGGAATCGCTACCTTTAAATGATAACCGAATATTTTTGGCCCCAATTGGATGATATGGACTTGGAGGACATGTGGTTCCAACTGGACAGCACCACAAGCCACACAGCGAATGCCACAATCAATTTATTGGAAACCAAGTTTGGAGAACATGTTATCTCACGAAATGGTCCAGTCGCTTGGCCGCCTCGGTCGTGCGATTTGACGTCAAGTCTATGGTCTATGCCAACAAGCTAGCGACGACTGATGACCTTCGTACGAATATCGAACGTGAAATTGCGGCAGCATCGGCCGATTTATGCTTGAAAACCGTCGAAAATTGGGTTCAGCTTCTGGACTTCTGCAAGCGTGCCCGTGGTGGCCATGCAAAAGAAATCGAGTTCCATACATAATGGCGTCGAACGTACTTTCACAGGAATTAAGTCGGTTTGGACATATGGTATACAACTATGGGGTTGTACCAGTGAAACGAATCTAAACATTCTACAAACTTTTGAAAACAAAATTTTAAGATCACTCGTCAATGCGACGTGGTATGTAAGGGATGAAAATCTACGCAGAGATCTGGGTATTCCCGCGTTTAGAGATGAAACGAAAAATTCTGCACGCAAACATGAAAAACGTTCATTAGGACACGGTAACACAACGGTCCACCAAATTCTTGACGAAACAAATCTAAGCCTTTAGATTTGGCCCGATAATGACAAACCGCGCTAAAATTTGAGGATAAATCAGCTACTTTCACAGGAAAGTTACCTGCCAAACATTAAGTCGCATACTTAGTTGCAATACAATTAAAAAAAGAGCGGTTGTTTTAGTGGGCTAAAGTCCCACACTACTTTAGGCACTTGCTACCGTGTCTTTTGAGATTTCCACCACCCCACGAAAAAAAAATAATTTGAAAGTCTATTAGAGTTTGCCGTGCTTTAAATAGGAGTTAGGATAGGCTAACTGGTCTGCAATCTTTCGCAATCGCGCGACTGCATTTCCCTATTAATTACTTACTTAAGTGGCGCTACAGTCCGGAATGAACCTGGGCCTCAGCCAAGATGGCTCTCCAATTAGCCCGGTCCTTAGCTAACTGCTTCCAGTTGCGCACTCCAAATTGGTTAAGGTCGGTTTTTACTTGTGCGCGCCACTTAAGGCGAGGTCTTCCTCTACTGCGTCCGGCGTCTGGCTGGGAATCGAAGACTCAGCGAGCCGAAGTATTGTTGTCCATTCGTTCTACATGTCCTAGCCATCTTAAACGTCCAATGCGGAGTTTTTTGACTAGGGGCATGTCGCTGTATAGCTCGTATAGTTCTTTGTTGAATCTTCGTCTGCATAGCCCTTCAACGCAAATGGGACCGAAGATTTTTCGAAGAATTTTTTCCTCTCAAATCGACCAAGGATTTCTTCATCCGCTTTTGAGATGGTCAATGCTTCAGCGCTGTAGAGCACGACTTGTATAGGATATCCTTAGAAGTTCGAGTGAGGGCTTTACTACTGAATTGCCTTCTTAGCCCGAAGAAACAGCGGTTGGCAAGAGTAATTCTTCGTTTAATTTCTGACGAAATGTTGTTGTCAGAGTTAATAGCGGAGCCGAGATCGACAAAGTCCCGTGCTACCTCAAAGTCATATCTGGCAATGGTGACGTTCTGTCCAATTCGTCGATGTTGTGTGTTCTTTCGTGTTGACAGCATATACTTCGTTCGCTTCCTTCTCTACACTAGCAAACGTGGCTATGACATCACGTTGGGTCCTACCAATTATGTCAATATCGTCGGCGTATGCTAGGAGTTGTACAGATTTTTGAAAAATTGTGCCTCTAGTGTTGGCTAGTGAGTTTTTCACAATTCTCTCAAGAATCAGATTGAAGAAGTCACATGTCAGCTCATCGCCTTGCCTAAATCCTTTTATGGGATCGAATGTGTCAGTCATTTCCGACCCTGATAAAGCAGCGAGAATTCTCCATCGTCATACTTCACAAACCGACGAGTTTGGGCGGTATACCAAAACTAGACATGGCTCTGTATAGTTCGTCTCTATAAATGCTGTCGTATGCGGCTTTAAAATCGATGAATAGGTGGTGGGTATCGATTTGGACTTCTTTTTTTTTTTCCAGGATCTGCCGAAGTGTGAAGATTTGATCTGACTGCATTTCCTTGCATGGTATTAATATTGACTTTACGCAACGCATTCGGATGATATTTAAGATTTAAAAATACACGAAAGGTACTATGCCGTTGAGGCCTGTTGAAGGTTGTTAATAGCTCGTAAGATTGTTCATTGCATATATTATTGTCAATAATATAGGTGTCTCCAGATAAGCAGTTCTGTTCTCTGCTGTCATTTTTCTAACTGGAACAAAGTATCGGATGTTGCCGCACAAATGACAAGTGACAATGTCTGCTGTTAATGCAAATTTATAGCATCGAAATCGAAGAATAATTATGTACAGATCGTCCTTCGACGAAATCTCATTTAATGTAGTACCACTTGAGGTTTGGTCACTTCAATCAATTACAACATTAAGTCGACGGAGAGTCTGGTCTAAGCACATGCTGCTATGAGAATAGCACCTCCAATATACATTCAAGGATAAAGCTGTCGATGTTAAAATATCACACTATAGTATGGAGCTTGGAATTTATCATTGAGGACACCACAGGATGTTACCACATATTCAATCTAAGCATAATGTCAATGGTCAGTCGACATGCCTAATAAAGAAATACTGCTCCCAAAATACGAAAGAAGCCAAAAAAAAAAAAAACAAATTGGCTTTAGGTGTCTATTCGCCAAGTCACTTTCTTAATACTGTAGTTGAATGGTTAATGTATCTCCTACTGTTATGGGAAGTGAAGTAGACGGCATCACTTTTATGAAGATATATGTATAACAGTACCAAAAGGATGTTTTTAGATTGCATATTCCTCATGTGTGGGAGTCTTTACGGACATAATCGAAATTAATTGGGAACTGAATTCCATTAAGCGAAAATCTACAAATATCGTCTTTGTCATTGAATGTCAGTGAACAGTATATTTACCGACCTTCTTAATAGCATAGACATACTAATGTAGGAAAAATATTTGCTAGACCTTCCTATTTATATAGGGGTCAGTGGAGCGATGGTAAATGCGATGGACTGCCGCGCAGAAGGTCTGGGTCCTCTCGTGTAGAACCGATTGTCAAGAAAAAGCTTGTCCTAAATTCGCCGTACAGAGTCGGCATAAAAGAAGAGGTCCCGCCATCGTGCCAGAAGTACACTCGCACATATGGTTGGTTGTGGGAAAGCTTGGCCCTGGGTACTAAAGGACTTGTTGCGCCAATGTTGTTTTGTTTTTTTATTTTCCCTATTCATATAACGCTGGTTGGATACTGTAGATCGAGGGTAGACTCGAGGGTTTAACTTGGCATTTCCCAGTGGTAATAACTCTGACACATCAATTGTGCTTATTTTTACCTCCAAGTAACCATCGGATATTGGTCTCATCCAACTAGATGTGACTTGCTAAACGATAATAGAGATTGTTGATAACAAAACGGAAAACAGAAACTTTTTAAATATAGCCTGGTCAGACTGGCACGGAATACCCGACGGTATGTCTTAGGAGAACCTAGATGATCTGATTCGACTTATTCGGACAAACGATTATTTAGGAGTCTCAATGGTAAGTCAGGTCCTTGAGCAGATATGGTGGCAGATGAACCGAACTGCCAACGGCAGCGCTCAATCCCGTAGTCGTTACTTATGGCTCGGTGTCCTAGGGGTATCTAATAACTAGGAACTGGTTCTCATGGTTGGAGGTTGTGCTTTTGATAAACCACCCAACCATGGAAAAAACAAGTACTAGTTACAAAGCAACCAATAGCCTCGGAAAAGACTGATTTTACAATTGCCGACACTGCTAAACGAAAAAAGGATAACGAACCTGGAATGTGAGAACATTAAACAGGAGTGGTGCAGTCGAACTACTTGAGGAAACCCTAAACTGCTAAAAATAAGACATAACTGCAATCCAGAAAATACGATGGGATGGGACGGGTAAAATGAGGACGAAAAACTGTGACACCTACTACGGACCGTGTTGTAGTGGGCAGAAGCAGACATTACTCGAATGCGGACTTGTTATAAGTGGCAGAAATAGGGCCCAGTTATAGCTATCATTGAACAAGTTCAAGTCACCCCAGGTATTATTAGAAAATTCCCTTTCAATTGGGTGGAATAGCAATCATTACTTCATAGAAATAAGTGTTCATCAGTGTAAAACAAGAAGAGATTTTCTGTGAAACTTATAATTAGAAATTTAAATATTTTTAGATACTCATGTTTTAAAATTCATAAGCTTTGTTTTTACACCAACTCGCCAAGGATGGAATTTATAAAAAAGCCATAGTAAGTAAAAGAAAATTTGCAATGAGGGTTTTCATTGATAGCTATAACTGGGCACATAGGCAAGGAGTTTTATGTTTCCAAGACATTTGCAAACGCAATTAAGGCCAAATTCGTTAACATAAGCCTTATGTAGTATTGCAATATTGTCGCAAAAACCTTACCTATACTGCAACAAGTCTCGTAACGGACTTAGGTTATTTGAATTTGCTACGAAACGAAATACCGCTGTGGCCAGCCCACGGTTTCCTCACCTCGATATTCCTAAGGGGGCATGGCGATCTCGAGATCAACGAACTGCCAACCAAATTCAACATATTGTGAGAGACAAGAGGCACGCATCCAGTATTTTGGATGTCCGAGCCTTTTGAGGGGATAACATCAACTCGGACCAATACCTTGTTACAATCAAGGTAAACAAGCGGATGTCCAACACGCCACAACAAATCAGAAATACTGTTTAACAATTTAATGTCGAAGGACCGCCATTTCAAAGGACTGCATGTCCTTCGCAGAATTCTCGATTACCACCAGCATCTAATGTCGAAGGACAATGGCAAGGAAGTCAACAAGTTAACAGATTTGATTTGGTTTGATGAGGAATGCTAACAGATGCTCCCAGCCAAGAACGATGCCTACAATAGGTAATCACGAGAGTTGTCACCCAACTCTAAGGGAGCAAGAAAACTAGCTTTTCAGAAAGAAACAAAAAGAGAAAGAATAGCATGCGGTAGAGGATATGGTGATACCTCTCTCCAGGAACGATGTTCTCAGGTCTTACCAAAGCATAAAACGTCAAAAAAAAGGATACAAGGCTCGAACGGAATCCTGTCGTCATAAAAAGGAAATATCGTAGTTGAGACACAATAGATGCTATGGATATGGAGGAACCACTTCTGCAGACAGTTAAGCAGCGATGACGGTCAACATTCATCGGTCAAGCAGAACAAACCATTCAATGTTGGCAACGACACCGAAAACGTTCAACCACCCGACCTGAGTGAAGTGAAGTTTCGAAACTCAAGCTTAATAAGGCTGCTGGAAACGACGGCCTTCCCGCTGATCTTTACAAAGCCGTTGGGGATGACGCGCTAAGAACCATCCATCAACTCATAAGACATATATGATCTGATGAAAGAAGGCGTGGTGAATGGAACATCGGCACCAATTGTCCAATCTACAAAAACAGGCCCTTTGAACTGAGCCAACTACAGGGGCATAGGTCTCCTCAATATAGCGTACAAGATCCTATCTGCCGCGTAATGTCCCTTAGGAAAAATATTTGCTAGACCTTCCTATTTATATAGGGGTCAGTGGAGCGATGGTAAATGCGATGGACTGCCGCGCAGAAGGTCTGGGTCCTCTCGTGTAGAACCGATTGTCAAGAAAAAGCTTGTCCTAAATTCGCCGTTCAGAGTCGGCATAAAACAAGAGGTCCCGCCATCGTGCCAGAAGTACAATCGCACTCATGATTGGTTGTGGGAAAGATCGGCCCTGGGTACTAAAGGACTTGTTGCGCCAATGTTGGTTTTGTTTTTTTATTTTTCCTATTCATATAACGCTGGTTGGATACTGTAGATCGAGTGTAGACTCCAATTGGGTTTAACTTGGCATTTCCCAGTGTTAATAACTCTGACACATCAATTGTGCTTATTTTTACCTCCAAGTAACCATCGGATATTGGTCTCATCCAACTAGATGTGACTTGCTAAACGATAATAGAGATTGTTGATAACAAAACGGAAAACAGAAACTTTTTAAATATAGCCTGGTCAGACTGGCACGGAATACCCGACGGTATGTCTTAGGAGAACCTAGATGATCTGATTCGACTTATTCGGACAAACGATTATTTAGGAGTCTCAATGGTAAGTCAGGTCCTTGAGCAGATATGGTGGCAGATGAACCGAACTGC
This sequence comes from Rhingia rostrata, assembly GCA_949824845.1. Lineage (NCBI taxonomy): Eukaryota > Metazoa > Arthropoda > Insecta > Diptera > Syrphidae > Rhingia > Rhingia rostrata. The sequence goes on along the minus strand of OX463755.1, from coordinate 175,307,730 downwards.
CAACGGCAGCGCTCAATCCCGTAGTCGTTACTTATGGCTCGGTGTCCTAGGGGTATCTAATAACTAGGAACTGGTTCTCATGGTTGGAGGTTGTGCTTTTGATTAACCACAAAACCATGGAAAAAACAAGTACTAGTTACAAAGCAACCAATAGCCTCAGAAAAGACTGATTTTACAATTGCCGACACTGCTAAACGAAAAAAGGATAACGACGTTCGTATGTGCACCTGGAATTTGAGAACATTAAACTGGAGTGGTGCAGTCGAACTACTTGAGGAAACCCTAAACTGCTAAAAATAAGACATAACTGCAATCCAGAAAATACGATGGGATGGGACGGGCAAAATGAGGACGAAAAACTGTGACACCTACTACGGACCGTGTTGTAGTGGGCAGAAGCAGACATTACTCGAATGCGGACTTGTTATAAGTGGCAGAAATAGGGCCCAGTTATAGCTATCATTGAACAACTTCATTGGAATACAACACTTGATGGAATTGAAATGTCACCCCAGGTGTTATTAGAAAATTCCCTTTCAGTTGGGTGGATTATCAAGCATTACTTCGTAGAAATAAGTGTTGATCAGGGTAAAATAAGAAGAGATTTTCTGTGAAACTTATAATTAGAATTTTAATTATTTTTACATAATCATGTTTTAAAATTCATAAGCTTTGTTTTGACACCAACTCGCCAAGGATGGAATTTATAAAAAAGCCGTAGTAAGTAAAAGAAAATTTGCATTGAGGGTTTTCAATGATAGCTATAACTGGGCCCATAGGCAAGGAGTTTTATATTTCCAAGACATTAGCAAACGCAATTAAGGCCAAATTCGTTAACATAAGCCTTATGTAGTATTGCAATATTGTCGCAAAAACCTTACCTATACTGCAACAAGTCTCGTAACGGACTTAGGTTATTTGAATTTGCTACGAAACGAAATACCGCTGTGGCCAGCCCACGGTTTCCTCACCTCGATATTCCTAAGGGGGCATGGCGATCTCGAGATCAACGAACTGCCAACCAAATTCAACATATTGTGAGAGACAAGAGGCACGCATCCAGTATTTTGGATGTCCGAGCCTTTTGAGGGGATAACATCAACTCGGACCAATACCTTGTTACAATCAAGGTAAACAAGCGGATGTCCAACACGCCACAACAAATCAGAAATACTGTTTAACAATTTAATGTCGAAGGACCGCCATTTCAAAGGACTGCATGTCCTTCGCAGAATTCTCGATTACCACCAGCATCTAATGTCGAAGGACAATGGCAAGGAAGTCAACAAGTTAACAGATTTGATTTGGTTTGATGAGGAATGCTAACAGATGCTCCCAGCCAAGAACGATGCCTACAATAGGTAATCACGAGAGTTGTCACCCAACTCTAAGGGAGCAAGAAAACTAGCTTTTCAGAAAGAAACAAAAAGAGAAAGAATAGCATGCGGTAGAGGATATGGTGATACCTCTCTCCAGGAACGATGTTCTCAGGTCTTACCAAAGCATAAAACGTCAAAAAAAAGGATACAAGGCTCGAACGGAATCCTGTCGTCATAAAAAGGAAATATCGTAGTTGAGACACAATAGATGCTATGGATATGGAGGAACCACTTCTGCAGACAGTTAAGCAGCGATGACGGTCAACATTCATCGGTCAAGCAGAACAAACCATTCAATGTTGGCAACGACACCGAAAACGTTCAACCACCCGACCTGAGTGAAGTGAAGTTTCGAAACTCAAGCTTAATAAGGCTGCTGGAAACGACGGCCTTCCCGCTGATCTTTACAAAGCCGTTGGGGATGACGCGCTAAGAACCATCCATCAACTCATAAGACATATATGATCTGATGAAAGAAGGCGTGGTGAATGGAACATCGGCACCAATTGTCCAATCTACAAAAACAGGCCCTTTGAACTGAGCCAACTACAGGGGCATAGGTCTCCTCAATATAGCGTACAAGATCCTATCTGCCGCGTAATGTCCCTTATCAGTGTGTTTTAGGCCAGGAATTTCCATGAGCATGGACCGTTTCAAAAATTGATGAAGAAACCTTATTCGATGCGAGAAAAAACTTCTTCCAAATATCTACGTTACCGTTTTCGTTGACGAGGTATGGAGACGAAGATTCAACCATGAACTATACGAGCCACTGTACAGCTCGTATAGTTCATGGTTAAATCTTCGTATATGCCCCTGGTCGAAAAACCCCACATTGGACGTTTAAGATGGTTAGGACATGTAGAACGAATGAACACCGATACTCCCGCAGAGGCTTCGATTCCCAGCCAGACGTCGAAAACACTAGAGGAAGACCTCGCCTTAAGTGGCACGTACAAGTAAGAACTGACCGGGCTAATAGGATAGGCATGTTGGTTGAGACCCAGGTTCATTCCAGACTAAAGCGCCACAAGCGCCACAGTATGTACAAGTAAGATTCGATACCAGTGCAGTGGTTGTTTTTTTTTTTTTTTTTGAGTTTTTGTGATAGAAGTTGGTTGATACCCATCTGGTTATACCCTATCCCATAGGGGTATATTAGTTTTGATACATAGTTTGTAACATAGTGAAATAATTTAGCTAGGTATACCTCAAAGTATATGGATCGAATCAGCTGAGTTGATTAAGCCTTGTCTGTCTGTTCGTCCGTATGCCCGTCCGTATGTAGGTAACTGGTTTTGGGCCTTAAATTTTGAGCTTGGGTAATGAAATTTGGTACATGTGATCCTTGTACGTGCTGTTCGAAAAAATGTAAAAAATTTGCGAAATCCGCCCACTGCAAGAAAAACGTAATTTAAGGCCTAATCGTTAAAAATTTTGAAAAGTGCTTGAACAAGATATCAAGACATTGATAATGTCTATGTTTTGTCATCACAAAGTTTTTTTTTACCACGCCCAATTCTTCAGTAAAAAAACGTTTTTCGGTAAAATTTTAAACATTTTAAAAAAAAAATTGATGCAAAAAAATAGGTTTTAATAATATAAATATTTCTTGCATATATCATTTTTACCCACGCCTACTTTTTGGAGGCGTTTTCATACCAAAACTATATGCAGGAGAAAAACGATGTTTTTGTTCGAGCCATGTAGGATTTTAATAAATTCTCTGAACAATGTGTTGCGACAATTTGAATTTTAATAACTCTTTGCCATAAACTCCACATTTAAGGGATATTGGTTTAAAGGATGGGATGGGATAGGGTATAAAACGATCCACACAGTGGATCTCAAAAGCGTTCAAAGTTAATTTTAAGAGCGCTCTTCATATTGATTAGGTTAGGCTAGGTTGGTAGGTTGATGAGGTAGTGAGTAGTAGTAGCGAATAGCGTCTTCCTCATCACACTCAGGTCAATGTGAACCGATTGCGGGTCTACGTGTGTGTTTGGTTCGTTAATTATCCCGTTACTATCCATTGTTTTTAGCCCCTTTCCAGCCATCCAGGTGTTGTTGCAAACCTGTAAAGCTTAGAGAGAGGGATTTCAAATAGATCCGCGTGGTCATGGAAAAAGTATTTCCCTATGGTGCTCATTCTCAATTGACTGAGGCCTGGGCATCGGCACAGAAAGTGGAAGGTATCCTCGTGTATTTCTTCATCACCGCAGCCTGTGCAAAGGATGCATTTTGAATGTGTGGCGTTTAAGTTAGTTGTGTCCAGTTAGAATTCCTACGTTACAATTAAGACCGTAACAAAAGTTTTTTTTAAGTAAAACAAAAACGGTTTTGGATGTCAATGAAATTTTTTATTCCTGTGAAAGTACGTTTGATGCCATTATGTATGGAACTCGATTTCTTTTGCATGGCCACCACGGGCACGCTTGTAGACGTCTAGACGCTGAACCCAGTTTTAGACGGTTACTGCTGCAATTTCACGTTCGATATTCGTACGAAGTTCATCAATCGTCGCTGGCTTGTTGGCATAGACCATAGACTTGACATATCCCCACAGGAAATAGTCTAACGGCGTCAAATCGCACGATTGAGGAGGTGAAGCGACTAGACGATTTCGTGAGATAACACGTTCTCCAAACTCCAAAAATAAATTGATTGTGGCATTCGCTGTGTGGCTTGTGGCGCCGTCCTGTTGGAACCACATGTCCTCCAATTCCATATCATCCAATTGGGGCCAAAAATATTTGGTTATCATTGAACGGTAGCGATTCCCATTCACAGTAACGTGCCGGTCTTGATCATCACGGAAGAAGTACGGCCCAATGAAGCCGGCCCATAAACCACGCCAAACCGTAATTTTTTCGGGATGCAATGATTACTCATGGAGTACGTGGGGATTGCTGCCTGACCAATACCGCATATTTTGTTTATTGACGAAGAAATTCAGCCAGAAATGAGCCTCATCGCTAAAGATGATTTTTCGATGAAAATCCGAATCATTTTCAAGTTGTTGCTCAGCAAAATTCACGAACATAAGACGCTTCTGGTGGTCAAGCGGCTTCAGTTCTTGCGTCAATTTAATCTTGTAAGGATGAATGCCAAGATCTTTTCGCAAAATTCGCCACAACGACGTCACAGAGATGCCCAACGCTTGAGAACAACGTGTGAGAGACACATTTGGGCTTCTTCAGCCGAAGCCTCAGCGGCAGCAATATTCTCGACACTACGGGCACTTCTTTGTCTCACTGGCACGCGAACATTTGTACTGTGCCAGTGGATTCAAATTTTTCCACTAGACTCCTAATTTTTGATCTGGTAGGACGATTATGACGACCATAAATTGGACGTAGCGCTCTTAATGTTGAGGCCACTGACTCCGAATTTCGGTTGTAAATTTTAATAATTTCGACTCGTTGTTGGATCGTATGTCTTTCCATCATGAAATGGCAAACCTTACTGAAGAGAAATGTCAAAAGAGCCACCAGAAATATGGCGTCGTTTGCTGTCTAGTCGCTCAACTTGTCGTACTCAGGTTACATCCTTTTAGATGTTTCACAAGAGTAGTTAGGGAGTTCCACCTGTTTTTGGAAATATTCAGTATTTTCTGTCCTATCGGTGATTTGAGGTCATATAGTGGCTGCTTGATAGACTGGTCTGCCTAATTAATGCTGGAAGCATATCCCTTTCAATCCAGTTCATCAGAAATTTCATTGCCCTGTGTCGGGGATTCAGCAGAGTTTAACATTTTGTAGGATGCCAAGAGCCTTTAGCTCTTCATGACAACGCTTCACAAGTTTATGTTTCATGTCGACAGCGGAGATTGCTTATAGTGCACCCTTTCAATGAAGATGGTGACATTATCTGTTGGTAAAGCTAACATTGAGGTCGCATTGACTGCCCCTGGTACTGCCAATTTATCAGCCTCGACGACACTGCTGTGCTTAGGGAGACGAAAACTGCTATTTAGCTTTAGTGTTTCTGTATACACTTCAGCTCCATTTTTCAAACATCGATGTAGGGTGATAGGGTTTCGATGCCCAGTGTGTTCCCCTGCCACTTACTCTACTTGAAAAAAAATGTAAGAGAATGGCCTCTAGTTTCAAATGCTTCCCAATTAAACTCTGAACGCCTTTATTCTTGCCTGCTAATGTCCACAAACATCATCAATACCATAACCACCTTAATGTTGACCTTTAGTAAAAAAAAAATCCATGCATCACTTCGTAAATAAAATCACGTATCCAAAAGTCAAGCAAATATCTGACAAACATCAAACATCCTCGACCAACCACAGACCACGTCTTCCTGAAGACTGATGTTTACATTCCACGAAGGACATTTTCGTCAAAACGTTGGAATGTTGGGATATTTTTAGTTCTTCCTTTCAAAGGATATATGATTATAAAGAGAATACCCTCCGCAAAATTTCTCTTTAGAAATTTTCCAAAACATTAAGAGTGTATCCTTTGGAGACTCGAAAGCGTGACTGGAAATGAGTTTAACTCAATAGGAAATTCGTCCTTATATCAAATTCAGAGTAGGTTAGGTATTGACACAGATGTTATTAAAGTAAAGGAAATCGACTTTAAGGTAAGGAACTTATCGATTATTGGTTCATTGAACCATTCAAGGTGAGCGATGTTGATGCATGGACATGAAATGGCTATAATGTGCTTATAAGGTGTATGACATGACAAATTGCAGTACCTAGATGGTATTTTGAAAAATGTTAACATTGACAAGCACTATTGAAGGTCAGGACTGAGAACAGATTTAATATAAAAATGAAAATTATGCCGCTTGGCAAATGAGGGTTAATCTCGGAATCCACTTTCTCAAACCCATAGACCATACATCACGCTTATTAAGATTCGTTAGACTTAATTAAGCATTTCGCATGACATTAGGCAATAAATTCAAAATAATATTTGAAAATAATTTACCAAGTACAACATGTCCAATGGCTGTCACGTCACATAAACTAATCGTCCGTACGGTGATATCCGTATATGCATGTTGATACCCTTAAAGCCGGTTATGTCACTCACATCAAGTGCTCACAGACTGCAGGCTGTCATCACAAGCATAATATTATCCGGCATAATCACACACAACAATAAGCTTAAATAACGTTATTGTGTAGGTCGCTTGGCCGGTCATTAATCCAAACACACAAAAGCACTGCGATACAATCAGGATTTGTGTGTGTCCTGAATGTTAATTGCATTGCGTAACTTGGTAAGAGATATCACCCACTCCTCTAGACACAAGTTGTTAATATGTCGGATAAGACAAGATAGAGGCATCAACATGTTAGCCAGGAATCAATTATAAACGTGACCATCAAATCAGGTTGTATAGTGCGGATCCAGATTGCCGTAATATCCTTTGAAAAGGATCATTTATACAAGAGTGTCGAGTTTATAAATGCTATGAATTAATAGCACACTGTTCGTGTTGGTGTGTTGGAATAAAGTATTCCGGGACGCGCGGAATACATTTTCGCTATTTATGTACGAGGATATAATTTCAGGATTCGGGGAAAATTTATTAAAAGGACATGCATTATGGTTATTATACAATTATATCAGAGTTTTGTTTATTTGAAGGATGTGATTTTTGTACACTGCGGAGGGAATACATCCAATCAGCTTTGTTTCACTTTATGAACCCGAATCCATTTATAGAATCCGACGGATAAACTGGATAATCCATCCGCAGGCTATATTATTGAAATCAGCTGATTATTTTAGGCAATTGTGTTGTTTATTTTATTATTTATGGCACAAACAAATATAATCTAGTGAAATCGATACTTACAACCTTAAGTGGCGCTGTAGTCCGGAATGAATCTTGGCCTCAACCATCTTGCCTCTCCAATTAGCGCGTTCCTTAGCTAACTGAATCCAGTTCCACACACCATATTGGTTGAGGTCGGTTTCTACTTGTGCACGCCACTTGAGGCGAGGTTTTCCAATACTGTGTGCGACGTCTGGCTAGGAGACGAAGACTCTGCAAGCCGGTGCCCATCTAACCATCTTAAACGTCCAATGCGGAGTATTTTGACTAGGGGCATGTCGCTATATAGCTCGTATAGTTCCTGGTTGAATTTTCGTCTCCACCAATCAACGCAAATGGGACCGAAGATTTTTCGAAGAATTTTCTTCTCGAATCCACCAAGGATTTCTTCATCCATGCTTAAGCGCCGTAGAGCAGGACTGGGATGATCAGGGTATTTTTATAGGATCTCCCTAGTTCGAGTTAATTGCCTACTTAGCTCGAAGAAACAGTGGTTGGCAGGAGTAATTCTTCGTTTAATTGCTGAAGAGATGTTGTTGTCAGAGTTAATAGCGGATCCGAGATAGATGAAGTCCCTTACTACCTCAAAGTTATATCTGTCAATGGTGACGTTCTGTCCAATTCGTCGATGTTGTGTGTTCTTTCGTGTTGACAGCATATACTTCGTCTTGCCCTCATTTACTACTAAACCCATTTTTGCGGCTTCCTTCTCTATACTAGCAAACGTGGCTATGACATCACGTTGGGTCCTACCAATGATGTCAATATCGTCGGCGTGTGCTAGTAGTTGTACAGATTTTTGGAAAATTGTGCCTCTGGTGTTGGCTCGGGATTTATGCACAATCCTCTCAAGAACCAGATTGAAGAAGTCACATGACAGCGCATCGCCTTGCCTAAATCCTTTTATGGTATCGAATGTGTCAGTGAGGTCGTTTCCGACCCTGATGGAGCAGCGAGAATTCTCCATCGTCATCCTACAAAAACGGACGAGTTTGGCCGGTATACCAAGACATGGCTAGATAGTATACTAGACATGCTAGTATACTAGACAAGGCTCTGTATATTTGGTCTCTATAAATGCTGTCGTATGCGAATTTGAAATCGATGAATTGGTGGTAGGTATCGATTTGAACTTCTAGGACTTTTTCCATGACCTTCAGAAGTGTGAGGATTTGATATGTTTTTGTGAAAACCACATTGATAAGGGCCAATCAGGTTTTTGCTAAACGCTTTCAGGCGTTCACATATTACAGAAGATAGGATCTTGTAGGCCTCGATCTTGGCTGAGAGCATCTGTCGGCATTAATCATTAGACCAGGTGTTTCTTGCCGGTGGGGGCGAGAAACCTAGCAAGGGTTTGGTGCTATTCGCCGATATGTATACCCTAACCCATAGGTGCATATTAGTTTTGATACATAGCTTATAACATAGAGAAATAATTTAGCTAGATATACCTCAAAGCATATGGATCGAGACAGAATAACTGCTACAAAGCAGACATTACTGCCATCTAGGAAATACGATATGATGGGCCGGCCAAAAACGAGACCAACAAGGCTTAAGTGTAGGAAAGAGCATAGAACTACATAGAGTACGCATTAGAGCCAAAATGTTTGTTCTGTCAACAGAAAAAAAACACACAAAATCGAAGAATTTTGCCGGATGTCACATTGACATATTTAACTTTAATGTAGTACGGGACTTTGCCTACCTCGGCTCCGCTATTCACTCTGACAACAACTTTTCGTGAAAAAATCAAATGAAGAATTACTCTTGGCAACCACTGTGCCTAAGAAGGCAATTTAGTAGTAAAGCCCTCACTTGAACTACTAAGGAGATCCATAGTATCAAGAGCGGATGAAGAAATCCTTGTTCTTTTCGAGAATAAAATTCTTCGAAAAATCTTCCATCCCGTTCGCGATGATGGGCTATGGAGACGAAGATTCAACCAAAAACCCTTAATATGGCTAGGACAAGCAGAGCAAATGGACACTAATACCAACTGGAGGCAGTTAGCTAAAGACTGGACAAGTTGAGAAGGCATGTTGGTTGAGGCCCAGCTTCATTCCGGATCGTTGCTCTTGATATCTGAACCCTCCCATTTCAAAACTGCTACTTAGTAAAACAGCTTATGTTCTTATTATTCTGTGAAAATTTCAAGAAATGCGGTCCCATCATTTAGACTTCAAACAAACAATCATGTCATCCATTTTTGTTTATAAGATATTCTCCCCTAGTGAGGTATCCGTCGTATTGGACAATTTTCCGCAACGCATACATCATCGCAGGTACAATTTCCATTCGAGGTATGTGTCATTGGAGAAATAATAATTTTACTACAACTCGCATATAAATTCCACGAAGAATTTGTGTGAGGAAATCGGAAGAAAAATTGCACTTAGCTGTCAAAAATTGCACGTTCAACGCAATTCGCCAGTATGCGTTACAAAATGTCGGAGAAATATTCCGAACAACTTCTCAGAAGTATACCTCGAAGTTGAAATCCTCCGAATCGTTCAAAAGCGGAGAATTTTCCGCTCTGATGGATACCTCGCTAGGACTGAATGTAATGGAAAATGTTCGGAGAAGCTTAGGCAAATCATCCATAGACCCTTTGTATTTAGCACACAGATATAATTTCTATCTAACAGCAAGACGTACAACGCGAAAAAAAATAAAAACTTTTGACTTATAAATATGTATTCCTAGAACAATTTTTTTAAATTTTATGTAAAATACAAATTTGCAAATACATTTAGCTGTATATAATGTTTTTCTCCTTAAAGTAAGGATGTTAGGAAATCTTTAATTTCTTGTCAAATGACCCTAATTGTCAAACAATCCCTGTTTGGTCTAATGTCCTTTTTTTTGTCACGGATCATTTTCACTTCAATAGTATTCGCTCACTGTGCAATAAGAAGTAATGTGACACCACATGTGTTGGCATTCCAAGTAAAGTGCCACAATTCCCAGCAGAACCGTCTCCAAATGATTCTCGTCGAGAATACAATTCAATGACGAAAAATCTTCTGCTTTAGTGATTTTATCTCGATACTTTTGGCACTATGAAATCATTTGCATTGTCCCTTCAGATTCACATTGATTTTATGCAAACAATAAAAACTTTTTTTTTTTTTTTGTCACAGTCAGCCTCATTTATACTCGGGGGTTACATTTGTGGACATATTTGGCTCAAATAATATGCTTATGTAGGGGAAGTACCTTTGTATGGTTATCATTGATTTGCTATAAATGTTGTCAAATATATTATAGCCCCGTTATGCTGACAATCATAATTGCTACCAAATATCTGCTGTTACTAGAGTTTTATTTGAATGATGTAAATAAGGGCATAAATGACGTTAACATTCCCAAAGTGGTCATAACACCACAAAAGGAATGATCATCGTATTTTTAATGACTTTGTTTTTGCTGAGCATAGACATGAAATAAAATACTGAAATAATACTCATGAGCAGGGTGACCAGATCCATACCCACCATAAAGAGGACACCTTCAAAAATAGCGGGTGTTTTTTATAGGTTGTTTTTTCGAATAGAGATAAAACTGACATTTTGTAGTCCAATCGGGCAACTCTAATGTCATTTATGTTCAGTTTGGTATGCCATTTCATCATAAACAGGTTGACAAATGAAGTTCGCGAAGTTCACCTCAAGCTTCGTCCATTTTATGGTCGACACAATCGCCCATTAGAGCAATTAATTCGGTTAACCATGGATCGTTTTCACATAAAGCTTAGTCTTTGTGATAATACTTCCAGCCGATGGCCTCAGTCGCCAGTGCTGTTACGTGTCTGTAGTTCGTTGCATTCATGTGCGAAGTACTGTGATGTCCAAGTCCAAGTGATAATACGCATCCGCAGAGACGTCGAACAGTTCGCACCGAAGAAACAATTGCCGCTGCAGAGCTGAGCTGTGTCCATCAACTTTATGGATGATTTTGCGCAAAGATCTTGGCTTACGACCTCACAAGATCCAGCTTGGTAAGAAAATAAAAAAATAAAAAAAATAAGTTTTCGGCGCAACAGGCTCGTTAGTACCCAGGGCCTAGCTTTTTTTCCCACAACCGTCCATGTGTGCGTGTGTAATTCTTAGCATGATGGCGGGACCTCCTTTTTTATGCCGAATCCGAACGGCTAAGTTGAGATATGCTTTTCATGACAATTGATACTACTCGGATGATTTTTCAGATCATCACGAGAGGAGGGCCAGTGAAAAATCATTTTGTTGTTGCTACGGCTGGGAATCGAACCCAGACCTGCTCCGCGGCAGTTCAACGCACTAACCATCGCGCCACTGAGCCCGTCAAGGTCCAGCTTGGCAAGAATTAAAACCGCAAGACCAAGCAATGCGTCGTAATTTTGGTGTATGGGCCGAAAAAAGATTGATCTCGATGCTGATTTTCATCGCAAAATTTTGTTCAGTGATGAGGTAAATTTTTGGTTGAATGGCTACGTCAACAAGCAAATTTGCCGCTTTTGGAGTAATAAATTCGTATATAAAAGTGTGCGGTTTGTTTAAGCGAGTGCTCCCAGTTTTATTTAAAAAATATCATATAAAAAGAGTTCTTTTGAAATAAAGACTTATAAACCAAAATTAAGATAGTGACTTTGAAGATTTATTAAAAACAATAACATATAAAAGTGTTTTCATTTAAAAAAAAAACAAAAAAAAAATATAATAATCCTTTGAAAAATTAAAAATATAATATTAAACTTAAACTGTATGTCATTTAAAGATTTTGAAGAAGCTAAATTTGAATTAGAAAAAATGAATTTTCGTTGTTTATGTTTAAATATAAGATCGTTAAGAAAATATTGGGATGTTTTCTATGCAAGTGTGAGTCCGATCATGAAGCATGTAGATGTAATTGTCTTAGTGGAAACATATATAAATGAAGAAGAAAATGGTTTATATTCTTTAGATGGTTTCTGTGCGGAATTTGAAAATAGAGAAAAAAGAAAGGGTGGAGGTATAGCGATGTTTATCAAAGAACACCTGAATTACGAAAGACTAAACATTGCAAGCGCAACTTATGAAAATCTGACTGTTAAAATTCTCTCTCATCCAAAAGATAAGATTGTCAGTGGAATATACAGACCACCAAAGCATAAGGAAAACGAATTCATTGCGGAATTCGTAAATATGACCAACACAAAGATGCATAATGACATTATCATACTGGGCGATATAAATATAAACATAAAAGATACCACTATAAAGAAATGCTGGCGATGAATGGAATATATAATATCATTACGGGGACTACAAGAGTTGATATAAACGTAGGAAGTGAGACACTAATTGATCACATATTGGTAAACGTATCGGAGCGCAAAATATTTTCGGCTGTAATTGAAAGTGACATATCCGATCACTACAGCACCCTATATGGAGTATATGATGCGGGTAAAACTGAAAGCGAACAACCTGAGCTCTCAGTTATTAAAAGTAGCAAAGTAAATCAGCTGATCAGAACAATGAATTGGGAACATATATTGCAACAAAATGACACCAATCAAGTTTTCAACTCGTTAGTTGAAAAAATTGCCGAAATCTATGAAAAATCGACAGTTATTCACAAACAGAAAGCTCGACGTAGAAATGCCGAATGGATTTCTAGTGACATAATTGAGATTTGTAAACATAGAGACAGACTTTATCGTAGATGGAAAAGCAATCAAATAACTTAACATACGAAGTCGAGTACAAGAGACTACGTAACCAAGTTAACAAAAAAATATTGATGAATAAAGATCAGTACTACAGAGAAAAGTTCGAGCAAAGTAAATACGATCCTAGAAAAACTTGGGCGGTTATCAACGAGCTACTGGGACGAAAAAAACCGTCATTAGATGCCACTATTGTAAAGAACTTTACAGCTAACACATGATATTAGAGTGTTAGCAGAGGATTTTGGACACATCTTTTCGCATCAAGCAGTATCCATCATCCACACGTGCAACAAAGTAGCATCAAATCATCAACCCGAAGCAGTGAGGAGCTCTATTTACTTGGGAGAAACTGACCCTATAGAGGTATCGAACTTATTAATCCAGCTAAATGTCCAAAAAGCGCCAGGAGCGGATGGTATTAGAGCAATTGATCTTAAAACAAATGCCGACATCTTTGCCCCTATAATCACCAAGCTCATTAATGTAAGTCTAGAAACCTCGACAATACCAAAAAAGCTCAAAGAGGCACTTGTTAGACCAATCTACAAGGGAGGAGCCAAAAAAAATATAGCGAATTATCGTCCGATAGTAATACTGCCAGTCATAGAGAAGGCATTGGAGCAAATAGTATCTGATCGTATATGGAAATTTGATGAGAACAAGAATCTAATATGCAAAAACCAATACGGGTTCCAGAAGGGAAAATCCACAAATAAACTTCTTGGTGATTTTTCGAATATAGTCAACATCAACCTTGCCAAAAGACACCATGTCCTTGTCTTATTTTTAGACTTCAGCAAAGCATTTGACACCCTCGATCACAACAAGTTAATAAATACCCTAGAAGGGATGGGATTACGAGGAAAGCTGATGGAGTGGTTAAGGGACTATCTGACAGGGAGGACCTATCGTGTCAAAATTAAGAACTGCTGCAGCACCGAATATGGGGTCCAGTTTGGGGTTCCGCAAGGTTCTAAGCTCGGTCCTCTACTCTTCATACTATACACAAATGGAATGCTGAAATGCCTGAAGAAAAGTGTTCCATTCGCATACGCAGACGACACCGCAATAGTTGTATATCACAAGGATATAAACGAGGCAACGAGGATGATGCAGAACGAGTTCAATGAAATAGGGAAGTGGTGCCATGACAATGGACTTGTGTTGAATGCATCAAAGACAAAATAATATACCCGGCAACAGAAATCAGGCTTAACACATTCAAATGCTCGAACCAGGTGAACACAGAACTTATAGAAGTAGTGTCTACGTATACGTACTTAGGTATCACTGTTTACAACAATTTTCTCTGGGAGCCGCACATCAACGATCTGAGGAACAAGCTAAGAGGGTCACTATTTGCGTTAGCTTGTCTGCAACACAAATCAACAGCATGCGTGCAAAAGCAGGTATACCACGCGTTAATTGAATCCAGACTTAGATACGGCATACTAGCTTGGGGAGGGGCGGCGCAGACACATATTCAAAAATAGCAAAACATTCAAGATCGGGCAATTAAACTGATATCAACAAGAGATGCACAAACAATAGCAAGCAGTGTGGGGGTTCTAAATGTCAATCAGATCTTCAAAATGACTGCAGCGATTGAGTATTATGATGACCAACGATTCCGGATACCAATAAATCATGCCTTTAAATTCTATTATGTAAATATAAATTCTACAAAAACCGAATATAAATACCAATTGAAATCTAATGTAAAGTAACAAAATTATATAGTTAAATAACTCGTATTGAATACAATTGCTCATTTTGATGACTAGATAAAAAATTTAATAACACAATCACTTGCAGATAAGCCATATGGCTTCGCAGGTCTGTATCAAATTGTATTAAATTTAAAAACTGTATGAATAAAAAACTAAACTAAACTAAACTAAACTAAGAGAATCCACATGAGACCCTTGAGACGCCATTACATCTACAAAAACTGACTGTTTGGTGTGCTCCATGGGCTGGTGGAGTCATATTTCTTCTGTAATGACGCTGGAGAGTCGGTTACCGTTAATGGAGACCGCTATAGAGCCATGATAACCGACAATTTTGTTCCCGAATTGGATGGCATGAATGTGGATGAGATGTGTTTCCACCAAAACGGCGCTATAAGCCACACAGCGCACGTCACAAACGATTTATTGAAGGAAACATTCGATGAGCGCATAATTTCGCGGAATGGACCTGTCAACTGGACACCAAGATCGTGTGATTTGGCACCATTGGATTATTTACTTAGGGGATATGTGAAGTCGCTCCTCTACGCAAACAAACCAGAAACGTTGGGATTTGGACGCCAGTATTCGTAGAGTTATTGCCGACTTACGGCCCCAAATTGTCGAAAAGTGGTTGAAAATTTTACCTCTAGACTTGGCTTTATTTGAACCAGCAGCGGTGGCCGCATGCCCAAGTTCATAACTTAGCAACAATCCCAAATTGATGGACATTTAAACGATTTTTTGTGTCTTATTTCAATTCAAAGTTTTATACCTCTAAGCAAATCACCCTTTAGAAGTAAAAATTGTTTTCTTTCAAATCAAACTTAAAATATGCATTTTTACATAAAAAACATAAAATATTCCGATATTAGGTCCTTGTTTCGTTTGCCACTATGGACAAGTGTTGCTTTTCAGCAACTTTCTACATGAATTCGTAGGAACGCCATGTGGGTTTCGAACTTTGTACAGAGGTTTTTTGGGTCTTAAAAAGTACACCCAACAAATTTTGGAAATTTAGCACAACTATGTCAAGAGCAGTCCTGAAAGGGTCCACCTTCATAGTGGCAGAGTGTATTCATCTCATTCGAGATGAGTTGAACTGACATATTGACAAATGCCTTGGTACTTTTTGACAATTTGCAAGCTCTCGGGCTTAGGTATGTGAGAGTTATATTCCAGCTAAATTAATGTTGACTGTTCGAATCACAAAATATTCGAATCACAAGCCTATTGAACCCAATTATATTCAGATTTAAAATTGTTGAAAAATGTGTTTGGATTAGATTCCAACCTTTCTCTACCGCACAAACAAGGTTGAGGAATTTCAATTATTATCCACTTACCCCGAATCTCAGTTCCCAAGCCTATAAAACCGGTTATATGCCAGTTGAACTCATCTCATTGGGCCTACGCACACGAGTATACTTCAACCGTAGTCATTATCGTTACATTTCACACACACGGGAATGTGTTCAACCGGTGTCAACCAAGATGCCTCTGCAATTAGCCCGGTCCTTAGCTAACTGCCTCCAGTTGCTAAGGAGGCACACAAGCACACAACGGACCTCATACAAATTGGTTGAGGTCCGTATCTACTTGTGCGCGCAACTTTAGGCGAGTTCTTCTTCTACTGCGTCCGACGTCTGGCTGGGAATCGAAGACTCTGCGAGCCCCGGTGTATTGGTGTCCATTCGTTGCACATGTCCTAGCCTTCTTAAACGTCCAATGCGGAGGCATGTCGCTGTACAGCTCGTATAGTTCTATGTTGAATCTTCGTCTCCATAGCCCGTCAACGCAAACGGGACCGAAGATTCTTTGAAGAATTTTCCTCTCAAATCGACCAAGGATTTCTTCATCCGGTTTTGAGACGGTCCATGCTTCAGCGCCATAGATCAAGACTGGGATGGTCAGGCAAGGTTGCCAACGCAGGACGTTTGGGACAAAGGCTTTCTCTTTTTAAACATTTCTTTGTCATTTGTCCTTCCACGTGGCTTCTCAGTCCCAAACTATTTTTTAAATAAAGTCATAAAAAATAAAGCAAAGTGTGATCTGAACGTCTTTTAGCGAACGCACCCTTGAAACTACTACATTCGCTACGTTATTTTCACATGCCAACCTTGGCGCCAAAATGTAGTGTCATCTTTGTCTACATACATAAACGCGTATGTTGTTTTGCTGATTGCTGCGGAGTTTTTATTGATTTTGGTTACAAAACTTGTTAAAAGTATGTTATAAGTGTTTTTTCTTGTCATATATAATAAAATGGTTTCTTTCAGAGATGTCAAATAATGGCCATACAAGTTCAGACAACGAATATGAAATCACACAGCCAAAAAAAAAGCAAAACAAATTACATATACAGCTTCTAAGATCGCTGGCTACAAGTCCCTGAATTCAAAAGTTGGCTGCGAAAAGAAAGCAATAGGGCTGGTAAATGCATAATTTGTGCGAAGGTGTTTGTTATTAAATATTCGGGAATAAGAATAGGAATAAGTGACAATACACGGAAAAAGCAAAGGGCATAAAGATATTGTACGTCCGCGCGCCCGCAGCGGTGCTGGTCAAAGCTCAGGGTCATCAACTGCAAATCTAAACCTAAAGAAAAAACCACTACTGCTGAACTATCAATGGTCTATCATTCACAATTCGACATCAACACAGCTTCAATTCAACGGATTTGGGATAAAGCTGAATTCAAAGCTGTTTCGCGACAGTGCTATAGCAAAAGAGATTCATTGTTCTAAGACTAAGGCATCCGCTTATGCCGAAATCGTATTTGGACCAAAGGCAAGAGGATTTGATACCAGAATCAGGTCGTCGGTATTTTTCGATTTCTTGCGATGCATCGAATAAAGGCAGTATCAAATTTTTTACTTTAATCGTAACATATTTCTTACCAGCTAAAGGGGTGCAATACAAAATTTTAAATTTTTATTGCGATAATTATGAATCATCACAATCTTTTACTGATAAAATTATGGAGTGTCTTAACAAGAACAATCTAGACCCTATCTATATAACTTCTTTTAGTGCAGATAATGCAAACGTAAATTATGGCAAACACAATTCAGTATTTACAAAATTAAAAGGGCATAACAAGTATATTTCGAAAGCTAACTGCCAATGCCATGTTATTCATAATGCGTCGAAACATGCCTATAAGAAACTATTTGACTTAGAAACGCTTGTTAATAAAATCAATTCAGAATTTAACTGAAGCACTGTTCACAGAAGAGAACCGCAGGATTGTTTTGACTTCTTCCGAATGGATTTTGCTCCTTTGATTTACAATGCTCCCACTCAATGGTTAAGTCTGTCAAAAGCTGTAGATAGATTACTTTTGTCGTGGCCTGTTATAAAATTATATTTCATTAATCTTGGGGAAGAAAATTGTGATCCATTATTATGGAAGATTTTTAAAAGCCAGGCAAATCAAATCGAGGATTATATAAATCAACTTTCCATTAATGAAATATATTTATACTTTTCTTCTCATTTCTTAAATTTGTTATGTGAGTACATAACTTTTCTTCAGTCGGAAAGAATTTCCGCGACAGAATTGCATGACATAATGCAAAGCTTAAAGAAAATAGAAAATCGAATTGAGGACAACTTTTTCGGTTCAGAAGCAAACGCCGCATTACCTAAAAAATTACCAAAATCTTAGAGAAAAATTCATTTCTGAATGTAAGGGCGCGTACCAAAGGGCAATTAGCTATATAAATGAATATTACTGCTTTGAATTTATTCCCACGCAATATTTGTCTTGCTTAAATATAAAAAAAAAAAGAAAACTTGATTACCGTTCTGTATTAAACTAGGTTGCCTGGACACTTTAAATAACAACGATGTTACTACGATCGGATGTTGGATCGAGATTTTTAAAGATAAGGAAATACTAGAAATTACTAGGTTAACAGAAAAGCTTAAAGTATTCCAGTTAGCAATGCATATATAGAAAGAGTATTTTCCATAATGCAGTCCGTGTGTAGGGACGATAGAAATAAAATGCGAATTGATCTTGTAAAAACAGAGCTTGTACTAGGCTTAATTTTAATCTTAAATGTGATGAAACATGTTGCTCTTATTAAAAGCGCACAAAGTTATAAAAAGTTCACCTTTAGAAAGTAAGCTCCTTAAACTTATCGTCTTTTAAGAAAACTTTTCTACCTAGTTTAAGTTTGTTTTAGATAGTAAGATTATTTTACTTTTATCAATGTATTGTTGTATTTATTTTATTATTTCATAAGGGGATTTTCATGACCAATATTGAAGTGTATGTTTTCGTATGCAGTATGTTTTCGTTAAGAAATAAAACTATAAATATATAAAATGTTTAATTTTAGCTGAAAAGTCAAATCTTTGTCCCGAAGTTAGTTTCTCCGTCTTTTTTTATCTTGTGTTTGTCTTAACCCCTTCTTCATGTTGGCAACCGTGTGGTCAGGGTCTTATATAGGATCTCCTTAGTAGTTCGAGTGAGGTCTTTACTGAAGAAACAGCGAAGAAACAGCGGTTGGCAAGAGTAGTTCTTCGTTTAATTTCTGACGAGATGTTGTTGTCAAAGTTAATAGCGAAGCCGAGGTAGACAGTCCCGTACTACCGCAAAGTTATACCTGTCAATGGTCACGTTCTGTCCAATTCGTCGATGCATTCGTCCAGCATACACTTAGTCTTATCATTTACTGCTAAATACATTTTTTCCGATTCCTTCTCTATACTCTTAGACGTGGCTATGACATCACGGTGAGTCCTTCCAATGATCTTAATATCGTCGGGCTACACACCTATTTTTGGAAAATTGTGCCTCTGATGTTGGCTCCGGAGTTTTTCACAATCCCCCAAGAATCAAATTGAAGCAGCCACATGACAGCGTATCCTTTTATGGAACCGAATGTGCCATTTCCGACCCTGATGGTGCAGCGAAAATTCTTCATCATCTTCCTACACAGTCGGGCGAGTTTGGGCGGTATACCAAAACTAGACATGGCTCTGTATACTTAGTCTCTGTATATCTTGTCGTATGCGGCTTAGCAATCGATGAATGGGTGGTGGATATCGATTTGGACTTCTTGGGTTTTTTTTCCAGGATCTGCCGAAGTGTGACAATTTGATCGGTTGTGGACTTTCCTGGCCTAAAACCACAATGGTAAGGGCCGACCATTTTGTTGGTAAACGGTTTCAGGAGTTTACATATTACGGCAGATAAGATCTTGTAGGCGATGTTGAGGAGACTTATGCCCCTGTAGTTGGCGCAGTTCAGAGGGTCTCCTGTTTTGTGGATCGGGCAAACGATGCTGAAGTTCCATTTTTCAGGCATACTTTCATACGAGCAGATTTGGAAGCTTGAGCTTAGAAATTGCTGTTCTCGCTGCACTTAGATAAGCTGGTTGGTATTTTTCGCAGTCGTCGCCAATGTTGAATCGTTCGTTCTGCCTGACAGCGGAACGTTGTTCGTCATCGCCGCTTAGCAGTGTGCAGAAGTTGTTCTTCCATAACCTCAGCATCGACTGTGTCTTACTTACGATAATTCCTTGTTCATCTCGACAGGATTCTGTTCGAGCCTTGTATCCTTGGCTTTGATCTTTAACACTTTGGTAAGACTTGCGAACATCGTTTCTGGAGTGGCATCTCTCTATACCATCGATCGCACGCTTTTTGTGCCTTTTTTTTTCTTCTTTCTGAAAAGCCGGTGTTCTTCCCTTTTTCTCTGCCTATAGAGCTTAATGGCAGCTCTAGTCTTCACATGCAGCTTTCTAGATCTCGTTCTTTTCTGCTAGCATCTGTCGGCATACCTCATCAAACCATGGGATTCTTGCTGGTGGCGCGAGGAAACGAGCAAATCAGTTGCGGCTGATCTAATGGCTTGTTCGCATCGCTGCCATTGTTCTTTAATATTCGATGTTGGTGGTATGGTGGTAATCCAAAGGTTAGGGGATACGCGTTGCGCGAAGGACTTGGCGGTCTCCTGCGAATGAAATATTTCGGCATTAATTTTTTTTACAGTATTTCTGGGTTCTATTTCCGGATTCTTACCTTGGCTGCAACAAGGTAGTGGTCCGAGACGATATTTGCTCCTCCGAATGTTCGGACATCGAAAGTACTGAATGCGTGCCTCATGTCTATTTCAATGTGATCAATTTGGTTGACCATTGGTTTATCTGGAGGCCGCCATATCCCTTATGGGTATCATGGTGAGGAAACCGTTTACTGGCTATGGTGGCATTTCATTCCATATCGAGGTCAATTAGCCTAATTCCGTTATTAGACGTGTTGTTGTGCAGGCTATGTTTTCCAATAATACTGCTAAATATGTCTTCTCTTCCTACTTTTGCGCTAAAATTTCCCTGCATGATTTTAACATCGTACTTCGGTAGTCGCTCATATGTTTTGCCAAAGAGCTCGTAGAAACAATCCTTAGCTATATCATTTTTTTCCTCCATCGTGGAGCGATCGCATATAAGGCTTCTGTTGGCGAATTTGGCCTTGATACAGATAGTTACAGTGCATTCGCTAATGTGTTGGAAACATAAGCCTTCTTGCCTAAGTCTGGCATTTATAACAAAGCCGCATCCGAATAGTCGCTGTTTCTTCTCACTATAACACGGTCCGTATTAGAAGTCACAGTTTTTCATCCTCTTTTTACCCGGGCCATTCCACCGTATTTTCCGGATGGCAGTAATGTCTGCTTTGTAGCATTTTAGTGCTTCCATTAGTTGTTCCATTGCACCTCCTCTGTTTAATGTTCTCACTTTCCAGGTGCATATAGGAACGGTGTTGTCCCTTGTTCGCTTAGCAGGGTCGTCAACAATAAAATTCTTCCTTTCCCAGGCTATTGGTTATTTCGTAACTATGGTTTTTTATATATGTGGGTAGTTAACCCAAGGAACAAACCCCAACCTGAAGGGCCAGTTCCAATTTATTAGATACCCCTAGGACGCGGGGCCATCAGTATCCAATAGGATTTATAGCTGCCGTTGGCCTTTCGGTTCATCCGCCAGCATCTCTGTTCAAGGGGCCTTACCTACCCTTGTAATTCATAGACTACATGTTGTCCGAAAATGTCGAAGCAGCTTGTCTTGGTTCGCTTGGAGCAGGAGGCCGAGTATCCACTCCGTGCAATTTTGACCTGGCTGTTCGTCTTGTTACCAACACTCGATATTATCGTTTAGCAAGTCAAATCCGGTTGAGAGAGATCAGTTACCGGTGGTTACCACTTGGAGGTTCAAAATATAAAAATTTTCACATAGCAGGTTTCACAAAGGATAAAATTAAGAATCTGAGCTTAATTTAGACAGAAGCAACGGGTTTTTTTTATGAGCAAGTGCAGCAGCAAAATGCTGATGCAAATTCTTTCAGCCATTTGGAGCGAATATTTAGGGAGACTCAATCTCAAGTGCTAATTTGTGTTATAAAATAGAATGCTTTAAACTTAATTTTAAATATTTATAAAATTACATCGAATGTAAACTTAATAAATTTTAGAAAACACAGACTACCTTCCATGAAAACTCTTTAAAACAATCAATAGAACCCGTACTTCTCTGTTGGTTACACTTTCTCAACCATCGACCCCATTTCTTTTGGGGTAGGATATCCTATATCCGAGGATGGAATAATTTATTTTAAATGTAGAAAATTAAGTCATTTATATCCACTCGTCGGGTAATAAATTATTCTAAAGAGTCACTTCAGATTGTCTTCTCGCGGAGATATTTAAGAAGTTCATTGATCCCAATAGATGATTAGGACTCATCCGTTTCACTCTGTTTGTTTTCTTCTGATGATTTCATCTCATTCCGTTTTATTTAATTTTACGGACGGAATGGTTTTTTCCATTTGAATTCAATTGGTTGAGTCCTTCCTTTTGTGGAAAATATATTTCCAGCTGTTCTCCACCTGGGTTATAGGAATATAAGATCAATATTGAGTTGAGAATTCAACTTGGAAAAGTGGTCTTAAATATGAAATTTAAGTGTTGGAAAATAAAGTCGATTAGATCCACTCTTTGCAAATATAGACATACTCACCATTGTATGTCTATATTTGCTGTAGTAGTTCGAGTATAACATGTGCTTAGTCTTTATAATTACTGAACATGAAATTAGCTTACTTCATGAGAGTCTAGAATAAAAAAAATGCGACCCAAAACTGGAAACATCGAAGAATCTCTGACTCTAGCGATTAATCAGCATCCTAATCCAGCTCGTATCACCCCAACCGACATTGTTCTACTGAGTCAAAATTAGCTAGCGCTGCTTATATCACCTCTACAACATCAGGTAAGGCTTACCTTGTGAAATCCATTATTTTTGCATGAATTTGAAGGCTTTAGATAAGTTCGAGTGACCAAATATGTTCCAGTCAGCAGCGGAATAACTCCATGGATGGAGTCAACAGTGATGTCTATAGCACGAGTTTGGATGGACAAAGTGAATAACATCTACGAGCTCCTTTGACATATTCGAACAATAGATCATCTAGGAATTTCAAGGGTAAGTCGGGCCCCTTGAACAGAGATGGTGGAAGATAAGCCGAAAGGCTAACGATATAGCTATCAATCGCCTGGTGGATACTGATGGGTGGGGTTGTACCGTCAGGGTAATTATCTTACCACGTAAAATATAACTTATGATGAGAGAGACAGAAGCCTTGGATAATAAATCCCCACAAATATTAAACAGACCCGGAACGTCTACAGACAACAACTTACGATGACTCAGGAAAACGTCGATAAGTTGGATAACACAGACTCCACGAAACCACAATAGATAATGACTTCTGAATCATAGACTTCAGCAGCACTAGGTATCCACGATTTCGGATCCACAAAGAAACCTAGGTATCTTCATATGATACAATTGGCAAAGAACTCGACAATGTGCTCATATATGGAAGGCACGCATCCAGTTTCCTGGATGTACACGCATCCAGTTTC
Organism: Rhingia rostrata; assembly: GCA_949824845.1. Lineage (NCBI taxonomy): Eukaryota > Metazoa > Arthropoda > Insecta > Diptera > Syrphidae > Rhingia > Rhingia rostrata. The sequence continues at coordinate 175,284,180 of OX463755.1, read as the reverse complement.
CTGGATGTCCCATTGAACAGATATTGTGGCGGATGAACCGAAAGGCCAATAGCAGCGCTCAATCCCATAGTGGATACTGATGGCCTTATGTCCTAAGGGAATTTAATAAACTGGACCTGGCCCACCAGGTTGAGGGTTGTGCTTTGGATTAACACCTAACCATGGAAAAAGTATTTTTTACGAAGCAACCAAGAGCCTTGGAATGAACGGATTTAATTATTGACCCTGTTAAACGAAAAAATGATAAAGATGTTCGTATCTGCACCTGGAATGTGAAAACATTAAACAGAACAGGTGCAGGCAAACAGCTAGCGGAAGCTCTTAGCTGCTACAAAGCAGATATTACTGCCATCCGGGAAATACGATGGAGTGGGGCGGGCAAAAAAAGGATGAAAAACTGTGACACCTACAATTCGGATTCAGATTTGCTATACGTGCTAGGCTTAGGCAAGAAGTCTGTTGTTTCCAAGACATTAACGAAAGCATTGTAACATCATGCCCGATTTGCCACTATAAGCCCAATATGCACTCATGCCTCAACTGAGAAAAAAGATGATATAGCCAAGGATTGCTTTAACAAGCTCCTATGAGCGTCTACCGGAGTACGATGTTAAAATCATGCTGGAAGATTTAAATGCAAAGGTAGGAAAAGAAGACATTCTTAGCAGTAATGTGGAAAAACATAGCCTACACGACAACACGTCTGGTAACGAACTAAGGCTAATTGACTTCGCTACGGAACGAAATGCCACTAAAGCCAGCATTCGGTTTCCTCACCTCGATATCCATAACAGGACATGGCGGTCTCCAGATCAACGAACGGTCAACCAAGTCAATCAAGTATTTTTGATGTCCGAAGATTCCGAGGAGCTAACGTCGACTCGGACCACTATATCGTTGCAGAAAAGGTAAGAAATCGGATATCCAAAACGCCATAACAATCCGGAAATACTGTGATAAAAATTTAACGTCGAAAGACTGCAATCGCAAGAGACCGTCAAGACCTTCGCACAAAGCGTATCCCTTAACCTTTCAATTAACGCTATACCACAAGCATCGAATGTCGAAGAACGTTGCCAAAAATAATTCTGTCGAGATGAACCAGGAAATATCGTAGCTGAAGATAAATCTGCAGACTGTCGGACAGCGATGATGAACAACATTCCGGGGACAGGCAGAACGAACCTTTCAATGTTGGCAACGACAGCGAATACTGCCAACCACCCGACCTGAGTGAAATCAGGATACCAATATCTAAACTCAAGCTTAGCAAAGCTGCATGAAATGACGGCCTTCCCATCGACCTTTATAAACCAATTTATAAGCAAATCTGTACAGAAGAAAGTATGCCTGAAGAATGGAACCTCAGCATCGTTTGCCCGATCCATAAAAAAGGAGACCCTCTTAACTGCGCCAACTACAGAGGCATAAGTCTCCTCAATATGGTCTACAAGATCCTATCTGCCGTTATATGTGAATGCCAGAAACCGTTTGCCAGCAACCTGATCGGCCCTTATCAGTGTGGTTTTATGCCAGAAAGTCCACAACCGATCAAATTTTCACACTTTGGCAGATCCTGGAAAAAAAAACCCAAGAAGTCCAAGTCGATATCCACCACCTGTTCATCGATTGCAAAGCCGCATACGACAATATTTGCAGAGACTTACTATACAGATACATGTCTAGTAATGGTATACCACCCAAAATCGTCCGATTGTGAAGGATGACAATGGAGAATTCTCATTACTCCATCAGGAAACAAACTCACTGACACAGGATTTAGGCAAGGCGATTCGCTGTCATGTGAATTCTTTAACTTGATGGCGGATTGCATTTGAGAAAGCAAATCGATTTATGTAGATTTTTCCAAAAGACACCCCTCCAAGAATGTCGCAACTATAAAAGTTTTGTTCGATGGCGAAGAGAAGATAATCTCTTTCCCCCAACGCTGGAGCAATGGAGGAGCAAAAGAGGTGTTTAGGCGGACGACCATGTTAAACCACCTTAACCAACACATTATACACGCTCACATGGACATCAAAGATATGGGACACCATGTCAAATGCAACTGTCGAAATGTCCAAGGGCAGCTGTCACATTATACGACAGCTGTCAAAACGGCAAATGCCTTTCGAAGAGGTAGTGGAACGTGTCCAAACACCAGCGACACCGAAATCAAAGGCCTAGAGCCCAACAAAAATAAAACTTATGAAAAGATGGCACCCGAACCGTGACCCCAAAATCTGAACGCGTTTCGTATTTCGTTGCATTCATTTGCGAAGTACTGTGATGTCAATGTAAATGTCAATGTCAATGTTTTTTTTTTTTGTGACAGTTCATCTTTCCCTCCTTCCACGAAGCTCACTGCTTCTCAAAATGTGCGGTGCCCTCCTTCTTTCCTTCGAATATTTAATCTTCTCAACCATAGTTCGGGTCGTTCGGTTTGTCATCACCATTTCATAACGTGGGTAAGACATTTTCTTTTAATTTGTTCGTTAGAGTTTTAACCCAGACGCACGCGAATCTTCGAGTGAGTGACATATGTTTGACAGATCGTCACAGGGATTTTTGCAGCAAACCTTGATAACAAGCAAATGCTAGAACCGGTTTGAAAATATGGTATACAACTATGGAGTTGTACTAATGACACGAATCTAAATATTTTACAAACTTTTGAAAACAAAATGTTAAGATCATTCGTCAACACGCCGTGGTACACAAGAAACGAGGATCTACGCAGAGATCTGGGAGTTCCCGCGGTTAGATTTAAAACGAAAAATTTTGCACGAAAACATAAAAAAAACGTTTTTTAAAACTCTTCAAAACAACGGTCCTCCAAATTCTTGACTAAACGATTTTATTCCGGCTTGTTCAAAGAACTATACCCTTGGATTTAGACCGATACCAACAAAACGCGCTATAGATTTCGGGAAAGCGGGAACTCTCAAAATATAGTTACCTGGCAAACATTGACATATACACGTGATCAAAAACGTATACTTAGTTGCAATAAAAACACAAAAGGGGGGGTGGTTTTAGTAAAAAAAAATCTCACATTATTGCGCGCCTGCTTCATGGCGCCTGTGAAGATTTCCACCAGCCCACGAAAAATATAAAAGAAAAACTTTGCATCATTCTATTTTTTTATTCTTCCTACCCGTTGACTATATTCCAGAGAAGTGGAGACAGGACGCCCCCTTGTGGGGTGAAACAGCTAACAGATCTACTTGTCATTTGTTAATGATAAAATTTAACCATTATAATACGTTGTCAACCCTTTATCGCACATGCAGATTATCGTTTATCCTGATAACGTATCGGTATGCTCGCCATTTTAAATAATTAAATTTACATTCCGAAACATTTTCAACACGTGGAAACATGATTCCTCTCAAAAACAAACTCCTGTTGGTAGCAGACAGAGCTGATGCAAACACTGAGTACGGCCTCTATGTTCACTGAACATTCCCATCCCCTAAGTCTGCAATCGAAACACGTCAATTTTCTGCACTGCAGAGTCCTTTAAAAATCATTCAAACACGTTAAAAGTACATAAAACAGTAAATTCCATTTAGGATTGTAGTCCTTAAAAAAAAAAAATTGTGTTACTGCCGCAATGATGAAGCCCTCAATGAAAGTCAACAATATCAAACATCCATTGTGCGTTTCAGTTTAAAAATTAAATGAACTCGATAGGTATGTCAATTGCAACATGTTCACTGTCATGTTTATTTTATAATCAGACAATTTCGCCATTTGATGACAACCGAAGAACCAGCATTCCTTTGCACAGGTAGACAGGGTTGAAGTTGAAGTCTACCCCTCTATGATCTTTAAGAATGACTTTGACTCTCTTAAAATTACAAAATTCCAGAAATAAAATTATCTCCAATGTGGGTGTGTGTAATTACATAATACAAGCATAAAAGTGTTTATTATTAAAAAATTCCTTACCAAGCTTTTGCAACGAAACGATGCATGTCATCCTTTCCTCAGCCTTTTTTTTTTTATTAAATTCTGTTTCCTCAGTAAAAATCCATGACAAAAATGCCAGAGCTTCATGAGATACCTTTGCATACATTTTTTTAAAGATATTTTTACAACAAATACATTTTTTTTATTAATTTAAAACAAAAGGAAAAATAAAACAAATCAAGGCACATAGTTCCGTTTTATTGAAAGGATATTTTTGCGGTTGTGTTGTAATTTGTGAAAATTTATTAAATGACTGCAATATTGCTTTATACCATTTTGCTGCAATGTAGAAAAAAAAATAAAAATAACGTCGCAAATTGCATTTAATGAATAATTTTCCAGTTAATTAGCAACAACCGGTTTGTTGAACCTACGTAAACAAAAATGCCAGTAAATGTGACCATGAAAAGGGAAAATAATTACATTGCACCAACCCTAAAAAATAATATTATGGGCGGCTGCATGATGTGTCAGTGTGCAGGTGCTCGCAACCCTTGCAAGACTGTGCATCTTTTATTCAGTTGAAAACAGGAATTGCCAACTTCAACCAGACCGGCCCGCTTGTGGGGAGTGCATATACAATTAACTGAGGCTGCTGTCTAACAAATCCCGGAAGGTGAGCCACTTAAACACGAAAATTTAATTTAAATGGGCATTATTATGCACCCTTAGATGTTAAGTGAATTTTAATGTTTAGAACAATACAAAGTTAGGGTGGGTGGCAGTGAACCGCAGTTGAAAGTGAAGTGATCTTTTGTTTGAGATTTTATTTGTGAAAGTAAGGTTCGCATGAAAATTGCAATTATTTTCAAATGTAATGTATCCGTGAGGTACATACCATTCAGGGCGTACAGAGACACTAAAATGCACTATGACAAGAGAAACAGGCGTATTGTAGAACATAATACCAGATGAGTAAATTATTTTTTTGGGGAAGACGAGGTGGAACCTGCATAGGATATAAAACTTCTCGATCAACCACCAGGCTTCCAGATTCCACTCACTCGATTTTACTTGAATATCGTTTCAGATGGACTCAGTGGCTTGCAGAAGGTCTGGCTTCGACTCCCAGCCCTAGCAACACCTAAATGATTTTTCGCTGGCCCTTCTCTCGTAATGATTTGACAAATCATCCGAGTAGTATCGATTGTCAAGAAAAGCTTATCCCAAGTTAACCGTTCGGAGTCGGTATAAAACAGGAGGTCCCGCTATCATGCTAAAAGTACACACGCACACATGAATGGTTGTGAGAAAGCTCGGCCCTGGGTACTAACGAGCTCGGTCAAGCAAAACATTTCATATGTTCTCAAGGGCTTTCTTTTTTTTAAGAAGCCCGCTTAACTGAACAGTAAATTGAGGATCCTAGTTGTATTAACATCTGTCAATTAAAAGCTTTATTTTATCGTAACTCGCCTTTTAAGCCAAATCGGTAAGGTTAGACGTGGAGTTGCTATAGTCACCCACCAGACGGAACATCATGTGGCGGAAAGAGGAATTCTCTGCAGATATTCGGGATGGGAAATAAAATACCACTCGTGGACCAAAGGTAGAGTAAGGTCTCCTATAAAAAAAAATCTTCCCAGACGGAAGCGGAAGAATTCGCAAGATGGAGTCAACAGTGACATCTAGTCTAGTTGCTATAGTCACCCACTACACGGAACCTCATGTGGCGGAAAGAGGAATTCTCTGCAGATATTCGGGATGGGAAATAAAATACCACTCGTGGACCAAAGTTAGAATAAAGTCTTCTATAAAAAAAATCTTCCCAGACGGGAGCGGAAGAATTCGCAAGATGAAGTCAACAGTGACTTCTATTGATGCTCAACGTAAGCAAGTAAAACAACACACTTGCACTACTCGGACAACAAGCCAGATGGTGGCGGAAATGTTGAGAGGACAATGGCAGCGCTCAATGCAGTAGTGGATACTTATGACCCGGTGTCCTAGGGATATCTAATAAATTGAAGCTGGCTCTCCAGATTGGGGTTGGATTTTGGGTTAACTTATAGCTAACAAATTGTTAGGTAAGTTACAGAAAAAATTGTTCTTACGAAGCAACCAAGAGCCTTGAAAAGGCCTGATTTTATTTTTTACGACTATGCTAAACGAAAAACGGACAACGTCGTTTGTATCTGCACCTAGAATGTGAGAACGTTCAATAGAAGATATGCAAGCGTTTAATAAGCGGAACCCTGAACCTGATTAAAAACAGACGTTATTTACATCCAGGATATACCATGAAATAGGCCGCCAAAAGTAGGATGAAAAACGACGTCATCTACTACGGACTGGATTATAGTACGCAAAAACAACGACTTCTTAGATGTGGATTTGTTACAAGTGTCAGAAGAAAGTTACCTGCCGAACATTCATCACTCGTGATAAAAAAAACGACGAATAAGTCGCAAACATAGTTGCAATACAAATACAAAAAGGGTGGTGGGTTTAGTGAGTAAAAATTTCACACTACTTTGGCACGTTCTCATCGTGTCTATGAAGATATCCACCAGACCAAGGCAAACAAAAAATAAATATCAGAATATGGCAATAAGTCTTATGTTTCCAAGACTTTAGACAATCAGCATCAAGGCCAAATCCGCCAACATAATCCTTATATGCGCTCACGCCCATAGGGAAGAAAAATATGGTACAGCTAATGATTGCTTCTACGAGCTCCTTGACAAAACCTATGAGCGACTACCGAAGTACGATGTAAAAATCGTGATGAAAGATTTAAACGCAAAGGTAGGAAGAGAAGGCATCTTTCCTACAAAAAAATCCTACACGACAACAAGTCTGTTATCGGGCTAAGGCTAATTGACTTCGCTACGGAACGAAATACCACTATAGCCAGCATACGGTTTCCACACCTCGATGTGCGAAAAAGGACTTGGCGGTCTCCAGATCAAGGAAAGCTCAACCAAATTGATCACATTGCGATGGACAAGAGGCACGCATCCATTATTTTGGATATCCGAACATTTTGACTAGGACAACTACCTTATTGCAGCCAAGGTGAGAATGCGGATATCCACCACGACACTGCAATCGCAAGAGACCGCCAAGACCTTCACGCAACGCGTATCCCTTAACCTCTCGATAAACACTTTACCACCAGCATCGAATGTTGAAGAAGAATGGCAACGATGGCAATAGGTCATTAGATCAGCCGCAACTCATGGGCTAGGTTTCTAGTGCCTACCAGCAAGAATCCCTTGGTTTGATGAGGAATGCGGACAGATTCTCGCAGCCAAGAACGAGGCCTACAAGGTTAAGCTAAGAAAATCCTTTATAAGACCTTGATAATCCCAGTCCTGCTCTTCGGTACTGAAGCATTGACCGTATCAAAAATGAATGAAGAAATTGTCGGTCGATTCGAAAGGAAAATTCTTCGAAAAATCTTCGGTCCCGTTTGCATTGACAGACTATAGAGACGAAGATTCAACCGAGAACTATATGAGCTGTAGAGCAATGTATCAACAAACTCTGCATTGTGCGTTGAAGGCGGCTAGGACATGTAGAATGAATGTCGATTCACCAATACTTAGGTTCGCAGAGTCTTCGACACCTAGCCAGACTGGCTGGGAATTGTAGTAGAAACCGACCTCAAATTGAATTACACAACTGAAGGCAGTAAGCTAATTACTGGGCGAATCGGAGTGGCATGTTGGTTGAAGCCCACGTTCTTTCCAGACTGTAAGAAAGTTTTTTTGTTTTTTGGTCGGTTTGGCTGTCGGGAAGTTTGACAGCTAACGTTGGACATTTTGGCAGTTGGTTGTAATATCACTATGTCTTCCATGTTGCAAAAGTTTTAGTGATGTCACTTGTGTTTGTGGGTTTTGTGTTGTAAAAACACACACAACGAAATTCATGTTTTTCGTTGTGTGTGTTTTTACCTGTCTGACTGACTACTCATTTCGGTTAATCCACCGTATACTCCTCGTAGTCGTAAGTTTGCGCTCATAATGTTATGGCTCAGTTGTTTCTTTGCATTGAAACTTCCACGTAATGTCCTCTCTCACCCTTCATATTCGTGTTGGAATCGACAAGAAATCTTCCTCAGATTTATTTACACCGCTCCTGCCTGATGCTGCCCGACGTGGAGCTATTAAACTCCACAAGGCCTGGATGCGTTGTACACCCGTAGACCACTTGTCACACATTTTAGTTATATTGAGTCTCCGCACTCTCCCTGGGCAGACTTTTTGGATTTTAAAGCCCTTCTTGAGTGAGCCTCTGTTGTTGTACTTATGCTAAAGGTTGGTGGATCTGGCGATGCTGATCGGACAATGCGTGCCCACCACTTTATCTCGTTCCTGGGCTTGCGACGATAAACATACTTACTTACTTAAGTGTCGCTACAGTCCGGAATGAACCTTGGCCTTAGCCAAGATGCCCTTCCAATTAGCACAGTTACGCACTCCAAGTCGGTTGCGGTCGGTTTCTACTTGTGCGCCCCACTTAAGGCGAGGTCTTCCTTTTCTGCGAGCCGGAGTATTGTCGTCCATTCGTTCTACATGTGCTAGCCGTCTGTAACGTCCAGTGCAGAGGTTTTTTTGACTAAGTGCATGTCGCTGTATAGTTCGCATAGTTCTTGGTTGAATCTTCGTCTCGATAGCCCGTCAACGCAAACCAGACCGAAGATTTTTCGAAGAATTTTCCTCACAAGTCGACAAAGGATTTCTTCATCCGCTTTTGAGACGGTCCATACTTCAGGGCCGTAGAGCAGGACTGGGATGATCAGGGTCTTATATAAGATCTCCTTAGTAGTTCGAGTGAGGGCTTTACTACTTAATTGCCTTCTTAGCCCGAAGAAACAGCGACTGGCAAGAGTAATTCTTCGTTCAATTTCTGACGAGATGTTGTTGTCAGAGTTAATAGCGGAGGCGTTCCGTACTACCTCAAAGTTTTATCTGTCAATGGTGACGTTCTGTCCAATTCGTCGATGTTGTGTGTTTTTTTTCGTGTTGACAGCTTTTACTTCGTCTTTCCCTCATTTACTGCTAAACCCATTTTCGCCGCTTCCTTCCCTATTCTAGCAAACGTGGAAATAACTTCACGTTGAGTCCTACCAATGATGGCAACATCGTCGGCTTATACTAGTAGTTGCACCGATTTTTGGAAAATTGAGCCTCTGGTATTGGCTCGGGAGTGTTGAACAATCCTCTCAAGAATCAAATTGAAGAAGGCACATGAAAGCGCATCGCCTTGCCTAAATCCTTTTTTTTTTGTTATCGAAAGTGTCGGTGAAATCTTTTCGACCCTGATGGAGCAGCTACACAAATGGACCAGTTTGAGCGGTATACCAAAACTAGACATGGCTCTGAATAGCTCGTCTCTATATAAACGATGTCTTATGCGGCTTTGAAATCGATTAGTAGGTGATGGGTATCGATTTGGACTTCTTGGGCTTTTTCCAAGATCTGCTGAAGTGTGAAAATTTGCGACGATAAACGCTGAATAAAATTAAGGAAAAGCTTGTTGCATTAAATTTTATCATAAAATAGCTAATCGTTATACGTTATAAGGTATTGACGGATTCGTCAAAATTTTTGTTGACAGGGTATATGCAGTCTTGCCCTCATTTACTATTTAAGACATTTTCGCGCCAACAATGTTGCCGATATCCTCGGGGTATGTTTGTATGGATTAGTTCAACCCAATGATGTCCATGATATTCGATGACCTTTACTTTCGACTTTTCCAAGGCATATGATCTTGTCCGGTGAGGAGGGTTACCAGCTCGCAGACACCTAACATTTTTAAATGGCTTTATAGACAGCTTTCTTGATGACATTACTGATTAAGTATTTCTTAAGCCCAAATTCACCCTTAAGCCTTATTTCTCAGCCTCATCAAATGGATAGACAGACAAAAAGATTTTCGAATGCAAAAAGCATTACGAAATTTTTTTTTGAATCAGCAATTTGTTTTCGAAGGCATTCTGGTTCGTGTATATATAAACAAATAATCGACGGCTTTATATTATGCTCAACATTACATTGCCATTAACCCAACAATTGAAGCGTGTGCACTTGCTGCAAAATCCGTATCATCCACATTTAACGGAATCGATAGTAGTAATTGCATGAATGAACTGACAAAAGCTGTCAAATAAGCCCGTCAGCAGCAATTCCGACCACTGCAACTTAACCGATGCTTTATCATCCATTCGTCTGTAATGCGGTTAATTGCAAATTAATTTATCACGTTACAAAAATTGAATCGATTTGATGGGATGTTAACTTCATGTGGATTGCCTTGATTGTGGATACATCCCTTGGGTGCATTAATTTATCAATGAAACGATATTTCACCGGAGAATATCAATCATGTCATTACATGAGTGAATTAGTCAGAACAGAACTTTTTCACTGGTATGGTTTAATTGCACTGAAGATATAAATTGCACATTTCCCACCAATACGTAGATACTTAACTTTTTGACTTTCAAGCTCAATAAAACAACGAACTTACTTACTCGCTCCCAAATATTTGTATTTATCTACAGTTGGATAGGGAATGCTTTTACATGTAGTCAACTCCTCCGAACAACATCCCAAAACATTGCTTACCACACCGATGTCTTAAGGTTAAAATCATAAACAAAACTTTTGCCAGCCCATTGTAAGGCTTATGGAATAATGCCGGCTTATAAATATGCTTCAAGGGTAGAGCTGATAAGTTTATTGAATACCTGCACCTTGGTGTGTTAAAGGGCGGTGAGGTGGGAGTTCATCTGGATGATGGAAATGGGGTTCTATGTGAAAATGATGCCTTGGCTGTATCCACAAAATGGGTGGGCATCAAAGAAGTTATTCACTAGTCCCAAATGGTATAAGATCGCTTCTTGGAATTTTGTGTTTAGAGTAAAATACCTTCATAACAAATAATTAAGATTCTGTTGAATATCGAGGCTAAATAATTTAGAAACCATTCAATGTACATAATTACCTACAATCCCTTTCAAAAAGCGAGCGTCAAAAACTGTCTTTCCCACACAACACTTACAAAAACTTATCGAATCGTTCACACCGAACATCAAGAAGTGTTTGTTTGACGTTTAAATCAAGAAAGCTGTGAAGGATTTGTGTGTCAAGGGAGTTAGCATGATATGAACCTGAGAGCCAATTTTTTTTTTGAAAATTTGAAGACAGACTACATCAGGCTGCAAAATGATTGGAGCACTTAGTCTGTGGTTGGGAGTTGTAACACGAGGGTAGACTCTGATTGGCGTTAACTTGGCAATGCAGAGTGCCTGTAACTCTGACTACACATCAAATGCTTGTTTTTAACTCCCAAGTGGTAACCATCGGGTACTGGTCTCATCCAATCGGATATGAGTTGCTAAACGATAAGTGCGAGTGTTGATAACACGACGAAAAACAGGAACACCAAAACAGCTTGGTGAGAGGGGCACGGAATGAATTCACGGCCTGCTGTCCCAGGCGAACCTTGACAAGCTACTTCGATTTATTCGAACAACAGGTTGTCTAGGAATTTCAAGTGAAATCAGAGCTGGTGACAGATCAACAGAAAGGCCAATGGAAGCGCTCAATCCCGTAGTGGATACCCCGTGTCCTAGGGGTATCTATTTAATTGGATCTGTCCCTCCAGGTTGGGGGTTATGCTTTGGGTTAACTACCCACCCATTTTAAAAACGCTGTTACGAAGCAACCAACAGCCTCGGAAAGGACTGATTTTATTGTTCACGACCCTAATAAACGAAAAAAGGACAAAGACGTTCGTATCTGCAACTGGAATATGAGAACATTAAACAGGAGAGGTGCAAACGAACAACTAGCGGGAGCTCTAAACAGCTAGATAAGTGTCATCCAGGAAATACTATTGGGTGGACCGGGCAAAAAGAGGATGAAAAAGTGTGGCACCAAAGATTATGAAGATTATGAAGACTTCATAATCTTTGGTGGCACTAACTGTGGACCGTTTTACAGTGAGCAGAAACAGCGGCTATTCGGATGCGGATTTTTTATAAGTGCCCGGCTTAGGCAAGAAGTCTTTTGTTTCAAGACATTAACGAAACATTGTAACATCAAGGCCGAATTCGCCACCATTAGCCCAATATGCACTCATGCCCCAACTGAGAAAAAAGATGATATAGCCAAGGATTGCTTTTACAAGCTCCTTCACAAAACCTATGAGCGACTACCGAAGAACGATGTTCAAATCGTGCTGGAAGATTTAAAAAGACATCTTTAGCAGTATTGTCGGAAAACAAAGCCTCCACCACAACAAGTCTGGTAACGGACTTAGGCTTATTGACCTCGCTACAGAACGACATGCCACTATAGCCAGCACACGGTTTCCTCACCTCGAAAACCATAAGGGGACATGGCGGTCTCCAGATCAACGAATAGTCAACCAAAGTGATTACATAGTGATCGACAAGAGGCACGCATCCAGTATTTTGGATGTTCGAACATTCCGAGGAGCTCACATCGAAACGGACCACTACCTTGTTGCAGCCAACGTAAGAATGCAGACATCCACCACGCCACAACAGTCCAGAAATTCTGTGAAAACATTTAATGTCGAAAGACTGCAATCGCAAAAGTTTTCACTCTCCGGCTGATCCTGGAAAAAAGAAGTCCAAATCGGTACCAACCACCTATTCATCGATTTGAAATCCGCATACGAAAACATAGAGACGAACTTTACAGAGCCATGTCTAGCTTTGGTAAACCGCCCAAACTTGACCGTTTTTTGCAGGATGATGACGGAAAATTCTCGCTGTTCCGTCAGGGTCTGAAACGACCTCACCGACACCTTCTATACCAAAAAAAAAAAGGATTTAGGCAAGGTGATGCGCTGTCATGTTACTTCTTCAATCTGATTCTTGAGAGGACTGTGCAAAACTCACGAGCCAACACCAGAGGCACAATTTTCCAAAAGTCTGTACAACTACTAACATAACGCCGACGATATTGACATCATTGGTAGGACCCAACGTGATGTCATAGCCACGTTTGCTAGTATAGAGAAGGAAGTTGCAGAAATGGGTATAATGAGGGTAAGACTGTATACGCTGTCAACTCAAAATGACACACAACATCGACGAATTGAAGAGAGCATCACCATCGACAGATATAACTTTGTGGTAGTACGGGACTATGTCTACCTCCGCTCCGCTCTGGACTCTGACAACAACATCTCACCAGAAATTAAACGAAGAATCACTCTTGCCAACCGCTGCTTCTTCGCAGTAGAAGGCAATTCAGTAGTTAAGCCCTTACTCGAACTATATAAGACCCTGATCATCCCAGTCCTGCTCTACGGCGGTGAAGCATGGACCGTCTCAAAAGAAGACGAAGAAATCCTTAGTCGATTCGAGAGGAAAATTCTTCGAAAAATCTTCGGTTCGGGAAGAACTATACGAGTGGTACAGCGACATGCCCCTAGTCAAAAAACTCTGCATTGGACGTTTTTAGATGACTAGGACATGTAGAACGAATGAACACCAATACACCGGCTCGCAGAGTCTTAGATTCCCACCCTGCCGTCGAACGCAGTAGAGGAAGACCTCGCCTTAAGTGGCGCGCACAAGTCGAAACCGACCTCAAACAACTTGGAGTGCACAACTGGAGGCAGTTAATTGAAGAGGCATGTTGGACTATTGGTTCATCGGTCATAATCTGAGTTCAAGCTGTCTGACTAACCATTGAGATTCCTGAATAACCTATTCTCCGAATATGTTGAAGCAGGTTAATTCGGTTTTTCACTTTACCCATCCCAACTGGGGCTGTAAACGACGACTTGACTCCACCTTAGGAATTCTCCCGCGGCCGACTTTAAAAAGCAATATATGTGTTGACACGTCTGCTCCCTGCTATCAGCTGGTACTATTCCAAGTTACTAGGACATCAGCGGTTGCCACGAGAATGCTGAGAGTCGGAGTTATTAGGCATTAGCTAGGTAAAAACTCAAGATCTCATATTTGCTTGCATCAAGATCTCATATTTGCTTGCATTTGGCCGCCAACTTCACTTCACAGTATTTCCGAATATGCAAAATTTTATTTAAAGTAAAACTCCAACGTCTGTTAAAGTCTCACCACCAGACTCCACTGAGATCAAGTACCCCATTTAATTCATATCACTCTGTCCATGCCTCTACATGAAAATAAAATCATTTAACTAAACGAATGTCCTTGTCAGAGCAAAAAAAACAAAATCCACAACATGACCAACACACATACACAACCATTTAAAAACGCTTCATTTGAGACAGTCCGTGGACGATTGGACGTTTTATGCATAAAGCTTGTTGCAAAACATAAAACTTTGTATACCATGCCACATAAAACCAAACGAAACAAATAAAAAGGGACAAGGACACACTTTTAGTGGACAGTTGTTGTTAGCGATACAAAACCAAAAATATTATAGCCAGCGCTCTTCCCTTCCACACGACTGAGTATGCGGACAAAAACATATTTGTTAGGGTCAGACACAGGACTGGTCATGGTTATAATTTATCTGGCATAGATAGTTGTTGTGGTAGTGGAGGTGGGTGGATGGTCGTAGGTATGGCTGCATAGCTCCAGTCTACGAAATCGATAGTTGTCGTATGTAAATTTTGTCCACTTGTGTCATGTTATCAGCTACACAGCTTGAGCGACAAAATTAATTTTCAAAACAGTTTGTGATATTTTAGCCACGAAGGTTGGGGTTAAGCTATGGAAGGCGGGCAGGCTTCAGGTTCATGGGTCAATGGAGGAAATAATTCCATTACAGGCGTTGTCAGTATATAGTTGTGGAATCATTTTATGAAGGTTGTGTGATGTTTAAAAAGTTTTTTTTTCAAATAGGAACGCAAAACAGACAATTTACCTCTCAATATAATTTCTAGGAAAGAGATGAAAAATTTAGACATTTTAAGACTAAAAAATAACGTTTAGGAGAAATATTGTTGCACAACATGTTGTCAATCGTGAAATGATTTGCAATAATAATATTAAAATTTCGATCGAAAAACACAATCATGCAGGTACATGATTGGGCGCGCTTTATTTGGAATCATTTGAAATTAAATTCTCCCAACCCGTTCATCGGATCTTACTAGTGGAAAAAAATTCACCACTAAATTATCCAAATTAGATAGCATTAAGGGGTTGCAACCGGGCGTTGAAAATACACAAAGTCAGTCAAATCCAGTTTTTCTATACGACATTCTATGGGCGCTTATTAGTTTTGATGCATAGTTTGTAACATAGAGAAATAATTGAGGTAGACATTCTTTGGAGCAGCGGTTCTCAAACTTATTAAGCTGTGGATCCCTTAACAAGGCCCAAATCAATTTCGGAACCCCAACTCTTTACCATATAAAAAATGAAAACAACTCATTTTAAAATTATTTTTTTTTATTTAACATATTTTTTTTCAAATATCTGTTGCAGCGTCCAATCTCGATCTGTACTTAGTCTTTGCATAAGTTTACGCTGAAAAGCCTGCTTCACAGCGATACTTTGTGACAAAAGGGAGCAAGTTCTGGGTATTCACTTCTAATACCAACCCAAAACTCGTTCAATGAAACAGAATCAAATACATGTTTTGATGAAGAAGAACTCTGCAGATCTATAAGAGACTCGTTTTCCGGAATGCTTAGTGTCACAGGCTGGGTTTTTATTAGAAATGGATTTTGTACCCACTCGATGTCAGTTTTCGTATCTGGGAAGTAATCTTATAAAGTACTTTCTAGACTTACCAAATGTCCAGCGATCATATTGCTAATATCTGCTCTGAGCTCAATCATGTTTTCTTGCAAAAATTCATGTAAAATTGGAAAACACTCAACATTGTTCTTCTGTACATAGGTAAGCCAGAAATTAATTTTTCTTCTTAAACCTGCCAGTTTGTCTCCTGCAAAAAAATACTGTTACGGATTTTCCCTGCAAAGCAGTAGCAGTTTCGTTTAACTTTTCAAAAATGTCTGCAATATAAGCTAATTACGTTATCCATTGCTCATCATGCAATACATCAAAAAGGTTTGCAGATGAAGACATATTTTTGTCCAGTTGGAAAACTTTCAACTCGCCAGGAAGTTGAAATAATCTAAGTAAAGATTTTCCTCTGGAAAGCCATCTTATTTCCGTGTGCAGAAGAAGTGATTCCTTCTGACTTCCCATGTCTTTGCACACTTTTTTGAACAATCTCGATTGGAGAGGACGACTTTTTACGAAATTTACAATTTTTACTGCTTCGTCAAGAACTTTTTTCAAATCAGTTGGCATTCTTCTTACCACAAGTGCATAACGTCACTACATTTTTCCTAATTAATTCTGTGTTTATTCATAAAACAATTTATGGCCTTGAATATTTCTTCACCAGTTGTATTCGTTTCCAAAGGCGTGCAGATAAGCAAATCTTCTTGAATAGATGTGTCGAAGGGATACCTCACGAATACAAGAAGAATTGAAAGGCCGGCAACATCCGTGCTTTCATCGAGTTGCATTGCAAACATATCACAAGCATTCAATCTGCGAACGAGTTCATCTTCAATGTGTGGTCAGATATTTTGTGAATCCGATCAGACACAGTGCTGTTTGAACATTGAAGTGCTGCATTTTTTTTGGCGCTAAATGTCGTTTTAGTTTTGCTGGTACGAGAGAACTAACGGGTGATTTTTTAGCTGGTTTGGTTTTGGCAACACTGGTTTTGACAGCTGACGTGTGTTTAGTACCTTGTGTCACTGTCAAACAGCTTCAGTTTGGTTTGCAATTTAACCATGGATCGTCTTACAAATGAACAACGCTTGCAAATTATTGAATTTTACTATCAAAATTCGTGCTCGGTACGAAATGTTCATCGCGCGCTGCTTCCATTTTATGATCGGCATTCTCGACCTTCTGAGCAGTCTATTCGGAAGATTGTGACCAAATTTCGCACCAAATTTACTTTGTTGGACATTAAACCACCAACACGTTTACGTACTGTGCGTAGTGAAGAAAATATTGCGGCCGTATCAGCTAGTGTGACAGAAGACCGCGAAATGTCGATTCGGCGCCGTTCCCAGCAGTTAGGCTTTTGTTACAGCACTACGTGGAAAATTTTGCGGAAGGATTTGGGCGTAAAGCCTTTTAAGATACAGCTGGTGCAAGAACTAAAGCCAGCCGACCTACCACAACGCCGAATTTTTGGTGAATGGGCTCTTGGAAAGCTGGCCGAGGATCCGCTTTTTTATCGAAAAATTGTGTTCAGCGATGAGGCTCATTTTTGGTTGAATGGGTACGTAAATAAGCAAAATTGCCGCATTTGGAGTGAAGGTCAGCCAGAAGCATTGCAACAGCTACCAATGCATCCCGAAAAAGCCACTGTTTGGTGCGGTTTATGGGCCGGCGGCATTATTGGGCCATATTTCTTCAAAGATGATGCGAATCGCAGCGTTACTGTCAATGATGAACGCTACCGAGCGATGATAACAAACTTTTTTTTGCCCGAAATGGAAGTTCTTGACTTGCATGATATGTGGTTTCAACAAGACGGTGCCACATGCCACACAGCACGCGAAACAATGGCGCAATTGCGTGGCGAGTTTGGTGAACAGTTAATTTCACGTTTCGGGTCGGTCAATTGGCCGCCTAGATCGTGCGATTTGACACCATTAGATTATTTTTTGTGGGGGTATGTCAAGGCTCATGTCTATAGAGACAAGCCCGCTTCGATTGACGCACTGGAAGCCAACATCCATGCATTCATTCGTGAGATACCGGCCGATATGTGTGAAAGAGTATGCCAAAATTGGACTCAGCGGATGGGCTACCTGAGACGCAGCCGCGGTCAACATTTGCATGAAATTATCTTTAAACATTAAATTGCAAGGTTCAAACTATCGATTCAAATAAATATTTCATTAATTTTTTCGAATTTTTTGTGTTTTTTTTTTTAAAAAAAGTTCTAAACCTCTTAAAAAATCACCCGTTATTAACTAAAATTTTTTTGCAAACAAGGTATAATGCATCAGGTTCTTCGGTACTTCCAACACGTATAAATTTAAAGGACAAATAAGAGTCATCGTATCGCCGATTTTTTGAGTGAAGTTTACCTTCATTTACTTGTTTATCTTTCGTTGAACTTTATGCCGCATTTTCTGTATCCTAAAATTTAGTAATGAAAAAAATTTGTTGAATTTTTTTTTGCTATGAAATATGTATGTTACATATAAATTAGCTATTGAACTCAAAATAATGTTCTCTTTATAACACGAATACTACCCCTTCTCCGCTCTGGGGAAAAAAAATTGTACCAATATTCCAAATGCTTGCCCAGTTGTAGTGGATTCGGTACTTATCTTTTGATTAGGATTTTTAAAGTAAAATTGTGTTAAAATTAAAAATGGTACATTTAATATTTGTAACATAGGATGGCACGGTGAAGCATCCACAGATCGCACTTCAAGAGTAACAAACATTAAAACTATACTCACACCCATGCATACTTTATGGATTTTGTTGCTTTTGTTTGCTTTTTTTGAATTATGCGTAGGTCACACCTCAATAAAAAAAAAATATAAACGTTGCACATTTTTTGTGCAAAAATGTTTGTAATTGAATATGTACTTGGAAATATTTTTTTTTTGTGTTTTATTATTCTTAATTCAAGAAAGTCGCGGAGCCCTGAAAACTCTACCGCGGAACCCTAGTTCAAGAACCGAGGCTTTGGAGTATATGAATCGACTCAGAATCGCTAGCAGAGTCTGTTTGTCCGTCCACCTGTCTGCCCGTCAATGATTTTTGGGCCTTTGAACCTTGGCCTCAACCATCTTGCCTCTCCTATCTACTTACCTACTTAAGTGGCGCTACAGTCCGGAATGACGTCTATCTGTGAATCGAAACCTCTACGAGCCGGAGTATTGGTGTCCATTCGTTCTACATGTCCTAGGCATCTTAAACGTCCAATGCGGAGTTTTTTTGACCAGGGGCATGTCGCTGTGCAGCTCGTATAGTTCATGGTTAAATCTTCGTCTCCATAGCCCGTCAACGTAATCGGGACCGAAGATTTTTCGAAGAATTTTAATCTCAAATCGACCAAGGATTTCTTCATCTGCGTTTGATATGGTCCATGCCTCAGCGCCGTATATATAGGATATAGGATCTCCTGAGTAGTTCGACTGAGGGCCCTACTACTGAATTGCCTTCATAGCCTAAAGAAACAGCGCCAAAGGTTGGCAAGATAATTCTTCGTCTAATTTCTGATGAGATTTTGTTGTGAGCGTTTATAGCGGAGCCAAGGTAGACAAAGTCCCGTACTACCTCTAAAATATTTATGTCAAAGGTGAAGTTCTGTCCGTTTCGTTTATTTTGTGCGTCCATTCGTGCTGACAGCATGTACTGAGTCTTTCCATCATTTATTGCTAAACCCATTTTTGCCGCTTCCTTACCTATACCAGAAAACGTGGCTATGACATCAAGTTGAGCCCTACCAATTATGTCAATATTGTCGGCGTATGCTAGTAGTTGCGCCGATTTTTGCAAAATTGTGCATCTGGTGTTGGCTCTGGAGTTTTGTACAATCCTCCCAACAATCAAATTTAAGAAGTCACATGACAGCGCATCGCCGTATAGAGCAGCGATTTTTCCCTATCGTTATCCTACACAAACGGACGAGCTTAGGCGGTATACCAAAACTAGACATGGATCTGTATAGTTGGTCTCTATAAATGCTGTCGTATGCGGCTTTGAAATCGATGAATGATTTGGATTTCTTTGGATTTATGCAGGTAGTGTGAAAATTTTATCAGTTGTGCGTTACGACAGGTTGGATCTTGTAGGCATACTTTCACCGAACCAGATTTGGCATACTAGTTGGTGGATGTTACTTAATAAGTCATCTCTGCCAGGTTTATAATTTTTGGGGGGAGGCCGTCATTGCCAGCAGCCTTGTTAACCTTGAGTTAAGATATTTCTATCCACACTTCACTTAGGTAGGGTGGTTGAAAGTTTTCGTTATCATCGCCAATATTGAAAGGTTCGTTCTGCCTTCCAGGGGAATATTGTTCATCGCCTTTTAACAGCCTGCTGAAGTGGTTCATCCATATCTTCAGCGTTTAGTGTATCTCAACTACGATATTCCCGTGTTCATATCGACAGAAATATGTTCGAGCCTTGTGTGCTTGGATTGGACCTTTTATAGTTTTGTAAAACTTGCGAATATAGTTCCTGGAGTGGCACCTCTCTATATCCTCGATCGCGGGCTTTTCTTGCTCTTTTTTATTCTTTCTGAAATAATGCACATTATCCGGTGCACTGGAAAACGGCGGTGGTACATCCTATCCCCAAAAAGGACAAGGACAAAACAAATCATGCAAATCTTCGGTCAATAAGCCTTCTGCCGAATGTCAATAGAGATCTGCTTAAATGGGTTGAGGAAAACAAAATTATTCCGGATAATCAGTTTGGTTTTCGAGCGAGGCATGATACCATTCATGCCGCGTCGAAACTAGTGTCCGACATCTGGTTGACTTTGAGAAGGCCTTCGACACCGTATGGTTAGAGGGGCTTTTCTACAAGCTGACCAGACTGGGCATGCGTACACCCATGCTATATATGATTTATGAAATGCTTATGGGAAAGAAGTTCGTTGTCAAATGTGGCAACGTAACTTCGAGTAAAGTCTTTGAAATTAAAAACGGTTTACAACAGGGGGCGGTGAACTCCCCGATATTGTTTTACATTTATACAAGTGATCTTGTAGGTTCTCTCAGACACGCTATAGCGTACGCAGATGATCTAGTGGCGTACAGATCAGGTCCGAAAATCGAGGTCATCAACACACTTTTGCAACGTGACTTCGATCACATTAAGGGATTTGCGATGATCGAAAATTGAGGATCAATTTCCAAAAAACCGAAACAATTCTGTTCAGGACCCCAGTGCAGAGGGCTTCTTACGATACCAGAAAAAACTGGAAAAAATTTTGTATCATGGGATAGCATGGACGGCCGTTGGCGGTGAGAAGTGAAGTCAAATACCTTGGCATCTGGCTTGACAAGTTTCTATATTTTAATAAAAATGTGGATGCTTGTCTGGCCAGGGCTAGGGGGGCTTATGCTCTGACATAGCAGTCAACTTGATTCAAGGGTGAAAGTCATTTGCTACATGGCCCTCATAAGGCCGATCATCGCTTACGGTTGTCCCGTGTGGTTCAATGTATCACCATCCTACATGGAAAGGATACGGTTGTTTGAGAGACGTTGTCTCCGATCCTGCTTAGGATTGTACCGAACGCCGGACTCCGAGTACATACAATATTATCGCAACGAGGTTCTATACAATGGGGCTCAGTTGAATAGAATTGACAATTTCCTAATTAAGTTGACTCGAAGGCACGCTGCAAGGGCGATGGCTAGCGACAACAGCCTGATCTTTGGGGCTTATTATCCCAATGATTTATACATGGAGAGCACGCTCATATCGAGCTTTATTCCACCAGAGGCATTCATTTACATCGATTCATTAGGGTTAGTACAAGACAGGAACGGTATCCCGGTTTTATACCACCGCTATCGTGACGCTCGGGACAAACGGCTAATCCGCGACGGGTACGTCGACAATGCTCCGGAGATCCTCCGCTTTAGCACGGCGGTATCGGATCGCGATAGGATCGATGCTGCAAAACAGCGCACTGAATTCTGGTGGCTATATGAGGAAGGTGATTCTGCACTTCCTCAGGACTTTGCGGACTTTTAGTCCAACTCTATAGGTAAGATTTTAAATTAGGAACAAGGTCTGGGGTGGGGCTTGTGCACCATATTGGCATACAATATGGTTGAACGCAGGCTGCCGTGGGACCGAAAGACGCAATCAGGATGGCGACCCCTCGGGGCATGCGCAATGAGGGCTCGCCACCCCGATTATAATTAAGTTAGGTTTAAGTAGTCAAGTAGTCTTAAGTTAGGTTTAAGTAGTCTTAAGTTAGGCTTAAGTAGTTTAAGTAGCCTTAAGTTATATATAATCTAGAATAAGCTTTTATATAAAACAAAAAAAAGTCACTAAACAAAGTTTTAAATTAAATTAATATTTTAAGTAAATAAAAAAATGAGTTTAAAAGTTAAAAAGTCGCATGAATGAAGGAGGGCCAACGACGACTGGACAGGTAGATTGGTGAGTAAGTCTTTTGGCAGACGTCAAATCTGTTGGTGCAAATAAAGTTTTGATTCCAATAAATATAGTCCGAGTTTTATTAAAGGTACCGGCCTAGACTTTTTGGCCGAAGAACGACTTTTTAAAGCTCGAGTACGCGAAAACTTAAAGTTCCAATTTTATATTTTAATGAAACCAATAACTACTCGCTTCAGCGCACTCAATTTTTTAAAATGTCATTAAAAAATAGAAAAAAACATTTAAGTAAAATTTAGTACTTTTTTTCTTTACTATTTTACCCCACAGAAGTTCTACTTAGTACCAATAAGTAGGACTTAGTTGTTAATATAGAACTTAAATAACGCATGTTTTTTCAGAGGTTGGTTTTTCGAACAGAGATAAGACTGACATTTTATGGCCAAATCGGGGAACTCTAATGTCATTTATGTTCAGTTTGGTTTGCCATTTTATCATGAACAGGTTGACAAATGAACAACGGTTGCAAATCGTGCAAATTTATTTCGAAAATAATGGTTCAGTTCGCGAAGTTTACCGCAAGCTCCATCCATTTTATGGTCGACATAATCGTCCATCAGAGCAATTAATTCGGTTAACCATGGATCGTTTACGCTTTATGATAATACGCCCTTTGTGATAACACGCATCCGCAGAGACATCGAACAGTGCGTACCGAAGAAAAAATTGCAGCTTCAGAGCAATGTGTTGAAGTGGACCCGAATGAATCGATTCGCCACCGTACACATGCGTTGGCTTTGTCTATCAACTTTATGAAATATTTTGCGTAAAGATCTTGGCTTACGACCTCACAAGAACCAGCTTGTAAAAAAAATAAATTTGCGGCGCAACAGGCTCGTTCATCGCACTAACCATCGCGCCACTGAGCCCGTCAAGATCTAGCTTATGCAAGAATTAAAGCCACGAGTACATGTAATGCGTCGTGATTTTGGTGTATGAGCCGAAATGAGATTGATCTCGATGCTGATTTCATCGCGAAATTTTGTTCAGTAATTAGGCTCAGTTTTGATTGAATGGCTACGTCAACAAGCAAATTTTCCGCGTTTGGAGTGAAAAGAATCCACATGAGACCCTTGAGACGCCACAACATCCATAAAAACTGACTGTTTGGTGTGTTCTATGAGCTGGTGAGGTCATTGAGCCATACTTCTTCCGAAATGATGCTGGAGAGTCGGTTACCATTAATGGAGACCGATATAGAGCCATGATAACCCACTATTTTGTCCCCGAATTGGATGGCATGATTGTGGATGAGATTTGGTTCCAACAAGACGGTGCTACATGCCACACAGCGCACGTCACAGTCGATTTATTAAAGAGAACATTCGATGAGCGCATAATTTTGCGGAATGGAACCTGTCAATTTGCCACCAATTTTCTTTGGGAAAATGTGAATTTGCTCGTCTACGCAAATAAACCAGAAACGCTAGGAGACTTGGAAGCCAACATCCGTGACGTTATTGCCAACATACGGCCCCAAATGCTCGAAAAAGAGGTTGAAAATTGGACCTCTAGACACGGCTTTATTCGAACCAGCCGCGGCGGCGACATGCCCAAAATCATATTTAAGCATTAATGGCATAAAGTCATCCTTCCAATAAAATTAAATTGATGGACATTAAGACGAGGATTTTGTGTTTTATTTCAATTCAAAGTTCTATACATCTAAAAAAAAACATCCGATAGTTATGACTCGTATCAGCAAACGGGCCTAAACCGCATATGAGAAAAGTTTATGGGAACAGTCTAAATGTCTTCAATATTTTTCACATAAATTCGCATGTTTTATCAGTAGTTGAACTAGAGATACTTTGCCTAATTGTGTATGCATTAACCAGTGAGCCATGCCCCCCATCCACAAATATGTCTACATAGTTATGGTTTTCACTTTCCAGGGAATAACTTTAGGCACTCCATATAATCTGCTTATGATTTGGCCTGATAATGGATTTCCAACATATAAAAACACTTACAGACATCTGCCCAAAACGTTCATAATTTTCCAATCGCTTAAATATCGTTCGAAATAATGTTCGAAATTTTAGTGCCTAAAGCATTTGAAAAGACCCATTGACCCATCTCAGGTATGACCCGAACACTTATTCACTCACTCTAATATCAAGCACAGACAACGATTGTAAATACACACATCCTGTCTCTTTCATAAATTTGCAAATTTCTGGAATATTCTCACAAATTTAATGCAATTTACTCATCCTACGTCAGTATCCTCTGCAGACATGTTTTTGTGGGTAATATCCTGCTGGATGATTTTCATTGCAAATAGAAAGTACCTGAGTGACTCTTTCTAAGGCGATATGCTAGGTAGAACCCGGTTACATAAAGGAGATAAAAAGGCATTTTCCCAGCAAAGTAATGGCATAAGGATACAATAAGATAAACAATTTTGTTATCTGCCTTCATAATATAAGAGGACTTTCAACAACAGAATACCCCCCGATCCATTGTGGAAGAGGAAAATCTCTTTAAAAGCTTGCCATCGTATATGCCCATATACGCTCACATCAAATTCAATTCAATATTCAACTCAATAAATAAAATTTAAAAATTCCAATAAAAGGTATCTCATGCTACGTTGTTGGTTGTCGGACAGATTTTTATTTTATTTGGAATTACCGTTAAACCATCGTTTTGCTGAAATTCCAAAACCTAGATGAAATGAGAATCATTTCGCAAATCATATGGGGGTGATGAAATAATGTCGATTATGGGTATCCTGCAGGGGGGAAGAAATGGCATATTGACAGGCTTATCAATTCATCATCGATAATGGAGTTTTTTGTTTGAATTCGCCATCGTATTTCATCTAAAATTCTTTAATTTAAACTTTTGTAAGAACGTGAATAATGCATATGACGTTTTTTATTTGTCAAATATTTTCAGCTCACTCATACACATGACACGAGAGTATTCCAAATCTAGCGATAGTAGGTTTAATAGATGACGTTCAAGTCCATTGCAATAGACATACGTATGTGGTAGAATGCTAGGAACACGATCTTTTCCCTAAGTTTTCTTTAAATCCAACGTATAAGCCGCAGAAGTAAACACTCGATGGAAGGTATGTTGAGATCTTTGCTGAGGTAAACGACCTAAGCCAGCCTGTAAATGTGAAAAACGGATTAAAGTTCAAACCAGCCAGAAACATTAGGAATGCCCACATTAAGCGTGTCAAATTCTTCTATGACCAAAATTCTACTACGTCCCAAAAGTAGCAAAATCTTTTGGTTGTTCGTAAAAAAACATTTGGAATTCGACCTCATCTTCCATCCGAACGCTCATATACAATGACATTCCACCTTTCACCTCTATAGACAATACCATTCTGCTCGCTGCTCGTTTGGCAGCCAGTTCCGCGTTGCCAGATTGTGTCCAGTCTCCTCCTGTACTAGAGAACGTACAACATTCTATGGGACCAATCCACTTTCTTACTCGTACAGTCGCAAGAGTATTGATCGATCTTGACACACACAAATTGTCTGGTCCAGATGATATCTCCCCATAGTTCTGAAGAGGTGTTCTTACACCCTGATCAAATCACTGCGGAAGCTTTTCTATCTGTCCTGCTCATAGTTCTGAAGAGGTATTCTTACACCCTGATCAAATCACTGCCTAAGCTTTTCTATCTGTCCTGCTCTTCCCGAAAACAGCATTTTCCAACTCTTCTTTCTAAGGTCATGGAAACGCTGATAAACCCTCAGCTTATGAAATATCTTGAATCAAGAAAACTCCTCAATGACCGACAATACGGTTTTCGTAGCAACAGGTACCCTAATGATTTGATGTCATATCTCTTCCAGAAGTGGAACCAATCAATACACCAAAACAAAATCGTTGCACTTTATATTTCTAAGGCATTTGACAGAGTTTGGCATCAAGCCATTTTGTTTAAAGTGCGTGCTTTTGGAATCGATACAAGTCTTCATTTATGGATTAGAAACTACCTCTCGGAATGTTCAACTCAAGTTGTCTTAGACGGTTTCAATTCTGATACTCACGCAATAAATGATGGTGTTCCCCAGGGCTCCATTTTGTCTCCGACACTATTTCTCATTTTTATAAATGACCTCTTGTCTGCAACTTCTGGTTTAATCCATTCCTTTGCTGATGACAGTACCCTCAGCTTTTCATATTCGTTCTCGAATTCATGCCCTTCACCTCTGGATATCAATGAAAAACGACAAAGTTCTTTAAATTCCGGCCTCGACAGTACAATTAAATAAGCTAAACGCAATGCTGCCTTCTTTCAGCCAAGCGAAACCAAAATTTACAGCCATTATCCATGAATGACTATTACAGCCGCAAAAATTTCCTTGGTTGGTGTAATGACCTTTGTTCAATCGACCATGTATTCGAAATCTTTAAGAACGCAGCAAAATATCTAGGTTTGCTAATCGATGATAGAAATATTTCACCACTTTAGATCTGACATCAATATAAAAAGAGTTAATACACCCCAAACTTGAGTTTAACGCCCCGATCTGGTCAGGTGCTGCAAAAACATCACTGCACCTACTGGATAGGATACAAAAGCATGCGATAAAACTGATAGGAGTTTCAACCGTAGCGAACTCTATAATCTCGCTTGAACATCAGAAGAATAATATCTCCTGCCTTACAATTTTTTACCGCTCCATGAATGCTGTTCAATACATCATCAAACATATCTTCTGTTATTCCAGGAACGATCTTCGGAAGTTTTACTAAAGTGTAAGGACACAGGGGTCGAACAGACTCCTGTCGAGAATGAAACCTTAGTACGTTTGCCAGATCAACAACAAAGGGGACCCTCTGAACTGCGCCAAATACACAGGTATAGGTCTCCTCAACATCGCCTACAAGATGCTATCTGCCGTAACATGTTATCACCTGAAACCATTAACCTAATCGGCCCTTTTTAATGTGGTTTTAGGCCAGGAAAGTCCACAACCAACAATTTTTTCAGCTTCCTTCTCTATTCTAGCAAACGAGGCTATGACATCACGTTGGGTCCTACCAATGATGTCAATATCGTCGCCGTATGCTAGTAGTTGCACCGATTTTTGCAAAATTGTGCCTCTGGTGTTGGCTCGTGAGTTTTGCACAATCTCTCAGGAATCAGATTGAAGAAGTCACATGACAGCGCATCGCCTTGCCTAAATCCTTTTTTGGTATCGAATGTGTCGGTGAGATCGTTTCCGACCCTGATGAAGCAGCGAGAATTCTCCATCGTCATCTTACACAAATGAACGAGTTTGAGAGGTCTACCAAAACTAGGTATAGCTCTGTATAGTTCGTCTCTATAAACCTGTCGTATGCGGCTTTCAAATCTATAAATACGTGGTGGGTGTCGATTTTTACTTCTTGGGTATTTTCCAGGATCCGCCGAAGTGTGAAAATTTTATCGATTGTGGACTTTCCCGGCCTAAAACCACACTAATAAGGGTCGATCAGGTTTTTGGTAACCGGTTTCAGGTTACCAATTATTACGTTATTACGGCTGATAGTATCTTGTAGGCGATGTTGAGGAGAATTATAACCTTGTACTTGTCGCAGTTTAGAGTGACTTCGTCTTGTGGATCGGGCAAACGATGCTCCTGTTCCATTTTTCAGGAATACTTTCATCCGACCACATTTGGCTTATGAGTTGGTGGTTGTTACTTACAAAAGTCATTTCCGCCAGTTTTATAAAGCCTGGTGGGAAGGCCTTCATTTCATGCAGCCTTATTCAGCTTAAGTTTAGATATTGCTATCCTCACTTCAATCAGATCGGGTGGTTGGCAGTTTTCGCTGTCGTTGCCAATATTGAGTTGTTCGTTCTGCCTGACAGCGGAATATTGTTCGCCATCGCCGTTTAACAGTCTGCAGAAGTATTTCTTCCATATCCTCAGCATCGACTGTGTCTCAACTACGATATTTCCTTGTTCATCTCAACAGGATTCTGTTCGAGCCTTGTATCCCTGGCTTTGACGTTTTACACTTTGGTAAAACTTGCGAACATCTTTCCTGGAGTGGCACCTCTCTATATCCTCGATCGCGCGCTTTTCTTCCTCTTTTTCATTTTTTCTGAAAAGTCGGTGTTCTTCCCTTCTTCTCTGCCTATAGAGCTCAACGGCAGCTCTCGTCTTCACCTGCAGCTTAGCCTTGTAGGCCTCGTTCTTGGCTGCGAGCATCTGTCGGCATTCCTCATCAAACAAGGGGTTTCTTGCTGGTGGGCGCGAGAAACCTAGCACATCAGTTGCGGCTGATCTAATGGCTTGTTGGCATCGTTGTCATTGTTCTTCGACTTTCGATGCTGGTGGCATGGTGTTAATCGAGAGGTTTAGGAATACGCGTTGCGCGAAGGTATTGGCGGTCTCTTGCGATTGCAGTCTTTCGACATTAAATTTTTTCACAGTATTTCTGGGTTGTTGTGACGTGGTGGATATCCGCATTCTAACCTTGGCTGCAGCAAGGTAGTGTTCCGAGTCGATGTTAGCTCCTCGGAATGTTCGGACATCCAAAATACTGGATGCGTTCCTCTTACCTATCGCTATGTGATCAATTTGTTTGACTGTTCGTCGATCTAGAGACCGCCTGGTGCGTATGGATATTGTTAATTCAACATCGGAGACCAGAAACATGAAAATCCCAGGTGCTTTTTTTAAAATCTGGATCACTATGCTTAGAAATTTCAAACAACAATGAATGGTCTAAAGACCATTAAACAGAGATGTAAAACCGATCTTAATATCCTATTGAGACAATCTCGATATCTACATTTCTTCAAAATAAGTTTTCTTTTTGCCACAACCACTTTTAGACGTTGTTTTCTTAAAAAAAATCGTTTGGTTCATTTTCAGAAAAAATTAAAAAAAAAGTTTCGATGGAAATATTTTGAGAATATTAAACATTTGCAGGCGTATATATAAAATTTTCTTAAAATGTCTCTCATAGGTTGCTCAGTTAAGCATGCTTAAATGTTTAAATTGTCTCTAAGCAGCGTTTCTTAAATTCCTATCTATAATCGACTTTTTATTGCTGCTTAACTAAGCGATGCTTGTTTCAAAAAATCTTCATAAAATTTACAAATCTAGTACACAAATTGTGAAATTTTATTCAAGTTTATGCCACATTTACATCTCTTATTTGCTCATTCAATGCTGTTGCAATTTTTACAAATTGTCAAAATATACAAAATATTGGTGTTGAATTTCCATTGGGTTAATTCTCTTTCTGTACAATTTTGGTTTCGAAGCTGTTGGTCTTGTTTGTATTTATTACATTCACTACATTTAAATCATTTACAAAAGAAATGTAGCATGAGTCCAGTTTTATTAATTTGCTTCCACTTTTCACGCAGAAGCTCAAGATAAACATATAAAAATTTATGAAGGATAAAATCCACTGTGTGGATCATTTTATACCCTATCCCATCCTTAAAATTGTATCCCTTAAATGTGGGCTTTATGGCAAAGAAATATTAAAATTGACATTGTCGCAACATATTATTCAGACGTTTTATCAAAATTTTGTATGGTTTCTCCTGCATATGGTATGGCGTAGGGTATACAAATGTTTTTTTTTTTGGAAAACCCCTCCAGAAAGTAGGCGTGGGTTTGAATGATATACGAACGAAATATTTGTTTTATTAAAACCAAAGATTTTGCATGAAATCCGAATGTTTTAAAATTTTACCGAAAAACGTTTTTTACTGAAAACGCACCCGAAAGTGGGCGTGGCATAACATTTCATACAGACAAAATATTGAGATATTGGGATTTACTACATATGTTGTTCAGTCACTCGAAATTCCCTACCGTTTGGCCAAAAATATCGTTTATCTAGAAAGTGGGCGTAGCAGTTAGCGTGGCAATATTAAAATTGACATTGTCGCAACATATTATTCAGACATTTTATAAAATTTTTTTATGGTTTCTCCTGCATATGGTATGGCGTAGGGTATACAAACGGTTTTTGTGGGAAAACTCCTGCAAAAAGTAGGCGTGGGTTGGAATGATATACGAACGAAATATTTGGTTTAATCAAAACCAAAGATTTTGCATGAAATTCGAATGTTTTAAAATTTTATCGGAAAACGTTTTTTTTACTGAAAACGCATCCGAAAGTGGGCGTGGCATAAAATTTCATACAGACAAAATATTGAGATGTTGGGGTTTACTACATATGTTGTTCAGTCACTCAAAATTCCCTTTCGTTTGGCCAAAAATATCGTTTATCTAGAAAGTGGGCGTAGCAGTTAGCGTGGCAATATTAAAATTAACATTGTTGCAACATATTATTCAGACATTTTATAAAATTTTTTTATGGTTTCTCCTGCATATGGTATGGCGTAGGGTATACAAACGGTTTTTGTGGGAAAACCCCTGCAAAAAGTAGGCGTGGGTTTGTATGGTATACGAACGAAATATTTGTTTTATCAAAAGCAAAGATTTTGCATGAAATTCGAATGTTTTAAAATTTTATCGGAAAACGCTTTTTTTTACTGAAAACGCATCCGAAAGTGGGCGTGGCATAAAATTTCATACAGACAAAATATTTAGATGTTGGGGTTTACTACATATGTTGTTCAGTCACTCAAAATTCCCTTTCGTTTGGCCAAAAATATCGTTTATCTAGAAAGTGGGCGTAGCAGTTAGCGTGGCAATATTAAAATTGACATTGTCGCAATCTCTGAATAATATCAGAGATTTTATAAAAATTTGTTATGGTTTCTCCTGCATATGGTATGGCGTAGGGTATACAAACGGTTTTTGTGGGAAACCCCTGCAAAAAGTAGGCGTGGGTTGGAATGATATACTAACGAAATATTTGTTTTATCAAAACCAAAGATTTTGCATGAAATTCGAATGTTTTAAATTTTACCGGATAACGTTTTTTTTTTTAAAGGAAAACGCATCCGAAAGTGGGCGTGGCATAAAATTTCATACAGACAAAATATTGAGATGTTGGGGTTTACTTCATATGTTGTTCAGTCACTCAAAATTCCCTTTCGTTTGGCCAAAAATATCGTTTTTTTTAAGTGGGCGTGGCAGTGGGCGGACTTAGAACATTTTTACACTTGTTTGAACAGCATTTACAAGGATCACATGTACTTAATTTCATTATCCCAGCTCAAAATTTAAATCCTAAAAACCGGTTACCTACAGACGGACGGACGGACAGACAGACAGACAGACAGACAGACATTGCTTAATTGACTCAGCTATCGATTATGGGTCGATCCATATACTTTAAGCTATACCTAGCTAAATTATTTCTCTTTATTACAAACTATGTATCAAAACCAATATACCCCTATGTGATAGGGTATACAAAAAATTTAGATGGAAATTCTCTGATCTGTCAAAATTTGTTTTAAAGTCGCTCTCAACAAGCTGAGAACGCTGTCGATCGTGTTTAAATTATGCTACCTCTAAGCAACGTTTCTTGAATGTGAAAATTGGTTATAGATACCGCTTTCGCATTTAAGTGACATTAAAAATTATAAAATCATACATTGAGAAAAAAAAAACAGAAATGTTTGCTCACCTTCTGTGCACACATGAGAAACGAGATCCAAACATATGGCGGGCTGTGCCAATACGACCCGCCATAGAACAATTTTTCTTGTAGGCATTGCGTCACCTGTATGAATTTATTATCCTTGGTGATACTTGGAGGTTTTTTAAATCTAAACAATCTCTACAACTTTTTTTTTATAAATACGGCTGTTGGTCTGTAGATAATTTTAGCCTCCAACCACTTTAGAAGAAGAGTAACGCCGCCATTATTCATGAAAACAAATTCTAAAGCCTATCCCATAGCATATCCATCGAAATCGAAGTTTTCTGTTAAACCAGAAAAGATTAAGATCTGAAAAAGTTTCCTTCAGTTTTATGCAAAGTCCACTTTTTGGAGACATTTATTATAAGGATGGGTGAAGGTATGCAGCGATTAGCAGATCGGATTGTGTTTTTGTCATATGATTGTCTTCCAAAGTTGGATGGAATTGATGTGGATGACATATGCCACATGCCATACAGACCGCAATGCAATTCAATTATTTGTCTCAAGCAGTAATGTTTTCGGGTCGGAAGGAGTAGAAACTCCTTGCCCGATGTGCTCTTCCACGAATCGGCCTTTCCTGTGTTCTTTATGTTTCAAGGAAGAGATTAAAACTCAAACAAAAAACGCTTGTTTCTGATGAATTCAAATCTTGCGTTTGTTTTTGATCTTTGCTGGTATATTCCAAACAATGTATCAAAACCTTAAGATCAATAAAATAATTTATGAAACACTAACTCGCAGCATTGAAAACACGACATCACATTATTTATTTACGTTAAAGCTTAACTTCTCATAAATTAATAATCATAACTGTAATTTAAACATTTGAACACATAACTCTTATCTCAATGTTGATAGCTTTCTGGAATAAAGTGCGTGCCATTGGGAACATGCTACTTGCGTGTGAGCCAATCGTCCTTTAATGGTATACTTGGCAGCTTTTGATGCAAATAATACACGTAAAAATTTGCAGACCTCCATTCCCCAACATTAAAGTTTAAAAGGAAATTTCATTTAATATTTTATCGTGGATTACCAGTAAACTCAACACGTGCGAAGCGAGGGACTTAACAAAATTTATTGTGATTATGTGGTTGCAATAAGGCGGGGAACACTCAGTCATGACCTCATTTTAATCACCGGAAGTTGCGGTTTACGTGGAGAATTAGTTTTGAAATATTCAATATTTTTATCCGTATCGTAATGTCAAATATGACGTAGTGACACAGTTATTCTTATCGTATAATGTGTATCTAGATTGAATGCGCTATGGAGGCGCGACACAAACTGGAAGTGGAAAGGTTAAGTTCAAATGTAACTACATGCGATTGCCCATTATTGTGAGGGGAGTCTTATGTTGGATAATTTTCCGTTCCTCCTAAGATCGACAGGTGAAAGTTTGGTATTTCGTAATAAAGTACGATCAAGGGTAAGATTTCACAGTGGCACTCTTCAAGACCTTCCTCTTCTTGGTTGAATCTTCGTATCGATATAGCCCGTCAACGCAAGCAGGACCTAAGGTTTCTCAAAGAATTATGCTCTCGAATCGACCAAGAATTTTTTCATCCGATTTTTATATGGTCCATGCTTCAGCGTCGTAGAGCAGGACTGGGATGATCAGGGTCTTATATAGGATCTCCTTAGTAGTTCGAGTGATTGCATTACAAATTTAATGCCTTCTTAGCCCGAAGAAACATCGCATCGGTTGGCAAGAGTAATTCTTCTTTTAACTTCTGACGAGATATTGTTGTCAGAGTTAAAAGCGGCGCCGATATAGATAAAGTCCCGTATTTCCTCAAAGCTCTGGTGTTGAGTTTTGCACAATCCTCTCAAGAATCAAATTGAAGAAGTCACATGACAACGCATCGCCTTGCCTGAATCCTTTTTTGTTATCGAATGTGTTGGCGATGCCATTTCCGACCTGTCATCCTACACAAACGGACAAGTTTGAGAGGTCTACCAAAACTAGATATGGCTCTGTATAGTTCGTCTCTATAAATGCTGTCGTATGCGGCTTCCAAATATATGAATACGTGGTGGGTATCGATTTGGACTTCTTGCGTATTTTCCAGGATCCGCCGAAGTTTGAAAATTTGATCGATTGTGGACTTTCCTGGCTTAAAACCACGCTAATAAGGGCCAATCAGGTTGTTGGTAAACAGTTTCAGGTCTTAAAATATTACAAAAGTAAGGATCTTGTAGCGGTTGTTGACGAGATATTTCCGGTGTAGCAGTTCAGGGCGACTCCTTTTATGTGGATCTGGAAAACGATGCTGAGGTTTCATTTTTCAGGCATAATTTCATTCGACCAGACTTGACTTACCAGTTGTTGGATGTCTTACCAAGTCATCTCCGCCGGATTTTTAAAGCTCATTTTGAAGGCCGTCATTTCCTGCAGCCTTGTTAAGCTTGAGTTTAGATATTGCTATCCTCACTTCACTCAGGTCGGGTGGTTGACCGTTTTCGCTGTCGTTGCCAATATTGAATGGTCCGTTCTGCCAGGCATCGGAGTGTTGTTCGTCATCGCAGTTAAACAGTCTGCAGAAGTGGTTTTTCCATATCCTCAGCATAGACGTTTCAATTACGATATTTCCTTGTATATCTCGACAGGATACTATTCGAGCCTTTTATCTATGGCTTTGACGTCTTGGCAGTCTCTAGCGTTTGCAGTATTCAGACATCAAATTTTTTCGCAGTTTCTCTAGATTTTTGTGGCGTGTTGGATATCCATATTCTTACCTTGGCTGTAACAAGGAAGTGGTCAGAGTCGATGTTAGCCCCTCGCAATGTTCGGACATCCAAAAAACTGGATGCGTGTCTTTTGTCTTTATAGCAATGTGATCAATTTGCTTGGCTTGTCGTTGACCTGCTGACCGCTATGTCCCATTTTGGATATAAAGGTAAGGAAACCGCATGCACGCTATAGTAGCATTTCGTTCCAAAGCTAAGTAGACTAGGCTAAGTCTGTTACCAGATGTGTTGTCGTGTATGCAATGTTTTCCGACAACACCTCTCAAGATGTCTTCTCTTCCTACCTTTGCGTTAAAATCTCCCGGCACGATTAACATCGTACTTCGGAAGTCGCTCATTCGTTTTGTCAAGGAGCTCGTAGAAGCCGTCCTAAGCTATATCGTCTTTTTCCTCCGTTGGGGCGTGAGCGCATATAAGGCGTATGTTCTCGAATTTGGCCTTGATGCGGATTGTTACAATGCGTTCGCTAATGTCTTGAAAACATAGGACTTCTTACCTTAGTCTGGCACTTATAACAAATCCGCATCCGAATAGTCGCTATTTCTGCTCGCTATAACACGGTCCGTATTGGTTGTCACAGTTGTTCACCCTCTTTTTGCCCGGCCCGTTCCATTGTATTTCCTGGATGGCAGTTATGTCTGCTTGTTGGCCGTTTAGGGCTTACGCTTGTTGGTCGCTTGTACATTAAGCAGGAGATGTGCCTGTTTAATGATCTCACATTCCAGATGCAGATACTAACGTCATTGTCCTTATTTCGTTCAGCAGGGTCGTCAATTGTAAGACAAGTCCTTTATTAGGTTATTGGTAGCTTCCTCAATACTGAATTTTTTTCATAGTTGGTAGTTAACCCAAAGCACAACCCCCTACCTGGAGGATCAGTTCCAATATGTTATATAACCCTAGGACACGGGGATATCAATGGAGCCTTTCGGTCCATTCGCCACCTCCTCAACTCGAGGGGCATAACCTATCCTTGAAATTCCTAAATAAGCTGTTGTCCGAATTTGTCTGGAAATAGAATGTGTTCAATAGTGTGAGTGCTGGTCTTCCCACCACTCTTATCTGCTGCCGCCAAGACTTTAAACATCGATTGAGACGCTTACTTACTTACTTAAGTGGCGCTACCGTCCGGAATGAAACTGGGCCTCAACCAACATGCCTCCCAATTAGCCCGGATTGAGTCGTTATCTACTTTAAAAGTGCTAGGCACTCAAGGTAATAGGCACTAGGTAACGACTTAAAAGCCGCGAGTCATAGTTGGTAGTCATCAGCTATAGGTAAGCACTCAAGGTTTAATATAATCGCATTGCCTACCATTTGACCAGCAATGATGCATCCACCCCAAAACCAACATCAAACATTGACAAGTTGCAGGAAGCCATCAACTAACTCTGTTTGCTCTGTTCTTGTGTCTTTAGAGTGTAAACGCTGCAGCCAATTATTTTAAATCCATAATTTCTGTCCACGACTTTTACCTGATCCTGGACTTTTACCGATACGGAAAGGTATATTATCTAAGGCAAGTGGGTTAAATATATCCAATTAATCCAGACTCCCTGGACTTTTTTAATTACTGATTTAACCCTTTGACGCACAGAAGTAAATGAGCGGGGGGATTTTTGATTGATAAGAAAAACTGATCATTTTTCCAGGGAAATGGGTTTTCCGCTTGGGGACATATGTGTCCCTGTATGCACCAATCTAGATAAAAAATATAGACAAGATACTTCAAAATAATCAATTAAACGTTTTATTTATTTCAATACTGTTATAAAACATAAAAATCTACTTTTGCGACCCTATACGAGTATGTATAGGAGGAACGAAAACTGTACTACACTTAGTCGTCCTAACAGCTGGACCTGAGGATTGTGAAAATCAGCGAAGCAGTTACGATCATTTGTGTAGCATAAGTGTACATCACAATCACTACAAGCATTGTTAGTCCTGTTTTCTACTTTTAATTTTGCGCATTGTACACATTTTTTCCTCTGAACGTTTTTGATCATATGGTGTGGTAACTTGCATACTGAGCACTTGAAGAGTTGAACAGCCTTTATGTTGAACACACAGTAGATGGGGTGGATCTTTTTCTCGAGGAGTATCCAGCTATCAATGATCTTGCGATTTGCTGGCGAAATTCTAAATTTGTTTGGAGAGTTCCTTCCACACGCTTTTCTTGATGCAGTTTGGTGTACACAATGTAAGCATTGTTGATAGCTATATCAAGGATATCAAAGAACAATCGATGGTAGTATTTGATTTTTGATTTCCTGTCTACCTCATAACACACTTTCCTTTGGTCCATAAGATCCACACCCCCCATGTACTTATTATAATGTTTGATGACTTCGGGACATGTGACAGTGATTCTCTCAGCACTTCCTGATTGTCTTCTATTGGCAGTTGATGTTGGAATTGGAGATACAAAAAATAGTGAGCATGTGCACAGCTCTGTTACCCATCCATTTTATGAATGAAATTCCATTGAAGCTGGTAGAAAAGATGTCTCCTCTTTTCATTTCCTTGTCAGCAGGTATATTTTTAGGAAGATTTTTTCTGTTGATTCGAACAGTCCCACATGCTTTTATATTTCCTTTCATCAAATTGTAAGTAGGTGAGAATTGAAAAGATTATCAAAATATACTTGACATCCTAACCCTTCCATGTCTCTTGTAAGTTGAGCAATAACAGACTCACCAAGTCCATACTCTGTTGTAATGCCTTTTTTTCCTGTGTATAGGTCGAAGTCAAAGAGGTATCCAGTCAATGAGTCCGCTCTACACCACATCTTGAAGCCCCACTTCACTGATTTATTTTTTTGCCATATTGTACCTCCTATCGTTCGGACGTGTTTTTCTTTTGCTCCCGCTTCGCGAGTTTAAATAAATTTAATCCCAACTTATTTATTTGCGTACTTGCAATTTCCCCCTGAATTTCAACCCATTAATTGTTCATTGCCTTTCCACCTATTAATTGGTTATTGCCTTTGATCGCGAATCATTATTTGACCTAATTAAAAATCAACATGTCAAAGCAGTGCGGTAATACTGAATGTGTGCTAACATCGCAAGACTTTAGTGCTGACTTTGTGAATTGTAATGGGCTCTGCGGGAAATCATTTCATGCTCTCTGCATAGGGTTGAGTAAGCGCTCCATTACCTACCTTAACGATTTCAACAATAATTTCCTTTTCTTTTGCGACGAATGCAAGGGCATCTCTCTTTCACATGCTATGCTCGCGATAAAATGTATCAGTGACTCTATTAATACAAACTCCTCCGAATGCAAATTGTTCTACAAGCAAATCATGACCCAATTTGCTAAGTATGATGAAGTGTTTAAGAGTGTGGAAGATTTATCCAGCGGCATCGATGTTTCCTCCACTCTTTGCAAATCTAAATTCAAGAACATAGACAAGCAGCTGGCAAGTCTTAGTGATTTAACTAAAAAGTTACCGGCTGACTTCAAGTCGAAGTTCCTAAGTTTAAAAAGTGATCTGAAATCGGATATTAACGCAATTTTGAACCCGCATGTATCAGTGATCAAAGACCATCTAAACACCTTTCGCACCTTCCTGGATACCAATTTACAAAGCCCTTCAAAACCAAGTGTCTCATCTTCTCAACTCATCGCTCCTCTACTGCTTGACATTATAAGCAAAATCAATGAGGTCAGCAATGATGTCGCTGCTTTCCAATTAGTTATGGGCGATATTGATGAAAACCTTAGACTGGCATCGAGCAAAATTGATTGCATACCAGAGCTCATACAGCCACAATCGAGCCCAGTCTACAACACATCAATACATGCCGAAATCCTGGATTCATCCCCATTTAATCAACCAACATCAACGGCGACTACAACTACAACAACAACCACTACTAATACTTCAATAACAACACCTGAAATAGCCCTAACTCCTGCAACAATGCCCACACCCGCACCGACCTCAACACCAACTGAAGAATCAGGCACTCTGGCACAAACTGCTTCGACACCCTTAAACCGATTTGGCACACTATGGACACCCGCCGACTGGAATAAAAGGCTCGATAAATTACACAGAACTGCCTGCGAGTACAACG
Organism: Rhingia rostrata; assembly: GCA_949824845.1. Taxonomy (NCBI): domain Eukaryota; kingdom Metazoa; phylum Arthropoda; class Insecta; order Diptera; family Syrphidae; genus Rhingia; species Rhingia rostrata. Next base: position 175,245,684 of record OX463755.1, on the reverse strand, counting down.
CCTTTATAATAAATAACGCTCCTCAGCATGCAGATGTTTCTTGGGTGAATAACTTCTTCCTCCAGAAATTTGGCATCACCATCAGAAACTGTCAGATGATTTCTACAGCTAACACCAAAAATAACCGTTTTAAGCTTGACATACCTTCCAAATACTCCTGGCTTTTTTCGAACCCCTCAAACGACGTCTTCAGCTTGGGAAAGATGACCATCACCAAGTACAATACAGGAGAGGTGAAGCTTAGTAATAAAAATAAGCCTAGTGTTAAGCTAAATAAAAGAAAACGTAAGTTTAAGAATAATAGTTCATCTAGTCCCAACCCTGACCCTAACTGGAGCTTCAAAGTTGGAACTTTTCCTCTTTTCTCCCCTCTCACTCTTCAGCCACCTACCTCTATTAACTCAGCACCTCCGCAAGGTACGCCTCATCCCACGGTAAACGCTAAGTCACCTAAGCCTCAACGTAATCGCGTATCATTTAACTTAACTCCAGACCCTGGTCTCCCCTCTAATCATCCGCCAGCCCCGGCAAACACTCAATCCACTTCTAATTATCCAAACTTCATACACTCCCATGTTCTCAATCCTGCCCCGCCCACTGCTGCCTCCAATGCTGCTCTTCCCGCTCTTTCTCTTCATAAAGAGACACCTTCACCAATCTCTAAGGCCCCTGCAATTTTCGATCCTCTACTTCCCCCAGCTGTTAAACTTACTTCTAAGTTTTCAAACCACATTTCCTCCCCCAACGACCTTGATGGCCGATATACTATGGCACGACTAAGAGATCACAGGCTTTTCGAAAATGTTCGACTTTACCTTGCCTACTTATTTGATAAGCCTGAATCCATCTGTTTTGACGGAAAAACCAAAACAAACGTTCAGATATCTATCCAAAAAGAAGGCCTTCCTATTGATCCTGCTGCACTGCGAAAAATCTACAACCGTTATCACGAGGGTTTCAACATTTCGTCGGCCACCGTGGACAAAGACTTATCTGCTTTTGCTTCTCATATCAGTTCTAAACGTATCTCACACCTTCAAAGAACCCGTGCTGACCACAACAAATTTTTTCGTCCATAATTTGATAGCAGGACTTCAGCAAACCTCCCATTATAGCGTTCCTCTAACCTTTTACTATTAGAACGTAAGGGGCCTGCGTACAAAAACCCAAGCTGTTCTGCGCCAGTCTCATGCTCTTCCTTTCGATATATACGCTATAACTGAAACCAATCTGATTCCCGATATAAAGAACCCGGAATTATTCCCACCCATATTTAATGTCTATCGGGACGATATCAGCCGCCCAACGGATGACTCCCCTTGTCGAGGTGTTCTTCTTGCTATTCATAACGACCTGGACTCTTCTCCGATTGCTACTTCTTCGTCTTCAAAACTCGACTTTGTTGCAATAAAAATAACACTCCCCCACAAGTCCCTATACGTAATGTGTTTCTACATTCTGCCGGCCCAACCTATTGAATCCTACCAACTTGCTGTTAATGCGATCGATCAAGTAATAGAGTTATCTGAATCCTCTGACGACATCATTATTTTCGGCGACTTTAACCTGCCTCAACTACACTGGGATTTATCTGATGATGAATCGTTTTTCATTGCTTCAAATCCCAACTCAACTAAAGAATGTCTCTTCATTGATCGACTAACCGACTCAAGTCTATGCCAAGTTAGCGGCATCTCTAATTATATGGGTAGGCAGTTAGACCTAATCTTCACTACTGACCCACTTAACTCCTCTGTCTCACTCTCCCCCCTGCTTCTATCAACTATTGACAACCTTCACCCCCCGCTTCTTCTTTCTTTTTTTCACGACCCTCCACTACAGCCCACACCCCCCGCTGGCCTCCCGTGTTATGATTTTCATAAAGCCAATTTCCGGAAAATAAATGAACACCTCAGAAAAGTCTCATTTGAGTTTGCCAATCTCCCTGTAAATGATGCCATCTCCTTGTTTTACAGAGAACTATTTGCTTCTATCTCCCTTTTTGTCCCTATTTCTCGGCCAAAACCCTTCTCTACATCCCCTCCATGGTACAATCGAAGACTCCGATCGTTACGCAACAAGAGAAACAAATTATGGTCAGTTTTCCTTCGAAACAAGTCTTTTTCTGACTTTTCCAACTATCTCGGCTCATACCTTCAATTCACTCAGGCTTATAACTCCCTCTATCAACGATATGTTGACAATGCGCAAGTCAACCTTATAAGCGACCCTAAATCTTTTTTCCGATTCGTTAACTACAAGAAAAAATCTGACGGTTACCCTCCATCCCTCTCTTACGAAAACATATCTTCAAGTGATCCACACACCATTGCTAATTTTTATGCCACCTTTTTTAAACAATCTTTTGCCGACAACTCCTTTGTTCCAGATCCCTTTTATTTCAACTACCTACCTGACTACTCCATTGGTCCCTTTCTCTCTCAAACTTTCGAACCTACTGTAATTGAAAATAAATTACAAAAACTTAATGATGAATACTCACCAGGCCCAGATGGTATACCCGCTATTTTTCTTAAGAAGTGCTCCCTCGTGCTCTCCTACCCCCTTTCGCACCTCTTTAAACTCTCGCTATCACAAGGCGTCTTTCCTCATATATGGAAGTCCTCCTTCATAACGCCAATTCATAAAAAGGGATTAAAGAGCGAAGTTACTAATTATCGCCCGATAGCCAAACTTTCGCATATACCCAAACTCCTGGAAAGTATTTTGTACGAATCCTTAAGCTTTCAATGCAAGTCTTTAATTTCTCAAAACCAACATGGCTTTCTAAAAGGTAGATCAAATACCACAAACCTCGTTGAATTCACGTCCTCTGCGCTGTCGGCCTTAGAAAGGGGTAAAGAAGTCGATGTTGTTGCAACCGATTTTAGTAAAGCTTTCGATAAGATATCCCACAAATTAATCCTTTTCAAATTGTCTACCCTTGGTTTTGAACCAATACTGCTGAAATGGATATCCTCTTATCTGGAAAACCGTTTCTATAGCGTTCGCTTCAGGTCTGTCCTATCTGCCCCATTTCTGGCCACCTCTGGTGTACCACAAGGCAGTCATCTAGGTCCCCTTCTCTTCATCTTAACTATAAACGATTTGGAAAGGGTTATTAAACACTCCTCTATCTCTCTCTATGCCGACGACACCAAATTTTATAAACACATATCTTCATCACAAGACCTCTGCTTGCTTCAACAAGATCTAGATTCTTTTTCTATTTGGTGTCTCAAAAACTGCCTAGAGCTAAATGTTGCGAAATGCCAATCCATCACCTTATCACGTAAGTACAACAAGTCCCCTCCCCGTCTTTACCTTCTTAATGATCAACCTATACCCATCGTACAGTCTCTTCGTGACCTTGGCATATTGTACGACCGGGAACTTAATTTCCGTTCGCATACTGACGAGATAATTCGTAAAGCCAATTCATCCCTTGGGTTTATTAAACGGTGGTCAAAGGAATTCTCTGATCCCTACGTAACCAGATCTCTCTACATCACTTTCGTCCGCCCCCTCCTCGAATACGCCAGCCAAGCATGGTCACCCTATCAGCAAGTTCATGTAGCCAGAATCGAAAGCATACAACGGCGTTTTCTTCGATTTGCCCTCCGCGGTCTTTCTTGGAACGATCCCCTAATTCTGCCTCCCTATCATGACCGCCTCAAACTCATTAACCTGAATAGCCTTGAGGACCGGAGAGAAGCTGCAGACATTCTCTTCATTCATCGCCTCCTCTCAGGCTCTATCGATTGCCCGTCTCTTTACAGCTCCATCTTCTTTAATACTAACCCTCGTAATTTAAGACACCCCCGTCTCTTCTATCTGCCAACCCACCGCACGTCCTACGGCTCAAACGAACCAATTTCCCGTATGCTACGGAAAGTAAACTCAAACATTTCCATTTTTGATTTCAACCGTAGCTCTTCCTCCATTAAACTTAGCCTCCTTCTACATAAACCCTAGCTTTTACTCCTAGTTATAAGTCTTAGTTTTTAGTTCTAGTATTGTAAGTATTGTATTGTTTTTTTTTCTAGCTTGTATTAAGCCAAATAAATGGGACATTTTGCCCCACCAAAATTAAAAATTGACGTACTGCCTCATTATGTTATGGCCCTTAAATTTTACCATGTGTTCATCGATTGATTGGTATTGCGTATTATTCATTGCATCTTTGAAGGATGAATTAAAGTGATCAATGATGGGACTTATTTTGAAAGCTCGGTCGTAGGCTGGATCTGACCTTGGAAGTTAATGTTCATTGTCATTGAAATGCAAATTTCTCCGTATATCTTCAAATCTATTCACTGTCATTATTTGTGAAATGTATGGAATACCCACTATCACTATCTGTGGACCAATAGTTTCTAAAAGTTGGCAATGAATGGTAACCCATTACAAAATGCATGCCTATGTAAGCAGACATTTCATCATGACCAATAGTGAACGGTCGTCCATTTTGTTTCCCATATCGGATTGATTCAGGAATCAATATCTTATCAATCAATCCTTTGAAATTACAGGTACCGTTGAAAATTTGTATAGGAGTTACTGTTCTACTTTCTTCTTCTGACAAGATTTTTATGTTTCCAAATATGTAAGTCTTTTATGTTTCAAAATTATTTGGTACATACCGATTACTTCTCCAAGCAAATTTTGGAGTTGATCTGGCGTGGGTGGGTGGAACAACCTCAGGGCTTGTAGGAGGTACATTCTCAGAAGGTTCTATTTCAGCCATATCAGCCCCTGCTTTAATATCTTGTGCCAAAAATTGTCTATCTTCTTCATCAAGAGCTAAAGTATCTTCATCACCACTGTCTTCTGCTGCCAGTATTTCCAGGATTGCATCATCCATGAGTTGAAATTCTCTACGACGTTTAGTACTCATATTATGAAAGGGAAAAGACCTCTAGGAGTTTAGATGGCATTTAATTTAAATAAAAAAATTAGTATTTTATATAGAAAATGTGTAGAATTGTATTATAGTAAAGTAAATATTGGAGTAATACCTCTAATTTGCCAATACAACACACGAGAACAACTTTATTGTAAAATAATTACAACGTCTTGTATGCGAGACGAGTGATATAAACCGTTGTGTCAAATGAGTAAAACAGTAAGGCCCGATTAGAATGTGTTCAATATTTAGCTACCGTTGCCGCATACAGGGACTCCGGTGTCCCGGCGTGTTTTACGCTCGTAAGTTTGTCGCAGTCGGTGGAATTTGGCAAAACAAAGTCAAAACATAATGTAAACTTACCAGTCAATACAGTCTATTATAAATGGTCAAAATAAAAACAAATAAATGTGGTCTTCTATTTTCATTAAATTACAACCAAATACTCAAATAGAGACTTTTTTTTACTTTCAAACTCTTTTTTTTTTATTTACTTAAAATATTAACTTACTACTAGACAAAAATGCTTAAATCTATCTCATCAATAACTGGTTTACTTAATCTAACTTATCGGCACTTAGTGGGTGCTGTAAGCTTATATTTAGCTGTTTTATTTTGCCTTTAGGCTTAAATTTGTCGGTTTTTTGTTTTATATTTAATTTTAATTTACAAAGAAAAAATAGAAAACTTTGTATAGTGACTTTTTTTTGTTTTATATAAAAGCTTATTCTAGATTATATATAACTTAAGACTACTTAAACTACTTAAGCCTAACTTAAGACTACTTAAACTACTTAAACCTAACTTAAGACTACTTAACTACTTAAATCTAACTTAATTATAATCGGGGTGGCGAGCCCTCGTTGCATATGCCCCGAGGGGTCGCCATCCTAATTGCGTCTTTCGGTCCCACGGCAGCCTGCGTTCAACCATATTGTACGCCAATATGGTGTACAAGCACCGCCCCAGACCTTGTTCCTAATTTTAAAATCTTCTCTATGGAGTTGGACTAAAAGTCCGCAAAGTCCTGAGGAAGAGCAGAATCACCTTCCTCATATAGCCACCAGAATTCAGTGCGCTGCTTTGCAGCATCGATCCTATCGCGATCCGATACGGCCGTGCTAAAGCGGAGGAGCTCCGGAGCATTGTCGACGTACCCGTCGCGGATTAGCCGTTTGTCCCGCGAGTCACGATAGCGGTGGTATAAGACGGGGATACCGTTCCTGTCTTGTACTAACCCTAACGAATCGATGTAAATGAATGCCTCTGGTGGAATAAAGCCTGATATGAGCCTGCTCTCCATGTATAAATCCATGGGGTAGTAAGCCCCAAAGATCAGTCTGTTGTCGCTAGCCATCGCCCTTGCAGCGTGCCTTCGCATCTCCATAATCCGGAAATTGTCAATTCTATTCAACTGAGCCCCATTGTATAGAACCTCGTTGCGATAATATTTTATGTACTCGGAGTCCGGGGTTCGGTACAATCCTAAGCAGAATCGGAGACACCGCCTCTCAAACAGCCGTATCTTTTCCATGTAGGCTGGTGCCACATTGAACCACACGGTACAACCGTAAGCGATGATCGATGAGGGCCATGTAGCAAATGACTTTCACCCTTGAGTCAAGTTGACTGCTTTGAAACAATCTCCTTGTCAGAGCATAAGCCCCCCTAGCCCTAGCCAGACAAGCATCAACATTTTTGTTTAAATACAGAAACTTGTCAAGCCAGATTCCAAGGTATTTGACTTCACTTCTCAACGTCAACGGCTGTCCATGCTGTCCAATTATACACACTTTTTCCAGTTTTTTCTAGTATCCCTAGAAGCCCTACGCAATGGGGTCCTGGACAGAATCGTTTCGGTTTTGATCTTCAATTTCCAATCATAGCAATATCCCTTAATGTGATCGAAGTCACGTTGCAAAAGTATGTTGATGACTCCGAATTTCGGACCTGATCTGTACGCCACTAGATCATCTGCGTACGCTATGAGAATCTACAAGATTATTTGTATAAATGTTAAATAATATCGGGGAGTTCACCGCCCCCTGTTGTAAACCGTTTTTAATTTCAAAGACTTTACTCGAAGTTACCTTGCCACATTTGACAACGAACTTCTTTCCCATAAGCATTTCATTAATCATATATAGCATGGGTTTCCGCATGCCCATTCTGGTCAGCTTGTAGAAAAGCCCCTCTAACAATACGGTGTCGAAGGCCTTTTCAAAGTCAACCAGACAGGCCCCTATGCATTGTCCTTTGGATTTATTCCATTGGATGTCGGACACTAGTTTCGACGCGGCATGAATGGTGTCATGCCTCGCTCAAAAACCAAACTGATTATCCGGAATAATTTTGTTTTCCTCAACCCACTTAAGCAGAGCTCTATTGACTATCTTCTCGAATACCTTGCTTACATTCGGCAAAAGGCTTATTGACCGAAGATTTGCAGGGTTTTTTTTGTCATTGTCCTTTTTGGGGATAGGATGTACCACCGCCGTTTTCCAGTGCACCGGATAATGGCATTATTCAGTGCATTGTTAAACAGGGTGGTGAAGATATCGACTGCTTCTATTGGCAGGTGTCTCAATACGACGTTTGGGACACCGTCCTCTCCTGCCGACTTTTTATGTTTTAGTGATACCAAGATGTCCAGGAGTTCATCTTTTTGCACGAACAGCAGTGGTTCTGACACTTTTCTGCATAAATGGCGGCATATTCAAAACTTGTGTGCATTTTGGCACTCTCTTTAGTGGACCGTTAACAACCCTTCCGATGTAGCATTAAACCAAGCAATAAGAATTATGCCGCATATAATTCTAATCACAATTTAATGTTAATTCCATTAAGCTTTACTCTTATTCACTAGCATTTTCCATACCTTCACGCGGACATACAATTTCACCAAGACATACCCGACCTAATGATCAATATTTCTCACTCGATTGAAAGTGGACTTCCTCTACCCTCTATGCAATTGATGCAAGGATTATCATGCACATCTATCCTATACGCATTAGATATTCCGATAAAGCTCATGAAATATTAATTCACATTAGACGAGTCAACACCAAGGGGGTTGCACTGTATTGGATATGCATGAGACAATGGCGGATAATGACAGTTTTTTTTTTCTCATCCTCCCAACTGTAAATAAGATATCCTTTTGCTTGCTTCCTTTTTCTAGTGGTCGGTGTACCTACAGTCAATAAGGGGTTAAATGAATAATTGATGAGATAAACACAGTCCGGATGGGAAACACTTGTTAACCGAAGCCAGTCTTTCCTGGCAAATATTAACAGGAAAAAATCTCCTCTAATGACAGTTGCACACAAAGGATCTAAATTATTGCTTTTACGAAAAAAAACAGGAATTTTTATTCATTTGTATGATTATTGTCTCTGCACTCATAGTGAAATGCTTATGGGATTCTTGGGAAATTAATCAGCTTACAGCTTATAGGGAACGCAATCAAATCGTAAATCAATATCGGCTCTAATGGAATATCCTCATCATCCTGTGTGATTACATTTCGCTGTACGGTACACCTATACAATTATGTATCTCTATTGTGAAACAGAAGTCGTTTGAAGATAAATCCGATAATAGAGCTCTCAAACAGATGCAATTTAAATGTCTTTACCTGGGAAAAAATGTGTTAACTACCTTTCAAGGCATCCAAACCTCTTTGTATGCAAGCGGATCAAATGAAATTAAATAGGATGGCGGTTTCAGGTGAATGATCATTTATCATGGCGGTGGCTTTATTTCTTTAATAATGTACTGTCTGGTGATGGAATCAAATATCTTCCACAGATACTCTTAGATCCTGACCATGTCTATGGGAGCCGTTTTCATTTTAATCATGTTTCAGTGAATTGATGACTTTGGAGCTATATGTCTGACAAGTACGTACTCCGATTGGATTCTATTGGTGTCAATGGATGTTTGGAGAATCGGTTGTTTGAAGAGTAGTAGGTTCAACTGGTTTATTTTGATTCCTAGAATAACCTATTGTAGACAATAGAATGTACAGCTGGGGAAAGAAAGGAATTGCGATTATACAGGGTGTCCGCCGGGAAGGTATACTACTATGTTAGTTAATAAGTTTTGATAAAATGAAAGGAAATGGATCTTATATTGATAAATGTGTTATTTAATGTCGGCAATTATTTATGGAATACAATATCAGGTAAATGTTTGCCTCTGTTAGTCTCACAAATGCGAACCCTTTTGAGCACATTTTCCATTACATTCTCATACATTTCAGGCGGTATTTCATTAATTTCATCACGAATATTTTGTTTGAGTTGCTCAAGCGTTCTGGTTTCTTTGCATAAACTTTGCTTTTCATGTATCCCCACAAAAAGAAATCCGAAGCAGTCAAATCAGGCTACCCTGGGGGCCAATCAACATCACCATTTCTTGAAATAACTTGTTATGGATGAGGTCTCGCAGTAATTCCATTGTAATCCTGGCTGTATGCGATTGTTGATACCACATGATCAAGCCCAAAGCATGCATTTGTGGCGTTAAAAAGTTTTCAAATCATATCACGATATCGCTCCCCATTTACAGTAACCGTTACGCCGTTCTCATTTTCAAAGAAGTAAGGTCCAATGATTCCTGCTGACCAAATTGCACACCAGACTGTAACTTTTAATGGATGCAAAGGTGGCTGATGAATAATAAGGGTTTTCCATTGCCCAGAACCGACCATTCTGTTTATTCACATATCTATTCAAATGAAAATATGCCTCGTCACTCATTATGATTTTTTCCTGAAAATTAGGGTTGTTATAGGCTAGCTGTAACATCCTATTGGCATTATGTACGGCGGCGTAAATGGTCTTATGGATGAAGCTCTTGTGTCAACTGAATCTTAAATGGAAGCAAATGCAAATCCTTGTGCAAAATTGTGGCCAAAGTTGTTCTTTGAAAACCATACTCCTGAGCACGGCGTCGAATTGAGGTTGATGGATTGTTTTGAACACTTCCTTGAGCAGCAGTAATGTTTTCAACCGATCTTGCAGTACGTTGCGGTCCATTCTCGGGCTTATCACCTACAGACCCTCTTTCTTCGAAACCATTCACTACACGATAAGTAGTGCGGTTTGTTGGCCCGTTGTTTCTCCCAACAATTTCACGCAACTTTCTCATAGTCACAGTAATCGATGATTGATTTTGATAAAATCTTTTAACGATTAAAACACGTTGGTTTATCGAATATTTAAGCGTTACGATTTCCAAATATGAACTGTCAAGACTAATGTTTACCAAAATGGCGGCAAAAAAAAGTAGTATACCTTCCCGGCGGACATCCTGTATGAAATCATACGCTTTTTACTAAGCCGATGGCTTTCATTCTCTGTATACAAGTGACGATGGTTGTGTATCTATCAACATGACTGGTATACAATACCACCAAAACTTTTACAGCTTATCGCCAAAAATTGTGGGACACTAAATGCAACACGAAGTTCATAAACGGCATATCTGGACCTTTCAAAACATGTACTGGATTCCGACAAGAAGAGCCGATTTTTGCGATTTCCTTATTCTGGAAATCCGTAATGGGTGTGATGGGAGTTAATACGGAGGCACTATCCTCAACAAATGCGATCAGCTACTGGGGTATACAGACGTCATCGACATCTATTGTTTGATACACCTTTGAAAACTTCGTAGGATGTGTAGTTATGAGCGTTGAGTTAACTGCACTTAAGCACCCTTTCTTTTTCAAGACTGTAGGCGACAACGATATCGTCTACAACCCCATATACGAACGACAAAATGAAAATTTTTCATGCTCCGACATATTTAGACAACTGGTTATCTATCAATTTCAAGGGATAGTCAGAGATTAAAGATGGGGATAGTCGAAAATATAGCGACAGCCAAAACCAACAGTGGACATTAATATCCCGTTTAGCAGGGTCGCCAACAATAAAGTCAGTCCTTTCTGAGGCTATTGGTTGCTTCGTAACAAATACTTTAGGGGTTTATTAGTTTTGAAACATATATTGTAACGTGGAGCAATAATTCATCTATTCACACCTAAAAGTAATAGATCGACTCAGAATCGTTAGCTGAGTCGACTTAGCCAAGCCTGTCCGTCTTAAAATCTGCCACTGCCACGCCCTATTTTCCGTAAAATTACGTTTTAGGCCAAAAGGTGAAGAATTTTTAAAAAGTGCCAATCTAAGACAATCTTGTTAACTTACTTATATGGAGCTACAGTATGGAGTGAACATGGCCTCAACCAACATTCGTTTCCAATTAGCTGGTCCTTAGCTGACTGCCGTAAGTTGCGCACTCCTATTTGGATGCTGTTTTTTTTTTTAACGTTTATTTATTCACAATTTCTTTAATATTAATTAATAGCCTAAATAAACTTAAAGACTAGACATTTTTAAATTTTGCCAAAGTAAAAGACCATTATGGTTCGCATTACATGATATATAATTTGTTTGTTTAATTCAATTTTTATATTTTTTGTGAATTTTTGTATTATTGTTATGTACTATATATATTTTTTTTTTTTTGAAAATAGGAAAATGTGAATCAAAACCTATTAGAAGACAGTCGCATCTTTTTTTTTATATATAAAACTAAAACCTACAAGACTAACTTAACCTATCTAAACCTATCTAAATCTATCTAGGCCCTGTCATGTGATCTCTATTCCATCGACTAACAAGTCATCGTTAGATCAGAGATCACATGTCAGGGTATAATTTTGCTTAACCTAAGTATCGGCTTCAGCCCAGTCTAGCCACCAGTATCGGTCTCTATTTAACCTGTTAGTGTTACTTTTGTCGCTTTCAGGTATGCTAATGCAGTATCTAATTTGATCAGTATTCCCGTCCAACGACTCAAAAGGCTCATAAAGGATCCTTTTATCTGTTGCTCTCCTTGCAGCATGGTATATTATTGGAACGTTCGTTGAATCCGTTACGTAGCCATATGCATCCAGAAAGAGAAATGTTTCTGGCGGAATGTATCCACTTTCCAAGGCATTTCTGAAATACCCAGGATTCGGATAGAATAATCCAGAGATTAATTCGTTTTCGCTAACACTTGCCGAACGAACAAAGTGATTCCTTACAAGATCTAGAATGACATTGTCAATTCTGGACACACCGGAAGCATCCAGAAGTCTTTTGTTTGAGACATAATGCCTATAATCGGAATGTGCACTCCTATACATCTGTGTGCAGGCTCTAAGACATTTGCGCTCGAACACTCGAAGTTTTTCCATATACGATGGGTTAATGTTCCACCACACTGGACTCGCATAAGTCAGAATTGGACGAACGAATGCTTGGTAACAAATTATCTTCACATCGGATCTAAGATAGTTGGAATAAAACAGGCTTTTTAGCGACATGAATGCCGCTCTTGCCTTGTCTAATTGAATATTTATGTGCTCATTGTAATACAGAAACTTGTCCAAATGAACACCTAAATATTTTACCACGGTCCTCGACTCGATCCGAAGACCATTTGAACTCGTTATTTTGAGATTTCTCCAGTTGCGTCTCAACTCTGAATTATCGCGTCTTATTGGGGTGCGGAACAATATGGTGCCACATTTCGTATAATTGATTTTAAGCTTCCATTCGGAGCAGAAAGCTTGAAACCTATCAAACTTGCTTTGAAGTTGGATTTGAATGTCTTCAATTTTTGAGCCGCTTGCATACAGTGTAGCGTCGTCGGCAAATGCCAATGAATTATCGAGTTCCCTAAGTATGGGTGTTTTCATAAACGTCGAAAATCTGCGCTAGTACAATCATCTTTCTTCTTTGTTGCATTAATGAACGCACTCACTCTGCAGAACATGCGCAGGCCTGCTTTAGTTCTGCATTTAAGTAGTCACTGAATGTTCATAAACGTCAGACGAAAATCAGAAATGGCCGCGAAACAATTAGTGATTGATCTTATCTTTGATTTATTATTGTGTAAAAAGGACAACACAAATATAATTTCAAAAAATAATGTCCGAATCAAGAAAAGAAATAAAGCAATAAAAAGAAATTTCATAAAATTAAAAAAAAAACAAAATATCGAATACTAGTTCCTAAAAATCTTTATTTTATGAAAACAATTTCGGAGTTTCCAGACCACGTCTTCGCAGGTCATTTTCGGATGTCGAGGTCCACATTTATTGTAAGTTTTTTCCTGCAATAACAAAAACAAAGTTAACAATTTGATTTCCACAGTTTGTGGAAAACGAATTACAAAATGTATGGATAGCAAAAGAGACTGGACGACCAAAATTAACATTAAAATTGGCTTTGTGTTTGACCATTTGGAAACTGGCCAACGGATCTTGTTTTCGCGAACTTTCCAATCTGTTCAACGTTTCTATCGGAGCAGCATTTCATTATTTTTTGGAGATAATTTATTTGCTCTACAAATTAAGAAGCAAGTTCATTAAATGGCCATCACATATAAATGAAATTATGGAAGGTTTTAAGAACCTCAGAGCAAATTCAATCCCTAATGTTGTAGGTTGTGTGGACGGGAGCCACATTCCTATCCTTGCTCCTTCGTGTGACAAAGTAAGCTACTTCAACAGAAAAGGAATATGTTCGAGCAATCTTCAGGTAAATGTTTCGTGCCTTACATTTGATTTACTAATTCCTCAAGAAATCTTTTTCATAGGCGATTTGCGATAGCAAACAAAGGTTTATTGATGTTTTTTTCGGTTATCCCGGAAGCTGTCATGATGCTAACGTTTGGGAAAATAGTCCAATCGGAAAGAAATTAAGGGAGTATCCGGAGGGTGTAGTAGGTTGTGGTCATGTTTTGGGTGACTCAGCATATCCACTTACAACCTACCTTCTGGTTCCTTTCCGTGATAATGGCTACCTAACTCCTATGGAAAAGAGGTTTAACTATGTTCATAGTTCCACGAGGGTGTGCATTGAACAGGCGTTTGGGAGATTAAAACAAAAATTCCGCATCCTGAAACACGTCGACATCAAAAACCTGAAACACCTTAAATACATTGTGTTGTCCTGTACTGTGTTGCACAACATTATAATTGATAGAGAGGGAAACCCAGAATTCGGAAGTGGATGACTTGCCTAACCTAAATGGAAACAACTTAACTACAACCGAAGCAAAACAAAAAAGAAATCAAATCGCAATGCTTTTCTGTCCATAATGTGCTTTAAATAAAAGAACAAATTTTAACATAAAAATTGTATTTTTAAAAGGAAACAAAAACAATAACAGCCATTCTTTTGTTAAACAAAAATAAGAGTTAATTCAGGTAGGTAATGTAGCATTCATGCAGTCTTTAGTTTCTAATTCGATCTGGCCAGCAAGTCTTGCAGATCTTTAATAAGGTCCAATCGCCGCTCCTCGATTTTTATTTTCTCCTTCTCAATAGCAACGAGCTCTTGATGCTTTAAATCGTCTTTTTTGGCTTCCTCCTTCAGAAATGCAAGAAGTTCGTCGCCGTTAGAACAACGTTTTTTTTTCAACGGAGACACAAATATTTCTTCATCGTCTGAATAGTTTTCTTCTGTCACCGATGATGAGCCCAAAAGATTTCTTGGAGGAGATACGCTGTGCCTACCCCCGTATGCTTGATCGAACGTTTCGAAGAATTCCCAGGTTGTGGCTTCTCTTCCCGATTCTTTATTTGGCTTTTTTATCCTTTTGTAAGTCGTCATTAGATTCTCAAATTTCTTTTTGATATCCAAGAGTTGAAATGAGAAGAACGGATCAACTTTTTTGATTTCAAAGAGCACCGTCCTCCACAATGAAATTTTTTTCTTCTTCCCAGAATTGAATTCTTTTTCCAACAGAATTCTTTTTTGAATGAGTAGCTTGGTTTTGGCCATATTCCACCCCGCAGCTTCTTCGTCCCTTCAAAAAAGATCAAATTAATATTAACCAAAAGAATTTATTAAAAAATTGCCATAGAACTTACATTTTTCGCACTATTCTCAAACTCCCGCGCTTTCTGCAGTCAAACAAATATGGATGCGCAATCTGCCCGATGCTGATGACATTTATGACGTTTATGAACACACCTTCTGCAATTCATCTGGGTTTGTTCGATCAAAAATCTGACTTTATGAACACATCTAACGCAGGCCTAAGTTAGTCAGACGTTTATGAAAACACCCTATATCAGAAATGTAGATATTGAAGAGCTGTGGAACAGTTACTGTGCCTTGAAGTAGACCATTATGGACATTAAAAACTTCGGCTGTCGTGTATTTTCTATCTGTTACAACAAATTTCTTTCCGTATTGCATGGGTGCTATCATCTTTGTAAGATTAGATGGAAATTCATATCGAATAAGTTTGTAAATTAACCCGTCAATCCAAACCGTGTCAAAGGCTTTTTCGATATCCACTACGCAGGCAGCTGTACATCTTTTGGCGTTGAGATTCCAATTAACATCCGAAATCAATTTTGTAATAGCATGCACTGCCGAGTGTTTTCTTTTGAACCCAAATTGATTCCGCGGTATAATCTCCTTTTCATTACAAACGAACAAAATAGATTTATTAGGCAGGAGACTTATAGGCCTAAAGTTAGAAGGATCAGAAGGATCCTTCTTTTTCTTAATTATTGGAAACACCTTTAATATTTTCCAGCAACTAGGGAAGTAGTAGTTATTTAGCAGATTGTTAAAGATAACGCAGTATTGCCGTATGATATCAATTGGTATATATGCTTAAGCACGATGTTTGGGATGTTATTCAAACCACTTGACCTTTTAGTGTTTAGTTTCCTAAATATGTCAATCAAATCGTCGAGGGTCGTGAAGTAATTGTAAGTCTGTTCATCTTACAGTTCGTCAGCTTTTAACCACTCAGAAAATGTCAATAAAGTAGGCATCTCGCTATTGTGAAATCTCCATAGTTCATCTCTTGCTTCGACCGATTTGGAGCTGGGAAGTTCCCTGGCGTGAACCGCCTCAAAATGAGACCCAATTACTTTGAGCTTGTCTGCTCCACTATCTATAATATAGTGGTTATTGATGATGGGCTAACCTGATATATTAATCCCTAACTGGGATAGATGCTAGTTGGATGCTGTCAGTTTTTTTTGTGCGCGCCACTTAAGGCAAGGTCTTACTCTAATGCGTCCGACGTCTGTCTGGGAATCGAAGACCCTGCGAGCCGGAGTATTGCTGTCCATTCGTTCTACATGTCCTAGTCATCTTAAACGTCCAAAGCGGAGTTTTTCGGCATCTCGCTGTAAAGCTCGTATAGTTCTTGGTTGAATCTGGGTCTTCATAGCCCGTCAACGTACACGCGACCGAAGATTTTTCGAAAAATTTCCATCTTGAATCAACAAAAGATTTCCTCAGCCACTTTTGAGACGGTTCATGCTTCAGCGCCGTAGAGCAGGATTGGAATGATCAGGGTCTTATATAATGTCTCCTTAGTTGTTCAAGAGAGGACTTTACTACTGAAATGCCTTCATAGCCGATGAAACAGCGGTTGGCAAGAGTAATCCTTCGTTTAATTTCGGACGAGTTGTTGTTGTCAGAGTTAATAGCGAAGCCGAGAAAGGCAAAGTCCCGCACTACCTTAAAGTTATATCTGTCAATGGTGACGTTCTGTCCAATTCGTCGATATTGTGTGTCCTTTCATGTTGACAGCATATACTTTGTCTTGCTCTCATTTACTGCTAGGACCATTTTTACCGGTTGCTTCTCTTTACTAGCAAACGTGGCTTAACATCATGTTGAGTCCTATTAATGATGCCAATATCATCGGCGTATGCTAGTAGTTGCACCAATTTTTGGATAACTGTTCCTCTGGTATTGGCTCGGGAGTTTTGCAAAATCCTCTCAAGACTCAAATTGAAGAAGTCACATGCGCATCGCCTTGCCTAAATCTTTTTTCGGTATCGAATGTGTCGGTGAGATCGTTTCCGACCATGATGAAGCAGCGAGAATTCTCCATCGTCGTTCTACCTAAACGGACATCGAATTTCAGGATAAGAGTTAAGATTCCATATGATTCTCTAAACCTAAACCGAAATATGATCGGTTTCGTAATATGTCATATAAGGTTTCGTTCGTAGGTAGATGAATTCTTTAAAAAAAATAAAACATTTGGCGCAACAGGCTCGTTATTACCCAGGTCCTAGCTTTCGCACAACTTTTCATGTGTGCATGTGTACGTCTTGCACGATGAAGGTGACATTTTGTATAAGGTTGTGAATCGAAAATACTTTGTCTGTTGATAGCATATAGTTGGCTTACTTACTTACTTAAGTGGCACCACATTCCGGAATGAACCTGGGCCACAACCAGCATGCCTCTAAAATTAGACAGTTAATTAGCTAACTAAATTTATGTTCAAGGAAATAATTATATTGGCCATTAACACCTTTGAGCAGGTGGCAGCAGGCTTCAACGGCATAACCCCCATGATGCTACAAAATACAGGTAACCACATTATGCCAACTTTAGTCAACACCTTCCGTGAATGTCTAAAGCTAAATTATCTTCCCATGGCGTGACGTGAAGTGAATGTGGTTTTCATACCAAAAGCAGGGAAATGCAGCTGCCAAAGACTGTTGACCAATCTATCCTCATTCCTATTAAAAACTCTGGAACTACTATTTGATATTCAAATACGCAGTAACTTGAATCCAGTCTATCCATCCCCAAACCAGTATACCTATAATGTATTGGGTTGATACTTGATAGCAGACTAAGCTGGAACCCTAATATCAACGAAAGAGTTAAAAAAAGCATAACATTGCCCTATATGGCTGCAACAGAATCTTTGCTATGAACTGGGGCCTCTCCCTGAAAATCACGAAATGGCTATACACAGCTGTTGTCAGACCAATTCTTACCTGCCTAGTCTGGTGGAATCCCATGAAAAGTTCAAAGAACAGCATGCGTACTCATAACATGGGCTATGCGTACCAGTCCCACAGCAGCCATGGAAACACTTCGTAATCTTCCACCAATGTTCTACCAATCGACTAACAGCTGATTGACACATCAGCGAAAAGCCCAGCACGCCTCAAAGAAGCGGGCAACCTATGTATGAAACTATTTGCTCACAGCTTGTCGTCAAACAATGTGGTATCCAACAGTGAAATAGCAACATAAATTGGAAATAGGAGTGGGCTCCGGGGGTCTGCTCCGACAGAATCGGGTTAAGCACATCTATTCGATCGACGAACTCTTGCAGTGATTTTCAAGCAGAGATCCCATACTGGTAGCTGCCGAATCGGCTAGAGTACTGGAAATATCACAAGAGAATATATCCATTTACGTATATGGTCAAGCGGCCAAAAAAGCTCTGGCATCCAACACAATAAAATCAAGAGTGGTTGGACCCTGCCGTTCAGAGCTAAGGGCTCTGTGTACAAGGAACAGAGTCTAAAATCTCTGTATGCTAGCACATAATAACGTTACAGGAAATTGATAAGCAGACGAGCTAGCCAGACTATGTTCATCCAGCTGCATTTCGTTATGCGATAGCATGGTTAGTCCCCACTTGCTTCTTAAAAGCACAATCAATAAAGAGATATACGCAAAGCGAAATAGAATCTAGGTGGCAAAACATTAATACATGCAAACATACCAAAGACCTTTGGCCCGGAAATAAGCGGTAGCAAACCAAACAACCTTATTGCTCTGATCAGAGTTTCCATTTCTATAGCAGTGAGAGTGATAACAGGCCACAACCTATTGGGTAAGCACTCCCATAGAATCAGACTAGCTGACTGACACCAACTATGCAGGAAATGAGACGACCCAGAAGTCGAGGAGGATATCTCACACCTACTCTGTCTCTGTCCCGCGTTCTGCAACAGCCGCAACAAACTCATTGGTAGCTTCTGCTACGAGGACCTAACGGAACTGGCAACAAAATCTGTAGCGCAGATCGTTCGTTTCTGCTGAAAATCGGAATGGAGCAAACATCTATTTAAAGTATCGCACTTTTCAGGTACTCATCTTTCAACAAAAGGTACCGCTATGGGCCCACGTAGGCGAGTTTTACGACTCACCTGAGTGTGTGCGCTACTTAAGGCGAGATCTTCCTCTACAGCGTCCGACTTCTGGCTGGGAATCAAAAAAATAGTTAGGAAGCAACCAATCCATTGGAAAGGACTGGTTTTATTATTGATGACCCAGCTAAACGAAAAAGGCGCAACGACGTTCGTATCTTCACCTGGAATAAACATCGCTTGCCCTCGTTTAATGCAAGACCAACGTGTTTCGCGTTTCGCAATTCATAAATTGTCTATCGTCTGCCAACCATAGCAGTTGGGCGGATTTTTTTTTTAAGTTTTTTTAAGTTGAGGATCGGGCAAACGCGTTAGGTTTAAGTAGTCTTAAGTTAGGCTTAAGTAGTTTAAGTAGTCTTAAGTTATATATAATCTAGATTAAGCTTTTATATAAACCAAAAAAAAAGTCACTAAACAAAGTTTTCAATTTTTTCTTTGTAAATTAAAATTAAATATAAAACAAAAAAACCGACAAATCTAAGCCTAAAGGCAAAATAAAACAGCTAAATATAAGGTTACAGCGCCCACTAAGGGCCGATAAGTTAGATTAAGTAAACCAGTTATTGATAAGTTAGATTAAAGCATTTTTGTCTAGTAGTAAGTTAATATTTTAAGTAAATAAAAAATGAGTTTAAAAGTTAAAAAAAAAAATCGGGCAAACGCGATGCTGAGGTTCTAGACCAGATTTGGCGTTTGAGTTTGTGGATGTTATTTACAAAGTTATCTCCGCCGGGTTTGTAAATCTCAGCGGGAAGGCCGTCAGTTCCGGCAGCCTTATTAAGCTTGAGTTGAGATATTGCTATCATCAGTTTTCGCTGTCGTTGCAAATATTGAGTTGTTCGTTCTGTCTGACAGTAGAATGTTGTTCGTCATCTCCGTTTTACAGTCTGCGGAAGTGGTTCTTCCAAATTATCCGCATTGACTGTGTCTCAACTACGATATTTCCCTGTTCATTTCGACAGTATTCAACGGTGTGTTACAACGGATGCAAATTTTAAAGGTAATTTCTTCCTCCACATACTTTTTTTGACATTGACATTGACATTGACATTGACATCACAGTAGTTCGCACATGAATGCAACGAATTACAGACACATAACAGCACTGGCAACTGAGGCCATCGGCTGGGCCAGATCAAGACATTTATACAACAGAGAGAGACGGATAGATACATAGAAGGGAACGCCATATAATCTAAACCTACATGGTACAGAGGAGGAGACATCGATTTATATTGTCTCATGTTATCGCACAGGTGGCCTCAGATAAGCTGGCAATTTTCGTAGAAAACAAATGCTGCCGAAGCTGGGGCTTGAACCCGCAGCGCTTGGCTTAGCAGTCAACTACGCATTCCTCTGAGCCATGGCCACCTGCTTTCTTTTTTCAAAAACTACTGAGTCTCTTAATATTTATCCACAGCCGACATTAATTTAAGTTTAGATTACGGTTTTTGACATCTTCGATTCATTCGCAGTAGTTAACTACCCACAGACTGTTCAAAATCACTCTTGTAATGCTTGTCTTCACTTAGTCATACTTTTAAAATTACAGCGTGTCCGAAAAACGGCCCAAACTTAAGCGATTCGCTTTACAGCTTAAGCTGCGACTTAAGTCCCACTGTGGAACCGAGTATTATTGCCCAATCATTTTTTTTTTTTAAAGAATTTTTTTGAATTAGTTATTGAGGAACATATTGGAGAGCAGGAAAACTCCTAATCAAACCATCATTATACTGGAAAACAAATAGTTTTTAGATGAAACAGCGCTTTTCTAAATGATGATATATCGTGCACTGTTCCACTCACCGCTTCAGTCAGAATCTATATGATATTGAAAGTAAGATTATTAAGAATACAATAGCATAGGAAATACATCATGACTGAGTTTATAGAAAAAAAATCGTCAAACACTTAGCACACTTATATGCATAAGAAAAAAAAAAAGAATTATCTAAAAAATAATGGATATTCCACAAGAGGTATTATAAATAAAACAGAACTTAAGAATCAGCACTTAATCGTATCGTTAATACTTAGAAGTTTGTGAACCCAACACATTACAACTATAAATGTCCTATAAACCCCTCTTAGCTGATATGGTATTGTAGACATTGGTGAACGTAATATAAAACTCTTCAAATAATATCTGAAGAAATAAGAGCACATACCAACCATGGTCTCTTTAATTTCCCCTTTAAGCTTTGCCCAGCTTTAGAGCTTTTGAATAATACTCCTGAGCTTTGAAACAAAGCTTTATCAATGAAACACTCGGAAGGAGCTTATTTAAAAAGGCACAAGTTGAATGAGCTTACATTAATATTTGACTTTCGTTCTTCAACGCCGTCATTGAGCTTTTATGACAAAAATATATTAAAAGCTGCATTTAGTTCGTGGTGATTCCTTGCTTTAATTTTTTTAATTTGAATATTTTTTTCGCAATTAAATAATTTTTCATGTTTCGCAATGACAATATGAAAAATGGCCGACAGAAAAATATAAGTTATCGATAAGAGACACAAGAAGATACCCAATCGGGACTTTCGTTTCGTGGATGAAGATTTAAGGTCTACTTTTACCAATAAATTGTTGTGAAGTTCTTATGTGTATTTAAATTTCAAATCGTAACGTCACCTTAGAGACACGAAGGGCGTTTTCATGCTCAATAGACTTTTTGTTGTGAAACATGAAATTTGCTGAAGCTATTAAAATCCAGCTTTAAGGGTTGTTTTACAAAAAATGGAATGATGTTTATTATCGATAAGGTTTAACTACAAATTAATTTGTTAAAAGACGTAAGTGGGAGAATAAAAATCCGACCTGAGGTAGACCTTAAGTAGGTATGTAGACCGTGGTAGTCCCATGTTTCTTCAGGCTTAAAGTTGCCTAGTCTAGTGAACGCTGCCATTGATTTGTGTTGTATGTGTGTAGTGTATACTTCATGTGAACAAAATACAACCACTTTGGTAAAATTTCAAGAAAATTGTTTTAATAGACAAGAAGAGACTAAAGATATTTCATCTCAACAGATGTAAACATATAAGACTATAAGACCGATCAATTAATTGTTGTTAAGGCTTATGAGGATGCTGAATGAACCACTTCCGCAGACTGCTAAGCGGCGATGACTAACAGCATTCCGCTGTCATTCAGAACTAATCATTCAGTATTTGCGCCAACAGCGAAAACTACCAACCAACAGCTCTTAGTGAAGTGAGCACAGCAAAACTCAAGCTTAACAAGACTGCAGGAAACGATGGCATTCCCACCGAACTTTATACGACGGTATAAAATGACGGTGGAAATGATTTGGTAGGAAGAATCCACCAACGCATAAGCCAAATCTGGTCGGAAAAATGTATGCCTGAAGAACGGAACCTCAGCATCGTTTGCCCGATCCACAAAAAAAGGAGACCTTCAGAACTGCGCCAACTACAGAGGCATACGTCTCCACAACATCGCCTACAAGATCATATCTGCTGTAATATGTGAACGCCTGAAACCGTTAACCAACAACCTGATCGGCTCTTATCAGTGTGGTTTTAGGCCAGGAAAGTCCACAACCGATCAAATTCTCACGCTTCGGCAGATCCTGGAAAGCCGTATACGACAGCATTTATAGAGACGAACTATACAGATCCATGTCTATTTTTGGTATACCGCCAAAACCCGTCCGTTTGTGTGGAATGAAGATTGAAAATTCTCGCTGCTCCTTTGGGTCTGAAACGACCTCACCGACAAATTCGACATGCACTGCCACGTGACTTCTTTAATTTGATTCTTGAGAGGATTGTGCAAAACCCCCGAGCCAACACCACAGGTACAATTTTTAGAAAATTTGGTGGAATTACTAGCATACGCCGACGATATCGACATCGTTGGTAGGACTCATCGTGATGTCACAGGCAAGTTTGCTAATATAGATAAGGAAGCGGCAAAAATTGGTTTAGCAGTAAATTTTGGTGAGACTGAGTATATGCTGTCAACACGAAAGGACACACAACATCGACGAATTGAACAGAACGTCACCATTGTCAGATATAACTTTGAGGTAGTACGGGACTTTGTCAACCTCGTCTCCGCTATTATCTCTGATAACAACATTTCGTCAGAAATTTAACGAAGAATTACTCTCACCAAGCGCTATTTCTTCGGGCTAAAAAGGCAATTTAGCAGTGAATCCCTCACTCGAACTACTAAGGAGATCCTATATAAGACCCTGATCATCCCAGTGCTGCTCTACGGCGCTGACCATGTCAAAATTGGATGAAGAAATCCTTGACCGATTCGTTTTTCGTTCCATAGCGAATTAATTTAGCCTAAGCCCGTTACCAGACGTGTTGTCGTGTAGACTATGTTTTCCTACAATTCTGCTAAAGATGTCTTCTCTTCCTACCTTTGCGTTAAAATCTCCCAGCACGATTTTGACATCGTACTTCGGTAGTCGCTCATAGGTTTGGTCAAGGAGCTCCTTGAATCAATCCTTGGCTATATCATCTTTTTCCTCCTTTGGGACGTGAGCGCATATAAGGTGTATGTTAGCAAATTTGGCTTTGATACGGATTGTTACAATGAGTTCGCTAATGTCTTGGAAACATAAGACTTCTTGCCTGAGTCTGGCACTGATAACAAATCCGCATCAGAATAGTCGCCGTTTCTGCTCGCTATGACACGGTCCGTAGTAAATGCCACAGTTTTTCATCCTCTTTTTGCCCGGCCCATCCCATCGTATTTCCTGAATGGCAGTAATGTATGCTTTATAGCAGTTTAGGGTTTCTGCTAGTTGTACACTTGCACCTCTCCTGCTTAATGTTCTCACATTCCAGGTGCAGATACGAACGTCTTTGTCCTTTTTTCGTTTATCAGGGTCATCAACAATAAAATAAGTCCTTTCCGAGGCTATTGGTTGCTTTGAAACATCCGGTTTTTTTCAATGGTTTTGTAGTATCCCAAGGTACAACCCCCAACCTAGCCCTCCAGGTCCCAATTTATTAAATAACCCTTGGCCATCAGATTCCACTAAGGGCTGGAGCGCTGCCGTTCATAAGATCTAACTAACCCTTGAAATTCCGAACCTGTTGTCCGAATATGTCGAAGCAGCTTGTTTAGGTTCGCCTGGGACAGCAGGCCGGGCATTCATTCCGTGCCATTCTGACCTGGATGTTTGTAGTGTTGCTGTTTTTCGTCGCGTTATCAACACTTGCGCTTATCGTTTAGGAAGTCAGATCCGGATGGATGAGACCAGTACCCGATGGTTACCAGTTGGAGGTTAAAAATAAGCTCTTGAAGTGTAGTCAGAGTTACAATCACTGCGCATTGCCAAGTTAAAGCCAATCAGAGTCTACCTTGGTTCTACAACACCCACCTCGAACTATTAAGGGTATCCTATTATATGCGCTGATCAGCCTAGTCCTGCACTACGGCGCTTATACGACCGTATAAAAAGCTTACGAAGAAGTCCTTGGTCGTTTTGATAGAAAAATTCTTCAGAAAATTGGTATAGTGTGCACTGAAGGACTCTGGAGACGAACGGTGAAACAACTCGGTATAGACGGTGTAATATTTTTTTATATATATTATGCACAGTCACAGGATAATGGAGCCTTTAAATGTTTTAACAAATTGCGGACGTTAGAGTGTGATAGGAATGATGTTGGATATAGTGGAGACAAAAATCCATGGTTCGTGTACGAATTATCTTCGGGGAGTCACTGTTCGTTATATTTGCTGACTTTCAAGTTACTGTACACTTTCAGGTGAGCAACTACTGAATTTGTTTTCTATAAATTACTGTTTCATAGATTTTGGCTTGAATTTAACTCGCAACCTTCCACTCAACAGATGAACCTTTTACCACTTCGCCTCGACCAATCATGGCTAGGACATATAGAGCGAATGTTCTTCGATTCCCAGTTAGACATCGGAATCAGTAAGGTAGATATCGCCTTAACTTCCACCCACAAGTAACAACCAACCTAAACCAACGTGAAAAGCACACCTACTCAGCTAGCTAGAGATACATTTGGAGCGATTATTGTGCTCAAATTGGAAACATCCTACAAATAAACTTAATTCGTACGATTACACATTTCGAATACAAAAAATCTGCCAACTTTCCTGGTGCTATAATTAAATGAATGAAAGAAATCATGGAAATACATCCTCTCCATCAATCACATTTAAATTTTATACAGCTTTGCAGACTACTTAAACGGAGCGTTTAAAAGGCATTTGCGTTATAAACCCCCATAACAAGATATTTCCCTACCCAAGGATGAGCTTCCTTCTTTGCCGAAAATCCCTCTTTAATGACCGTTTGTTTTGTAATTCAAGTAAAATTATTTATTACCTTGGTCCCTATCTGTTTTAATTTCTATGATCGTCCTTGAAAAATAAAACACAATCCGCCTTCATAATAACTTCGGTATCTAGGAAATATATCCTTCGTTTATAAGTATCCCTTCAACTTGAGGAAAGAAAATACCAATTAACATCATCTGGATCTTGCCTTGGCAATGGAACTGTGCACATAACTTTTGCAAACGGATTTCACAAATATGGCGTTTCTTCCCCTTTCGTCGTCCTTTTCCACTATTTGCAGTATTTTTTCACAAATCCTCTACACCGCAAACCACTTTGGATAATTACGCTGTTTGGTTGATTTAGCTCCGTTTGGTTGAGAGGTTATTCTTTATCTTAGAAGGATTGCTTATGTTTGACTTTCACCAACCAATGTATCTACATCCGTTTGGTCTCTTTTTGTAGCCAGTTTCGGGTCAAGTATACCTTGGGATCACTTAAGAAAGTTTCCAGCTTGAATATTAATATGCAACAGGCATTGTGTGCAGGAAAAGATTTCTCCATTGTAAGCCAATGAGGAGAGGGATTTAAATTCTTCTTTGCCAATAAAATGGTGTCAAAGGGATTGGGGTGGCCGCCTACTGTAGAGGAAACACAAAAGTGGTTAACACAGAGGTTGTAGGGCTCGGTATTGAAAAGAACCAAAGATTAATGCTAAATGCGTAACAATGGAGTAGAAGAATGGAGAGAGTGTACTCAAAGTACACGGATTTGTAATTTAGGTTTCTTTTGTAAGGATATTAAGCAGGAAGCCACAATTTCTTACAAGTGTGTGGGAAACGGCTTGGAATTATACTTAAGAGGATTAGGTATTGAATTTCAGCTTAAACCTCACTTCAAATTCAGGACAATAATGACAGAGTCATTGTTAGCAGAAAAATATTAAGAACAGCTTTTAAGAAAATTAATCTGCTCTGCATTCAATCGATTTTTATGGATATATGTGGATAAGAGCCTTAATTCACAACCGAACTTATAGTTGATACTGTCTCTAAGGTTAGGTCTTAAGGCCTGGTTTTTCAGTACGAGATCATCATAGTTTCAGAGTTAACTCGAGATAGTAGTTTTTAAGTAAATTTTAACTCAGAGTTAACGTCGAGTTAACATAGCACGTTTGGTGATTTAACTCTGGGATTAAATGAACAGATGGTTTGACAGATGATGTTAAATACCAAGAAAACAATTATTTTCAATGCCATGTGAACATTTTATTAAATTTTTAGAAATTAAATACGTGCACGTCACGACAGATTCAGATCTCAACGACTCGAAATTGTTTAAATATTGAGTGTAACTGCTTTAATAAGAAAAAGACTTGAGCGATATCGTCTACAGCATTTTTATTTATTTGAGCAAAAGGAAACCAAACTGAGTTGTTACAATTTCTACACATTTCGATAACTTTCTTACAGCAAAATCGATAAGTCATGAGTGATACCAAATTGAATCACCACACATGGATTCGAAATTAATCTGGCTAATGCCTGAAGTAAGTTCATAAGTAGCCTCTAGATTAACTTTGTTTTGGGGTTAGTTAAATCTGGGTTAACTCAGAGTTAATTCAGCACTGAAAGGCCAGGCCTAGTGATCATTATTTTACATTTGTCTGAAATGCAGAATAGGGCATACTTACTTACTTAAGTGGCGCTTCAGCCGGAATGAACCGAACATGTGCGTCAACCAACATGCCTCTTCAATTAGCCCGGTCCTTAAATAAATTCCTCCAGTTGCGCACTCCAAGTTGGTTGAGGTAGTTTCCTATTTGTGCGCGCCACTTAAGGCGAGGTATTCCTTTACAGCGTCCGAAGTCTGGCTAGGAATCGAGAACTTTGCGAGCCGGAGTATTGGTGTTCATTCGTTTTACATGCCTAGCCATCTTAAACGCCAATGCGGGTTTTTTTTCCCCAGGGGCATGTCGCTGTACAGCTAGTATAGTTCTTGGTTGAATCTTCGTCTCCGAAACCCTTCAACGCAAACGGGACCGAAGAATCTTCGAGGAATTTTCATATCAAATCGACTATTGATTTCATCATCCACTTCTAATATGGCCCATGCTTCAGCGCCGTAGAAAGACTGGGATGATCAGGGTCTTACATAGGATCTCCTTAGTAGTTCGCGTGAGGGCTTTACTACTGAATTGCCTTGTTAGCCCTAAAAAACAGCGGTTGGCAAGAGTAGTTCTTCATTTAATTTCTGACGAGATGTTGTTGTCAGAGTTAAGAGCGAAGCGGAGGTAGACAAAGTCCTGTACTACCTCAAATTTATATCTGTCAATTGTGACTTTCTGTCCAATTCGTCGATGTTGTGTGTCCATATTTTTAGTCTTGCCCTCATTTACTGCTATGTAAACCCATTTTGCCGCTTCCTCTCTATACTAGCAAACGAGCCTATGATATCGCGTTGAGTCCTATCAATTATGTCATCGCATTTCGTCGACGCATTCTTGTAGTTGCACCGATTTTTGGAAAATTTTGCCTCTGGTATTGGCTCGGGAGTTTTCCCAAATCCTCTCAAAATTCAAATTACAGAAGTCACACGACAGTGCATCGCCTTGCCTAAATCCTTTTTTTGGTATCGAATGTGTCGGTGAGGTTGTTACGGTAAATTTAAACGCAACAAGACTCAATCTCTTACCCATCTTAAATCCCTTCGTTCCTTCTTTTCTTTGCGGTTGCAAATCCAGAGTTTAAAGGAAGTGGCGGGCAGCCAGGGTTCCATCAGCCACTGGTCCACGACCTTCAAGATCTGGTAATGCAACCAATAACGGGTATAATGAGTGCGACAGAGGAATCCACTTAAGGAGAAGATTGCCTAACTCTGTTCGGTGCAGCCCTAGGGCTCACGACAGAGCAATGCCACACAGAACGTGCGACAGGAGTCCACGAGGAAAGGCCGTCGTCGAAGCCCAATGGACGTGGGAGACTCGCGACGGGCAGCATCGGACAGGAGCGGTCCGAAAAATTCGATGGATGAGGGAGGACGATCCCTCATCGATCCAACACGATGATGACAGGTGGGGGAGGACGATCCCTGGAACGTACACCCCAACAAATCGTTTGCGCCACCGCATTATTGGCGCAAACTCAAGAAAAAAGTACGATACCATGTAGTAGACGTTCTCCTATTTCACCCAACGCTGGAGCAACGGAGGAGCAGCAGAGATGCGTAGGCGGACGGCCAGGTACAAACACTCTCAATAAACTCAGTACACACACGTGGATAAAATTTGTTTTTTTTTTCCTTTGTTGATATACTCAGTATCAACCACCAAGTTCGTCATAATAAAATTTAATTGGGCGCACCACCCCCATATCATAACGTGGGTAAAATATTTTCCTTTCATTTCTTCGGTTGTGTTTTTTTGATTTCTTTTAATTTTAAGGTTTCGTAATTTTCCGAAAATTACGTGGCGTCGAAAACTTTTTTGTTTCGTGTGAACACGAAATTCGAACCCACCCCGCACGCTGAGTCAACGGGGCTCTCGTAGTACACATACGAGAAGTTGCCAATCTTCGGGTGAGTGATCTGTGTTTGACAGATCGCCAAAGGGATTTTTGTAGCAAATTGATCGTTTCCGATCCTGACCGAGCAGCGAGATTTCTCCATCGTCATCCTTCACAATCGGACGAGTTTGGGAGGTGTGCCAAAACTAGACATCGCTTTGTATAGTTCGCTTTATAATAGATGAATAGGTGGAGGTTTCAGCTTCTAGGATTTTTTCATAAAGTGTAAGGTTTTTATCAGTTTTGGAATTGCCCGGCCTGAAACCACACTGATAGGGGCCGATCAGTGGTTTCAGGCGTTCACAAGTAACGGCAGATAGGATTTTGTAGGCGATGATGAGAAAACTTATTCCTCTGTAGTTGGAGCAGTTCAGAGGGTCTCCTTTTTTGTGGGCAAATGATGCTGAGGTTCCATTCTGCAGGCATACATTCATCCGACCAGATTTGGCTATGAGTAAGAGTATGTTACCTTCCAATTCATCTCCGCCTTATAAACCTCGGCGGCAACGGTGTTATTTCCGGTAGCCTTGTTGAGCTTATGTTTAGGTTGGGTGGTTGGAAGTTTTCGCTGTCGTGTTGAATGGTTTGTTCTGCTTGACAGCAGGAGATTGTTCGTCATCGGCGTTTAACAATCTGCAGAAGTGGTTATTTCATATCCTCAGCTTAGATTGTGTCTCAACTATGATATTTCCTTAGTCATCTCGGCAGGATTCAGATCGATGCTTGTATCCTTGGCTTTGACGTTTTAGACTTTGATAAAACTTGCGAACATCGGTACTGGAGTGGCACCACTCTATACCCTCGATCGCGTGCTTTTCTTCCTCTTTTATATTCTTGCCGAAAAGCTGGATTCTTATTTTCTTCTTGCCTATGGAGCTCGATGGCAGCTCTCGTCTTCACCTGCAGCATAACCTTGTAGGCATCGTTCATGGCTGCGAGAATCTGTCTTCATTCCTCATCAAATCGAGGGTTTCTTGCTGGAGGACCCGAGAAACCTAGCACATCAATAACGGCTGATCTAATGGCTTGTTGTCACCGTTGCCATTGATCTTCGGAATTCGATGCTGGTGATATGATGTTAATCGAGAGGTTTAATGAAACGCGTTGCCCGAAGGTCTTGGCGGTCTCTTGCGATTGCAATCTATCGACATTAATATTTTTTCACAGTATTTCTGGATTGTTGTGGCGTGTTAGATATCCAGATTCTTACCTTGGTTGCAACAAAATAGTGGTCCGAGACGAAGTAGGATCCTCGGAATGTTTGGACATCCAAAATACTGGTTGCTTGCTCTTGTATATCGCAATGTGAACAATTTGGCTGATCGTTCGTTGATGTGTATATCTACCGCCATGCCGCCTTGTGGATATCGGGTTGATGAAACCGTGTGCTAGCTATAGTGGCATTTCGTTCCGTAGCTAAGTCAATTAGCCTAAGTCCGTAACCAGATGTGTTGTCGTGTCTGCTGTGTTTTCCGACAATACTGCTAAAGATGTCTTCTCTTCCTATCTTTGCGTTAAAGTCTCCCAACACGATTTTTACATCGTACTTCAGTAGTCGCTCATAGGTTTTATCAAAGAACTCTTTGAAGTAATCTTTAGCTTTGTTGCCTTTTTTTATCCGTCGGGGCTTGAGCGCCTTAATGCGTCTTGCTACAATGCAAATGTCTTGGAAACATAAGAATCCTTACCTAAATCTGGCACTTACAGCAAATGCGCATCCGATTAGTCGTTGTCTCTGCTCACTATAACGAGGCCCGTAGATGTAATAGTTTTTCATCAGCTTTTTGCCCAGCCCATTCCATCGTATTTCATGGATGGCAGTAACGTCTACTTCTAAGCAGCTTAGGGCTTTCGCTAGTTATTCGCTTGCACCTCTCTTGTTTAAGAAGGTCTGGGTCGATTCCCAGTCGTAGCAGCAGCTTAATGGTTTTTCACTGGCACTATTCTTGTATTGATCTGACAAATCGTCCGAGTAGTATCAATTGACAAGAAATGCTTATCTAAAATTCGCCGTTCGGATTCGGCATAAAAAAGGCGGTCCCGGAATCGAGCAAGAAGTACACACGCACACATGAATGGTTGTGAGAAAGCTCGGCCTTGGGTACTAACGAGTCTGCTGCGCCAAAAATTTGTTTTTATTTTTTTGGTAGTTAACACAAAACACAAAGCACAACGCCTAACACGGAGCGCTAGTTCCAATTTATAAGATATCCCTTGGACACGGGGGCATGGATATCCACTTTAGAATTGAGAGCTGCTGTTGGCTTTTCGGCTCATCCGTCATCATCTCTGTTCGAGAGGTCTGAATTACCATTTAGATTCCTAACTCCTGTAACTGTAAAATATCGAAGCAGCTCTTATAGGTTATGTACTTTGTCCATCCTAACGAGAACTGTAGGCAGTTGCCATCGTTGTTTCCATGTTGGGGGTTCTTTCGCTGTCACCTGGAAATAGCACATGTGTATTAGTGTGCTCACACGTCTTCCCCTGCAAATGCGGGACCCATTTTCGGGTCAAGATAATATGCATTTATGCTGTCGCCACGGGAAGGTTGAGAAGCGGAGTTGGCAGGCATCAGCTAGGTGGAAACTCAAGGTTTCATATAATCGCATTGAATAAGATTTGATCACCGCATATGAATAGTCACTGATCCTCCTCACTACAACGCGGACCTTATCTTTCAACTCCAGTGCCCTTTTTTTGTTCTACTACTTAAAAAAATGTATTTATGAGAATTTGTAAAGGATACCACTTGCAGAAAAATTCGAATATGTTATTTCTTGCCAAAAATACCAATACAGCAACGATACTATTGCTCCGAACTCAAGCCTCTGTTGTTATTTCCTAACATCAACCTTTAACTTAACCACCAGAGCAAACAACTTCACAATTTAAACAAAAAAAAACGTACAGCAACAACAGGACTATCCATCCGATATTATTCAAGTCGCCCTAAGCATTCTATAAATTATTATGGTGATGCAGATGAAGCTTAATATTAATTACGACATAGTTACTGAAACAAGAGCAAAATGGAAACACTTTTAAGTAAACACACTCACACACACGCACTTGTAACATATTTAGGAAAAAAAAGTAGTTTTGCTAAACTCTGAAATCAGGACATCACTTCAAATAGGGTGGTGAATGCATTCATGCACTGATTTCTATGGCATAGGCATGGGATGTTGTGTGATAGACCACAATTGGAAGGTACAAGGACACAACGTGCATCCAAATTACTTTGGAAAATTGTATGCATTCCAGAGGGAGTTATGCGTGTAGGACGTGTATTAATATTGGATAGACTTTATATGGTAGTGTGTCCTTTGATGGCTCCGGTGTACTCATTTCATTGGAATTTAATCAAAGCTTGCAAATATGAAAACAAAATCAGGGGAGACATTGATCAACACTGATAGAAATAGAGGTTTTGTTGTTGTTATCATCACGTCATCATAGCAGTATTGGATTTGTGAAAAGCTCTGTGCAATTATTCCTAAGTAGACCATAGTTCTAGAGGGGGCCATAGCTATGGGTCGTTGTGCTTTTCAAATTTCAGTGTTGAGACGAGGATTAAGTAATTTTACTAACCCGACGTTTGAGATTCCCCCTTTTCTATTACTTGTTTGTATAAAGCCAGATACAGCAGTATCCACATTCCCATCGGCATCAGAAGCACAATTGTCAAGGGCGGTTTGTGTTGCATGTGGTGAATAAAGTATTCATGACATCGATATGTAGGATTGTTGCTTAAACAGAAGACGGGTCTCGATGTCGACACATCGCTGTTACAATGTGTTTCTGTCATTAAATGGCGTAAAGTGTACTTTTCGATAACATCAGTCTGACATTTGTGTGAAGGCAAATTCAGTGAATTTTAAATGGCTTATCATACTTTTGTGAGAAAATCATTTTTCTAATTTTTTTTTTATTTTTAAAGTTTTTAATTTTACAAAAAAGAAAATTATAAATGTCTCTCAAATTAACGCATGTACTCCTCAAATGGCTCGAGGTAAGTGATTTCAGATGCCGGTGATCGGTGGTTGGGAAGAGGGGTGGGTTTGAATGTTCATTAATATCAAAGGTTTTGCCATATACCACAAAATTAAGATAATTATTAACCCAAAATCGTTGGAAAAAAAGTAAAATATGTATGCAAAGAAATTTAACATACAACCAACGTCGCACGCATCCAGGGGGCAGAATGACCCTACATAACACATTTAAACTTTGCATACATCCGATTTTGCCAGCCATCACAAAACATACATACCTTGCGGGAAAAGGGTTAAAATCCTTTACAGGAGCGACGCTCCCATACACCATACAGTTGTATTCCGAAAAAACATAACACCAGGTACAATTATCCACACAGACTTCTGGAAGGCGTACGATTGTTTGTGTGCTCATGTGTTCATTCATAAGAAAAGAGAACCACAGTGACCCAGGCTATCCTTTTGTTGGTCCTGATGGCATTCTGGATGGTAGGGTGTTGTAGAACGAGGGTAGACTCTGATTGGCATTAACTTGCCAATGCCAGTGGTTGTAACTCTGACTACACATCAAGTGCTTATTTTTAACCTGCAAGTGGTAAACATCGGGTACTTGTCTCATCCAACCGGATTTTATTTGCTAAGCTGTAGCCGGATATTCGAACGGAATATCCGGCCTGCTGTCCCAGGCGAATCTTCCAAAAAGGTTTGCCAAATTCGGACAACAGGTAGTCTAGGAATTTCAGGGCTATATCAGGCCCCTTGGCGGATGAATCGAAAGGCCAACGGCAGCGTCAAACCCTTAGTGGATACTGATGGCCCCATGTCCAAGGGGTATCTAATAAATTGGAACTGGCCCACTAGTTTGGGGTTGTTTTTTGGGTTAACTACCCACCAGGGCTGCCGTTAGTACTACTATGGGAGTATTTGTACTCCGCTCCATATACCGTACTCCCATACTCCCCTGTCTTCAATTTTACACTCCTGAAAAATATTTCAAAGTTAATTATATCTACTTATTATTTCTATTTTATTTAAATTTTTATTGGATCCAATTTTATGTTTTCATTATGTGGTCTAACTTATTCTGAACGATTTCATCATTAAATTCACTTAATGCATTCATCTATTTAACCCTGATACGAGCTGTAAAAAATGTCTTATTCTTGTAGTGAGGTACTTTGATTTTATGCGACAAAAAGTCGCCGACAGATTTTTCGGGTTAATTGAACTCCAAAGCTCAACGGCTCAATCAATTTTTGATGCCATTATCAATAATTATATTAAATCGATGGACATACCGATTAAAAATATAATCGGTTTCGCTGCAGATAATGCAACAGTCATGATGGGAAACGAAAATGGGGTGAAAGCGTTATTCCAGCAGATAGTTCCGAACATCTACGTCATCGGATGTACTTGCCATTCTTTGCACTTGTGCTCAAGTGCTGCTTCTAAAAAATTGCCAGAGAAAATAGAGGCACTCGCAAGGAATATTCACTATTTTTTTTCACATAGTTGTAAAGGACAGCATGATTTCAAAGAGTTTCAGGAATATTTTAATGTTAAATTTCATAAAATCTTAAAAACTTCTTCCACCAGATGGCTTTCCCTAGAACAAGTAGTTAACAGGATATTAGAGCAGTGGAATGCCTTGTTTCATTATTTCCTTTCTTTTGAGTTAGACAAAAATGCAGGCATAGCCCATGAGATTTTTTTGGATATGAATATAAAAAACAAAATTTATTTCCACTTTCTTTCCTTCGTTTTGAAAACAATAAATAAAATGAACTTAGAGTTTCAATCAGAAGAACCACGAATACATAATCTCCTTCCCACAGTTAAAATGTATTATAAAACTCTATTGCATAAGTTTTTGAAGGATTCTTTTGTCGTTGAATCAGAACATAATAATTTTGACATTGACTTCTTAAATGAAGAAATTTATCTTGAAACACCTCACATAGGTGCTAAAGCGAGTCTTTTGTTGACAGGAGGGCAACTAAAACCTGATGAAATTAAAGATGTTTTAAAACGATGTCGCGAGTATTATATTGAATTGTGTAAAGAAATCAGTTCAAGGATAGATTTTAATGACGAAGCGCTAAAAGCACTTAACATTTTAGACCAAAAAGCGAAACATTGGTCAACAGTACCTCTCATTAAACAATTTCCAAATCTTGTAACAGAGGATGTTGAGGAGCTGGAAGAAGAATATAGGTCATTACTTTTTCATGCATCAATTGACAGGGAGTGTAGCTTGGAAGAGTTTTGGTGTGCTGTATTTAAGATGAAAAATGCGGTTGGTGAGCCCATGTTCAAGGAGTTGAACAAATTTATAAGCTCGATTATTTCATTGCCTCACAATAGTGCGAATGCTGAACGCATCTTTTCTCAGTTGTTTTTAATAAAAAACAAAAATAGAAATTGCCTAGCTGTTCCGACAGTTAATGCAATTTTAATGGCAAAATCACTTCTTCGGAACAAATGGGCATCGAATTGGGAACCTTCAAAAGAACTTCTTGAAAATTACTATAAACGTTACCTTGCATAAATTATTATTATTATAAAACTTACATAGTGCGCTTTTGGTCGTTTCTTTCTATGCAAATGAGATCTTAAAACAAAGTTAATTTCATAATGTCTCCGATGCTTCGTCAATTTTTTGTTGACATCTTCCCAGGGGTGAATCTTTCCAGGGGCGAAAATAAAGATTCACCCCTGGGAAGATGGTTTTTTTTAAGATCTCATTTGCATAGACAGAAACGACCAAAAGCGCACTATGTAAGTTTTATACCATGAAGACAGAAATTAGTCAAAATCGACATTGACAAATTATTATTATCACTTCAAGCTTTTGAATTATCTTACTTCATCGTTACTTCAAGTTTTTGCCAAACTTTTGCTAATGAAATTAGATTCATTTTATATTTTTAAGTGTGTGATAACACCCAAAATGTAAATAAAAAATGTGATAAAACATTCATAGATATTATAGGTATTAAGTTTTTGTTTTGTTTTTTATTAATCTTAAACTATACCTACATAGATTTAGTTTTTTTTATTAATTATAATAAACTATAAGTTCCTAATGAAGTACAAATTTTAATAATGTTTTTTTGTTATTAAAAAAAACGTTTTTTTATTTTGCGTACTCCCCATGAGCGTGAAATACTCCCCTGCAAACATTTGAATGCTCCGCATCGAAAATTCGAAACGGCAGCCCTGCTACCCACCCATTAGAAAAACAAACATTGTTACTAAGCAACCAATAGATTTTGGAAGGACGGATTTTATTATTGACGCTCATGGAATGTAAGAACATTAAAAACATGCAAGCGTACAACTAGCAGAAGCCCTAAACTGCTACAAAGCGGATATTAATGCCTTCCAGCAAATACAATTGAATCGGCCGGGCAAACAGATCATGACTTCTGTGACATCTAAAGGGAGGTTTTTCAATAAGAGCGCTACAAAAGTTTTTAAATAAAACAGAAACGGTTTTGGATATCAATGAAATAATTTACTCCTGTAAAAGTACGTTCGATGCCATTATGTATGGAACTCGATTTCTTTTGCATGGCCACCACGGGCACGCTTGCAGAAGTCCAGACGCTGAACACAACTTTCGACGGTTTTCAAGCATAAATCGGCCGATTCTGCTGCAATTTCACGTTCGATATTCGTACGAAGTTCATCAATCGTCGCTGGCTTGTTGGCATAGACCATAGACTTGACGTAGCCCCACAGCAAATAATCTAACGGCGTCAAATCGCACGTCCAATGCGGCCAAGCGACTGGACCATTTCGTGAGATAACACGTTCTCCAAACTTGGTTTCCAATAAATTGATTGTGGCATTCGCTGTGTGGCTTGTGGCGCCGTCCTGTTGGAACCACATGTCCTCCAAGTACATATCATCAAATTGGGGCCAAAAATATTCGGTTATCATTGAACGGTAGCGATTCCCATTCACAGTAACGTGCCGGTCTTGATCATCACGGAAGAATTACGGCCCAATGACGCCGCCGGCCCATAAACCACACCAAACCGTAATTTTTTCGGGATGCAATGATGACTCATGGAGTACGTGTGGATTGCTGCCTGACCAATACCGCATTTTTTGTTTCTTGACGACGCCATTCAGCCAGAAATGAACCTCATCGCTGAAGATGATTTTTCGATGAAAATCCGAATCATTTTCAAGTTGTTGCTCAGCCCAATTCACGAACATACGACGCTTCTGGTGGTCAAATGGCTTCAGTTCTTGCGTCAATTTAATCTTGTTAGGATGGAAGCCAAGATCTTTTCGCGTAATTCGCCACAACGACGTCACAGAGATGCCCAAGACAAGTGAGAGACACATTTGGGCTTTCTTCAACTGAAGCATCAGCGGCAGCAATATTCTCGACACTACGGGCACTTATTTGTCTCACTGGCACGGGAACATTTTGTACTGTGCTGTGGATTCAAATTTTTCCACTAGACGATCAATTGTTGATCTGCTAGGACGATTACGACGACCATAAAATGGACGTAGCGCTCTTAACTTTGTGGCCACTGACTCTGAATTTCGGTTGTAAATTTTAATAATTTCCAATCATTGTTGGATCGTATATCTTTCCATCATGAAATGGCAAACCTTACTGAAGAGAAATGTCAAAAGAGCGGCAAGAAATATGGCGTCGTTTGCTGTCCCTGTCGCTCAACTTTTGTAGCGTCCCTGTTGAAAAACCCGATATACCGAGGGTGAAGAATTGAGGGCAGATTATGAAGGCATAGAGGAAGTGTGAACAAGAGATTTGGACAGCTGATGAACTATCAACATCGATGATATCTAACGGGTCCCAGGTCAGTGCCGTACATTTTTCGCAAAAAAAAACTACCAGAGAGGCAAGTCATTAGATCAGATGTCGAGTTAAATTTGTTTGCACAGTGTAGTGAAAAAGCGACTAACGCTTTTAAATTCATAGGAATTTCGGCAAACAGTGAGGCATTTAGCGAGGCATCCTGTTCCGGGAAATCTCTGACGACTTACCAAGTCAAAAGAGAAGACATTTTAAAGCAGAGGCGTAGTGTTTTTATTATCTGGCTTCTGGTACGAACTACTGCATTTAAGTGATTTTGTTAAATCGTGAAAATTTGTGCACCTGAGGGTTACCGGGTAACGGAGAGCTCCGCAACCGCATCCAAAAGCGAGCCTCCTAAATTAACCCCAGTGTGCCCCAGAGTATCCTGCAAATTCTCAAGGGAGACACAAAAGTCTCTTGTGCAGTGACAGTGACATGAAGTGACCTTGACGAACGACGACAGGACATGACGTGACTTTTGTTTTAGCTTTTCAGGACTTTGATTGGGACTGTGGAGTGATTAAGGGAATATTCCTCGTAAGATCGGCCTAGAGGATAGCCATCGGTTGTGTTACGTGCGCGAGACACACAGGGGTGGGAAGGCCATACTCTGCCAACAACAATCGGCATATTTCGGGATTATATCGAACCGAAAAATTGGAAAGATACTGGGATTTGTTTGATCATCTTAGGTTAGTTTATAGATTTTAGAAATAGTTTTAAGAAAAAAAGATATTTTCCTTTTTTATTAGTGTTAGGTAGTTATTAGTTCCACGGTTATTTTTTTACCAGTCTTCTTCAAGTCTATTGGCAAAGGATTACAAAATTTCAATTTCCTCTTTCTTTCACTTTCTGTCTTTTTCTTTTAGAGTCATTATTTTCCGTCCGTGGTCAAAGTAAAGGAGCTTTCTTCATCTCTTTTTTATATTTTTTATAATCTGGCAGGAGACAAAATGTTTGTTGAGCTGGGATGCTTTGGAGAAGGGTCAAGAACTACCCCCGTCCGACGAGTTAAGCCGAGAAATCGCAAGCGTGCCGCGACCTCTTTTCCAGCATCTAAGTTGCAACCGTGGCTTGTCTAGACTCTCAACAGATTGCTAGATGACAGTTATCCGAATATGTCGGAGCAACGCATGTTAGTTATTTACTTAGCCCATCCTGACTGTGACTGTAAACGCCACCGTGTACTGAGAATTTTGGGGAATTTTTTTCACCATCACCTGTTGAACGATTTCAAAGCCGCATACGAAGGCAATCATAGAGACGAATGGCACACGTCCATGTCTAGTTTTGGAAAACCGCCCAAACATTGGTGAACTTGATGGAGTATTCAAGAAATCTCCGCTATCAGCTTTATTGCTGCCTAGACTTGGCAGTCCATCATAAGGTTTTTTGAGGACCTTTGAGAAACTGTCCTTACTATCCTTTTTAAATTGTGTAGTATTTCCAAAAACAGAAGTTTGCCTGTTCAATTTTGTATATAGGTCCTTGATTATCATGGCTGGTTGGCAAATCGTAATTTTGTCCAAGGACAATATTGGATACCATTGTGAAATTTAATCCTGCACGTTCTTTTGAAATAACGATACGACGACGCGGCGACGTGATGGTATCCTTTTCAATAGTTCTCCTGTGTTCATATACTGTTTTGGTTGGTAACCTACCTCGACGTGGTATTGTTACACTCTGGAATTCCCTATCGTCCTTTATGGGGAATCCTTTACAGTAAACATCAAACAACAAAAGGAACGTTTAACTAATTTTTACTTGTTTCAGCGAATGATTGTAATTAGTGGGTGTATTTTCATCCTTTTTCGTTCGTGAGATAATGAAGCCGTTACTTTTGTTCTGGTATTTTCTAATTACTTCATTGGGTGAGTTTTGTTTTTCTTTGTCTAAAGGATAATGAACCATTATCGTTGTGGGTGTTGTTATTATGGGCAGTGGTTAGGCAAACGTTTTTTTTTTCTATTTTCCTTAGTATTTCATTTGCTGCTGCTTTGGACATAAACATTATTTGCGATTCAGTTAAATTCAACTGAGCTGATTGTGGGTCGGACAAAAATTCGATGAAAAACTCTGAAAAACTCTGAAACAGCGACTATTCGGATGCTGATTTGTTACAAGTTCAAAACTTATGCAAGGAGTTTTATGCTTCCAAAACACTAAGATTGTAACAATTCGCATCAAGGCCAAATTCGCCAATATAAGCCTTATATGCGCTCAAGCCCGGACAGAGGAAAAAGATGATATAGCCAAGGATTGCTTATACGAGCTTCTTGATAAAACCTATGAGCGATTACCGAGGTACGAGGTTCAAATCGTGCTGCGAGATTTCAACGCAAAGTTAGGAAGAGAAGACATCTTCAGCAGTGATGTCGGAAAACATAGCCTACACGGAAACACGTCAGGTAACGGACTTAGGCTAATTGACTTCGCTTCAGAATGAAATGCCACTATAGCTAGCACACGGTTACCTCACCTCGATACTTATCAGGGGACATGGTGGTATCCAGATCAACGAACAATCAACCAAATTGATCACATTGCGATTTTGGATGTCCGAACATTCAGAGGAGCTCGGACCACTACCTTGTTATGGCCAAGATAAGAATGCGGATATGCACCACGCCACAAATATACACAAATACTGTAAAAAATTTAATGTCGAAAGACTGCAATCGCAAGAAACCGCCAAGACCTTCGGGCAATGCATATGCCTCAACCTTTCGATTAACACCATACCACCAGCATCGAATGTCGAAGAACTATGGCAACGAGGCCAACAAGCCATTAGATCAGCCGCAACTGATGTGCTAGGTTTCTCGCGCCCACCAGCAAGAAACCCCTGGTTTGATGAGGAATGCCGACAGATGCTCGCAGCCAAGAACGAGGCCTACAAGGCTAAGTTGTAGGTGAAGACGAGAGCTGCCGTTTAGCTCTATAGGCAAAGAAGAAGGGAAGAAAACCGGCTTTTTAGAAAGAAGAAAAAGGAGGAAGAAAGGCGCGCGATCGAAGACATAGAGAGGTGTTACTCCAGGAACGATGTTCGCGATGAGTGTAAAACGTTAAAGCAAAGGATACAAGGCGCGAACAGAATCCTCAGAAATGAACAAGGAAATATCGTAGTGGAGACACAGTCGATGCTGAGGATATGAAAGAATCACTTCTGCAGACTGTTAAACGGCGATGACGAACAAAATTCCGCTGTCAGGTAGAACGAACCATTGGCAACGACAGCGAAGGCTGCCAACCAGCCAACTACAGAGGCATAAGTCTCCTCAACATCGCCTACCAGATCCTATCTGCCGAATAATTTGAGCGCCTGAAACCGCTTACCAACAACTTGATCGGCCCTTATCAGTGTGGGTTTAGGCCAGGAAAGTCCAAAACCGATCAAATCTTCACACTTCGGCAGATCCTGGAAAAAACCCAAGAAGTCCAAATCGATACCCACCACCAATTCATCGATTTAAGTGCCGCATACGACAGCCATGTTTAGTCTTGGTATACTTCCCAAACTCGTCCGTTTGTGTAGGATGACTATGGAGAATTCTCGCTGCTCCATCAGGGTCGGAAACGACCTCACTGAAACATTCGATACCAAAAAAGGATTTAGGCAAGGTGATGCGCTGTCATGTGATTTCTTCAATCTGATTCTTGAGAGGATTGTGCAAAACTAACAAGCCAACACCAAAGGCACAATTTTCCAAAAATCTGTACAAATACTAGCATACGCCGATGATATTGGCATTATTTGTAGGACCCAACTAATTTCATAGCCACGTTTGCTAGCATAGGGAAGGAAGCGGCAAAAATGAGTTTAGCAGTTAATGAGGGCAAGACGAAGTATATGCTGTCAACACGAAAGGACACACAGCATCGACGAATTGGACAGAACGTCACCATTGACAGATATAACTTTGATTTAGTATGGGACTTCATCTATCTCGGCTCCGCTATTAATTCTGACAACAACATCTCGTCAGAAATTAAACGAAGAATTACTCTTGCCAACCGCTGTTTCTTCGGTCTAAGAAGTCAATTCAGTAGTAAAACCCTCACTCGAACTACTAAGGAGATCTTTTATAAGACCCTGATCATCCCAGTCCTGCTCTACGGCGCTGAAGCATGGACCGTATCAAAATCAGATGAAGAAATCCTTGGTCGACTTGAGAGGAATATTCTTCGAAAAATCTTCGGTCCATATAAATCTTTATTTCCATATAAATGTTTGTATCGACTGCAGACATGATGTGCGCACATGAAGCCTGGTTTAGATTGATGGACTATGCACTCTAGGATGTTGTGTAATTAATTATGGAATCGAGTTTATATTAGGTGTTATGGTTTGTTGGCTTTTTCTTACCTTTTTTTTTGGATACATATACTTATGCATCGATACTTATCTAAAGAGTGATCCATTTCGAGGTTCCCTACTTTTTTAAAGAAAAAAACACAGAAAATTCAAATTTAATGGAGAGAATGTTTATTATCATTTGAAAGAACATTCTTTGGCATTTATTTTTTGAAGATTATGTCTATCAAATGTTGGCCGTTGCTACGTCGCAGATGGTCCATCCGTTGAGTCCAATTTTCGATCACTCGTTCGAGCATTTCGACTGGTAACTGGCGAATGACACGCGTGATGTTTTCCCCCAAGGCCTGAATCGAAGCGAGTTTATCGGCATAAGCTTTTGACTTTACATATCCCCACAGGAAAAAGTTTACATGCATTGCATTTACTTAACAGGTTATGCCTCTTTATTTGTTGTTCATATAATTATTTCAAAGGGCCAAACGGTTACTGTGAATGGTGAGCGCTACAGAGCAATGATCA
This sequence comes from Rhingia rostrata, assembly GCA_949824845.1. Taxonomy (NCBI): domain Eukaryota; kingdom Metazoa; phylum Arthropoda; class Insecta; order Diptera; family Syrphidae; genus Rhingia; species Rhingia rostrata. The sequence goes on along the minus strand of OX463755.1, from coordinate 175,203,223 downwards.
ACGAGTTCTTTTTGCCGCAACTTGATGAATTGGGATTGGAAAATATGTGGTTCCAACAGGACGGTGCAACGGCACACACTGCACGTGCCACAACCGATATGCTGAAGGATGCATTTCCCGGGCGCCTAATCTCCCGTTTTGGCGATTTGCACTGGACAGCAAGATCGCCTGATTTCACCGCTCCAGACTTCTTTTTGTGGGGCTTTTTGAAGTCGCGGGTTTATGTCAACAAGCCTTAGACTCTTGCAGCTCTTAAAGACAATATCCGTCAAGAATGTGAGGACCTATCGCCGGAAGTTTTGGCCAAAGTGATGAAAAATGCCATAAAAAGGGCTCAAATGACAATCAACTGTGGCGGCGGCCATTTACAGGACATCATATTCTCGACTTGATGTAAAAATGAATTAAAAGACCAAATAAAAATAATTTACAAGAAGAATCAAAGTTTTTCATTTTTTTTTTAAATTTCAGCCAAAAAACATCGGAAGGTTATTTTTGCGCCACCTGTTATAATTATGATCGTAATCATACATATGGATATATATATATACATATGAGCTCGTGTCGGGTTGGATGAAAGGATATAAATGTCTTACGAAAATCACGAAACATATGTACCTACATACGAAATAGGAATCACTTTAGGTAATTATCGATTTAAATTCTCAGCATGCACATACCTTTAAGGATAGTTTACCATAACTTATTGCTAGAAATTGAAATAAAATAGCCAATTACAAAAAAAAATCTGTTGCAGAGCATACTTGTACAAAATATCCACGAGAGTTGCACTAAAGGGAGAGAAACACAATTTACTTGGGTTAGCACAAACGGAAGCGATCGTACATACCGATTTAAATTTTATTTAACAAATTAAAAGAAAAGAACCCTGCGTTCGATTGAACTTAACCTGAGATAATTTTGGCAGTGACGACTTCTAATGACCACTGTCACGCCCAAATCGCGATATTGAGGAAAGGGCCTTTCAGAATTACTTTTATCTGCGCACTGAACTTCAAGCTTGGCGATCTGAGAATAACGGTTTTACCGTGTTCAATGACGAAAACCCTTCAAATGGCATAGTCGCCAATAGCATGATGCTGTTCGTTCAAAAAGATGAACTCCTGGACATCTTCGTATCACTGAAAAATAAAAAGTCGGCGGGAGAGGACGGTGTCCCAAACGTCGTATTGAGACACCTGCCAGTGGAAGCAGTCGATATTTTCACCACGCTGTTGAACAATGCACTGAATAATGCACATTATCCCGTGCACTGGAAAACGGCGGTGGTACATCCTATCCCCAAAAAGGACAAGGACAAAACAAACCCAGCTAATCTTCGGTCAATAAGCCTTCTGCCGAATGTAAGCAAGGTATTTGAGAAAATAGTCAATAGAGCTCTGCTTAAGTGGGTTGACGAAAACAAAATTATTCCGGATAATCAGTTTGGTTTTCCAGCGAGGCATGACACCATTCATGCCGCGTCGAAACTAGTGTCCGACATTCAATGGAATAAATCCAAAGGACAATGCATAGGGGCCTGTCTGGTTGACTTTGAAAAGGCCTTCGACACCGTATGGTTAGAGGGGCTTTTCTACAAGCTGACCAGAATGGGCATGCGGAAACCCATGCTATATATGATTAATGAAATGCTTATGGGAAAGAAATTCGTTGTCAAACGTGGCATTGTAACTTCGAGTAAAGTCTTTGAAATTAAAAACGGTTTACAACAGGGGGCGGTGAACTCCCCGATATTGTTTAACATTTATTCAAGTGATCTTGTAGGTTCTCTCAGTCACGCTATAGCGTACGCAGATGATCTAGTGGCGTACAGATCAGGTCCGAAAATCGGAGTCATCAACATACTTTTGCAACGTGACTTCGATCACATTAAGGGATATTGCTATGATTGGAAATTGAAGATCAAAACCGAAACGATTCTGTCCAGGACCCCATTGCGTAGGGCTTCTAGGGATACTAGAAAAAACTGGAAAAAGTGTGTATAATTGGACAGCATGGACAGCCGTTGACGTTGAGAAGTGAAGTCAAATACCTTGGAATCTGGCTTGACAAGTTTCTGTATTTAAACAAAAATGTTGATGCTTGTCTGGCTAGGGCTAGGGGGGCTTATGCTCTGACAAGGAGATTGTTTCAAAGCAGTCAACTTGACTCAAGGGTGAAAGTCATTTGCTACATGGCCCTCATAAGGCCGATCATCGCTTACGGTTGTCCCGTGTGGTTCATTGTGGCACCAGCCTACAGGATCGGTGTCTCCGATCCTGCTTAGGATTGTACCGAACGCCGGACTCCGAGTACATGAAATAGTATCGCACCGAGGTTCTATACAATGGGGCTCAGTTAAATAGAATTTACAATTTTCTGATTATGGTGATGCGAAGGCACGCTGCAAGGGCGATGGCTAGCGACAACAGCCTGATCTTTGGGGCTTAATACCGCAATGCTTTATACATGCAGAGCACGCTCATATCGGGCTTTATTCATTTACATCGATTCGTTAGGGTTAGTACAACACAGGAACAGTATCCCGGTTTTATACCACCACTATCGTGACGCGCGGGACAAACGGCTAATCCGCGACGGGTACGTCGACAATGCTCCGGAGCTCCTCCGCTTTAGCACGGCGGTATCGGATCGCGATAGGATCGATGCTGCAAAACAGCGCACTGAATTCTGGTGGCTATATGAGGAAAGTGATTCTGCACTTCCTCAGGACTTTGCGGACTTTTAGTCCAACTCCATAGTTTAGATTTTAAAATTAGGAACCACTGTCACAGGCGAAAGAAGAGAAAGGTCAAGCTCTGAACGTGCGAGCGTTAAATACACAAACGCTGTACCGGTTAGTGCGAATGTTTGTGGTGAGTGTATGGTAAGTTTCCATTTTTTCATGTGGTGGGTTATGATTTGTGGATGGTATTGCCATCTTTTATGAGTTTATGTGAAGTTATAGGAAATAATTTTCGCAGTAAAATGTATTTTATATGAAATAGCCAGATAGCCAGATGTTCCGCCTGGAAAAAATTCGGTTGGTGGTATGATACTGATATTTTCAGTGATTCTGAGTAGAATCCTGACCCTACACCACTGTTCATCGTAGATCCGTCGGTGTAGACGACCGTGTCGAAATATCTTATTACTTCGTTCCTCACCCACTGACCTCTGGTAGAAAATCCTTAGTTAAAACCTTATAACAGATGTTATATAATCTGTTTTCAACGTGACCATGTCCTTTTGCATCGATTCCAGGATATTTACTGTGGCCACGCGGCCTTGCAGTCCAGCATCCTAACTCCTTCATTCTTACTGAGCTACAATGTGTAGGTCGAGAGGCAATAAATGCAATATTTTTGGCATCTGGTGTTGGCTGGGGAGTTTAGCACAATCCTCCCAAGAATGATGAAACATGATAGTGCTTCGCCAGTCGGTGTAGACGACCGTTTCAAAATCACTTACTACTTTATTCCTCTTCCACTGACCTCTGGAAGAAAATCCTACGTGGAAACCTTTCTTGAAGCTTGTTGTTGGTGTTATGTTCCTGTTGGAAACATGACCATGCCATTTTGTCACCAGTCAAAGATATTACTGCGGCCATAACGTCAGACGGCCTTGCAGTCCAGCTTCCTGACTCCTTGAATTTTACTTATCTTCATGCAGTGGTATCTTTTATGTGTACGTTGAGAGTCAAAATATGCAATATTGTCGGCATATGCTAGTAGTTGCACAGATGTTCACAAATAATTACGGCCGACAAGATCTTCAACTTTGAGGAGGTTAATGCGTTTGTAGTTAATTGGCGCAGTTCTAGGGTCTCCTTTTTTGTGGATCGGGCGAACGTTGCTATGGTGCCATTCTTCAGTAATACTATCATCTGTCCAAATTTTGGTTTTGACTTTGTGAAGTTTTCATACCAAATCATCCCCGCCGGCTTTATTACGTTTTCGCTCATGAGTTTTGCCAGAGATCTTGTTGAAGAAGTCTTTTGCGTCGGATCGTGAGTCTATATACGGCCTTTGGCATTTATGCTGATTGTATGAATTAGACTCCTTAGGGTGGCACATATAACAAATCCACATCCGAATAGTCGCTTTTTCTGCTCACTTTAACACGATTCCTTATAGCTTCCATTATTTTTCATGCACCGTATTTCCTGGATGACAGTAATGTCTGCCTGGTAGCAGTTTAGGGCTTCCGATAGTTGTTCGCCTGCACCACCCCTGTTTGAAGTTTTCACATTCCAGAAGTAGATTCGAACGTCGTTGTCCTTTTTACGTAAGTAATAAAATTTCGTAGCAAGATCATCACTAGGGCCAGTGAAAAATCATTTTGGCGTTGCTACGGCTGGGAATCGAACCTAGACCTTCGGCGCGGCAGTTCATCGCAAACACCATCGCGCCATTGAGCACTTCGACTTCTATAAAGCCTACTGAAAAAGGGTCATACCAAAGCAAGGACTTGATGTTCATGCCACATGCCACCCATACGTCCTACAAAAGGTGTTTACAAGTAATTGCGTCACGAACTCGAAAAGGTTGAACATACTTTATGCGGAGTTTTTTGACAAGGGGCATGTCGCTATACAGCTCGAATAGTTCTTGGTTGAATCTTCGCCTCCATGGCCCGTCAACGCAAACGGGACCGAAGATTTTTCGAAGAATTTTCCTCTCAAATCGACCAAGGATTTCTTCATCCGCTTTTGAGAGGGTCCATGCTTCAGCGCCGTAGAGCAGGACTCGGATGAGCAGGGTCTTGTAATAAAATCAGTCCATTTGCTTCGTAACAACAATTTTTCCCGTGAGTGGGTAGTTCACCCAAAGCACAACCACCAACCTGGAGGGCCAGTTGAAATTTATTAGATACCCCTAGGACACGGGGCCATCAGTGTCCACTAAGGGCTTTCGGTTCATCCGCCACCGTCTATGTTCAATAGGCCTGACTTACCCTTAAGACAGCTATATAACCTGATGTCCGAATATGTCGAAGCAGTTCATCTAGGTTCGCCTTGGGCACCAGGTCGGGTGTTGTTGTTTTTCGTCTTGTAATCAACATGCACACCCTGTGGTTAAGCAAGTCACATACGGTTGGATGAGACCAGTTACCGATAGTTACTAATTGGAACAATCGATCTCTACTCAGAGTTACAACGAGTTGGCACCAAGCCAATCAGAATTTACCCTCATTCTACAAAATCCAACCATCGCAATTCACAATTTATAGTTCGCAAATCTTGGATAGATGTTGGACCATGAACCTTGACTAATTGTTAACTCAAATTGAAGATCTCGCCCTCTCTTGTGGACTCATACAAACATTAGAAAAAATTAGATGCGGTTTCCAACGAATGACATCTGATTTCTAATTACTTAGATTGTTCACCATATTCGTAATTATCGGTGGTAAGTATCCCCCTACTCTGTCGTTGTGTTTAAGTGAGCCCCCTACGGCCGGAGCAAACAAAGCTATTCAGCCAGCATGTTATTTTTTCAAAAAAAGGAAACAAAATTAGACCACCTTTTCATGCAAACTGCTTCAAACCATTGGTGTGTATGTATGTATCCACTATGGTCTTCCTTTCATGGACATTAATTCTAGTCCCCTTAATTTTACACTGAAATTAGGAACTTTCAACGGATAGCAGTGAATGTTATTTCCAGTAATTAGAACTACATAACAACACCGCAAATGCTAATTTTGAATTCGCAAACGTTTCTATTAAACCCAATCAGAGATGCAAACCCTCTAACACATTTTGTGCCTTCAGTTGCTAATTACTTTGTAATTTGCGGACAACTAATTGAGCTTTTGTGCTGCTTCGCCATTATGGAAATAATTTAAATTATACTCTTCAAGTGCCAAGGAAAGTATGGAATTTGTTTATTCAATAATTAGTGTTAATTGTTTTAATGCTAAAAATCTAAACAATCATTTAGTTAACAAAATATAATTGTGTTCTGAGATGAACTGTGTAAATCATTGCATCGTGTCATCGTTTCAAAATATAATGGTGGTCTCTTTTATTAAGTCACTTTTTTCAGACAGAGTGGATATAATCCCTAGAAGAAGTCAATATCGAAGCTTCTGATTTTTTATTAAACATAGTAAGGTGAATAGAACTTTGTGTCAAATAATGAGCTACGCCGACATATTTTCAGTACACTTGTTAAGGAACTATCGGAGGTAGCAAAGACCCTTTAAGTAGATCACTAATGCGACGAATCTAATAACGAATCAGGTCCTAAATCTCAACCGGGACAATCTACATCCGTACTCTACTACTTACATACTTAAGTGCCGCTACACTCAGTAATGAACCTGGGACTCAACCAACATGCCTCTTCAATTAGCCCGGTCCTTAGCTAACAAAAGCCGCTAACTACAGCTTAAGTTGCGTACTCCTAGTTGGTTGAGCTCGGTTTCTGCAAGCACGCGCCACTTCAAGTTAGGTCTTCTACTACTGCGTCCGACATCTGTCTGGGAATCGAAGACTCTGCGAGCCGGAGTATCCGCACAGTTGCGAATTTTCGTGTGAGTGATCTATGTTTGACAGTTCGCTCACACTAGGGCCAGTGAAAAATCATTTTGGCGTTGCTACGGCTGGGAATCGAACCCAGACCTTCGGCGCGGCAGTTCATCGCAAACACCATCGCGCCATTGAGCACTTCTACTTCTATAAAGCCTACTGAAAAGGGTCATACCAAAGCAAGGACTTAATGTTCATGCCACATGCCACCCATATGTCCTACAAAAGGTGTTTACAAGTAATTGCGTCACGAACTCGAAAAGGTTGAACCTACTTTATGCGGAGTTTTTTGACAAGGGGCATGTCGCTATACAGCTCGAATAGTTCTTGGTTCAATCTTCGCCTCCATGGCCCGTCAACGCAAACGGGACCGAAGATTTTTCGAAGAATTTTCCTCTCAAATCGACCAAGGATTTCTTCATCCGCTTCTGAGACGGTCCATGCTTCAGCACCGTAGAGCAGGACTGGGATGAGCAGGGTCTTGTATAGGATATCCTTAGTTGATCGAGTGAGGGCTTTACTAGTGAATTCCCATCTTAGCCAGAAGAGACAACGGTAGGCAAGAGTAATTTTTTGTTTAATTTCTGACGAGATGTTGCTGTCAGAGTTAATAGCGGAGCCGAGATGGACAAAGTCCCGTACTTCCTCAAAGTTTTATCTATCAATAGTGACCCTCTGTCCGATTCGTCGATGTTGTGTCCTTTCGTCTTGACAGCATATGCTTAGTCTTTCCCACATTTACGGCTGAACCCATTTTTGACGCTTCCTTTTCTATACTAGCAAACGTGGCTATGACATCACGTTGGGTCCTACCAATGATGTCAATATCGTCGGCGTATGCTAGTAGTTTTACAGATTTTTGGAAAATTGTGCCTCTGGTGTTGGCTCGTGAGTTTTGCACAATCCTCTCAAGAATCAGATTGAAGGAGGCACATGACAGCGCATCGCCTTGCCTAAATCCTTTTTTGGTATCGAATGTGTCGGTTAGCTCGTTTCCGACCCTGATGAAGCAGTGAGAACTCTCCATCGATTACTTACACAAACGTTCGTCTATATAGATGCTGTCATATGTGGCTTTATAATCGAGGAATAGGTGGGGGTTATCGAAATGAACTTCTTGAGCCGAAGTGTGAAAATTTGATCAGTTTTAGACTTTCCAGACCTAAAACCACACTGATAAGACCTGATGAGGTTGTTGGTAAACGGTTTAAGGCGTTCACATATTACGGCAGACAGCATCTTGTAGGCGATGTTGAGGAGACTAGAGGGTCTCCTTTTTTGTGGATCGGGCAAACGATGCTGAGGTTCCATTCTTTTGCGACACTTTCTTCCGACCAGGTTTGGCTTATGAGTTGGTGGATGTTATTTACCAAGTCATCTCCGCTAGTTTTATAAAGCTCGGTAGTAAGGCCGTCATTTCCAGCAGCCTTGTTAAGCTTAAGTTCAGGTATTACTATCTTTACTTCACTTAGGTCGGGAAGTTGATTGCTTTTGCTATCATCGCTAATACTGAATGGTTGGTTCTGTCTGAAAGCGGAAGGTTGTTCGTCATCGCCGTTCTTCGATATATTTAACATCGACTGTGTCTCAACAACAATATTTCCTTGTTTATCTCGACAGGATTCCATTCGAGGCTTGTATCCTTGGTTTTGACGTTTAATACTTTGGTAAAACTTCCGAACATCGTTCCTGGAGTGGCACCTCTCTTTATCCTCAATCGCGCGCTTTCCTTCCTCTTTTTTCTTCTTTCTAAAAAGCCGGTGTTTTTCCTTTCTTTTTTGCATATAGAGCTTAATGGCACCTGCAGCTTAGTCTTGTAGGCCCCGTTCTTGGCGGCGAGCATCTGTCGGCATTCCTCATCAAACCAGAGGTTTCTTGCTGGTGGGGGCTAGAGCTAAAGGCTTGTTGGCATATCGTTGCCATTGTTCTTCGACATTCGACATTCGTTGTTGGTATGATGTTAATCGAGAGGTTAAGGGATACGCGTTGCGCGAAGGTCTTATCGTTCTCTTGCGATTGTATTCTTTCAACATAAAATTTTGTCGCAGTATTTCTGGATTGTTGTGGCGTGGTGTATATCCGCATTCTTAGCTTGGCTGCAACGAGGTAGTGGTCCGTGTCGATGTTAACTCCTCAAAATGTTCGGACATCCGAAATACTGGATGCGTGCCTCTTGTATATCGGAATATCATCTTTTTCCTCCGTAGGGACATGATCGCTGTACGGCTTGTGTTGGCGAATTTTGCCTTCGCTTATGCCTTGGAATGATAAGACGTCTTGCCTAAGACTAGCACTTATAACAAATCCGCATCCAAAGAGTCGCTGTTTGTGCATGTCGCAGTTTCTCATCCTCTTTTTACCCGTCATATCCCATCGTATTTCCAGGATTTCTGCTTTGTAGCAGTTTAGAACTTCCGCTTGTGATTCGCTTGCACCTCTACTGTTTAATGTTCTCACATTCCAGGTGCAGATACGAAAGTCGTTGTCCGTTTTTCGCTTAGCAGGGTCTGTCAGCAATATAATCCGTACTTTCCGAGCCCATCGTTGCTTCGGTTTTTTCTTTAAACGTGTGGGTAGTTAACCTAAAGTACAACCCTCAATCTGAAGGGCCAGTTGCAAATTATTTGATACGCCTAGGACAAGGGGCCATCAGTATTCACTACGGTATTGAGTGCTGCCATTGGCCTATCGGTTCATATATCACCAACTCCATTCATGGGGCCTGGTTAACCTTTGAGATTCATATTTATCATTGAGATACCCTTTCCTAATATCACAAATCATTGGCTCCATATGGCAGACATTTTTAGACAAAGGGTACCTCAAAAAACTCCAGCATGTCAAAAACTGTACTTCGAATTTATCAAAACTCTATTGCGAATTGTGGTGCCTCCAAGGAAGTAAAAATTTACTTATAAAGACTCCTTTAATTTTAGTATCCTTAAAATTCAAAAACCTTCTTGGAATTTCGTTAAAATTTAAGAAAATTCAAAACCCATTTCTAAAGTTAATAAAGCGATGTTGATAGTCGTTTATGAGCTCCATATCCTTATACCGTTAGCGCAGTTAATTTCCAGATCCTTTATCAAAGTTGTTATGCACAGAAAGTACTATACAACGTTGGAAACGTTTGCCATAATAGCCATAATGGCAAACCATTCACATTTATGTGGAAAAGGTGGAAATTTTATCGTCATAGAAATAAATGTTGTAACCACACATATGGATAGCGGTTGTGATGTGGTGGAGATGTTTACAGATGTTGCACACGGATCCAAGGACATTGTGTAATGACATGGCCTAACCACTCAATAAAAAAACATGTTTATGAAGAAAACTAGTTCCATATTTTGTAATGTCACAATGAAAACATTAAAACCCCTTTTCACAGCTATTATCAATGATATCCTCGTGGTCTAATTTGCATATTTATTATCCAGCTCCTAACACGCCTTAGCTTAAGGAATGCCCTTAAACCTGTAATTTACTCCTCGAAATTACTTCATTTTATCGCTGATTTTGCTGACGAAATAAAGTAAAACTTTTCAGACTTCGAAGGACCCTTGTCCGGGGACGAAGAAGAAGAAGAAGACGTCTATTTATTTGCCGGGCTTAACTTCCTTATTTATGGAACCAGCTTCCTTGTCCAAAATTAATAAAGCAGTCAAGTAGAAGAAAAAAACAGACCAGTGCGTGAGTGAGCGAGTTCCTTCATCGTGTCTCGTTCGAAAGTGCTGATTAATTACCTAGTCCTCATTACTGGACTTTTCTTGCTTTTCTTTCACATTCAACACCCCACTTCTCCAGTTTTTCTCTTTGCTTTTATGATTTAGTTCCTGCGTTCGTTTTGTGTGTCTTCGCTATCTTGTGTAGCGTGCTTGTAATTAGCATGCAAATTAAAGCGTGAGGAAGAAAAATTCTGATTAATGGTACCTTTTTGTCCTGTGGGCGGTGAATCCCTAAAGAAGGAAGCAAACGTCGTAGAGATTGTATGGTAAAATTTGGAGTTTCAAGTGATTTTTGAATTTTTCTTTTGTTGTTTTTAAGGGGTCGTTGGCGTCCGACAAGAAGGGTTTCTTCTTTGGATAGGTTGTTGAGAGGAGGGTTGGTCATTCCAGGAATAAAAAAGCGGAATTAATTAAATGACTATAATACACAATAGAAGACAATGATTAAGAGAAACTATGAACACGCGGTTTTGAGAAAAAATTGTTATCTATTTAAAGTTTGCGGCAGAAAAACTGTTATAAAAATTTCCGGCTGGATTAGCGGGTATAGTTTAACGTGTTAAAACAATCGTTGTTTTGGAGGTCCATTAAGCTACGATTAATGAAGTTAAGATGACGTTCGAGTTTGGTCCAACATGGTAATCATATTAAATCGCCCGTCAGCCGGTCTCATGACAAGTGAGTTATAGTGGATGCCTACCAGCTCCGACTCTCAACCTTCACATAGCTACCGATGAGTGAAAAGTACCATGACAGCAGATAGGGTGAGCGGTGGTAAGATGTATAATCACACTGATGCACATATTCCATTTCAGTTGGCAGCGGAAGAATTCCTAATATTTTGTCAACGGTGCAGTGCAATAATCCTCGCAGAATTAAGCCCCATGAAAAGCAAAAAGTTGAAAGGAAAGGAAAAAGCCCAACTAACAAATATTCCTCTACAAGGTAATAAAATTTAATTTTCACAAGCAATAATTTCTGTAGGCCTTATATAGTACTTGCGGGCAAAGGTTGATCATTTTTGTGTAGAAGCCTGTTTAAGACATCAGGCACAAAAATTCACAAGCATAACCGAAGTTATGATGATTGTTTTAAGTTTTCGGATATGTGTGTGCATGTACCATACGTTAAGATGTTTTGGTATAACTACGCGCGAAGGTAATCCGAAGCATAGCAGGTTGTAACGAATGCTGTTCCCACCCTATGGATTTGTGAGAATCATACATCCCACCACCCTTAGCGAATACAGGACTTCATCCCGAGAGTGATGAGTCATAGAGTGGGTTGTCCTGGCAGTGAAGTGTGAGTAGGCATGCTTGCATACGCGCGGCTTGAACTCGACGGAGGCGTAGGTTCTTACACTTACTGTCGGACGATCGTTGCTTTTACATGCCAAAAAGAATTATTATTAAATGCGCGGAGCATTAAAAAAAAATATTTAAATAACTACTTATGAAGTCAATACAAGATAATCTTGGAATTTAAAAACTTTGAGGAAACCCTAAGGTGGAGGCGGTTTCCTAAGCGTGACCCTCCCACAGTCATTTATACCCGAGAGAATATAAAGACTAACCATGGCTACCGCGAAGCTAACATTTCTTCTTACGACAGCCCCTAACCGAAAGTCGAACCAATCAAGATTCGCTAACATCTTCGCCGATGTATCGCTCATACGACATTTCACACCCCTTTTGCACTAATCGAACAATTCACTATAATGTCATTCTAAAATCGATGGCACAACAAGAAATAATTCTGAACCGAATGATATCTTCAAAAAGATTAAAATCTTTATTAAAATGATCATAACGTACTAATAATAAAATAGATGTTTAGGTTAACTTCATTATGTATGTATACAATTGTTTACGTTGTTACGATTGCATCACCATAGTATTCTAAGTAGTTAATTCATTTGTTTCAATTTAGTAAATAAGTAGTTAATTCAGTAGTTAAATTTATAATAGAAAAGTTAAATTAGGTCAAATTCATATTTATTCTAGGTATATAGTTTCAATTAAGAAAAATCAATAGCTTTGTTTATGTTTGATATTTGTTTGTATGTATGTAACTAAATTATTATTCTTTAATGTTTTCATAACAAATCGTAGTTTCTTAGGTCAATTTTAGTTATTTAATGTTTCAATTAAAAGTATCAAAATTCAACCAATAGATAGTTCAAGCAAATTAAATCAAAGAGTCATCACTTTATAAACTTACGGGACTCACCAATTTTGTTGACGACGCTCCGATGAATGTTGTGCGCACAGCATGCATAGAAGGTGGTGGGTGATCGCTGCTAAATTGTGGAAATGTATATCACTATAATCGCACTTGAACACACTTTCGGCTTACATTAAGTCCATATCTTTTTAATAAACAAACTTAACTTTAAGGAACAACATTAGGTTCCATTTTTTTATATGTACTGTGATGCAATATTAGTTTAAATTATCGATTAAATAAAGTTTGACGCTACGTCAACAAATCACTTTTTTTTTTTTTTGAATATGGTAAGAATGGATTGCAGGATGGGTGAGGGGGTGGGAATATAGATTTACGGGGAAATTCGCGAAGCCGAGCTTGGTTATGCTGCTGACCGATATCACACTCTGGGGTAAACTGATCGTCTGCTGTTTGCTGTTGATTTGCCTTTGCCTTGGCCTCTTTTACAAAGTGCGTATGCGCACCGCTTTAACAGTTTGTTCCCAGTGAGAATTAGATAACGTGGGATCGGTCAAGAGTACGGCTATGTGTCTAGCAAAACAAAAGTATGTGCTGGTGTGCTTTGTACCTGCTGCGCTTTTACTGCACTCTTGAGTATCAGCGCTGCAGATTTTTTTTCTGTGAATGACATATTAATTGGAGCGTTTGATTGATATTTATGATGTACCACTCTCTTACCTCCACGCATGTATGTTGTAAATGTGTATATGTTGTATAAATGTGTAGTCTACAAAGTAGAACTAGGATTTTTTTGAGTTCTGAAAAGAACTTTTAGGTACACGAAATAGCGTTAAATTCGTGCTTTGAAAAAAAAAACCAATGCCTGAGATGGTGATAACTGAGCTGCAACTTTGTCGCTTGGGATGGAACGTTGAGCGAGAGTTACGGCTCTCCTCTTGGCAGGAGAAAAATATATTATTCGAGCCAGTAAAGGTGGTCCAATCAAAGTTTAGATTTTTAGTTTTTTTCTCGTTAGATCGCGCAGCACTTCACTAAAAACAACATAATTTAGGTTTAATCCAAGCGAACTATACATATTTCGATGAACTAACCTTAGTAATTTGGTATACTTTGTCGATATGGGGTAAAGGCAATGTATAGTATGTGGTAATTATCAATTCTATTAGATAGACTTGTGAACTATGGACTGCACTTGGCAAGAGGTAAAATGGAAAAGGAAGTTTAGTGGTGACGAATATGACTATGAACCTAATCGCGTCCCGTGCTAATTTTCGTCAAAACTGAATCGCTTTTGGAATTCCATATGGTTGGTCGTTGGTGTTGTTATACGTACACAGGGTGTGTCGATATAATTATAAAAGATATATTTTTTTTTTTTTTTATGGGCTAGGTCCCCTACAAGGTATATAACTAACGAATAAAGGCTTAAAAAGCTAAGGTTAAAAGATCGGGAAAAAGGAAAATAGATCTGGAAAAAGGAAAAAAGATAGGGAAAAATGTCGGGAACTTACCGGAGAATGAGTCAACACGATTCAAGTACTTCGTTGTACTTACTGATGGACGAAGTCCTTTGCAAAAAGTGGAAAAATATTTTTTTTCATGTTCCAGAGTACAGCCTATAGGATAGCGTGGGACTACCGTGCGCAAGAACGCGAGTTCGACTACCAGCAATATAAGAAAATATAAAAACTAAAAGAAAGTAATACAAAATAATGTTTATTTTCAGCTTCGGTAACGCTTGTTAATAATATCGGAAAAACTTTTTTATGTTCTTTTCTGTAAGGCTTATTAAATGCATTTAAGGAAGTCTCATAAAAGTAAATAGCTCCCTAAAAGTGTGCCAAATGTTTTTCAGAAAAACTTGGTTCAGGTAACTGGCCCTCCAGGTTGGGGGTTGTGCTTTGGGATAACTATCTAACCATGGAAAAATCTTTGTTTCACGAAGCAACCAATAGCTTCGGAAACGACTGATTTTATTGTTGACGAGCCTGCTAAACGAAAAAAGTAAAACGACGAATTCGTATCTGCACATGGAATGTGTGAACATTAAACAGGAGAGGTGCAAGCGAACAATTAGCGGAAGCCTTTAACTGCTACAAAGCAGACATTACTGCCATCCAGGAAACACGATGGGATGGGCCAGGCAAAAAGAGGATGAAAAACTGTGACATCTACTACGGACCGTATTAAAGTGAGCAGAAACAGCGACTATTCGGATGCGGATTTGTTATAAGCGCCAGACTTAGGCAAGAAGTCTTATGTTTCCATGACATTAGCGAACGCATTGTAACGATCCGCATCAAGGCCAAATTCGCCAACATTAGCCTTATATGCGCTCACGCCCCCACGGAGAAAAAAGATGATATAGCTAAGGATTGCATCAACGAGCTCCTTGACTTAACCGATGAGAGACTACCGAAGTACGATATTAAAATCGTGCTGGGTGATAGCGGACTTAGGCTAATTGACTTCGCTACGGAACAATCCATTAGAATGCCGACAGATGCACGCAGGCAAAAACGAGGCCTACAGGGCTAGGCTGCAAGTGAAGACGAGAGCTGCCGTTGAGCTCTATAGGCAGAGAAGAAGGAAGGAATATCAGCTATTCAGAAAGAAGCAAAAGAGGAAGAAAATGATATAGAGAGGTGCCACTCCAGGACCGATGTTTGCCAGATTTACCAAATGGTAAATCGTCAAAGAGGCATATTGGTTGAGGCCCTGTTTCATTCTGGACTGAAGTGACACTTAAGTAAGGAAGTAAATCGTCAAAGCCATGGATACAAGGCTCGAACAGAGTCCTGTCGTGATGAACAAGGAAATATCGTTGTTGAGACCAAGTCGATGCTGAGAATATGGAAGAACCACTTCTGCAGACTGTTAAACGTCGATAATGAACAACTTTCCGCTGTGAGGCAGAACGAACCATTGGTATGCAATAATAGCAACAACAGCGAAAACTACCAACCACCGCACCTGAGTGAAGTGGGGATAGCAATGAGATGACTTGGTAAGTAACGTCCACCAACATGAGCCAAATCTGGTCGGTAGAAAGTATGCCTGAAGAATGCAACCTCAGCTTCGTTTGCCCGATCCACAAAAAAGCAGACCATCTAAACAAATCGATACCCACCACCTATTCATTTCAATTTCAATTTCAAAGCCGCTTACGATAGCATTTATAGAGACGTGCCATGTCTCGTAGAATACGTCCGTCTGGTTAGGATGACAATGGAGAATTCCCACTGCTCCATCAGAGTCGGAAGCTACCTCACCGACACATTTGATACCAAAAAAAAAGGATTAAGGCAAAGGATGAATTCTGCAATTTGATTCTTGATAGGATTGTGCAAAACTCCCGAGCCAACGCCAGAGGCACAATTTTTATTGGTCGGACTCTATGTGATGTCATAGCCACGTATGGTATTATAGACAAGGAGGCGGCAAAAATGGGTTTAGCAGTAAATGAAGGCAAGACAAATTTTATGCTATCAGTACGAAAGGACAACCAACATCGACGAGGTGGACAGAATGCAACCATTGACAAAAAGAACTTAGAGGCTCCGCTATAAACTCTGACAACTACATCTCGTCAGGAATTAAACGAAGAATTACTCTTGCCAACCGCTGTTGCTATCCTCACTTCACTTAGGTCGGATGGTTGGCAGTTTTCACTGTCGTTGCCACTATTGCATACCAAGGGTTCGTTCTGCCTGGCAGCGGAATGTTGATCTTCATCGCCGTTTAACAGTCTGAAGAAGTGGTTCTTCCATATCCTCAGCATCGACAGTGTCTCAACTACGATATTTCCTTGTTCATCTCGACAGGATTCTGTGCGAGCCTTGTATCCTTGGCTTTGACGTTTTACACTTTGGTAAAACTTGCGAACATCTTTCCTGGAGTGGCACCTCTCTATATCCTCGATCGCTTGCTTTTCTTGCACTTTTTTTCTTCTTTCTAAAAAGCCGGTGTTCTTCCCTTCTTCTCTGCCTATAGAGCTCAACGGCAGCTCTCGTCTTCACCTGCAGCTTAGCCTAGTAGGCCTCGTTCTTGGCTGCGAGCATCTGTCGGCATTCCTCATCAAACCAGTGATTTCTTGCTGGTGGGAGCGTGAGCGCATATAAGGCTAATGTTAGCGAATTTGGCCTTGATGCGGATCGTTACAATGCGTTCGCTAATGTCTTGGAAACATAAGACTTCTTGCCTAAGTATGGCACTTATAACAAATCCGCATCCGAATAGTCGCTGTTTTTGCTCACTATAACACGGTCCGTAGAAGATGTCAGACTTTTTCATCCTCTATTTGCCCGGCCCATCCCATCGTATTTCCAGGAATTCAGTAACATCTGCTTTGTAGCAGCTTAGGGCTTTCGCTAGTTGTTCGCTTGCACCTCTCCTCTTCAATGTTCTAACATTCCAGGTGCAGATACGAACGTCGTTGTCCTTTTTTCTTTTAGCCGTTTCGTCAACAAAAAAATCAGTCCTTTCCGAGGCTATTGGTTTGCTTCGTAACCGTTAGATTTTTCCATGGTTGTGTAGGTAACACAAAGCACAACCCCCAACCTGGAGGGCCAGTTCCAATTTATTAGATACCCCCTTCTCAGCAGGCTGTTTATAGTGTTTCTGTTTTTCGTCGTGTTATCAACACTCGCGCTTATCGTTTAGCAAGTCAAATGCGGTTGGATAAGACCAGTAACCGATGGTTACCACTTGGAGGTAAAAAATAAGCCCTTGATGCGTAGTCAGAGTTACAACACTGGGCATTGCCAAGTTAAAGCCAATCAGAGTCTATCCTCGGTCTGCAACACCCAACCATTCAGTCTCCAATAACCAGTAACCGACAATGCAGCGTGATGGGACACTGTGACTCGGAATGGATGCAATTCCGTCTCATGGGGTACCTATCTGTGGGGTGGAAGCACTCCACGTTCGACAATTTTGCTTGCTTATGTTGCCGTTTAAATCGAAACGGGCTTCATCATACATAAAAGGTTCAGTTCAACCTGTTTCCGTTCCCTTCCACCATTTGAAGCTTCTTCTGGCAAAATTTCAAGCCAATCGGCAAGTCAGCTGCGTTCAGTTTGTTGGCCATTTGAATTTTATATGGTAAAAGGATAAATCATTGTGAATAATTGACTGGAATGACTTTCTATTTACACCCAGTTGAGGAGATAAGCTTCTAGGATTGTTTTGCATGGCAACATCTACAGCAGCGATTGTTTCCATCGCCGAACTGAAAGGTTTCGATTATAAGGTTCTCTTTCGAATGTCTCATGCTTGGCAAAATCGTTAACAAGTCTCATTATGGTCCATCTGCTCGGAGGGTTGCCGCCAAACGTGCGCCTATACTCTCTTTGAACCGAAACTACGGACTCCAGTGCGTGATAGCGGCGGATAATACAAATTCTTGTTTCTTGTGTCCCGGTTATCCATTTCTGTAAAATTTTAAAAATCAATCTGCATAATAAAAAAACAAACAGATTCATCATATAGAAAAAAAATTATCAAATTAATTTTTTTGGTAGAGGTTTTCATCAAGAACTATACGAGCTGTACAAAGACACGCAACTAATCAAAAAAAAAAAACTTCGGATTGGACGTTTGAGATGGATGGGCCACTTTCCACCAATCGCCGCATCAACGTTTCAACAAAGCTGTCCCTCTAACAGGTCGGAGATTATGAAAAAGCTCAACTGCTGTTTCATGACGGTAAAACATCCGATTTACGTCGGCATTGATTTCAAAGAGCGGTGGTGTATGTAGGGAAGGTATGGGTGCGCACAACCAATGATTATAAAAAGTCATACATATGACGCACTGAGAACAAAAAGCAGACACTTTTGCTCACCAGCTTCCTGGAACGGGAGCTTCCTGGAATTGTGCCAGTACGACCCGCCACAGAACATTTGTTCTTGTATGCAGTGCGTCATCTGTATGACTTCATTATCTTTGGTACAACCCAGTTTTGCATCCACCCCTTGATTTCCACAACCTATTGGTACTTTCATAAGAGTTTTTAAAAATTGGTCGTTCTTCAAAAAATACTTCCGCGTATTTACTTAAAATAACTTTCTGTCGGTAAACGAGTTTTTTTTTAAAAATGTTTATGTTTCGGCTCTCATTGATAGGTTATTCTCAATTCTACTGCAAATAAAACTCAAAACAAAATCAATAAACAAAAGGGGTATTGCAACCCGTCAAACTTGTTAATTATTTCCAAGTTGTTGTTTCAACCCTTCAAATGTTTTTCGAACAGTTACTAATTACACTTTGTTGAGGTAGTAAATCAATGACACTTTTTCCAACTGTTTCTGTATACACCGTTAAATAATGCTACCTTGAAGTTGCTATAGAACTTCTTGCTGCAAACGTCTTGCAAGGAAAAAGTTCTTTCTTTCTTCCGAAGGACAAAACAAAACGAACTTTTCCAATTCATGCTTTCTTTTCCACTTCCGTGGTATATAAGTAGCAGGAGTAGTTGGAAGTTTTCGTTTTAATTCTTAACATAAGACTGTTGAATCATTAATCGAGAAAATTGAATCCTTGGAGATTTAGTGCAATATCGCTAACGGGGAATAAGTTTCGTTTTGCATGGCGCGACGCTACAAGGGATGGAAAGTTTAAGATCAGGATTATTTTCTTTTATTAAAATTATAAAATCTTAGTTTTAATGTAAACGCAGTCTTTCTGAAAGAATGGTGCTGTCTATATCCATCGGCACTAGTTTCAGTATTTTGGAAATAATTGACTCGCGAATAAAATGATGCTTAGCATCAATATGCTTTGCGCGATCATGAAAAATGTGCCAAACATTTAGCTTTTTGATTTTCCAATCAAAAATTTATATTGGCCCACATGAGTAACTTGAGCTCTCTTATTATACTGCACAAGTAAAAGGATTCCTTCGACAACTCAGCCAGGCTTTCAGACTCCACCTCAGTTGAAGGCAGTGCAACAACCTTAGCAAAAGGACTCTTTAGACGACTCAGCCAGCTTTACAGACTCCACCTCAGTTGAAGAAAGTGGAACTACCTTAGCAGAGAACGATATCGTACGATTTCGACCCGTGCGAACAGGTAGTTGTTCTTCTTAGTTCCTGCAATTAGTATGTCATCAACGTAAACAAGCTTACTAAATTACTTAAGTGGCGCTACATTCCAGAATCATCCTGGGCCTCAACCGACATGCCTCTCCAATTCCCCGGTCCTTAGCTAACTGCCTCCAGTTGCGCACACCAAGTTGGTTGAGATCGGTTTTTAATTGTGCGGGTAACTTAAGGTGAGGTTTTCCTCTACGGCGCGGCGTACAAAGTCTGGCTGGAAGACTCTGCGAGCCGGAGTACTGTTGTGCATTAGTTCTACATGTCTTAGCCAACTTAAGCCTCTAGTTCGGAGTTTTTTTACCAGGGGCATGTCGCTGTATAGCTTATATAGTTCTTGGTTGAATCTTCGTCTCCATAGCCCGTCAATGCAAACGGGACCGAAGATTTTTCGTAGAATTTTCCACTCGAATCGACCGAGGATTTCTTCATCCGCTTTTGAGACGGTCCATGCTTCAGTGCCATAGAGCAGGACTGGAATGATCAGGGTCTTATCTGTGATCCACTTAGTAGTTCGAATGAAGGCTTAACTACTAAATTGCCTTCCTAGCCCGAAGAAGCAGCGGTTGGTAAGAATATTTCTTGGTTTGATTCCTGACGAGATGTTGTTGTCAGAGTTAATAGCGGAGCCGAGATAGGCAAAGTCCCGTACTACCTCAAAGTTGCATCTGTCAATGGTGGCGTTCTCTACAATTCTTCGATGTTGTGTGTCATTTCGTGTTAACAGCATTGACTTCGTCTTGCCCTCATTTATTGCTAAACCCGGTTTTGCCGCTTCATTCTCTATACTAGAAAACGTGGCTATGACATCACCAATGATGTCAATAACGTCGGCGTATGCTAGCAGTTGCACCGATTCTTGGAAAATTCTTCCTCTGGTGTTGGCTCGGGAGTTTTGCATAATCCTTTCAAGAATCAAATGAAAGAAGTCAAACGGCATCGCATCGCCTTGCCAAAATTTCATTTTGGTATCGAATGTGTCGGTGAGTTCGTTTACGCCCCTGTGAAACAGCGAGAATTAGCCATCGTCATCCTACACAAACGGACGAGCTTGGGCGGTATACTAAATCTAGACATGGCTCTGCATAGTTCGGCTCTACAAATGTTGTCGTAAATAGCATTTAAATAGATGAATTGGTGGTGGGTATCTATTCGACTTATAGTGTTTTTTTTCAGAATCCGGGGAATTGTGAAGATTTGACCAGTAATCCACTTTCCTGGTCCAAAACAAAACTAGCAAAGGCCGATTAGGTAGGTGAAAAACGATTTCGTTCGTTCACATGATATGGCAGACAATACTTGGATTTACAGTTGGTGGATGTTACTAACCAAGTCATCTACGCTGGCTTTACAAAGATCGGCGAGATGGCCGTTATTTCCGGCTGTCTTATTAAGAATGGGCTTAGATATTCCTATCTGCACTTCACTCACGTTGGGTGGTTTGCAGTTTTCCTTGTCGTTGCCAATATTGAGTGTTTCGTTCTTTTTGACAGCGGAATGTTGTTCGTTATCACTGTTTCAGAAGTGTTTTTTCCATATCCTCAGCATCGACTGTGTCTCAACTACGATATTTCCTTGTTAGTCTCGAAAGGATTCTGTTAAAGCCTTGTATCCTTGTCTTTGACTTGATACATTTTAGTTGGACGTTATATCATCGATCGGGCGCTTTTCTTGCTCTTCTTTCTTCTTTCTGAAAATCCGGAGTTCTTCTATTCTTCTCTGCCTATAGAGCTCAATGGAAGCTCTTGTCTTCACCTGCACCTTAGCCTTGTAGGCCCCGTTCTTCGCTGCGAAACTTAGCACATCAGTTGCGGCTGATCTAATGGCTTGTTGGCATCGTTAAAATTGTTCTTCGACAATCGATGCTGGTGGTATGGTATTAATCGAGAGGTTAAGTGATACGCCTTGAGCGACGGTCTTAGCGGTCTCTTACGATTGCAGTCTTTCGACATTAAACTTTTTCACAGTATTTCTGGATTGTTACGGCGTGGTGGATATCCGCATTCTTACCTTGGCTTCAACAAGGTAGTGGTTCGAGTTGATTTTAGCTCCTCGGAATGTTCGGACATCCAAAACACTGGATGCGTGCCTTTTGTCTATCGTAATGTTATCAATTTAGTTGACCGTTCGTTGATCTAGAGACCGCCATGTCCCCTTATTGCTCAAGGTGCTTCGCTTCTTTTCGTAGCGAAGTCAATTAGCCTAAGTCCGTTACCAGACGTGTTGTCGAGTAGGCTATGGTTTTGATAATACGGGTAAAATGTCTTCTCTTCCTACCTTTGCATTAAAAGCGCCAAGCACGATTTTAATATCATACTTCGCTAGTCGCTCATAGGTTTTTTCCAGCAGCTCATAGAAGCAATCCAATTTTTCCTTCGTTGGGGCGTGAGCGTATATAAGGGTTATGTTGGCAGATTTGGCCTTGAAGCGGATTGTTGCAATGCTTTCGCTAATATCTTCGGAACAAAAGCCTTCTTGCCTATTCCTGGTACTTATAACAAATCCGCATCCAAATAGTCGCTGTTTCTGCTCACTACAACACGGTCCTTAGTAGATGTTACAGTTTTTCATCCGGCCCATCCCATCGTATTTATTGGATGGCAGTAATGTCTGCTTGGTACCAGTTCAAGACTTCTGCTAGCTGTTCGTCTGCACCTCTCCTCTTTCATGTTCTCACATTCCAGGTGCAGATACGAACTTCATTGTCATTTTTTCATTTAGCAGGGTCGTCAATATTAAAATTAGTCCGAGGCTATTGGTTTCTTCGTAAATGTTTTTCTATTGTTGGGTAGTTAAAGCAAAGCACCATCCCTAACCTAGAGGGCAAGTTTCAAATTATTAGATACTTTTAGGATGCGGGGCCATTATTATCCACTACGGGATTTAGCGCCGCCGTTTGCCTTTCGGGTCATCTTCCACCATCTCTGTTCAAGGGGCCTGACTTACACTTGAGATTCCTAAATAACCTGAATGCCGAGTGTGTCGAAGCATAACATCAAATTTCACCTGGGACAGCAGGTGGGTATTCCGTGCCAGTATGACCAGGCTGTGTGTTCAGTGTTGCTGTTTTTCGTTTTGTTATCAACACTCGGCTTAGCGTCACTTCCGGTTGGATGAGACCGGTATTCGATGCTTACTTTTAGGTAAACAATAGCACAATTGATGTGTAGTCAGAGTTGCAACCACATACACCATCCAACCATCATTCATTACTCAAGATACATCTTTCAAATTGGCAGTCATTTATACATTCTGTGATGCTTATCACCGTGGAAGGACGACGTAGCATTCAACAACACGTGCAACTTATAAAAATGTTTTATCAAAATGTCTGGGTACTTTTTGCAAAATTGTGAATTACCAACTAACAACCGTGCCTCGACGAAACGCAAGATCTGGCGAAAAAAATCGCCGCTGTCAATGGAAGTGTGCAGGAGAATCCGAGGCATTCGACTTCGCGCAGCTCAAAAGAACTCAGCTTTTCGCAGGATTTCGAAATTTTGCGTCATGGATTGAGCCTGCTGCCCTTCAAAATTTAACTGACGATCATAGACAATGACTTGTTTGGGCTTACCCCGTATAGGTAATAGGCGTCGTAAACGGTTTTATACGATCCGGTTGTAAGGAAACCATAATGGGAGGAATGGACTTACTCGGCCATTACTGCAAAATAAACAGTTCTTGTCGATTGTTCTGAATAAAACGCGGAAACCACTTATGTAGAGTCGCTGGTTGATCTCGTTGATTACAATTTCGTTGTTTTGACGGTGAAACTTACTATTATTGAAGTCAGCTATCATTCGTGTAACATGAATGTTCGAGCGGCATTATAACTGGGCGCTTCACGCTCATCTCTATTCCAGGAAACAAATCCACTCAACCTTGAACTCGGAGAATACCAATCTCATCGCACTATAGACAGCATCTGCAAATAGTGCTTTAACAATTCGCGATGCATCCCGACTCCAAACAAGGATATTAATACTTCGTACAACAAGGATAATCATACTTCGTAAAACAACATTCCAAAATAATTTTTTAAATTTATTTTCCAAAGTACATACATACCTCCGAAACCATTCATCATTCTCCTACAATTGCATACTAGCCACCAAAAGCACTATCCTTCGTTAAGTTTTCAGTTTTTCATGCTCTAAGTATATGCAAACACCCGGTGCATAACAAATTGCCAGCATCGCACTTTTATGTTTAAAATGCAAACATTAGTCAGGAACTGTTAGCCCTGTGTAAACATTATCCGTTGTCGACCTGTAGCATCAATTTGCATTGAGGGTATATAACTTGCTCATGGCTTAGCCTAGCCTGCAAGTATACCCATTAAAATGTCTAGGAATGTCCTGTGTCGGATAGTAAATTCCCACTGAAAGAGACAGAGCGCAACAGAGTTGAAGTAGCTTTCTCTTCTTTTCTTTGAATGACTTGAGTACTCCAGTGACAATGGGACTATATTGCCGAAATATTTTGATCCATAATCGCTCCCAAAATCGATAATTTTCGTTTTAAGGATGCTAATGCAATTAAACGTTCCAGCGAAATTTTTGGGACAGGACGCTTCCCAGCAATACGTCATTTCATCATACAGATAATATTTTCAACTGTGTATGCGAATATTAGGACAACGTCGCTTAACGGACTCCCGCAGGACCAATAATCCATTTGAAATGTATGATTAGGTATTGACCTGCTGCATTAAATCGTGCTCCAGATATAGGAAAAGTTGTCTGATGTAATCCTCATTTCGCTGATTTCCTTGAATTTTCAAATGCCAATAACTGAAACTAATTGCCTTTGACGATGACGACGTCCTGCATCGACACACAGAAACTAACTTTATTGAAGGATAACGATGTGCAGCAGTGAGACGGGCCATCATATATAACTGATGGTAGTGAGTTCCTTGACAGGAAATACGGTTATTCAAATGGAAGGAGTCAGATTCAATTTTCTGTGTCACATGCCAGATGTGGATTTGATTGTTCTGGTGATGAACATGAGCAAGGAATGCGGTAGCAGATGCATGCCGATGGACTATATGAAATCATGTTGGTGGTTGGATTACAAACGGCGCGAGGTAGGTTGTCGCTGGGGAATGCTTTGGTCATACTAATCCAATCTTCGTATTAATAAAGGTTGACCTGGACATGAGGGACAAGTAGGATTTTAGTAAATTATGCGTGAGTGGATATGGTAAAACTATCACATCTACTAAGTACCATGATAAAGTTATAAATTCAAGTAATCTAATGTTTTAAAGACATTAGCTGATGTATATGTAACAGCAAGGAAAAATCGCAAACAAAAGACTTACAGTCACCGAAACAAATATAAAGACAATCGTTCTCAAACTGAATTGCGACTGAACTGCTCACATTACGCTTACTTAATGTTTATCCAAAAAATTAGGTAAATTAATTCTCTTCAATAGAAAAAATAATGCACCGTTATCTAGAAGAACAGTTTAGAAACAGATTATATGGTTACTACTATTCAAAGAAGTTTTTATCGTTAAGTATTAAGGTATTTTGCAGTTTTTTTTTATTTAAAGTGTGTGAAAATAGTTAAGCGGTATTTCCATAGGTAAATTGCCCTTCTTGAGACTCGAAATGAAAATAATTGAATCTTAATTTAGCCATGCCCCGCGGAACCCATTTGACCACGGAAGAAAAGGCAGTAATCACGACTCATAAAGAGCACCGCATATCAAATCGATCGATTGCTACCAAGATATTACGATCCGTTACGGTTTTCTGTAATTTTGTCAATTCGGGTGAAAATTATGGCTCTGCCAGAAGATCTTGTCGACCAAGCGTTCTTAGCGCCCTTGAAAAGAATATTATTTCACATGAAGCCAGGCGAAACACTGAATGCTGGTCAGATAAGGCGCAAGTTGGTCCCTCCAATAGGTGTAAGAAGAGTGCTGCAAGCACTTAATTACTTAAGTGGCGCTACAGTCCAGAATGAACTTGGGCCTCAACCAACATGCCTCTCCAATTAGCCCGGTCGTTAGCTAACTGCCTCCAGTTGCGCACTCCAAGTTGGTTGAGGTCGGTTTCTACTTGTGCGCGCAACTTAAGGCGAGGTCTTCCTCTACTGCGTCCGACGTCTGGCTGGGAATCAAAGTTTCTGCGAGCCGGAGTATTGGGGTCCATTCATTCCACATGTCCTAGCCATCTTAAACGTCCAATGTTTTTTGACCAGGGGCATGTCACTGTACAGCTCGTATAGTTCTTGGTTGAATCTTCTTCTCCATAGCCCGTCAAAGCGAACGGTACCAACGATTTTTCGAAGAACTTTCCTCTAAAATCGACCAAGGATTTGTTCATGCGATTTTGAGAGGGTCCATGCTTCAGCGCCGTAGAGCAGGACTAGGATGATCAGGGTCTTGCATAGGATGCCCTTAGAAGTTCGAGTGAGAGTTTTACTACTGATTTGCCTTCTTAGCCCGGAGAAACAGCGGTTGGCAAGAGTAATTCTTAATTTCTGACGAGATGTTGTTGTCAGAATTATAAGCGGAGCCGAGATAGATGAAGTCCCATACTAAATCAAAGTTATATCTGTCAATGGTGACGTTGTTACCGTCGTTTCTTCCCTTCTCTGCGTCGTTAAGTGGAAGGATGCCTGACCGACTTCGGAGAATGGTCGTGTAGTTCTGGTGGAAATAAAAAAAAGATGGGCGCCACACGATTGACCTCCCGCTTAACTACCCACGGACGTATAATCGTGAATAAATCGTGGGATTCGCTTCTTCGATTTCAGTAATTACGAAATTTTACAATAATTATTTAATTAACTTTTAATTCAGATTTCTTACAAACTAACTTAATTCTAGTTACAAAAGTTGACTTAAATCTACTTAAAAATAAAGGAAAACCAATAACAACAACTAATATAAATCTTGAATACTTCTTATCCCTTTATCGAAGCTATCCGTTTTGCCCTAGCAATTCCCGTCACTCCAGTAATTCAGATTTTAATATTTCACGTACGTTTTTTTTTTCTTTTAAACAACCGAATCAACCCAACCGAACAATAGTTGGCATTCAACCAACCGACGTCGTTTTCTTGTTTAAAAAAAAAACCGAATCAACCCACCCAAACAGTAGTTGGCATTGAGCCCACCGACGCGACTTTATAAAATATACCACCTACGGCCAGAGCACACTATTCTGACATATAAATAAATGTACCACTTACGATATCATCGATTGTAATCATTCGTCAAGTGATGATCTATTTCGAACCCGCCGCTTGCTCATCTATTATGAGGTATCTCGTCTTACGTGTCGTAGTTGTGGCACTTCACTGTCTTTGGTGTCGTTCCTGGTGTTGAATTCGCTGTTTCCCGGCTGTCCAGTATCTTGGATAAAAACCTTCAACCGCAGTTTTTTTTTATTGTCCTGTTAAAATCACAGAGACTGAACAATAAACCATTTTATTCCTGAGTTCTAAAATCACTTTAACATTAAGTGTTACCTGGCTTATAATATGCACTCAATTCTTCACGTGTAGTCTAAACTCCACTTCTACTCCCAATTCCACTTCACTGTTAGACTTTTTTTTTTAATTTCAAATTTGACTTAGCTCACTTTAAATTACTTTTCCGGACGAACTGCACTCTTCAAATTCACTTTACTTACCTAATCCAGTCATTGTCAGTACTACTTCTATATGAAACCTCGCATCGTACCATTTTGCGGGTTTGTTTTCTACTTAGTTAGAGCTACGACCTTATCGCGCCATAATCCTGCTAGATTTGCCGATATCAGATACAAAAAAAAAAAAAGAAAGTACCTGACCCCGTGGCGATTCGAACCCACGCTCTTCGAACGCCGAGCCCACCATACATCCACTGCGCTGCTAACTCCTATAATTTTCTAGTGTTAGATTACGCATATTACATTTAGGAACATTAAACTATAATGCTTGCTTAGTACAACAGTCTACTACGAAAACCTTTTGATCTCGTAACCTATAATAACGTTCTGTCAACTCGACGATGTTGTGTGTCCTTTAGTATTGACAGCATATACTTCTTCTTGCCCTCATTTACTGCTAAACCCTTTTTTGCCGCTTCCCTCTGTTTACTAGCAAACGTGGCTGTGACATCACGTTGGGTCCTACCAATGATTTCAATATCGTCGGCGTATGCTAGTAGTTGTACTGATTTTTGGAAAATTGTGCCTCTGGTGTTGGCTCGTGAGTTTTGCACAATCTCTCAAGAATCAGATTGAAGAACTAACATGACAGCGCATCGCCTTGCCTAAATCCTTTTTTGGTATCGAATGTGTCGGTGAGGTCGTTCCCGACCCTGATGGAGCAGCGAGAACTTTCCATCGTCATCCTACACAAGCGGACGAGTTTGAGCGTTATTCCAAACTAGACATGGCTCTGTATAGTTCGTCTCTATAAATGCTATTGTATGCGGCTTTCAAATCGATGAATAGGTGGTGGGTATCGATTCGGACTTCTTGGGTTTTTTCCAGGATCTGCCGAAGTGTGAAGATTTGATCGGTTTTGGACTTTCCTGGCCTAAGCCCACACTGATAAGGGCCGATCAGGTTGTTGGTAAACGGTTTCAGGCGCTCAAATTATTCGGCAGATACGATCTTGTAGGTGACGTTGAGGAGACTTATCCCTCTGTAGTTGGCTGGTTGGCAGCCTTCGCTGTCGTTGCCAATGGTTCGTTCTGCCTGACAGCGGAATGTTGTTCATCATCGCCGTTTAACAGTCTGCAGAAGTGGTTCTTCCATATCCTCAGCATCGACTGTATCTCAACTACGATATTTCCCTGTTCATTTCTGAGGATACTGTTCGCGCCTTGTATCCTTATCTTTGACGTTTTACACTTTGGTAAAACTTGCGAACATCGTGCCTGGAGCGGCACCTCTCTATATCCTCGATCGCGCGCTTTTCTTGCTCTTTTTTCTTCTTTCTGAAAAGCCGGTGTTCTTCCCTTCTTCTCTGCCTATAGTGCTCAACGGCAGCACTCGTCTTCACCTGCAGCTTAGCCTAGTAAGCCTCGTTCTTAGCTGCGAGCATCTGTCGGCATTCCTCATCAAAACAGGGGTTTCTTGCTGGTGGGCGCGAGGAATCTAGAATATTAGTTGCAGCTGACCTTTTGGTCTGCTGGAATCGTTGTCATTATTGTGTTAATCGAGAGGTTTAGGGATACGCGTTGCGCGAAGGTCTCTTTCGATTGCAGTCTTTCGACATTAAGTTTTTTTTGCAGTATTTCTGGATTGTTGTAGCGTGTGGATATCCGCATTCTAACCTTGGCTGCAACAAGGTAGTGGTCCGAGTCGATGTTAGCTCCTCGGAATGTTCGTATTGTGGAGCTTGTATATCGCTATGTGATCAATTTGATTGACCGTTCGTTGATCTGGAGACCGCCATGTCCTCTTATGGATATCGAGGTGATGAAACCGTGTGCTGGCTATAGTGGCATTTCCGAAGCGAAGTCAATTAGCCTAAGTCCGTTACCAGACGTGTTGTCGTGTAGGCTATGTTTTCTGACAATACTGCCAAAGATGTCTTCTCTTCCTACCTTTGTGTTAAGACCTACCAACATGATTTTTATATCGTACTTCGGTAGTCGCTCATAGGTTTTGTCAAGGAGCTCGTAGATGCAATAGTAAGCTTTATCATCTTTTTCCTCCGTTGGGGCGTGAGCGCATATAAGGCTAATGTTGTCGAATTTGGCCTTGATGCGGATCGTTACAATGCGTTCGCTAATGTCTTGCAAACATAAGGCTTCTTGCCTAAGTCTGGCACTTATAACAAATCCGCATCCGAATAGTCGCTGTTTCTGCTCACTATAACACGGTCCGTAGTAGATGTCACAGTTTTTCATCCTCTTTTTGCCCGGCCTATCCCATCGTATTTCCTGGGTGGCAGTAATGTCTGCTTTGTAGCGGTTTAGGGCTTCCGCTAGTTGTTCGCTTGCACCTCTCCTGTTTAATGTTCTCACATTCCAGGTGCAGATACGAACGACGTTGTTTTTTTTCGTTTAGGCGTGTCGTCAACAATAAAATCAGTCCTTTCCGAGGCTTTTGCTTACTTCGTAACCGTTAGATTTTTCCATGATTGGGTAGTTAACCCAAAGCTAAGTAGGCTAGTTTTTATTAATTTTTGTCTAGCATGTAAGTAAGTTTTAAGATGAAAAAAAAGAATTAATTAAAAAAAACGATATTAATGTAACTAACTAACTAAAGAAGGAATAAATTGTATCTTTCCATCCTTTGATGTCAATCTGAGGAGATGAATTTATTCAACCATAAATATTTTATATTATTTTTAATTTGTAAATTAACATTTTCGCAAAACAGTGGACCG
Source organism: Rhingia rostrata (assembly GCA_949824845.1). Taxonomy (NCBI): domain Eukaryota; kingdom Metazoa; phylum Arthropoda; class Insecta; order Diptera; family Syrphidae; genus Rhingia; species Rhingia rostrata. The sequence continues at coordinate 175,173,324 of OX463755.1, read as the reverse complement.
CTGTAAGGACAAATTATGGTTTTTTGTTGACATATAATGCAAAACCTATTAACACATTAAATATGTTAAGCCAAATAATATTCCATAGCAAATGTAAACTAAAGTTCTCTATAAAATAAAAACATATTTTCCCTAAAAAATATGCAAATTTAAAATCGATTTTCAACAGTTTTGCGAATATCCAATTAGCCGCTTTTAAAACGAACAACCAATATAATTAAATTCGCAGAATTATTCCAAAAGTTTGTTTGTGGACATTTGAATTAGAAAAATAAATAACTGTAATTAAAAGTAAATATTTTAATATATAATTACTGCGCTGACATAGTGCAATATCAAAGGAATCCTGATCGAGGACTTGTTTGTGAAATATATTCGTGTAAATAACACAACGAGCAGGACAATAGCATTCTTCTAATGAAAGAACAACGGATGTGCTCCCTTCCGGAGAAGCATTATATTTTCATTGCAGATGGACTGCAACTCCCGAAATGAAAATAAATTTGTCACCAAAGTTCTGGCAAATCCGTTTGACAAGGATAAAGTTAGTCCACGATGAAATAAGGATTTAAGTGACTTTATTGCTTTTTCTTTCATCTGTGGATAAGTTGATTGTGAGTCAACGACAGGACTTTCTTATGAAATTAAATTCCACTGTCTCTGGCGGAGGACATCCCTTTTTTTTTTTGGTAAATGTATGTGCCGGGAAGATGGTTAACTGATTTAGTAAGCGATTGCAGTTTTCAATTTTTGTTAGAAGGGTTATTTACGATTTTGATGTGTTGAGGCTTCATTCGGGTTTTTTAAAACTTTATTTTAGGTCAGGCGAATTTATAGCGCCCTGAGACCATGCTAGATGTTTTTTGACCGTGCCCTTGATATGAATTGTGAAAAAAATTCTTCTGAAAGATCATTCCGTTCTCTGCATGTTTTCTTTCTTGCGTTGTTTTTATCTTTGACAAATGGACATTGGTCCTATGATTTGCAGTCTTGTAGGTCTACGAAATAAAGCCTGTCTAATCATTAAAGTGACAAATTTTAGCTAAGCCAATGAAACACTTGGAGATAAGCTAAATCCGAGCTCAAATCGATTCCCCCATGCTGAGGAATTTCCATGTCTAAGACAAAAACCAAACTCTAACGAAACTATTGGACGCCACTAAATTTTCGAAAAAATTACGAAACCTGGAAACGAAAACCAAACTGAACAAAACGAAAATTATAAGAAAACGAAGTGAAAATTAACGACGATCGCAGGTATGAAATATAAAAAAAAAGAAAAGAAAACGTTTTACCCACACATGCATGGGGGTGGTGCGTCCAATTAAATTTTATTGTGACGAGTTTGAGTGTTGATAGTAAGTGTTCCAAAAAAATGTCGGACCGCGAAGATGGACCCAGAAGAAATTTTACTGCGGAGATTTAACAAAATATTTTGAAAAAAGGTCACGTGTCCCGTCTTTTCTCGGGATTTTTCCGGCCGCGGAACACCCAACCTATTTTACACTTTTGGTACTAATCGATCTGACATCGACATTTATTTTTCTTCTTTTCCTTTCTCCTCCGCTCTTCTGTTCTTCCTGCTTTTTCTGCTGTTCTTTCTTTTTCTCATCTAGATATCATAAGTTTCTTATCATCCTGCCGCACAGCTTACTAGTTTCGAGATACCCACGTTCACACGTGACTGGTCTTTCATCGACCTTACCGCATTGACGTCTGGTTTTCCCCAACTGGTTATTCCATAGGAAAATCCCGGTGTAAATCCTGGACAACTATTTTCCGTCAATCAAACATTTGCTCCGGGTGCCTATTTTTGATTGACCGCGACCAATCAGAAAATCGAACTACGCGAACTATGGTGGAGAAGATAAATTATCAGAAGGGTGGACCGCGCTTTCTTAGAAGCAATGAGCTTTGAGGAAGGTGGAATAGGTGAACTGTCATGAAAAATAACATTCCCGCGCACTGTGTTGGTGGTTTCGCGTTCAGATTTTGGGGTCAGGGATTTCACTTCGGGTGCCATCTTTTCATAAATTTTTTTTGTTGGTTAAGCTCTAGGCCTTTGATTTTGGTGTCGCTGGCGTTTGGACACGGTTCAGTGTCTCTTTAGACCGCGATTGCCGTTTTGACAGCTGTTGGATAATGTGACAGCTGCCCTTGGACACTTTGACAGTTGTCTTTGGACAGTTCTAAGATATAACACCTTTAGTGTACTTGTTTGTGTCCATATTGTGTTGAGAGTGTTTGTACAAAGCCGTCCGCCTAAACACTTCTGCTGCTTCTCCGTTTTCCCAGAATTGGGGGAAAGAGATCATTTTGTCTTAACCATCTAACCTGACTTTTATTGTTGTGACTTTGTTGGAGGGGTATCTATTGGGCCGTCCGCCCCACGCCTCTGCTGCTCCTCCCTCGTTGGGTGAATTAAGGGAACGTCTACTCCCAAGCCATCGTACTTTTTTGCGTTTGCGTCAATAATGCAGACGCGGAAACGATTCGTTGGGGTGTGGGTTCCAGGGATCGACCTCACCTACCCATCATCATAGTGTTGGAGCCGACGAGGGATCGTCCTCCCTCCCCAATCAAACTTTTCGGACCGCTCCTGTCCGGTGCTGCCCGTCGCAGGGTCTCCAACGTCCTTTGTGCTTCGACGACGGCGTTTCCTCCTGTGGCACGTTTTGTGTGCCGTTGCTCTTTCGTGAGTCTCCCTAATCTCCCTAGGGCTGCACCGAACAGAGTTGGGCAATCTTCTTCTGTACTTGCCCTGTCGCACTCATTATACCTGTTATTGCTTGCATTATGGGAACTGAAGGTCGCCGACCAGTGGCTGATGGAACCCCGGCAGCACGGGATTTCCTTTAAACTCAGTGTGCGACCACAAAGAAAAGGGGGAACGAAGGGATTTAAACCAAATAAAAGAGTGACCCTTGTTGCCGTAAAATTAACCCTAACAACCTTATGCGATGAAGTTCATCGCACTTACCATCGCACCACTGATTCTGCTTCCTTTTCTTAAGTGGCGCTACAGCCCGGAATGAACCTTTGCCTTAACCAATATGCCTCTACATTGCAGTTGCGCACTCCCAGTTGGTTGAGGTCGATTTCTACTTGTGTGTGCCACTTAAGGCAAGGTCTTCCTCTACTGCGTCCGAAGTCTGGCTGGGAATCGAAGACTTTACGAGCCTGAGTATTGGTGTCCATTCGTTCTACATGCCCTGGGCATCTTAAACGTCCAATGCGGAGTTCTTTGACTAGGGGCATGTCGCTGTACAGCTCGTATATTTCTTGGTTACATCTTAGTCTCCATAACCCTTCAATGCAAACGGGACCGAAGATTTTTCGAAGAATTTTCCTCTCGAATCGACTAAGGATTTATTCGTCCGCTTTTGAGACGGTCAGTGAATCAGCGCCGTAGAGCAGGACTGGATGATCAGGGTTTTATAATATGAGATCTCCTTAGAAGTTGGAGTGAAGGCTTTTCTATTGAATTGCCTTCTTATCCCGAAGAAGCAGCAGTTGGCAAGAGTAATTCTTCGTTTAATTTCTGATGAGATGTTGTAGTCCGAGTTAATAGCGGAGCTGAGATACACAAGTCCAGTACTACCGCAAAGTTATATCTGTCAATGGTGACGTTCTGTCCAATTCGACGATGTTGTGTGTCCCTTTTTGTTGACAGCATATACTTCGTCTTGCCCTCATTTATTGCTAAACCCATTTTTGCCGCTTCCTTCTCTATACTAGCAAACGTGGCTATGACATCACGTTGGGTCCTACCAATGATGTCAATATCATCGGCGTATGCTAGTAGGTGCACCGATTTTTGGAAAATTGTGCTTCTGGTGTTGGCTCGGGAGTTTTGCACAATCCTTTCAAGAATCAGATTGAAGAAGTCACATGACAGCGCACCGCCTTGCCTAAATCCTTTTTCGGTATCTATTTTTTCAGTGATGTCGTTTCCGAACTTGAAGGAGCAGTGAAAATTCTCCATCTTCATCCTACACAAACTAGACAAGGCTCTGAATAGATCGTCTCTATAAATGTTGTCGTATGCGGCTCCGAAATCGATGAATATGTGGTGGGTATCAATTTGGACTTCTTGAGATTTTTCCAGGATGTGCCGATGTGTAAAAATGTTATCGGTTATGAATTTCCTGGCTTGAAACCACACTGATTAGTGCCGATCTGGTTGACGGTAAATGGTTTCAGGCGTTCACATTATAGGATAGGATATAATGTTGCAGGCGATGGGAGACTTAAGCCTCTGTAGTTGGCGCAGTTCAGAGGGTCTAATTTTCCGTGCATCCGGCAAACGATCCTGAGGTTCTATTGTTCCGGCCTACTTTCTTAAGAACAGATTTGACTAATGTGTTGGCTTATGAGTTGGCTTATGATTTGGCTTCTCTGCCTATGGAGATCAATGGCAGCACGCATCTTCACCTGCAGCTTAGCCTCGTTGGCCTAGTTCTTGGCTGCGAGTATTTGTCGGCATTCCTTATCAAACCAGGGGTTTCTTGCTGGTAGGCGCGAGAAACCTAGCACATCAGTTGCGGCTGATCTAATGGCTTGTTGGCGTCGTTGCCATTGTTCTTCGACATTCGATGCTGGTAGTATGGTGTTAATCGAGAGGTAAGGGATACGACATTAAATGTTTTCATCGTATTTCTGGATTGTTGTTGCGTGGTGGATATCTGCATTTTTACATTTTCTGCAACAAGGTAGTGGTCCCAGTCGATGTTAGTTCCTTGGAATGTTCGGACATCCAAAATACTGAATGCGCGCCTCTTTTCTAGCCCAATGTCATCGATTTGGTTGACCGTAGAGACCACCGAGCCACCACTGAAAGGCAACTTCAAATTGTCAATCGTCCTTTTCGTGAGGAACAAAAAAAATCAATCCCTTCCAAGTTTTGGTTGTCCTCTAAGAAAAAAATATTTTCTGATATCAATTAACTAAAAATCGAACACAAATAGTTAATAACGACTTCCCACTACCAGCACCTCACATAACTGACTACAATCAATGCATACCTTCTCATCTCAAGGACCAATTTAATTTCCGTGGCGAAAGTTTGCCAACATCACTTCGGTATATTCTCTCCTGGTCCTAATTAAGCATAATTACCAAGAGCTCATACTTCCTAGCTCAATTGAAGATTCCACGCCATTCTCCCGAATTCCGTTCTCATTAAATTTCATAACTTTGTCCACCTATCCGGTCCTTTACACTTTTCGTTTTAGTTATAAAAAAAAAACAAAGTTTATGATGATCAAACAAGGACAATAGGAAATTATTCCATTGACTAAGGATTGCCCTTCGACACTCCCTCACCCCAGTTGAGAGGAAGAAATGGAAATTTTATTGTAATCGATAAAGTTTGAGAATCCTTATCCGCGATTTATCGCATTCACTAATCCCCCCCCTACACCACTAGGACCTGCACCAATAGAATATTTCAATGAAATAACGAAAATGCATATAAACTTTTGTTGACTAATAAAATTACGACTGAATTTACAGTCATGGGCGACGATATCGGGGACGATTTCAATAACGATGGTGAAGATATTGAAAGATTGTCAATGATGACGCAACGTGGGTAATGACGACGATGCGACTAACTGTTAAATCTGAGTGGTCATGACTAAGGCAGTGGGGCTACAAGATTCGAATTACGTGCAACGGCATATCGTTACATTGATGTCCATCGATTTAGGGATACGAACGAATAGGGAAAGTTTAAAAAGTGCTTAAAAAGTGATTCTGTTTCGAAGGGCGATTCTATCAGTTTTATGGTGGATTTAAGCTTACGTAGATTTTACTGCTGAAATAGAGTTTTATAGTTTGTACTACATGTAGCAACTCTGTAGCCATTTTGTGTACTTCATGGAGGTGGAAATATTCTGTTGGTGTGTACTGTTTTATTACTTTGCATATGTATTTGAGTAAAAATTGTCAGGGCTAACTGGACAAGGAGCAGTCTAATAAAGATTTACCAAGATTAGTTGAATTCACTTAGTTTTCACTTCAGTTCAAGGGGAGTTAAGTCTAAGAGGTTTATATAGATGCACAATCCAACGGGATTTGATTTGCTAAATGATAAGCGCGAGTGTAGATAACACGACGAAAAACAGCATGAACAGCCCGGTCAGACTGACACGGAACTAACACCCGGCCTGCTGTGGAACTAACACCCGGCCTGCTGTCGTAGGCGAACCTAGTCAAGCTGCTTCGACATATTCGGAGAACAGGTTGTCTAGGAATTTCGAGGTTTAGTTAGGCCTTCTGAACAGAGATGATGGCGGATGAACCGAAGGCCAACGGCAACGCTCAATCCCGTATTGGATACTGATGGTCCCGTTTCCTAGGGGTATCTAATAAATTGAAAATTGGCCTCCAGGTTGGGTGTTGTGCTTTGGGATAACTACCCAACCATGGAAAAATCTAACTGTTACGAAGAAACCACTAGCCTCAGAAAATACTGATTTTACTGTTGACGACCCTGCTAAACGAAAAAAGGGAAACAACGTTCCTATATGCACCTGGAATTTGAGAACATTAAACAGGAGAGGTACAAGGTAAACACTAGCGGAAGTCATAAACTTCTACTAAGCCGACATTACTGCCACCCAGGAAATACGATGGGATGGGGTGGCAAAAAGGGGATGAAAAACTGTGACATATATTACGGAACGTGTTATAGTGAGCAGAAACAGCGACTTTTCGGATGCAGATTTGTTATAAGTTCCAGACTTAGGCAAGAAGTTTCCAAGACATTAGCAAACGCATTGAAATAATCCGCATCATGGCCAAATTCGCCTACATACGACTTATATGCGCTCAAGCCCCTACGGAGGATGACATAGCTTAGGATTACTTCTGCGGGCTCCTTGACAAAACCTATGAGCGACTACCGAAGTATGATGTTAAAATCGTGCTGAGAGATTTTGACGCAAAGGTGGGAAGAGAAGACATATTAGGCAGTATTGTCGGAAAACATAGCCTATATGTCAACACGTAGGTAAAGGACTTAAGCTAAATGACTTCGCTATGGAAAAAATGCCACTATAGCCAGCACATGGTTTCCTCACCTCGATATCCATAAGGGGACATGGCGGTCTGCAGATCAACGAACGGTCAACCAAATTGATCACATTGCGATACGCATGAGACTCGCATACTTAGGATGTCCGAGGAGCTAACATCGACTCGGAACACTACCTAGTTGCAGTCAAAGCAAGAACGACACAACAAATCTGAAATACTGTGAGAAAATTTAATGTCGAAAGACTGCAATCGCAAGAGACCCCCAAGACCTTCGTATCCCTTAGCCTCTCGATTAACACCATACCATCAGCATCGAATGTCGAAGAACAATAGCAACGATGTCAACAAGCCATTAGATCAGCCAACTGATGTGCCAGGTTTCTAGCGCCCACCAGCAAGAAAACCCTGGTTTGATGAGGAATGCCGACAAATGCTCGCAGCCAAGAACAAGGCCTACAAGGCTAAGCTGCAGGTGAAGACGACAGCTGTCGTTGAGCTATAAAGGCAGAGAGGATGGGAAGAACACCGGCTTTTCAGAAAGAAGAAAAAAGAGCAAGAAAAGCGCGCGATCGAAGACATAGAGAGGTGTTACTCCAGGAACGATGTTCGCGAGTTTCACCAGAGTGTAAAACGTTTAAGCAAAGGATACAAGGCGCGAACAGAATCCTCAGAAATGAACAAGGAAATATCTTAGTTGAGAAACAGTCAATGCTGAGGATATGGAAGAATCACTTCTGCAGACTGTAAAACGGCGATGACGAACAACAATCCGCTGTCAATCAGAACGAACCATCAATCATTGATGACGACAGCGAAAACCACCAAACACCTGACCTAAATGAAGTGAGGATCGCAATATCTAAACTCAAGCTTAGCAAGGCTTCCGGAAATGACGATCTTCCCGCTAAGCTTTATAAAGCCGGTGGAGATGACTTGGTAAGTAACATCCACCAACTCATAAGCTAAATCTGGTCAGAAGAAAGTATGCCTGAAGAATGGTGTGCAATTTGGTCAGGAGAAATCATTGAACCTTACTTCTTTGAAAATGAAAACGACGTACCGGTAACTGTGAATGGGGAACGATATCGTGATATGATTAAAAACTTTTTAACGCCACAACTTCATGCTTTGGGCTGGAGAACTCTTTCCACAACAATTTATTTCAAGAAATTGTGATGTTGAGTGGCCCCCACGGTCGCCTGATTTGATTGTTCCGGACTTCTTTTTGTGGGGATATCCGAAAAGCGAAGTTTATGCAAAGAAACCAGAAACGCTCGAGCAACTCAAACAAAATATTCGTGATGAAATTAATGAAATACCGCGTGAAATGTGTGGGAATGTAATGAAAAATTTGCTCAAAAGGGCTCACATTTGTGAGACTAACAGAGGAGAACATTTCCCTGATATTGTATTCCATACATAATTGTCGACATTTAATAACACATTTATCACCATAAGATCCATTCTCTTTCACTTAATCAAAAATTATTAACAAACAAAGTAGTCTACCTTCCCAGCGGACACGAGTTCATATCAGCAACTTGCTATCGAAGAAGTTGTATAACACATACTTACTTACTTAAGTGGCGCCACAGTCCGGAATGAACCTGGCCTCAACCAACATGCCTTTCCAATTAGCACGGTCCTTAGCTAACTGCCTCAAGTTGGGAATCGAAGACAATGTGAGCCGGAGTATTGGTGTCCATTCGTTCTACATGTCCTAGCCATTTTAAACGTCCAATGCGGAGTTTTTTTGACAAGGGGCATGCTGCTGTACAGCTCGGATGGTTCTTGGTTGAATCTTCGTCACGATAACCCGTCAACGCAAACCAGACCGAAGATTTTTCGATTAATTTTCCTCTCAAAGCGACCAAGGATTTCCTCATCCACATTTGAGACGGTCCATGCTTCAGCTCCGTAGAGCAGGACTGGGATGATAAGGGTCTTATGTAAGATCTCCTTAGTAGTTCGAGTGAGGGCTTTACTACTGAAATGCCTTCTTAGCCCGAAGGAACAGCGGTTGGCAAGAGTAATTCTTCATTTACTTTCTGACGAGATGTTGTTGTCAGAGTTAAGAGCGGAACCGAGATAGATAAAGTCCCGGACTACCTCAAAGTTAGTACTTCGTCTTGCCCTCATTTACTGCTAAACCCTTTTTTGCCGCTTCCTTCTCTATACTGGCAAACGTGGCTATGACATCACGTTGGGTCCTACCAATGATATCAATATAGTCGGCGTATGCTAGTAGTTGTACAGGTTTTTGGAAAATTGTGCCTCTGGTGTTGGCTCGTGAGTTTTGCGCAATCCACTCAAGAATCTGATTGAAGAAGTCACACGACAGCGCATCGCCTTGCCTAAATCCTTTTTTGGTATCGAAAGTTTCAGTGAGATCGTTTCCGATCCTGATGGAGCAGCGAGAATTCTCCATCGTCATCCCACACAAACGGACGAGTTTTGACGGTATACCAAAACTAGACATGGCCCTCCATAGTTCGTCTCTATAAATGCTGTCGTATGCGGCTTTGAAATCGATGAACTGGTGGTGGGTATCGATTTGGACTTCTCGGGTTTTTTCCAGGATCTGCCGGAGTGTGAAGATTTGATCGGTTGTGGACTTTCCTGGCCTAAAACCACACTGATAAGGGCCGCTCAGGTTGTTAGTAAATGGTTTCAGGCGTGTTCGCATATTAAGGCAGATAGAATTTTGTAGGCGATGTTGAGGAGACTTATGCCTCTGTAGTTGGCGCAGTTTAGAGGGTCTCCTGCATTGTGGATCAGGTAAACGATGCTGAGGTTCCATTCTTCAGGCATACTTTCTTTCGACCATATTCGGCTTATGAGTTGGTGGATGTTACTTACCAAATCATCTCCGCCGGCTTTATAAAGCTCGGCGGGAAGGCAGTCATTTCCGGCAGCCTTATTAAGCTTCAGTTTAGATATTGCTATCCTCATTTCAATCAGGTCGGGTGGTTGGCAGCTTTCGCTGTCGTTGCCAATATTCGTTCGTTCTGCCTGACAGCGGAATGTTTTTCGTCATCGCCGTTCAACAGTCTGCAGAAGTAGTTCTTCCATATCCTCAGCATAGACTGTGTCTCAACTACAATATTTCCTTGTTCATCTCGACACGATTCTGTTCGAGCCTTGTATCCTTGGCTTTGACGTTTTACACTTTGGTAAAACTTGCGAACATCTTTCCTGGAGTGGCACCTCTCTATACAGTCGATCGCGCGCTTTTCGTTTGACTGACCGTTCGTTGATCTGGAGACCGCCATGTCCCCTTATGGATATCAAGGTGAGGAAACCGTGTGCTGGCTATAGTGGCATTTCGTTTCGCAGCGATGTCAGTTAGCCTAAGACCGTTACCAGACGTGTTGTCGTTTAGGCTATGTTTTCTGACAATACTGCTAAGGATATCCTCTCTTCTCACCATTGCGTTAAGACCTACCAACATGATTTTTATATCGTACTTCGGTAGTCGCTCATAGGTTTTGTCAAGGAGCTCATAGAAGCAGTCCCTAGGTATATCATCTTTTTCCTCCGTTTGGGCGTGAGCGCATATAAGGCTAATGTTGTCGAATTCGGCCTTGATGCGGATCGTTACAATGCGTTCGCTAATGTCTTGGAAACATAAGACTTCTTGCCTATGTCTGGCACTTATAACAAATCCGCATCCGAATAGTCGCTGTTTCTGCTCACTATAACACGGTCCGTAGTAGATGTCACAGTTTTTCATCCTCTTTTTGCCCTGCCCATCCCATCGTAGTTGTTCGCTTGCACCTCTCCTGTTTAATGTTCTCACATTCCAGGTGCAGATACGAACGTCGTTGTCCATTTTTCTTTTAGCCGTGTCGTCAACAATAAAATCAGTCCTTTCCGAGGCTTTGGGTTGCTTCGTAACTGTTAGATTTTTCCATGATTGGGTAGTTAACCCAAAGCGTAACCTCCGACCTGGATGGCCATTTCCAATTTATTAGATACCCCTAGGATACAGGTCCATCAGTGTCCACTACGGGATTGAGCGCTGCCGTTGGTCTTTCGGTTCATCCGCCACCATCTCTGTTCAAGCGGCCTGACTAACCCTTGAAATTCCTAGACAACCTGTTGTCCGAATATGTCGAAGCAGCTTGTCTAGGTTCGTCTGGGACAGCAAGACGGGTATTCATTCCGTGCCATTCTGACCTGGCATTATAATGGCATTATAGTTTTGCTGTTTTTCGTCGTGTTATCAACAATCGCGCTTATCGTTTAGCAAGTCAAATCTGGTTGGATAAGACCAGTACCCGATGGTTACCACTTGGAGGTAAAAAATAAGCACTTGATGTGTAGTCAGAGTTACAACACTGGGCATTGCCAAGTTAAAGCCAATCAGAGTCTACCGTCGTTCTACAACACCCAACCATCGTATAACACATTAACAAACAAAATTAATTTGATAACCAAATTTTCGATAAAGAACCGTTCAATCAATTGTTTGCACTAAGACGCGCACCATTTTATCTCGTTAATGAGTGCGGTCCATGCGGCGTGCGAATCGTTTAATGAGATACCCAATGAAATGGCGCATCCTGAAATCAAAAACAATGGAATAAGAAAATTAATATGTCATAACGCAATATTCGCTCCCAAGTATTGCAAATAAGTTTTTTGATAATCCCGTTGATCATCGCGAAATTTTTACTGAACCCAAAGTTCGGCATGTGCCTTAGTCCAACAGGTTCGTTACATCTATCGTTTTTCGAAATGCATAGTTGGTAAGTACCATTAATGCGAAGTCAATGCAAAAATTGCCGATTACGTTACTGATTACGTCACCATGCCTACATTTTAAAAGTATTCAACTATCATGATAAAAATGACATCTTGAATGAAGACAAGATACATCTCAAAAATATCTCCACCAAAGTACACCTGTTTCTATGAAGGACTTCCAAATCACATCCAAAGAACGACAATTAAGAAAGAACCCTCCAATCTGTCCTTCACTGTTAAAATCATTTGAATTCTTAATGCCAACTGAAAGCATTTACTCCCCAAAACCTTCGTCAACAAACTTTTTGTTTGCATAAAAGTAGTCAGTCCTGAGAAGGACCCTTTGTTTGGCTTGTGATTTATTTGTTGAATTCGGCGATAATAAGTCGCATGATTTATCGTTGAATTTGTTCGGCTAAGCATTTATCATTTCAGCACATGGTTACGCTAATATTGCGTTGATTTCTTATTCACCCTTGAACGTGGATACTTTGTCTTAAAACAGGCGGAAGAAAAGCTAAACGTCAGCGTTTTATTTCTTTTTAATCTATAGCCACCTTTGTCTGAGAATGAGAGACGCGCACAATATTGCTGTGTGGGAATCCCAGATTCTTATGAATAAGAAATATTTTCATTATAACAAAATGAAATATGTTTGATTAAGCTTTTAATTTTGTTTAGTGTATTAGGGAGTGTTGGGGAATATTTTTATTATAAACGGTCATATTTTAATTTTGTTGAATAATAAATCAATCAATCAAAATATAAAAACATTTTTTTAAATATATATATACTACGAATAATAAAAAGTATATAACAACTTCCAAGGCAAATTAAATTGTAGTAGATTAGTAAAGAGTAAGTTAAGTCGTGGTGGTGGTGGGAAGTTTGTTCTTTTTTTAATAAAGTGGAATAGGTAACTAAAGGAATTTTGTCCTTGAAATGTCCATTGACATTGACATTACAGTAATTCGCACATGAATGCATCGAACTACAGACACATAACAGCACTGGCGACTGAGGCCATCGGCTGGGACAGATCAAGACATTTATACAACAGAGACGGATAGATACATAGAAGGGAACGCCATATAAAAACGGGTGATCCAAGCAGAGATACTTTTTTCAATAGCCTTTTTTGACAGATCACGTGTGAGTCGTGTCATGCTGTCATGTTATTTTTGTTTAGTATTGTTTGGCATTTCAGAATGGAAAGACTTACGCGTGAACAACGTTTACAAATTGTTCAACTTTATTATGAAAATTCACGTTCTGTGAGGAATGTGTTTCGTGCACTTCGCTAAACTTATGGTCAACATAATCGGCCTACTGAGCGTACTATTCGCAACACCATCACCCATTTTGACAGCCAGCATTCATTATTGGATAATATTCGACCAAATAGACCACGTCCAGCACGCTGTGAAGAAAATATACCGGCCGTAGCTGAGAGTGTACACGAAGACCTTAGAGAGTCGATTCGGCGCCGTTCGCAGCAACTCGGGCTGACGTATGGAACGACTTGGCGCATTTTACGTCAAGATCTTAAATTGAAAGCGTACAAAATACAGCTTGTGCAACAACTGAAGCCGATCGACCTTCCCAAGCGACATCGCTTCGCTCAATGGGCTCTTGAAAAGTTCCAAGAAGATCCGACGTTTTCGAGGCAAATTTTGTTTAGCTATGAGGCCCATTTCTGGCTCTATGGGTATGTAAACAAACAAAATTGCCGCATTTGGGACGAAGAGCAACCTGAAGTGATTGAAGAACTGCCACTTCATTCAGAAAAAACAACGGTTTGGTGTTGGTTTGTGGGCCGGTGGAATCATCGGTCCATATTTCTTTAAAAATTATGCCGGTGCGAACGTAACCGTCAATGGCGACCGTTATCGTGCCATGACAACTGACTATTTGATGCCCGAAATTGAAGCTCGTGATCTCGGCGACATTTGGTTTCAGCAAGACGGCGCCACTTCCCACGCATCGCATCAATCAATGGACTTATTGAGAGAACATTTCGGTGAGCACATAATTTCACGTTTCGGGCCGGTCGATTAGCCACCAAGATCGTGTGATATCACACCGTTAGACTTTTTCCTGTGGGGATATGTAAAGTCAAAAGCTTATGCCGACAAACCCGCTTCGATTCAGGCCTTGGAGGAAAACATCACGCGTGTCATTCACCAGTTACCAGTCGAAATACTCGAACGAGTGATCGAAAATTGGACTCAACGGATGGAGCATCTGCGACGTAGCAACGGCCAACATTTGATAGACATAATCTTCAAAAAATAAATGCCAAAAAAATGTTCTTTCAAATGATAACAAACATTCTCCATTAAATTTGAATTTTCTGAGTTTTTTTCTTTAAAAAAGTAGGGAACCTCGAAATTGATCACCCTTTACAATGAGAAAAACGGGTCTTTTTGTTAAACTGAACTCTCCAAAATCATCAAAATCATACGTCTTTCCGGATTTGTTCCATAAAACTGACTTAACTGGGTTTACAACTCCAAAACAAAATTTTTCCACATATCCACCTTACACCGATTAATATTGCATCTAAAACTATGTTGATATAACCGTTTCTAAAAAAAAGATTTTTCGGGTTAAATTTTAGATTTTTTTAAGTTGGGTCGGACGGCTAGCGTGACTTGCGAATCGAATTCCCAGCTACTGCCTCGACCGATTTTGATGGTCGACCACTTATTATAAAACTGAATAGTTTTTTGTTAATTTAAAAAATAAATTTTTACACTTAAACTATATACAATGAGCAACGTGTGCAGCACGGATTCCGCCGATTCACCGGCCGTCCGATACCGATTGCGTAAGCACTGCGGTGTTCGGCCACGGAATGGGAACACACGAGACGTTGCCAAGAGTGGCCGGCCCCGGATCGCCCGTTGTAGCCGAGGATGTCGAGCTGTCGCCGGAAACATCGACCAGACGCCGTGCCTCACAATTAGATCAAAGTTACTGCGTGTTATCGCCGAAGTTATGAAAAATGTAATAAAACGAGCCCGCATCACAATCAATTGTAACGCCGCCCATTTGGCTGAAATCACCTTCTCGACTTCACCAATAAAATTCTAAACGTTCAAATAAAAAAAATCAAAAAAAAAGTATTGAAGTTTTTTATTTAGAAAAAAAAAGAAGATCGAGAGCCAAACAACATCGGATGACTTCTGTTGGCCCATCTTGTATCTGTTCAATATCCGAAATCCTTTATCCACTCCTAGCTGAATCAATCTTCTAGTCCAATTGCCACAGATGATGAATGGCTTTAATTTATACCAACTTCTCAGTTGTCGAAAGTTACATCCTCAATCAAATTAATTAAAATCATAGCTATACCGTCTGCACACATATATGAAAGCTCCATACGTTATATATCGTCTGTATCTCAAATTCGTCTCTAAACGCCCATTCGTATACAGGATACACATAAAATAAAAACCAATAAAACGAACTCACTTTCTTATCAAATGTATATTTAGCCATGCGTTCATCTTATTAATCAATACGGTTGCCAGACAGACGACACACACACTTATGCCAAAAGAATCCTTAGAACGAAGCAACAGAATGTAGGAAAACTTTTACTACGCCCTGATTAAAGGTCAAATTGGTATCACAATCAGATGATAAGCAACCGAATGTGATAGGAAAATAATAAATCTAAGAAAAAAAAAGAGGAAACTTCCAAAAGAGCTCCACATAAAGCTGGTGGAGAGCAGAGGATTCAAGCGGGGAAATCGTATTGCCCAGGACTTGAATGAAATCCACAGAGCGGTTGATTGAATTCATTAGCAACTGGTATTGGGGAGTTTTGGTGATCTTTCATCTCGTTTTCATTCATCAAATTTGGGTCATAGTTGAGATTAGATTATCAATTCTGGAAAACATTTTTTTTTTCAACTTCTTATTAAGGACACGCTGGGTGTAGTGACAAGTTAAATGATTACAAATTCATATGATATAGGTTTTGAAGAGATTTAGTTTCGCAGTGAATAGGATGGAAACAGAGATTATATGGATTTGGTTCCTTACCGAACAGATGACCTTTTATGTCAAGGGACAAGGATGTGACATCTCTGTTGAAGAAGGTTACACTAGATAAATAAAAATGTAAGAATCGATTATTGTTTTATAACAAATAGAATTCTAAGTTTAATAATAAATTACATCATAACTTTGAATTATTTTAGGTTGCTATGATATCTCGGAATCTGTTTGGTGTCTATTGGGTAAACATTTCCAGGCCAAGGTCAATATTATTAAGCACCCACTTACTTACCTATTTAAAAGGCGCCACAGTCCGAAATGAGCCTGGGCCTCAACCAACATGCCTCTCCTATTAGCCCGGTCCTCAGCTAACTGACTCAAGTTGCGCACTCCAAGTTGGTTGAGGTCGATTTCTACTTGTGCGCGCCACTTAAGCGAGGTCTTCCTCTACTGCGTCCGACGTCCGTCTGGGAATCGAAGACTCTGCGAGCCGTAGTATTGGTGTCCAATCGTTCTGCATGTCATTGCCATCTTAAACGCCCAATGCGGAGTTTTTTGACCAACTCGTGCAAGGTTTGGTTGAATCTTCGTCTCCATAGCCCTTGAAGGCAAATGGGACTGAAGATTTTTCGAAGAATTTTCCTCTCAGATCGACCAAGGATTTCCTCATCCGCTTTTGAGACGGTCCATGCTTCAGCGCCGTAGAGCAGGACAGGGATGATCAGGGTCTTATATAGGACCTCCTTAGTAGTTCGAGTGAGGGCTTTACTACTAAGTTGCCTTCTTTGCCCGAAGAAACAGCGGTTGGCAAGAGTAATTCTTCGTTTAATTTCTGACGAGATGTTGTTGTCAGAGTTAATATCGGAGCCGAGATAAACAAAGTCCCGAACTACCTCAAAGTTATATCTGTCAATGTGGACGACCAATTCGTCGATGTTGTGTGTCCTTTCGTGTTGACAGCATTTATACATCTATATACTAGCAAACGTGGCTATGACATCACGTTGGATCCTACCAATGATGTCAATATTGTCGGCGTATGCTAGCAGTTGTACAAATTTTTGGAAAATTGTGACTCCGGTGTTGGCTCGTCAGTTTTGCACAATCCTCTCAAGAATCAAATCGAAGAAGTCACACTACAGCGCATCGCCATGCCTAAGTCCTTTTTTGGTATCGAATGTGTCAGTGAGGTCGTTTTCGTCCCTGATGGAGCAGCGAGAATTCTTCATCGTCATCCTACACAAACGAACGAGTTTGGTCGGTAAACCAAAACTAGACAAGGCTCTGCATAGGTCGACTCTATAAATGCTGTCGTATGCGGCTTTGAAATCGATGAATAGGTAATGGGTATCGATTTGGACTTCTTGTGTTTTATTTCCGGGATCTGCCGAAGTGTGAAGATTTGATCGGTTTCTGTCGTAAAATCACACTGATTAGGGCCGACCAGGTTTTTGGTAAACGGATTCAGGCGTTTACATATTAAGGCAGATAGGACCTTGTACGCGATGTTGCGAAGACTTATGCCTCTGTAGTTTGCGCAAACGATGCTGAGGTTCCATTTTTCAGGCATACTTTCTTCCGACCAGATTCGTCTTATAAGTTGGTGGATGTTGCTTACCAAGTCATCTCCACCGGCGTTATAAAGCTCGTGGGATGGCCGTCATTTCTGGCAGCCTTATTAAGCTTCAGTTTAGATATTGCTTTCCTCACTTCACTCAGGTCGGGTGGTTGGCAGTTTTCGCTGTAGTTGCCAATATTGAATACCAATGGTTCGTTTTGCCTGACAGCGGAATGTTGTTCGTCATCGCCGTTTAACAGTCTGCAGAAGTGGTTCTTCCATATCCTCAGCATCGACTGTGTCTCAACTTCAATATTTCCTTGTTCATATCGAGAGGATTCTGTTCGAGCCTTGTAACATTGGCTTTGACGTTTTACACTTTGGTAAGACTTGCGAACATCGTTCCGGGAGTGGCAGCTCTCTATATCCTCGATCGCGCGCTTTTCTTGTTTTTTTTTTCTTTCTAAAAAGCCGGTGTTCTTCCCTTCTTCTCTGCCTATAGAGCTCAACGGCAGCTCTCGTCTTCACTTGCAGCTTAGCCTTGTAGGCCTGTTCTTGGCTGCGAGCATCTGTCGGCATTCCTCATCAAACCAGGGGTTTCTTGCTGGTGGGCGCGAGAAACCTAGCACATCAGTTGCGGCTGATCTAATGGCTTGTTGGCATTGTTGCCATAGTTCTTCGACATTCGATGTTGGTGGTACCACCACCTACCACATACCACCAAAGTTCAAATACCATTATATTATCACTTCAATTATGTCACTTAGTCTCAAGTTCAACTGACGTTTAAGCTGTCTATACTCTTGAATGCTGCCGTAAGACTTGTACGCGATCAACCTATGCTTCATAAGGATTCCTACTCCCTCCCGTTGATATCATCAAAATCCATGGATAATTCACAAGAATCCAGAACTCACAGCAAGTAGATATAACGTCAGCACAGGAACACAATGCAAAATGGATGCGAGTAGTTATGGCGCACTGGTGCAAAAGTAATGCATTTGCAAGGCGGCGAGCCAATCCACTGCTTTATAACACCTGAAGCGTAATCAGTTCAGTTCGTTCATCCAACTCTTTCCACTCTCAACTTAAATATTTAAATTTCCGTCTATCTCTAAACTTTTCTCTCTCTCAACTTTTTGTTTTAATATTCACTTTGAATATCCCATTACCAGGCACCAGTTTTGTTATGTTACATAGGTAGGAAGCAGGATCCCGCCCCACCGTCGAGCTAAAGCCGTGCGATCGCAAACGAGCCTACTGCTGCCAATGACATAGGTAAACCATAAACTTTTCGATAAATCGCACCTAGCTACGCTTTAACATTATGGCGCCCAACAACGTGGGACAAGCGACCACAATTTTTTTCCTTAACCCCACCATAATTAAATTTTGTAGACTTGGATCGCTAAGTACTTACTTACTTATTTAAGTGGACCTACAGTCCGGAATGAACATGAGCCTCAACCAACATGCATCTCCAATTAGCCCGATCCTTAGCTAACTGCCTCCAGTTGCGCACTCCAAGTTGGTTGAGGTCGGTTTTTACTTGTGCGCGCCACTTAAGGCGAGGTCTTCCTCTACTGCGTCCGACGTCTTGCTGGGAATCGAAGACTCTGCCAGCCGGAGTGTCCATACGTTCTACATGTCCTAACCATCTTAAACGTCCAATGCGGAGTTTTCTTGACCAGGGGCATGTCGCTATACAGCTCGTATGGTCATTGGTTGAATCTTCATTTCCATAGCCCGTCAACGCTAACGTAACCGAAGATTTGTCAAAGAATTTTCTTCTTGAATCGACCAAGGATTTCTTCATCCGCTTTTGGTAAGGTCCATGCTTCAGCGCCGTGAGCTGAACTGGGATGATCATGGCCTAATATAGGATCTCCTTAGCGAGTGAATGCTTAACTACTGAATTGCCTTCTTAGCCCGAAGAAACAGCGGTTTGCACGATAGAAAAAAAGCCGGGATAGAAAAATTCCCTAACTACCGCAAAGTTATATCTGTCAATGGTGACGTTCTGTCGAATTCGTCGTTGTTGTGTGCCTTTTCGTGTTGACATAATATTGTTACGCATCTATGAACGGCCCCATTTTTTTGACATTGTTGACAGAAGAAGCAATCGATGTCATGACAAGCCTGTCACTTTTTTTTTTTGTTCAGTTAATTTTCGATTGTCATTTTTATTCAAGAGTCTAAGTTTCCCTTAGAGTTGACCTCGTGTATTTTTTGCATCGCTAATTTCTCTAGCCATCGTTTCCTTGAACAGGCTAAAATCCGCGAATTCGCAACACTGGTGTCAGAAGTGGGATGATCAAGTCGATATGGCAGAAGTTCTAGCAGAGAATTTCGAGAAAATGCTCACCAAACTTAACCTCTTGTGCATCAAATCACACACAAATACCAAAAGAGAACCAGGATCAAGTTTGCCAGCAATCTGTTACTCCCCCCTTATCAACAAACCTGTGTAATCTTTTTCCACCGCCATTCGATAGCAGCACAACACGTTAGCGAGATTATCATTTACAATTTGACATCATTGTCGAATCGAATGGATGGACGCCTCAACAAAAAGCCCGTACGCTAGCCACGCTGCTGCGCGGAGAAAGTGTAGCGGTGCTTGCAAACTTGGAGCCGGCTGATCGTAACGACTACGATAAACTGGCTTTACAACTCAGGTTCGTAAGCCAAGAAAAACATGTTTCTCATGCAACTTTTCGTTCTAGGCGGCAGAGGGTAAATGAAGACTTTGGTGCATTCGCAAGCGATATACAGAGACTTACACGAATTGTGTTTAGTGATTGCCCTTCAAGTGCACAGGATCGCATTGCCATTATGCAATTTATTGATGGAATCTACGATCGAAATATTCAGGAAAATGTGAGGCTTACAGATCCAAAAACATTTGCCGATGCAGTTTCGAGGGCCATAACGGTAGAATCTGTTCGCATTGCCACATCTACCATTCACCAGGCTCGATCGATTGAAATAAGCAGCGAGCACGCCTTACCCGACCGGTGCAACCGCAGGCAGCCCAACAGAATGAATCGCGGTGAAATTGAAATGTACATGTCGGGAAACAAGCAGCAGTCAGCGACGAGGGGTCAACGCTGATTTCGTCTAATCGACCCCAAATTTACAACATTCATCGCAGAAACTTCACAGTGGTTTTACTGTTCCCATAATAGTCGGCAACGTATCCTGTCGAATGTTGGTAGATACCGGATCATCGGTAACGTTGGTGAGTCGATCTGTCATTCCGCCCAATACCCGTCTCCTTTCTGGCAATGTAAACCTGCAAACCTTGTGCGGCAATTCATTTAAAAGTTCTCATTTTTCTCTTCCCGCTGGTTGCCACGGCATCATCGGTGTAGATGTTCTTTAAGTGACTAAGGGGCTGTTGGACTTTTCCTCGCATCAGATGATAGTCGGTGGACACCGAATTTCGTTGACCTGTGAGAGTGATGATCCCGCAACAAATCGTTCTGATAAAGCACAGCTAGATGAGTCTACTCGAGCAGCTTGTCTGAGAGTTGTTGGTGACCCCTTTATTCCACCCCGATCAGAAAGCATGATTGCGACCGCTGTATGCTTCGATAACCTCCAAGAAGGCGTTGTATCTCCAATAAATTCACGGTTGCCGAAAGGACTGCTGATCGGAAAATCTATAAATAAAAATTGCAGTGGTGTGGTGTACGTGCGAGTTGTTAATGTTGCTGACCATTCGGTAGTTTTATCCGACGATACTCCGGTGGCTATTTTTGAGGAAGGTGAACGTGTCGATTTGTCCTTATCTAACGAAACACCTATGTTAGGATGTCTGAAGGAGCTATGCGAACGGTCGCTGGAACATCTCGAGCCGGCCCAACATCTAGCGGCTAAAGATCTTTTATGTGAATTTCGAGACATCTTTTCAATGGGTTCAGATGATTTGGGAAGAACGAAAGTAATCCAACACCGAATTGACGTGGGATCATCCAAACCAATTAAGCAAGCCCCACGTCGACTTCCTTTTGCAAAACAGGAAGAATCCCGACAAATAATTAAAGACATGTTACGACGAGGTTTCATCGAGGCCAGTTCCAGTCCATGGGCATCTCCCATTGTAATGGTGAAAAAGAAGGATGGGTCGACCAGGTGCTGTGTCTATTATCGCCATCTGAACTCTGCTACGATCAAGGATTCATTTCCACTACCCCGAATAGACGACACTTTGGACTCGGTATCAGGTTCCGTTTGGTATAGCACCCTCGATTGCCAATTAGGATACTGGCAGGTAGAGGTGCACCCTGATGATCGGGAGAAAACTGCATTTGTAACAAGAGACGGTCTGTGGCAGTTTAAAGCGATGAGTTTTGGTCTGACCAATGCCCCCGCCACTTTCGAGCGCCTGATGTCAAACGTGCTTAGAGGACTACCATTAGAAGTTTGCCTACCCTACTTGGATGACATCCTTGTTCACGGTAAGACCTTCGAACAAATGCTTATTAATTTGCGTTCTGTTTTCACCCGCTTAAGAGATTCCGGCTTAAAATTAAATTCGTCAAAATGCAATTTATTCCGCAAAGAAGTCAAGTTCCTGGGTCATGTGCTGAGCAGTAAAGGTGTCTCTCCAGATCCCGCTAAAATTGTAGTGGTTCGGAGTTGTCCTACTCCATCGAATTTGACAGATCTACGCAGCTTCGTGGGACTTTGCACGTATTACCGCCAGTTTGTTCCCGGCTTCGCTGCAATTGCTCGCCCCCTACATCAGCTGACTGAGAAAAATGTGGTCTTTAACTGGACAGATCGGTGTGCGAGTGCGTTTGATGAGTTAAAGAAAGGTTCAACATCTTTCCCGGTGCCAGGTCATTTGCATGCAGAAGGGGAACTTATACTTGATATCAATGCATGTGATTATGGCCTAGGAGCCGTTCTTTCTCAACTGCAGGACGGAACAGAAAGAGTTATCGCATATTTTAGTCGGGCTTTGAACAAGTCAGAACGCAATTATTGCACGACCCGCAAGGAACTGTTGGCATTGGTTAAAGCAATAGAACACTTCCATGTTTACCTGTATGGTCGAACATTTTTAGTCCGAACGGATCATGCCGCATTAAATTGGTTGTTGTCTTTCAAGAACTTAGAAGGTCAACTCGCCCGGTGGATGGAGCTCCTTCAGCAATATCACTTCCGAGTGTAACATCGAGCTGGAAAAAAACACCTCAATGCTGATGCGCTTTCGTTGCGGCCATGTGCGTATAAAATTTGCAATCACTGTGATGGTAAAGAAAAACGGTTGCAGTCAACGGCGGACAATATAGCAGTGCTTGCCATTCGACTGGTCGACACTGATCTAGAGCTCCAGAAGCTTCAGCACGCGCAAGAAACAGATTCTATCCTTGCTCGAGTAATTAACTGGGTAAAATCTGGAAATCGTCCAACATGGAGCGAGATCTCTGGTGAGTGCAATGTGCTTAAATTGCATTGGGCGCAATTTGCGAGTTTAATGCTACAAAACGGAATTTTATCAAAAAAGTGGGTACAAACTAAAAGACAACAGCCAGACCATTTACTTCCGATTATTCCGCGGTCGTTGTATCATGAATTTATTAAGTTATACCACGATACCGTGTCGGGAGGACATTTTGGATCGAACAAGACGTTCACGAAATAAAGAAGCCGTTTCTATTGGGTAGGAGCCAGAAAAGATGTAGAGCGTTATTGCATGGAATGCGATATCTGTGCGGCAAAGCGAGGACCTCAAAGAAGGACTCAAGGACATCTGCAAACTTATCTGACTGGTGAACCATTCCATCGAGTAGCCATTGACATTCTGGGACCCTTACCTACAACAAAGCGAGGAAATAAATATGTGTTGGTGATGATGGACTATTTTTCTAAGTAGCTAGAGGTATTTCCACTCGTTGACCTAACAACGGACTCTGTAGCCAAAACATTAGTCAATGAAGTTTCTTGCCGCTATGGTGTTCCCACAGAGCTACATTCGGATAAGGGGCGGAAGGTCGGAGGTCTTTCAAATTGTCATGGAAATTATGGGTATACGAAAAACTCGAACAACAGCACTTCACCCTCAATCCGATGGTAGAGCGAATGAATCGAACGATACTCCAATATCTTGCAAAATTTGTTAACGATAAGCAGGATGACTGGGATGACCTTCTTCCATTATTTGCAATGGCTTACCGTTCGTCAATTCAAGAGTCAACCAAAGAAACCCCTTTCGCAATGATGTATGGGCGTAATATGCGACTGCCTCAAGACTTACATTTCGAAACACCACCTGATCCCAATCCCAAGACATATCGGGGATTCGCACAACAATTAAGCGACCAACTTCGAGAGATTCATGATCGAGCAAGATTTGAATTACAACGCTCGACTAAAAGAATGAAGAGTAGGTATGACTTAAAAGCTAACGTCCCTCAATTACAGGTTGGAACCTTTGTGTGGTTGCACAATCCTCGGAGGAAAATTCGAGTTTCCCCAAAACTTCAATCGGACTGGGATGGACCATACCGTGTCATGGAAGTCATAACCGACGTCACCATTAAAATTCAGAAGACGCCACGATCTAAGTATAAGGTCGTTCACATTGATCGGGTCACCATTTACCATGGCAAAAACTTTGACTCCTGGCCTTCCGAGAAACATCTTTCAACCGAATCGGCTCCAGTTCAAGAAGGGGGGAGTTTTACGCATCTATGAACGGCCCCATTTTTTTGACATTGTTGACAGAAGAAGCAATCGATGTCATGACAAGCCTGTCACTTTTTTTTTGTTCAGTTAATTTTCGATTGTCATTTTTATTCAAGAGTCTAATAAAGTTTTCCTAAGAGTTGACCTCGTGTATTTTTTGCATCGCTAATTTCTCTAGCCATCGTTTCCTTGAACAGCCTAAAATCCGCGAATTCGCAACAATATACTAAGTCTTGCCCTCATTTACTGCTTAGCCCATTTTTGCCGCTTCCTTCTCTATACTAGCAAACGTGGTTATTACATCACCAATGTCCTTCCAATAATGTCAATATCGTCCGCGTATGCTAGTAGTTGGACCAATTTTTGGAAAATTTTGTCTCTGGTGGTGGCTCGGGTGTTTTGCACAATTCTCTCAAGAAACAAATTGAAGAAGTCACATGGCAGCCTATCGTCATGCATAAATCCTTTTCTTGGTATCGAATATGTTGGTTATCGAAATGCGAGAATTCTCCATCGCAATCCTACATAGATGAATGGGTTTGGGCGGTGTACCAAAACTACACATGGATCTGTATAGTTCGTCTCCATAAATGCTGTTGTATGCGGATTCGAAATCGATGGATAGGTTCTTCCGAAATGATGAAATGAAGGGTCTTGGTGGCCTTTTGAAAGACCCATTACGCGAATTTATGCGCTCATTGAATGTTTCCTTCAATAAATCGATTGTGACGTGCACTGTGTGGCATGTAGCGCCGTTTTTTTAGAACCGCATCTCATCCACGTTCATGCCATCCAATTCGGGATCAAAATAATCGGTTATCATGGCTCTATGCCGGTCTCCATTAACGCTAACTGATTCTCCAGCATCATTTCGGAAGAAGTATGGCCCAGTAACTCCACCAGCCCATACAGCACACCAAACAGCCAGATTTTGTTTTTGTAATGGCGTCTCAAGGGTCTAATGTGGATTCTCTTCACTCCAAATAAGGCAATTTTGCTTGTGGACGTAGCCATTCAACCAAAAATGAGCCTCATCACTGAACACAATTTTGCGATAATAATCAGCATCGAGGTCATACACCAAAATCAAGACTTGATTCGTAAGCCAAGATCTTTGCGCAAAATCTTCCATAAAGTTAATGGACAAAGCTCCAATTGCTGTACACGGATGCGAATCGATTCATTCGGGTCCTCTTCAACACTTTGCTCTGCAGCAGGAATTATTTCTTCGGTGCGCACTGTTCGATGTCTCTGCGGATGCGTATTATCACAAAGATTTAACGTAGTGCGAAAACTATCCATGGTTAACCGAATTAATTGCTCTGATGTACGATTATGTCGAATGGAAGGAGCTTGCGGTAAACTTTGCGAACTGAACCATTGTTTTCGAACTAAATTTTCACAATTTGCAAGTTTTGTTCATTTGCCAGTCTGTTCATGATGAAATGTGGAACCAAACTGAACATAAATGACATTAGAATTGCCCGATTTGTCCACAAAATGTCAGTTTTATCTCTGTTTGAAAAACCAACCTCTGGAAAAAAAACACGCGTTAGTTACTTTAAGGGCTGCTATTTTTAAGTGTGTCCAGATTGGTTAAATATTTTTGAAGAACTGTTGTAAAGGACACAAACTTTCTTGTCTGCAACACTCTTGTTAAAGTTGCTGGCTTTCATATGTTCGCAGGACGAAATTTAATTTGTTTGCATACGACCTGAGAGCATCACTTTCATTTAGCACATTCGCAAATGAAATTTCAACTCCAACGTGAGTGTCTGCTATCAACATCCTCTGTTTACTGTCAATATTTTGCAACTTTAGTATCCACTATAACACCGTGTTATCAACCTTATGTCACAACACATATACATGGCGCATATCCTTACCTGGCTCATGTGAATTTTATTACGCTAGATGCAAGTCGTGAAAGTACACCCTACTGTTTCCTCTTCCAAATCCTTACAAACTCAAAAATAAAACTTCAATCCTTTAAAAATTTAACTTTTATTCCTTAAAAAACCACAATCCCATTACCATATCCCTTGTAACAGAAATTCCGTTATTCTATCGACCGCAGATCGACATTTACAAATGTCCGCTAATGGCAATGAGTAAGGCAAACGTTCTCCATCACATAGTTTCCCCAGAGGTCCTTAAGCGCCACTCCTGAAAGTAAAAAAAAGTTAATTGCATATTATCACTTAAAAGATACTTCGGAATAACGGTTTTGTTTTTCCGAATTAAAATTGTATGTAAAATTCTCCTTCCACCCCATCCTATTTCATTTTTAGCATGCTTTAGCATCCAATATAAAGCAGCGATTGAATTTATTTCACTTATTCCCCAATAAGGCTATGTGCAGGCAGGGGTTACTCTCCAGGGTTACTTGAGGAATACGAAGTAATGCGCTTTTTTAATTAAAAGCTATTAGTTTTCAATTGCGCCTTGGATTGTGTGAGTTATTCGTAACAGTTGGTGCAATCAGTGTGCACAAAAGGACGCGTCGAGAAGGGCTTTGCACTTAAAGGATACCGATGGTTTTGCTTGCTGTGAATATATCGATGCCACCAGCCATGTGATTTGAATTTAAATAAAATGGTGGAGCAGAGGAACACAAAATTGGAAAGGAAGAGCAAAAAAAAAAAAATAAAGAACCGCCACAGCACCATTTGTCGAGTCGTTTAGTATGCATCGGATGTGCAGCCAGTAGTTGATTGGTACGAGTGCAGTGACACATATGAAGAGTGTGTGTTCGCGCAAGTCAATCGTTAAGGAGGCAGCAGTCACCGCCATCGGAAGGAAGGATGTCCTTAGGACAACGATGGCTGGGTAACAGCGGATACGGAAATTTCGTTATTTGCATAACTTCGATTGAATGAGGACTTAATTTGCAAGAAAACTGAATTGGAAATGATGGAGATATTGTGTGTTCAAGGATGTGCACTCTGTTGGTGGTTAAGTTTTTTTTTTTTGTATTTCTATCCTTGTGGCATATGCCGAGGCATGTAACTAGTGCTTTCCGGTTTTTGTGATAATGACAGATCGATTTAGTTCGAAACGGAACCTCATCAAATTGCAATCTGAATCAAGGAATCGGATGATTGAAATGCCTACTTAGTGAGAGATTCATTTGGTTTGTTTTAGTGGGGACGTGCATTTTTTAGTTCTAATGCAGGCATAGGATGGTGTTCCATGAAGGATGTCCGGTCTGCCTATGACTCGATTAGGATGGCGATGAAGGAGTACCCTGATTATCTGCCCTACAGAGGTATGCGTCGGAGCGGACAATTTTGGGCAACGGATACTTTCATAAATTCTATTCGAGGTATGTGTCATCGGAGAAAAATAATTTCACTACAATTCGTAAATAAATTCCGCAAAGAATTTGTGTCGAAGAAAATCGGGAAAAATATTGCACTTAGCTGTAAAAAAAAGCACGACAAATGCATCTGAACGCACTTCAACGCAATTCGCCGGTTTGCTTTACAAAATGTAGCAGAAATATCCTTTACAGCTTTCGGACGAAGCTAAAATCCTCCGAATTGCACAAAATCGGAGAATTTTCCGCTCCGACGGATACTTCGCTAGGGCCGTATATTTAAGTCTGCAATAGTTAAACTCGGAGAGTTAGAGAAAATCTGTAAAGTTTGTACTGGGGAAAGCAAATGCGGCTATAAAAACCAGTAGCCCCAATATGTTCCCACAAATAGAGAAAATTCTCAGGAGAAAGGATCATAACGACATTCCAACATGCCAACATACAGGAAATCTCGGCGGTTGGTAGAATTCCGGAAAGTGTTGACTCTGACGACATGTTTTTTTTTTACGTTGGAAAATCGGCAAGAGAAGGCGAATTCTTAAGGCGCTATTGAAGGTGTGCAATCTTGCCATAACCTCGATGACTTAATCACTGTCATCTTCGTATTGAGCTCCAAGCTTGGCGATTTGGCCAACGTTTCTATCGCATGCAATGAAGAAAAGCGGTTAGGTGAAGTAATCCCCACGAAAATAAGCCCCATGGGGCTTAATTCCCTAAGAAAAGGAAATAGCCCCTAAGGGCTTATTTCTTTTTGTAAAAGGATATAAGAACCGCGGCTGTTTATGCCTTTTGCTCGCACACATTCCAAATCCTTCAGTAAGCCCAAGCAGGAGGGTTGCATTAAGGCAGCATGCCCACCACTTGCATTCAAACTTTGCATACACCAAACTTGAATAGAACTTCAATTTTAAATGGAAATAACACGCGCAGGGCGGGGCTTATTTTCACTTCGAAAAGGAAACAAGTCCTGTGGGGGCTATTTCCTTTTATTTGGGATGGGAATTATTTCACTGCACCAAAAAAACTGTTACAATGACATATTCGCCACTAGCTTGATGCAGGAAAAGATGAATTTCTTGATATATTTGCATCACATAATAAGTCGGTGGAAGAGGATGATATCTCAAACGTTGTATTGAGACACCTGCCAATAGAAGCGGTAGAAATGTTTACCACCCTATGTAACAACGCACTGAACAAAGCACATAATCCGGAGCACTGAAAAACGGCGCCTCGGTGGGCTTTTGCGCAAAATGTTTGTTGTCGTATACTATGTACGTCCCCTTAAGTCTTTTGACTGTTGATTCCCGTGGAGGCTTTTACTTCACCCATTGTTGGCTGCTAGGGCTTTCCTCTGCAGCTTGATACCGCCTGTCTCTTTCGCTTTCTTCATACCGTCCATCTGGCCCCATACCCCTTTTGTTGCCTTCACGGATGCATTGTCGACCCATAGCACTTGATAATAAATAACCCAGGACACTCATTCTTAACCTTCCTCCAAGAAGTGCAACTTACGTACTTAAGTGGCGCTACAGTCTGGAATGAACCTGGGCAACATGCCTCTGCAATTAGCCCGGTCGTTAGCTAACTGCGTCCAATTGCGCACTCCAAGTTGGTTGAGGTCGGTTTCTTCTTGTGCCAGCCATTTTGGTCACATCTTCATCTACTTCGTCCGACGTCTGCCTACGAATCGAAGACTCTGCGAGCCGGGGTATTAGGGTCCATATCCTAGCCATCTTAAACGTCCAATTCGGATTTTTTTTAACGAGGGGCATGTCGCTGTACAGGTCGTATAGTTCTTGGTTGAATATTCGTCTCCAAAGGCCGTCATCGCAAACGGGACCGAAGATGTTTCGTAGAATTTTCCTCTCGAATCGACCAAGGTTCTTCATCCATGCTTCAGCGCCGTAGAGCAGGACTGGCATGATCAGGGTCTTATATAGGATTTCCTTAGTAATTCGAGTGATGGCTTTGCTACTGAATTGCCAGAAGAAACAGCGCTTGGCAATAGTAATTCTTCGATTAGTTTCTGCCGAAATGTTGTTGCCAGAGTTAACAGCGGAGCTCGACAAAGTCCATTACTACCTCAAAGTTATATCTGTCAAGGTTGACGTTCTGTCCGATTCGTCGATGTTGTGTATCCTTTCAAGTTGCCAGCATTTAAAGGGTTTTTCAATAAGAGCGCTCCAAAGGTTTTTTTTAAATAAAACAAAAACGGTTTTGGATATCAATGAAATTCTTTATTCCTGTGAAAGTACGTTCGATGCCATTATGTATGAAACTCTCGATTTCTTTTGCATGGCCACCACGGGCACGCTTGCAGAAGTCCAGACGCTGAACACAACTTTCGACGGTTTTCAAGCATAAATCGGCCGATTCTGCTGCAATTTCACGTTCGATATTCGTACGAAGTTCATCAATCGTCGCTGGCTTGTTGGCATAGACCATAGACTTGACGTAGCCCTACAGGAAATAGTCTAACGGCATCAAATCGCACGACCAAAGCGGCAAAGCGACTAGACTATTTCATGAGATAACACGTTCTCCAAACTTGGTTTCCAATAAATTGATTGTGGCATTCGCTGTGTGGCTTGTGGCGCCGTCCTGTTGGAACCACATGTTGGAGGACATGTCCATATCATCCGATTGGGGCCAAAAATATTCGGTTATCATTGAACGGTAGCGATTCCCATTCACAGTAACGTGCCGGTCTTGATCATCACGGAAGAAGTAAGGCCCAATGACGCCGCCGGCCCATAAATCACACCAAATCGTAATTTTTTCGGGATGCAATGATGACTCATGGAGTACGTGTGGATTGCTGCCTGACCAATACCGCATATTTTGTTTATTGACGAAGCCATTCAGCCAGAAATGAGCCTCATCGCTGAAGATGATTTTTCGATGAAAATCCGAATCATTTTCAAGTTGTTGCTCAGCCCAATTCACGAACATGCGACGCTTCTGGTGGTCAAGCGGCTTCAGTTCTTGCGTCAATTTAATATTGTAAGGATGTAGGTCTTTTCGCGAAATTCGCCACAACGACGTCACAGAGATGCCCAATGCTTGAGAACGACATGTAAGAGACACATTTGGGCTTTCTTCAACTGAAGCCTCAGCGGCAGCAATATTCTCGACACTACGGGCACTTCTTTGTCTCACTGGCACGGGAACATTTTGTAGTGTGCCTGTGGATTAAAATTTTTCCACTAGACGCTCAATTGTTGATCTGCTAGGACGATTATGACGACCATAAATTGGACGTAGCGCTCTTAACGTTGAGGCCACTGACTCCGAATTTCGGTTGTAAATTTTAATAATTTCGACTCGTTGTTGGATAGTATATCTTTCCATCATAAAATGGCAAGCCTTACTGAAGAGAAATGTCTAAAGAACGGCAAGAAATATGGAGTCGTTTGCTGTTCCTGTCGCTCAAATTTTGTAGCGACCCTGTTGAAAAACCCGATATTTCGTTATGCCCTCATTTACTGGTAAACCCAGTTTTGCCGCTCTGTACTAGCAAACGTGGCTTTGACATCATGTTGGGTCCTACCAATGATATCAATGTCGTTGGCGTATGACAGTAGTTCAACCGATTTTTGGAAAATTGTACCTCTGGTGTTGGTTCAGTAGTTTTGCACAATCGTCTCAAGAATCAAATTGAAGAATTCACATGACAGCGCTTCGCCTTAACTTTTTTGGTATCGAATTTGTCGGTGAGATCGTTTCCGACCTTGGTGGAGCAGCGGGAGTTTAACATCGGTATCCTATACCAACGCCGAGTTTGGGCGTTATACCAAAACTAGACATGGCTCTGTATAATTCGTCTTTATAAATGCTGTCGTATGTGGCTTTCCTTAGCATCGACTATGTCGCAACTACGATACTTCCTTATTCATATCGACAGAATTCTGTTGCAGTCTTGCATCCTAGGCATTGCCTTTTTACACTCTTTGGCTCTTTTTTCTTCTTTCCGAATAGCTGCTGTTCTTCCCTTCTTCTTCGGTGTATATAGAACTTAATGGCAGGTCTCGTCTTTACCTACAGCTTGACATTGCATGCCTCGTTCTTGGCTGCGAGCATATCGCGACATTCCTCATCAAACCACGGGTTTCTTGCTGGTGGGCGCGAGAAACCTAGCACAATTATTGCGCATCATCCATTGGGTTTTTGTCATCATTGCCATTGCTCTTCGACATTCGATGCTTGTGGTATGAGGTTGATCGAGAAGTTAGTGTTCTCATGTGATTGCAGTCTTCCGACGTTAATTTATTTCACAGTATTTCTGGTTTGTTGTGGCGTTGTGGATATATCCCCATTCTCACCATAGCCACAACAAAGTAGTAGTCCGAGACAATTTTAGTCCCAGGGAATGTTCGGACATCCCAAATACTGGATGCGTGCCTCCTGTCTATCGCAAAGTGTTAAATTTGGCTGACCATTCGTTGATCTGGATAACGCCATGTTCCCTTATGGATATCGAGCTGAGGAATCCCTGTGCATTTGGTTCCGTATCGAATTCAATTAGACTAAGTACGTTGCCTGACGTGTTGTAGTGAAGGCTGCGTTTTTCGGCAATACTGGTAAAAATGTTTTCTCTTTCCCCCTCTGCGTTTAAATCTCCCAGCTCCATTTAACATCGTGACTATAAATAACTACTACCGCAGGCAATCTCAATAACACGTAAAACGGCCACAAATGAGTTCATTATTGATTATCGATTACAGTTTCCTTCAAAAGCAACTTTCATTAGTCTGTCAAGGCCAAATACTTGGTTATATTTGGTCGCACAACCCACCGTTCTTCTTATTATCTGCTTAAATATTGACTGGATCCATACACCCAGATTGACAAGAAAAGGCATCCTGACAAAAATCGAAAAAATCTTCGATAAGACAAACTTTTGTCAGAGTGACACAAGGACGTCTCTTTTCATTAGTCAACCGAAATATTTTCCTTCTACAAACACCGAATTTTCCCAGCTAGGCGTTAATCTCTTAATAACCCATCCCTGGCTCCTGCAGTTTTTCAAGCACGAACAGCACAGGGTTGTTAATATTTCATGATACGAATGAGATCAGATACAAAAGTACTCAATGAATTTTTAATTAAAATAAGTTTTTGAAATATCACAAAAAGGTATAGTACGAGTTAATATTATATATACGAAACGTGTCCTTTCTCTTATCATTCTTTTGCAGTTAACCGACTAAGCCACAGCACCACATAACCGGATATATATATTCTAAAAAAAAAATGCAAATAAATCATAAAGCTCACTTGATACAATTCTGTAAAAAATATCAAATTTAACAGAATATCCCTTGCATCGAAATATGAAACCAATTTTCTACACAAAAAAAAAATACAAAAACCATCATCCATCATAAACAGTTCCTTATTCTTCCCTAATCTTTAAAAAGCTTTGCGTGTAGTTGACAAACGCCAATTAAATGCTACCGCATCCCAAAATATTGTAATAAAAAGCAGCTCAACATCAGCAAAACCAAAAAAAAAAATACGAAAACGAAATTTGTCGCTCACAAGGATTTGCTAATTAATCAAAATCAACCACACCGCGAAGGACAAAGAAGGACCAACACTATGGTACTCAAGTAATTCAAGACAACCTTCACTTCGTGCTGATATACGCATTTTACTTATCCTGATCAATCACCTAATATGCCAATCAAGACGAGAAACTCCCGCAATCCAGTAACATCCTGTCCATCTACTTTAACGGACGATAAAATCCCATGTGATGCGATATATTGAAAAGTAATCATTGGGATTTCCATCACATCGTCCATCCAAGGAAGAAAAAAAGAACGGAAAAGGATATAATAAGATTTTCTGTAAGAGGATCTCATCCGATGTGAATAACTGCCGTCGATGTACCTTAATGCTTATCACCTTGTGCGGATGGATTGATCCTTTGGTTAATATTTGTTTGGATATGGAATAGTATGGTGTCACCATGTGTTCGATTAAAGACTAGTGCTTAGGGTTGTCCTTTGGGAGGATGTGGGACAAAATCTTCTCTTGCCGGGGATGACATGATGAACCCTATTGAAGTGATAAATACAAGTTCTAAGAATAAGTAAATGATTCATGAAAAGATACGTAGTGTGAGTGGACTACATGGCACTGTAGGTTTTTATTTAAAGAAATGAGCTCAAGTTTTCACCCGAATTGTACTTACAGATGATTGTATTACAAGGGATTTAATTAAGCTTCAGCAGACCGCAACCAGGAAGAAAATAAAATTGTCGAATCGTCCACTCTGCAGGATACCGATCCGCATTAGATATACCAGCAACAAATGCATAACAAGGTAATCATTAACCGGTAAAAGTATTGGTCTTTGGGGCTCATCGGTACATAATCCTTCAAAAACCAAAAATAGCTTTGTCATAACCTGCACTACATATCGATGAGAAAAAACTTGTTGTGGACTAAACTTCTTGATGTGGATACCGATCATATGTTCTTCCAACCAATGTAACATAGCAGGTTTGCCACGATGAAAATTGTCCGCATGCGATTGAAGGGCAAGGTTATCTTTCGCAGCGTCAGCTGGAAATTGACCAAAGACATGGCGGTTAAGCCCGTTCTTCAAAGTTGCAGGCCTATGCGAATGAATACTGAATGGCTGCAATGGCCTACCCAACTAACAATTATTCCTCCATAAGGTAATAAAATTTAATTTCCACAAGCAATTATTTCTGTAGTCCTTATATAGTACATGTGAGTGGATGTTGAGCATTTTTGCAGTCGATTGTTTGGGTAGAAGCCTGTTTAAGAATATTCAGGAATATTCACAAGCGTAATAGAAGCTATGATGGTACAACCTCTGTAAGATTGTGGAGATGAGTCTAAAATACGTTCAGATGTTTCGGTAGAACTATGCAAGAAGTTGGGTGCTGTAGAACGAGGGTAGACTCTGAATGGCTTAAACTCGGAAATGCCCAGTTGTTGTAACTCTGACTACTCATCAAGTGCTTAATTTCAATCTCCAAGTGGTTACCATCGGTTGGATGAGACCAGATCCAGCCGGATTTGACTTGTTAAACGTTAAGCGCGAGTTTTGACAATGCGACGAAAAATATCGAGACGATAAACAGCCAGGCCAGAATTGAACGGAATGAATACTCGGCCTGCTGTCCCGGGCGAACCCAGACAAGCTGCTTCGACATATTCGGACAATAGGTTGTCTTGGAATTTCAAGGATTAGTCAGGCCAATTGAACAGAGATGGTAGCGGATGAACCGAACGGCAGCACTCAATCCCGCAGTAGATACTGATGGCCCCGTGTCCTAGGGCTATTTAATAAATTGGAACTGCACCTGGAATGTCAGAACATTCAACAGGAGAGATGCAAGTGAACAACTAACGGCAGCCCTAAACTGCTACACACCAGACATTACTGCCATCCAGGAAATACAATGGGATGGGCCGGCCAAGAAAAAGATGAAAAACTGTGACATCTAATACGGACCGTGTTAAAGTGTACAGAAACAGCTACTATTCGGATGCGGATTTGTTATAAGTTTCAGACTTCCAAGACATTTGCGAACACATTGTAACAATCCGCATCAAGACCAAATTCGCCAACATAAGCCTTATATGCGCTCACGCCCCAACGGGAATAGATGATATGGTTAAGGATTGCTTCTACGGGCTACTTGACCAAATCTATGACCGACTACCGAGGTACGATGTTAAGATCGTGCTGGTAGATTTTATCCCAAAGGTAGGGAGAGAAGGCATCTTCAGCATTATTGTCGGAAAACATAGCCTACACGATAACACGTCTGGTAACCGACTTAGGCTAATTGACTTGAACGGATGGAAATGCCACTATAACCATCACACGGTTTCCTCACCTCAATATTCATTAGAGGACGTGGCGATCTTTAGAACGAACGGTCAACCAAAACGACCAGATTCGAATAGACACTAGACATTCATCCAGTACTTTGGATGTCCGAACATTCAGAGGAGCCAACATCGACTCGAACCACTAGCTTGTTTCAGCCAAGTTAATAATGCGGATATCCATCACGCCACTAAAATACAGAACGAAAAAAAAAATTCCGAAAGACTGCAATCGTAAAAGACGGCCAAGACCTTCGCGCAACGCGTATCACTCCACCTCTCGATTAACACCATACCACCACCATCGAATGTCGAAGAACGATGGCAGTGATGCCAACAAGCCATTAGATCAGCAGTTACAGATGTGCTAGATTTTTCGCGCCCATCAGCAATAAGCCCCTGGATTGATGAATAATTCCGACAGATGCTCGCAGCCTACAAGGACTACAAGGTTAAGCAGCAGGTGAGGACAAGAGCTGCCGTTTAGGGCTATAGGCAGAGAAGAAAGGAAGAACATCGGCTTTTCAGAACGAACAAAAAAGAGCAAGAAAAACGCGCGATCGAGGATATAGTGAGGTGCCTCTCCAGGAACGATGTTTTCAAGTTTTACCAACGTATAAGACATCAAAGCCAAGAATACAAGGCTCGGGCAGAATCCTGTCGTGATGCACAAGAAAATATCGTTAGTGAGACACAGTCGATTCTGAGGATATGGAAGGGCCACTCCTGCTGACTGTCAAACGGCGATAAAAATCAACATTCTGCTGTCACATTGGCAACGAAAGCGAAAACGGCCAACCAACCGACCTGAGTGAAGTGAGGATAGCAATATCTAAACTCAAGCTTAATGGAGCTGCCGGAAACTACGGCCTTCCTTGTAAAGAAACTTGACTTGTTAAGAAACATCCACCAAAGCCAAAGAAACATCATAAGCCAAAGCTGGTTGGAAGAAAGTATGCCTGAAGAATGTTTCAACAACCGATTAAATTTTCACACTTCGGCAGATCCTGAAAAAACCCCAAGAAGTCAAAATCGATACCTCCCGCATATTCATCGATATAAAAGTCGCATATGACAGCATTTATAGAGACGAATTATACAGAGCCATGTTAAGCTTTGGTATACCGCCCAAACTCGTCCGTTTGTGTTGGATGACGATGGAGGATTCTCGCTGCTCTCGCTCCATTAGAAAATGACCTCACTGACACATTTGATACCAAAAAAGGATTTAAGCAAGGTGATGCGCTGTCGTGTGACTTCTTCAAACTGATTCTTGAGAGGATTGCGCAAGACTCACGAGCCAACACCAGAGGCACAATTTTCAAAAACCTGTACAACTACTAGCATACGCCGACGATATTGACATCATTGGTAGGACCCATCGTGATGTCATAGCCACGTATGCAAGTGGCAAAAATGGGCTTAGCAGTAAATGAGGGCAAGACCAAGTATATGCTGTCAACATGAAAGGACACACAGCATCGACGAATTGGACAGAACGTCACCATTTACAGATATAACATTGAGGTACTAGGGGAGTTTGTCTATCTCGGCACCTCTATTAACTCTGACAACACCATCTCGTCGGAAATTAAACGAAGAATGACACTTGCCAACCGCTGTTTCTTCGGTCTAAGAAGGCAATTTAGTAGTAATGCCCTCACTCGAACTACTTAGGAGATCCTATATAAGAACCTGATCATCCCAGTCCTGCTCTACGGCGATGAAGCATGGACCGTCTCAAAAGCAGATGAAGAAATCCTTGTTCGATTCGAGAGAAAAATTCTTCGAAAAATCTTCGGTCCCGTGTGCATTGGCGGGCTATGGAGATGAAGATTCAACCAAGAACTACACGAGCTGTAAAGCAACATCCCCCTTGTCAAAAAACTCCGCATTGGACGTTTAAGATGGCTAGGACATGTAGAACGAATGGACACGTATTCCCAGCCAGATGTCGAAGGCAGTAGATGAAGAACTCGCCCTTAGTGGCGCGCACAAGTAGATACCGACCTCAACCAACTTCGAGTGCGCGACCGTACTCATTGGAGAGGCATAGTGGTTGAGGCCCAGGCTCATTCCGGACTGTAGCGCCACTTAAGTAATTAAGTAAAGTTTGGCCAAAAACTAAGTTATTTCTAAAAAGAGAGCCTTGCTGTGGGCAGGCTTGGAAAAAAATCCTGTATACCGAATAGCATTATCCTAGGTGAAAATGTAAGGCCCAAAGATTGGCGCCAAACAGAGAGACGGACGGACGGAAGGACTTATATGGCCCTATGGGGTATAATATTATAATTATAATAATTACATTTATTAATTACATTTTGCGTGGAACCCCTTAATATCGAATCAGAATTAATTAATCAAATTGGTTTCATTTTAAGGAAACACCCGTTTCCATATATCGAAATATAATTTCATACTTACATCCTTAACACATTCCCTCCCATTTTAAAGAGCTCTACCTAATACAGACTGAGCAATATAAATTCCTCAATTTAATGGCGTAAAATATGTGCCGTACATGACCTGTATTCGACGGTTGCCATGCCTTTTAATTCTCCAGATTTATTCACCCCACATGAATTTAAAATCCGTTGCATTTCTGTTACAATAAATGCATCAGGGTAGTCCTATGTACAACGAAAACGTGTTAGTTCCCAGGCGGTTTTCATTTCATTAGCTTGTATTAAAATTTAGCATGGTCAGGGAAAATAACCCTACGTCAGCCTTAAAGTCCTTCGACTTGTTTAGGTTTAATCTGATTTCCGCTAACTTTGCTGCAAGTCCTTGCAAACATATTTCACACTCTTCCAGTGAACATTCAATTAACTGGTTTCCTTTTGATGATATTCCAATTTTCCATTCCCATCCTCTTCCTTGGGTCGTGCATCGTATTGTCCTTTCGAAAATCGATGAAGCACCTTTAATTTCACGCTCGGCAGCTGTGTCGAATATTTAGACGGGCATGCAATTATTGACAAAAATAGATACGAAAAGTTAACTTCCATCCATCCAGTGAAGGCATGTGATAATAAATCAGGCTGTGCATCGTGACGCATGACTTCATAGTATCAACACGTCATCAACACTTTTATTTTGTTTTTCGCTGCACATCACCGTCATGATGACACAACATTTCTGTGAACCGTTTCGTGGCAAAGTCACAATATTGGACATGACCAGTGGACCAGTGAAACTATTTGATTTTCGGGTGAAAATCCGCTCTAGTTTCCACGAAAGCAGATTACCGCATTGCAATGGGATTTCTAGTTGTGGACACGTCCGTCGATTCTCGGCATCGATGTGTACAGGATGTCATGCCTAATGTTGCAATAGCCGAACGTAGTGAACATTTTGGCAATCCCCTCCCGTTGGTGTGCTGATACGCAACTTATCTCCTGTTTGAGGGTGATTAGTCCGTAAGACCGGTGGATTATTAGACGGGTTTGGGAACTGAGAATGGAAATGGTGGACTGCGTTATTTTGCTTGGATTTAGACCAGAAAACGTGCTTGAATGGGAGTGTTAATGGAATTTGTTCAGGTGGTTTGACATAGTAAGACCAATTCAGGTTTGAAGTTAATGGGATGTGCATGATTTACGATATGCCAATAATGGATAAAGCCTTCGATGAACATGGGGGATTATAGACCGTTGGTCTAGTGCACTAGATAATTATGTCAATACTTACAAAAATAAGTGCCGCTACAGACTGAAATCAAACTGAATCTCAACTTACATACATCTCCATATAATCCCGGTCCCTAGCTAACTTCAGCGGTGTACATCAAGTCGGTTAAGATCGGTTTCAACTTGTGCGCTCCACTTAGAGGTTATCTAGGAATATCAAGGTGGATGAACCGAAAGACCAACGGCAGCACTCAATCCCGTAGTGGATACTTATGGCCCCTTTTCCTAGGGGTGTTTGATGAATTGAAAGTGGACCTCTAGGTTGGGTATTTGCTTTGGGTTTACTACCCACCCATAGAAGAGACCTGTTGTTAAGAAGCAGCTAATAGCCTCGGAAAAGACTGATTTTATTGTTGACGACGCTGCTTAACGAAACAACGACAATGACGTCTGCACCTGGCATGTTAGAACATTAAAAAGGAGAGATGCAGGAGAAAAACAAAGCAGACATTACTGCAATCCTGGAAATATGATGGAACGGGCCGGGCTAAAAGAAGATGAAAAACTGTGTGATCTACTACAGACCGTGTTAACGTGAGCAGAAACAGCGATTATTCGGATGCAGACTTGTAATATGTACCAGACTAAGGTAAGAAGACTTATGTTTGCAAGACATTAGCGAACGCATTGTTATAAGTCAAATACCACTTCAGCTAAAACACGGTTTCCTCAACTCCATATCCATAAGGGGATATGGCGGTCTCCAGATCACCGAACGATCAACCATACCATCACATCGAATGTCGAAAAACAATAGCAACGATGCCAAAAAGCCATTAGATCAACCGATCAGCGAGAAACCCTTGATTCGATGAGGTATACCGTCAGATGCTCGCAGCCAAGAATGATGCCTACAGGGCTAAGCTGCAGGTGAAGACGATAGCTGAACTTGAGTTCTATAGACTGAAATCAAGGGTAAACACAGGCTTTTCAGAAAGAAAAAAAAAGAACAAGAAAAGCTCTTGTGGACCCTCCTGTCTTAAGACCACACTGAATGTTCGATTTTGTTGTTGGTAAACATGTTACAGCATATCGGATCTTGTAAGCGAGGTTAAGGATACTTATGCCTGCGTAGTTGGCGCATTTGAGAGGTTCTCATTTTTTGTGGATCGGACAAACGATGCTAAGATAACATTCTTCAGGCATACTTTCATCCGACTAGATTTGGATTATGGCTTGGTGGATGCTACTTACCAAGTCATCTCCGTCGGCTTTATAAAATTTGGCGGGAAGGCCGTCATTTCCGGCAGCCTTATTAAGCCTGAGTGTAGATATTGCTATATTGCTATAGAATTTAACCAAAACCACAAATCCCAACCTTGACACTTAAATTAAGTGGCGCTACTGTCCGAAATGAGCCCTGGGCCTCAACCAACATGCCTCTCCAATAAGCCCGGTCCTTAGCTAACTGCGTCCAGTTGCGCCGGTCAAGCTGGTTGAGGTCGGATTCAACTTGTGCGCACCCCTTAAGGCTAGGTCTTCCTCTACTGAGTCCGACGTCTGGCTGAGAATCAAAGTCTCAACGAGCCGGAGTATTGCTGTCCATTCATTCTTCATGCCCTGGCTATCTTAAACCCAAATTGCGTATTTTTTTATAGGGGCATGCTGCTGCACAGCTCGTATAGTTCTTGGTTGAATTTTTGTCTCCATAGAACGTCAAAGCAAACAGGACCGAAGATTTTTCGAATATTTTCCTTTTGAATCGACCAAAAATTTCATCCTCCACTTATGATACCGTTCATGCTTAAGCGTCATAGAGCAGGACTGGAATAGTCAGAGTCTTATATGGAATCTCCTTAGTAGGTCAAGTGAGGGCATTAGGGGAAAGTCATGTACGATTGTACCTCGGAACGATTGCTGTTTTTTAAATTTTTATCTTATTCTAAGAAAAAGGTTCCACAACGTCTGAAGGGTATTCATGTTGCAGCTTGTTTCGTTCTGTCATCATACTCGGTTAGCGACGGACGTGCAAAAAAACAAGAAAATCCGGTTTTCGCACGCTAAACGTTTTTTTTTCAATAATTTTTGTGAAACGTGTAGTTCAGCTGAGAGCAGCTGGAATCGAATTATTGCGCTTTTAGTGAATAAGGCATAGTATTGTGTTGGTGAATAAGAAACGGTAAGCCCGATTTAGTGTGAATTTAAAAGATTAAAGTGATTAATGAAGAAATATCGATGTTTTGTACCTTGGAATGGCACTTGAATTGTACCTTGGACCATTCCAAGGTACAATCACATTACTAAAAACAAAATGAGATTTTATTTCGCCATGACTCATCTACGTTTTTTCTTTCATTGCCGCAGTCTGAAAATGCCTCGCAGCAAGGAAGGTGTTAAAAAAAACTCCTTTGGATGAAAATGCCTAACAGGAAGCTACCAACGATGTTCTCTGTACAATAAGGAAACAATCGGCAGAGCTGCAAAAGACCACGGTATTTCCAAATCAACTTTGTTTCGTCATCTTCAAATGCATCGGAAATCTGGCGATACACCATTCAGAAATTGCACACAAAAAAGTGATTAATGATGAAGAAGAACTTGCATTTGTTGAATACCTTACCACAGCAGCAAATCTGCATTATGGATTATCGAAAATTGATACAAAATTGGCCTTTAGTTTTGCAAAAGCAAATGGAAAAATTCTTCCGGAGTCGTGGATAAAGAACGAAGCAGCTGGCAAAGAGTGGATGATTGGCTTTCTTAAGCGGCATCAAACTTTATCACTCAGAAAGCCAGAGTCGACCAGCCTTTCCAGATCAACCAGTTTTAACCGCTGCAATGTGGGACAATTTTTTACCAATTTG
Organism: Rhingia rostrata; assembly: GCA_949824845.1. Taxonomy (NCBI): domain Eukaryota; kingdom Metazoa; phylum Arthropoda; class Insecta; order Diptera; family Syrphidae; genus Rhingia; species Rhingia rostrata. The sequence goes on along the minus strand of OX463755.1, from coordinate 175,131,579 downwards.
GAAGATTGCTATTCCCGTTTTTAATTTGACCCAAGTAGAATTTACAATCTTGACGAAACTGGAAGGTTTTAACTGCCAAAGGTGAAAAACAAATAGGAAGCATGACCTCGGGAGAAAGAGGAACAAATGTCACTATGGTCGCGGCTATTAATGCAATAGGAAACCCCAGAGTTCATTTCAATGAACATATGCTTAACGGTGCTCCAGCAGGGTGTATTGGTGGTGCTAATCTTTCCGGCTGGTCAAACGAGCAACTGTTTATTGAGTTCTTCGTACATTTTATACCACATTCAAAGCCAACACCAGATGAACAAGTTATGCTTATAATGGACAACCATGATAGCCACATATCTCTGCAGGCCATTGATATCGCCAGAAAACATGGAGTTGTTCTTTTGACTCTGCCGCCGCATACTTCCCACAAAATGCAGCTTCTGAATAGAACGGTATTTGGACCGTACAAAACTTACTACAACAAAGCCGCAAGTGAATGGATGCTGAACAACCCAGGAAAACTTGGACTTCTTATGATTTTTCCACTATATGCCGAAGTGTGATAATGTAGCACAAATTGTCGGCCAGGCTTATCCGAAAGCATTCAACCAGCTAAACATCGTTAAAGGATTTGAAGTAACAGGAATATATCCCTTCAATCACGATATTTTCAACGAAGATGAATTCCTTAGTAGCTTCGTAACGGATCGACCATGTCCTGAAAAACCAGCTGCTATGCCCACCGAAAATGCAAATGACCTTATAATTGCAGATGAACAAAGACCAGGAACATCCACAGCGACCTCTGCAGTATTGGTTCCTTCGATAAATTTCGTATCACCAGAGCAAATAAGGCCATTTCCAAAAGCTGCACCAAGAAAGGATCCTATTGCACGTGGAAGAAAGAGGGGAAGAACTAGGATTCTTACGGACACTCCTGAGAAGGAAGATAGATAGATAGATAGATAGTTTATTTTGTATAGGAAAATTTACATAGGTAGTTTGTAACCGCACATTTTACAATATAATAATTTGATAATGATAATTATCTTTCTATTAGGATATATTTGATTTAATTTAATTATGCATTTTAGATAAGAAATTAACTTTGAGGCAAAAATACAAAAAAAAACCCCAATACAAACGGAAAAAAAAAAACAAAAGAGAAAACAAAAAAGAAAAGCTAAAAACAAGTTAAATAAATATATAAAAAAAATAAAAATAAATAATTGACTAGATTGTTCTTAAAAATAATAAATAAACAAATGAATAAATAGGTACGAAATAATAAATAAAAAAATAAAAAAAATATCAAAACATTTTATTAAATTAACACAATCAAAAACTATATAATAAATAAACAATAAATAAATAATTAAATAAATAATCAAATAAATAGATAAACAAATAAATAAATAAATAAATAATTAAAAAAAAAGGGAAATAAATATATAAATAGATAACTAAATAAATAAATAAATTACTAAATAAAATATAAATAAATAAATTAACACATAAGTAAAAACGAATAAATAAATAAAAAAAAATAATAATAACAAATAAGGTTCGAGGTAACATGAAGAAAGAAAAGTACACTTAGAAAAATTTAAAACAAATAACACTAGATACACTAAGTATTCAATTGGTTTACAAGGGGATTATCAGAAAAGCTACATCTTAGTAAAAATGTACGCTTGAGTTTTTGGATTCTATGAGGGATCAATTCAACTTTCGCCTTTTCATGGAGGTCTAGAGTTGAATACCTCCATGGCAAATTGAGCATCATTTTCAACAATTTATTTTGCGAAATTTGCAACTTTTTAATATGACAGACAGCAGCGTCACCCCATACTTGGCAACCGTACAATAGAATTGCCTGAAAAATCAATTTGTGTAGGGTAATTTTGTTTTCCATTGAAAGTAATGACTTTCGATTTATAAATGGATACAACATATTAGTTGCTATTCCGATTTTTTGTAGTGTTTTACTAACGTGTGTCTTAAATGTAAGTTTAGTGTCCAAATAAACACCCAAGTATCTAACCGAAGGCTCCCAGTTTATATTGCACCCATTGATCGTGATTTGGCTGCTGGGAAGAGCACAAGCTTTTCTTTTTCGTGTGAAAAAGATCGCTTGCGTTTTCCCTTCATTAAGCTTAATTTTCCACTTGCTATAATATTTCACCAGTACATCCATGCCATCTTTTAAATTCCTCTCAATATTGAGAGCGAATTGATGGGATGAATATACAGCAGTGTCGTCTGCGAAAATAGCTACGTCACAGTTTGACAAGTTCGGAAAATCGGACGTGTAAATATTGTAAAGAACCGGTCCGAGGACAGAGCCCTGTGGTACACCTGCATTCAACACAACTGAACTAGAAACGCTGCCATTTACGTGAACATTAAAAAAACGATTAGACAAGAAAGACAGAACTACTTTACAAAGAAATGGGGGGAAGTTAAAATTAATCATTTTGTAAATAAGGCCCTCATGCCAAACAGAATCAAAAGCTTTTTCTATGTCTAGTAAAATCATTCCAGTTGATTTGCCTTGCGAACGTTTGCATTTTACATAATTGCAAATTCGTAGGACCTGATGTGACATATTGTGGAATCTTCTGAAGCCAAATTGTTCCTTAGGATAAATATTGTGCTCGTTGATGAACTTGATAATACTTTCCTTGATAACCTTTTCATATAATTTACTTAAATTGCTTAATAAACTTATAGGCCTATAGCTTTCTGGACTATTTGGTTGTTTACCAGCTTTAAGTATTGGTACCACTTTAGCTTTTTTCCATGCATCAGGGAAATATTGTAATTTAATACACGAGTTTATTATAAAAGCAATAAATTTGATACCTACTTTAGGTAGTTGTTTTATATACAAATTTCTTATATTATCAATGCCTCCTACTTTCTTAATGCGCAGATTGTTGACAATAAATTCAACGTCTTCGTCATTGATTTGTATATTAGATACGCAATTGTAATTTGCAGAAGTGAAGGCTTGAACTGTATTTCTAACGAGATTATTTGTATATGTATCACCTAGATGTTGGGAAACAACATGGTTATTTGCAAAGCTAACGGCAAGTGCATTTGCTTTTTCAATGTCCGTAAAAAAGGAATTGGATGCATTTTTAAGAAACGGTATTTGCCTGTTTTTAGTTTTGGTTACCTTAATGATGTTCCAGAACGGTTTTGAATTTTCTGAGAAGGAAGAAATTGCTGCAGGAAGCTCGAAAGTCAAGACCACTAAAAAGCCAAATTCAGCGAAGAAAAAAGTTTTGAACGAGTCCTCAGACGATGATGAAACTTTTGAGCTGCCGGTGATTCCACGCATTCCTAAATTCAGACATGCGAAAGCAAATACCACGCCAATAGAAAATAGGAGCGACGAGGACTTCAGCGGTGATGATGAAATGTCCATCGAAGAAATTTTCCAGTTAGCAAGAGGCAAGAAGGTTTAAGAACGAAATTTTCTTGTGTACCTTAGTCAACTTGAATTTCTACAATTTATTTTTACTAATTTTTTATTTTTTGTTGTTTTGTTTTTAACTTAATTTTCAATAATAAGGCTGGAGTTATGTTTGTTTTCTAAAGATCTGAGACTTTTATCTTAACCGTACCAAGGTACACAACCCCTTGTTCCAAGGTACATTACCTAAGTGTACCTTGGAACGATGGCAAACTTAATTAATTTTAATGTTTTACATAAAAACTATGCACTTCAACAGTAAGTTCAAACCTTTTTTAGGGAGATAAAATGTTTTTGTTGCTGCGTGAATTCTAGATTATTGAAATCGTTCCGAGGTACACGACCTTCCCCTACTACTAAATTGCCTTCTTAGCCCGAAGAAACAGTGGTTGGCAAGACTTATTCTTCGTTTAATTTCGTACGAGATGTTGTTGTCACAGGGACCTGTATACCCCCTAAAATTCCGATGTGCCCTATTGACCGAATATGTCAGAGTAGCTTTACTTCCAACATTTTAACTGTTAACAGTAATTCCATCTTGAAAACTAATTCTATATCGTCTATGGAGGTTATATCGATTGAGGGCCGTTTTCTTTAACAATTTTGGTCCGAAAGTTGCATTTTATATCCAATTACCCAAAATGTCTTTAGATAGTTCTCTATCCACCATCTAAGAATGATCGGATGGGATCGGGTCTTGATACATTTTGGGAATAATATTCCAACAATTTCAGGCGTTCACATATTACGACAGATAGGATCTGGTGGGCGATGTTGAGGAGACTTATGCCTCTGTAGAATTATGCCTCAGTAGTTAGACCCTCTGGGGTCTTCTTTTTTGTGGATCGGGCAAAGGATACTAAGGTTCCATTCTTTAGGCATACTTTCTTCCGACCAGATTTCGCTTATGAGTTCATGGATGTTAATTACAAAGTCATCTATGCCGGCTTTATTAAGCTCTGCGGGAAGGCCATAATATCCGACAGTCTTATTGAGCTTGAGTTTAGATATTGCTATTCTCACTTCATTCAGATCGGGTAGAATTCTCCTTCACTCTCACAAATCAGAGATGCTCGGTCTCATAGTCGATCAGAAGGTGATGGGTCCCGACTTGAAATTCGTTAGTCTTTTCACGGATTTGCCTTAATGCGAAAATTTAGTATTCGGTCGATCTACCGGTGTGGAAGCAATGCCGTGGGTGAAGGCTTCAGACGTTTATTCAATACGCTGGATAAATTCGTTTATGTGACAGCTGGAAAGGATTTGTATATGTTGTTGAATTTATACATAGGATTTCCTTTCTTGTGGATAAAAGGCATGGAACTGATATTCTAGTCATCGGGTCTTCTGTCATCCATCCAGACAGAGAAATAACCTGAACTTTGACAACATGGCCGACCTACAAAAAAGTATTACTAAATCAAAATGGTTTCCTTTCAAGTTAAAAAAAATGTATCCTGGACCTACACCTACTCTATGTGTAGGTTCTTACTAACGGCCACTCCAGTCAAGCAAACGTATTATACACTCCATAGCTTGAATTGCATCATCGCATAAAAGCTTCATGTAAGTATATCTACGGTAAATGTACTTCCAGCCATCTGGTGCAGTCAATTAAAAAAGGTGATTAATATTTCAGTTCCATTCCCAATCCATAAACACGACATCAATATGTATCTACATCTCATATAGATTTGTAGCGCTCTATATGGTGTTGCGTGTTGGAACTATTATCGCCCACTAAACCCACCACCTTGACAAAAGATCAACAAAGCAATTATCCTTGAATGAACCGACTAATTCGCAGTTATCCGATGGGCTTGACCAGTTGCGTAAAATGGTCCTTAATAATTTATTTGGTGTAGGCATTTCGAATGGACATTGATGTTGACCTTCAATGGTCGTATAATCCGGCGAAGTGGATTTCGGTTTATCTGTCAGGAAACACACAACACGTGTAGGCTCTTAACACTTCCTTTTTGTTTAGATATCTTCGATTGGATTTTTTTTTTTGCTTACTGCCAAGCCGCCACACCAACCCTAATGATAGATTAATTTCCTAAATTGATTGTTTTGATATGATTTCATGGAAAGGATACTAATATCCTGGTGACTGACAATAAAATGGGTTAGTGCTCAATAATGGAACGGATACATAACTTCGTGAGTACTCACATAGGTTCTGGTAATGGAGTTCTCATGTCGCGTAGCTTACAGTTAGTGTTGGAGCTAGAAATGATTAATTCATTGTTTGCGAACAAGAAAAAGCGCATTCTATTAGGGGTTCCGTTAGTGTAATGTGCTTCTTGGTAATAACGCCTTAAGGCTAATTTATTTTGTCGATGGGCTGACTCCTGAATATCCTTTTTCTATGCCCTAGGTTGTGAATAGTTATCTACATCAAGGATAAATTTATTTATTGACTTTAGTGATGTGATGGTTTAGTTTCGGGTGTAATACTTTTCATGTAAATTACAAGCGAGATGGTATGAATACTTTAAGGCATTAAAAGCGAGATTTTGAAGTTATAGACGTGCAGAGGTGCACTCTGAATAGCTTTAACTGGTAACCCTAAGTAATGTAACTTCGAATAGTCGAAAATTATGATGTAAAAAGTCTAGGCGGCAACAGAAGAGAGCGGAGGTAACACGTATCATCCTCATCACAATATGACACTCATTGCTTCTCCAAGACATTAGTGGAGGAACTTCCAATATGTAGTCAAATTTGGTCTATCCAACGGTCCTACGTGAGCTGCTATATAATAGGACAACAGATCATTTATGTATGTATGTTACGATTTCTTCAGACGATATGAAAAAAATTGTAGTTTTTGGCTGATGCCCTCTAGCCCTTGGGCTATCTAATAAATAGGAACGGACTTTGCTCTTCGGTAGTTTTACCGGGTGATTTTTTAAGCGTAGTTTTTTTTTTAATCGAATAAAACTCTCAAATTTGCATCAAATATTCAAAATTTTTATTGCAATCGATAAATAGGCCTTTGCCATTAACGTTTTAGAGACAAATTCGTGTAAATGTTGTCCGCGACTCCGTTTCAAATGGTCCATTCGGAAGGTCCAAATTTGATTCACTTTTTCGAGCGTTTCGGCATGTTTTCCATGAATTACGCAGGATATGTTGTGCTGTAGGGCTTCAATCGTCATCGGCTTGTCCACATAGACTAATGACTTCACATAACCCCACAAGAAATAATCAAGAGGCGTTAAATCGCATGATCCTGGCGGGCAACTCACAGGGCCATTTCGAGAGATAAGCTGCTCACCAAATTCATTCTTCAGCATTTCCATTGTTTCACGAGCTGTGCGGCATGTGGCACCGTCATGATGAAACAACATGTCAACCAAGTTCAACTTAGCCAACTGTGGCAAAAAAAAAGTGGCGTATCATGACTCGATATCGTTCGCCGTTGACGGTATCGTTTCTTCCACGGTCGTCCTTGAAGAAATATGGACGGTCGTCCTTGAAGAAATATGGACACCAAACTGTCGTTTTCTCGGGATGTATCGGTAATTCTTGTATGGCATGTGGCTGTTCATCACTCCAGATGCGACAGTTTGGCCTATTTACGTATCCGTTGAGCCAGAAATGAGCCTCATCGCTGAACACAATTTTTCGATAAAACAGCGGATTTTCATGGAGCTGTTCTAAGGCCCATTCACAAAAAATTAGACGTTCTGGTAGGTCATTCGGCTTCAATTCTTGCGAAGTTGAATTTTATAGGCTTTCAAACCAAAATCGTCACGTAAAACTTTCCATGTGGTTGAGTAACACATGCCCACTTGCTGGGAATGGCGACGAATTGACATTTCACGATCTTCATTAACATTGGACACTACGACTGCATAATTCTTTTCAGTACGCATGCGAGTCGATGGTTTAATGTCCAACAAAGTAAATTTTGGTGCGAAATTTATTGACAACAGCACGAATTGGTGATTCACCAGGTCGATTATGATGACATAATAAGGTCGTAACAAAAGGTGCACAGTTTTCGCAGAGCGCGAGTTTCGATAACAAATTTCAATATTTTTGCACTCGTTGCTGGTTTGTAAGTCTTTCCGTGATTAAATGGCAGCGTACCCTGAAAACTTTTCACTTTGACAGATGAAGTTTGGACGCCATTACTAACCAGTGCTGTCGACCTGAAAAACTAAACAAAAATCATCCGTTCTTTTGTGCTAACAACAAACCGAAAAACCCTCTTGTTAGGAAATAACTAAAAGCTTCTGAAATGAAAGATTGTATAGATGATGACCATGTTAAACGAGAAAAGGATAACGTCGTTGGGACATGCATATATGGAATGTGAAAACTATTAACAGATAAGGTGCAGCCGAACAACTAGAGAACCTTCTCAACAGCTAACCGACGTAAAACCGGCATAAAAACGACGTACCGATCACCATCCAACAAATTATACCATCCAACAAATTATACCATCCAACAAATTATAATGGACGGGGCAGAAGAAAAAAAAATAACTTCTCACAATTAACAGGATCCATGTCCAAGTCAGCGGCAAATAATCTCTTAAACTTCAAGGACGCTTACAAAAATTAGTTCTACAAACTCATGATATAGCTTCAACGTAACTGTATCATCAGCAGTCTTGCGGATAATCCAGCCTACACGACACCGCAAGTCTTAGGCTAATTGACTGGTGCAGGGAAATAACTTCACAGCAATAACTTTGCATGTGAAATAAAATCACCTCAAGTGGGCAATAACTTCACTTTTTTGTTTGAAATAAGTTAACATTTTATGATTATTCAAGAACCTTCATAACGGGTGAATCAATCTTGCACTGTTAGTGTAAACAAAGTACACTAATCTGTAATGCTGTTGACAAGTGCTAGTTTGGGTGCTTCCTAAGCGATCTGAGAATCACGGTTTTTCCGTATTCAATGACGAAAACCCTTCCAATGGCATAGTCGCCAATAGCCTGATGCTGTTCGTGCAAAAAGATGAACTCCTGGACATCTTGGTATCATTGAAAAATAAAAAGTCGGCAGGAGAGGTCGGTGTCCCAAACGTCGTATTGAGACACCTGCCAATAGAAGCAGTCGATATCTTCACCACCCTGTTTAACAATGCACTGAATAATGCACATTATCCGGTGCACTGGAAAACGGCGGTGGTACATCCTATCCCCAAAAAGGGCAAGGACAAAACAAACCCAGCTAATCTTCGGTCAATAAGCCTTCTGCCGAATGTAAGCAAGGTATTTGAGAAAATAGTCAATAGGGCTCTGCTTAAGTGGGTCGAGGAAAACAAAATTATTCCGGAAAATCTGTTTGGTTTTCGAGCGAGGCATGACACCATTCATGCCGCATCGAAACTAGTGTCCGACATTCAATGGAATAAGTCCAAAAAACAGTGCACAGGGGCCTGTCTGGTTGACTTTGAGAAGGCCTTCGACACCGTATGGTTAGAGGGGCTTTTCTAGAAGCTGACCAGACTGGCCATGCGTAAACCCATGCTATATATGATTAATGAAATGCTTATGGGAAAGAAGTTCGTTGTCAAATGTGGCACCGTAACTTCGAGTAAAGTCTTTGAAATTAAAAACGGTTTACAACAGGGGGCGGTGAACTCCCCGATATTGTTTAACATTTATACAAGTGATCTTGTAGGTTCTCTCAGACACGCTATAGCGTACGCAGATGATCTAGTGGCGTACAGATCAGGTCCGAAAATCGAGGTCATCAACACACTTTTGCAACGTGACTTCGATCACATTAAGGGATATTGCGATGATTGGAAATTGAGGATCAATTTCCAAAAAACCGAAACAATTCTGTTCAGGACCCCAGTGCAGAGGGCTTCTTACGATACCAGAAAAAACTGGAAAAAATTTTGTATCATGGGATAGCTTGGACGGCCGTTGGCGGTGAGAAGTGAAGTCAAATACCTTGGCATCTGGCTTGACAAGTTTCTGTATTTTAATAAAAAATGTGGATGCTTGTCTGGCCAGGGCTAGGGGGGCTTATACTCTGACCAGAAGATTGTGTTTCATAGCAGTCAACTTGATTCAAGGGTGAAAGTCATTTGCTACATGCCCCTCATAAGGCCGATCATCGCTTACGGTTGTCCCGTGTGGTTCAATGTATCACCATCCTACATGGAAAGGATACGGCTGTTTGAGAGGCGTACTCCGAGTACATACAATATTATCGCAACGAGGTTCTATACAATGGGGCTCAGTTGAATAGAATTGACAATTTCCTAATTAAGGTGACTCGAAGGCACGCTTCAAGGGCGATGAGTAGCGACAACAGCCTGATCTTTGGGGCTTATTACCCCAATGATTTATACATGTAGAGCACGCTCATATCAGGCTTTATTCCACCAGAGGCATTCATTTACATCGATTCGTTAGGGTTAGTACAAGACAGGAACGGTATCCCGGTTTGATACCACCGCTATCGTGACGCGTGGGACAAACGGCTAATCCGCGACGGGTACGTCGACAATGCTCCGGAGCTCCTCCGCTTTAGCACGGCGGTATCGGATCGCGATAGGATCGATGCTGCAAAACAGCGCACTGAATTCTGGTGGCTATATGAGGAAGGTGATTCTGCACTTCCTCAGGACTTTGCGGACTTTTTGTCCAACTCCATAGGTAAGATTTTAAATTAGGAACAAGGTCTGGGGTGGGGCTTGTGCACCATATTGGCGTACAATATGGTTGAACGCAGGCTGCCGTGGGACCGAAAGACGCAATCAGGATGGCGACCCCTCGGGGCATGCGCAACGAGGGCTCGCCACCCCGATTATAATTAAGTTAGGCTTAAGTAGTTTAAGTAGTCTTAAGCTAGGTTTAAGTAGTTAAGTAGTCTTAAGTTAGGCTTAAGTAGTCTTAAGTTAGGCTTAAGTAGTCTTAAGTTAGGCTTAAGTAGTCTTAAGTTAGGCTTAAGTAGTTTTAGTAGTCTTAAGTTATATATAATCTAGAATCAGCTTTTATATAAAACAAAAAAAAGTCACTAAACAAAGTTTTAAATTTTTTCTTTGTAAATTAAAATTAAATATAAAACCAAAAAACCGACAAATCTAAGCCTAAAGGCAAAATAAAACAGCTAAATATAAGCTTACAGCGCCCACTAAGGGATGATAAGTTAGATTAAGTAAACCAGTTATTGATAAGTTAGATTTAAGCATTTTTGTCTAGTAGTAAGTTAATATTTTAAGTAAATAAAAAATGAGTTTAAAAGTTCGAAAAAAAGTGGGTGCTTCCTAAGTTTGAATACTTTTGGGGTTCCCTGCTTGGGTTCAGTGTTAGATTAGGGTTGCGCGTGAGCCTGGATGTATGTAAAGTTGGAATATATATGCAACTTCCCCGCTTTGAATCACAATTGGCGGGGGTTGTGTCTCCATATACCTCGCACGCAATACAAATGCAACAGTGAGCCCAAACATTGGTGTTCTAGGGCGGCACTATGCCCCCTCACACACATTCGATGTTTGCAAACACCCAAATCGCGCGGTGTTCTCAAATTATAAGTGACAAATAACTTCACCAAATTAACGGTGGAGTTATTGCTTACCTTTAATGGGTAATAACTTCACAAAAAAAAGTAAAATTCGTTCCCATTCGAGGTGAACCTATTTCCCATGTAAAATTATTACCTGTGAAGTTATTTCCCTGCACCTAATTGACTTCGGTGCGGAAGGAAATTCCATTTTAGCCAAGAGACGGTATCCTCACCTCGATATCCGGTCTCCAGATCAACGAAAGGTCAAACAAATGGGTAATACTACGATGAACAACAGGCTCGCATCAAGTATTTTAGATGGCCGTACCTTCAGATAGACTAACATTGACTCCGAGTATTTTCAAGTTTTTGCCGCCAAGGTAAGAATGCGGATATACTCAACGCCATATCAAATCAGAAATAGTGTAACAATATTTGGTGTTGAAAATCTACAATCGCAAGAGACCGTCAAGTCTTTCGCATAACGCATATTCCTTAACCGCTCCATTAAAACTATACCACCAGCATATAATGTCGATGAACAATGGCAAACCCCCAGTTTGATGAGGGATGCTGAAAGATGCCTCCAGCAAAAACGAGACGTACAAGGCTTAATAGCAGGATACGAGTGGGATCGAAGATGTAAAAAGGTATCTCTGTATGAAAGATGTTTGGTTGAAATCGGAAATGTGTTTTGTGCGTGCATGCCTGCAAAAACACATGAATTTTCGTACAGTTTGGGTTGATATATTGTTTAATTTAATTGGTTGCTCCTATTCCCTAATAAAAGGGAATAGGCGCTAATTTTTTTAATATCCGCCCATTGCCATGCTCACTTTAAAAAAAAAATATTTTTGATAAAACCGTAAGAAATTTTAAAAAAGTGTCTGAGCAAGATATTTATAAATTGTGAATATATATGTATATATAACAGAAGGCATAAGATGGTCAGTCAATCTTGCACAATTCTGTGCCACATCCACCCGTGCTGGCTTCTTATGATCAACTAACTCTGAAACTCTCACAGATCTGTCTATCGACAAACGCTTTACTCCGTTTCCTTCACACATACACAGCAAGGAAAACATAAACGAAGGACAGCTGAAACTCTACAGCTCATTCCATTGGTATTTCACGTTACATATACCAGACTAAGCCTGTAATTTAGCCATTCCCTTCACACATCCACAGCAAGGAAAACATAAACGAAATGCACTTCAGTGTGGCAGCTGCATTGTGGGGCCAAGCGATGTTTACTTTCTATAATATCTTACCAAAACAAGTACCATCACTATAACATATATATTGTCAGCATAAAGTTTCTTGTCACGCCCACTTTTTGATACCGATATTCGTAAAAAACCGTTTTCGGCAGTAATTTAAGTAAATTCGAAATGGCGCAAAGCCAACTACGGTCAACCTTGACGTATATGCGCGATATCGACGTGAGATCTGCAACATACAACAATAGCAAGCTTTCAGTTTCAAATTTATTATTTCACTTTTGATTAATTTATCCTTAAGTTCGATTTTTTTCAGATCATTCCACTTTATCGATCACATTCGATCTATTTTATCGATCGGCAAAACATTCCATAACATAGAAAAATAATTTATGTAGATATATTTACCTTAAAATATGGTTGGGTGTTGTAGAACGACGGTAGACTCTCATTGGCGTTAACTTGGCAATGCCCAGTGCCTGTAACTCTGACTACACATCAAGTGCTTATCCAAGTGGTAACCATCGGGTACTGGTCTCATCCAACCGGATTTGACTTGCTAAACGATAACCGCGATGAAAAACAGCAACCCTACAAACAGCCAGGTCAGAATGGCACGGAATGAATACCCGGCCTGCTGTCCCAGGAAAACCAAGACAAGCTGCTTCGACATATTCGGACAACAGGTAGTCTAGGAATTTCAAGGGTTAGTCAGGCCCCTTGAAAAGAGCTGGTGGCGGATGAACCGAAAGGCAGCGCTCAATCCCGTAGTGGGTACTGATGGCCCCGTGTCCTAGGGATATCTAATAAATTGGAACTCGCCCTCCAGGTTGGGGGTTGTGCTTTGGGTTAACTACCCAATCATGGAAAAATCTAACGGTTACGACGCAACCAAAAGCCTCGGAAAGGACTGATTTTATTGTTGACGATACGGCTAAACGAAAAAAGGACAACGACTTTCGTATCTGCACCTGGAATGTGAGAACATTAAACATGACAGGTGCAAGCAAACAACTAGCGGGAGCCCTAAACTGCTAAAAAGCAGATATTACTGCCATCCAGGAAATACCATGGGATGGGCCGGGCAAAAAGAGGATGAAAAACTGTGACATCTAATACGGACCATGTTATAGCGAGCAGAAACAGCGACTATTCGGATGCTTAGGCGAGAAGTCTTATGTTTCCAAGACATTAGCAAACGCATTGTAACGATCCGCATCAAGGCCAAATTCGCCAACATTAGCCTTATATACGCTCACGCCCCAACGGAGGAAAAAGATGATATAGCTAAGAACTGCTTCTATGAGCTCCTTGACAAAACCTATGAGCGACTACCGAAGTACGATGTTAAAATCGTGATGGGAGATTTTAACGCAAAGGTAGGAAGAGAATACATCTTTAGCAGTATTGTCGGAAACCATAGCCTACACGACAACACGTCTGGTAACGGACTTAGGCTAATTGACTTCGCTACGGACCGAAATGCCACAATAGCCAGCACGTGGTTTCCCCACCTCGATATCCATAAGGGGACGTGGCGATCTCCAGATCAACGAACGGTCAACCAAATTAATCACATAGCAATAGACAAGAGGCACGCATCCAGTATTTTGGATGTCCGAACATTCCGAGGAGCTAACATCGATTCGGACCACTACCTTGTTGCAGCCAAGATTAGAATGCGGATATCCACTACGCCAAAACAATCCAGAAATACTGTAAAAAAAATTAATGTCGAAAGACTGCATTCGCAAGAGACCGCCAAGACCTTCGCGCAACGCGTATCCCTAAACCTCTCGATTAACACCATACCACCAACATCGAATGTCGAAGAACTATGGCAACGATGCCAACAAGCCATTAGATCAACCGCAAATGATGTGCTAGGTTTCTCGCGCCCACCAGCAAGAAACCCCTGGTTTGATGAGGAATGCCGAGAGATGCTCGCAGCCAAGAACGAGGCCTACAAGGCTAAGCTGCAGGTGAAGACGAGAGCTGCCATTGAGCTTTATAGGCAGAGAAGAAGGGAAGAACACCGGCTTTTTAGAAGGAAGAAAAAAGAGGAAGAAAAGCGCGCGATCGAGGATATAGAGAGGTGCCATTCTAGGAAAGATGTTCGCAAGTTTTACCAAAGTGTAAAACGTCAAAGCCAAGGATACAAGGCTCGAAAAGAATCCTTTCGAGATGAACAAGGAAATATCGTAGTTGAGACACAGTCTATGCTGAGGATATGGAAGAACCACTTCTGCAGACTGTTAAACGGCGATGACGAACAACATTCCGCTGTCAGGCAGAACGAACCATTGGTATTCAATATTGGCAACGACAGCGAAAACTGCCAACCACCCGACCTGAGTGAAGTGAGGCTAGCAATATCTAAACTGAAGCTTAATAAGGCTGCCGGAAATGACGGCCTTCCCACCGAGCTTTATAAGGCCGGCGGAGATGACTTGATAAGTAACATCCACCAACTCATAAGCCAAATCTGGTCGGAAGAAAGTATGCGGAAGAATGGAACCCCAGCAACGAAAGGACACACAACATCGACGAATTGGACAGAACGTCACCATTGACAGATATAACTTTGAGGTAGTACGGGACTTTATCTATCTTGGTACCCCTATTAACGCTGACAACAACATCTCGTCAGAAATTAAACGAAGAATTACTCTTGCCAACCGCTGTTTGTTTGGGCTAAGAAGGCAATTCAGTAGTAAAGCCCTCACTCGAACTACTAAGGAGATCTTATATTAGACCCTGATCATCCCAGTCCTGCTCTACGGCGCTGAAGCATGGACCGTCTCAAAAGCGGATGAAGAAATCCTTAGTCGATTTGAGAGGAAAATTCTTCGAAAAATCTTCGGTCCCTTTTTCGTTGACGGGCTATGGAGACGAAGATCCAACCAAGAACTATACGAGCTGTACAGCGACATGCCCCTGGTCAAAAAACTCCGCATTGGACGTTTAAGATGGCTAGGACATGTAGAACGAATGGACATCAATACTCCGGCTCGTAGAGTCTTCGATTCCCAGTCAGACGTCGGACGTAGTAGAGGAACACCTCGCCTTAAGTGGCGCGCACAAATAGAAACCGACCTCAACCAACTTGGAGTGCGCAACTGGAGGCAGTTAGCTAAGGACCGGGCTAATTGTAGAGGCATGTTGGTTGAGGCCCAGGTTCACTCCGGACTGTAGCGCCACTTAATTGTGACCATTTCAAGCGTCGTCAATGGTCAGGCTGGTGGCAAGAAATTGCAACAGTGGTGGATCAATTTTCGAAGAAAATCATCTTCAGGGATGAGGCACATTTTCACCTCAGTGGACTCGTTAATAAGTAGAAGTGCCACATTTGGGCGAATGATAATCTTATAGTGATTGTAGAAAAACCAATGCACCCACAAAGAGAGCCTGTTTGGTGCGGTATATTGGCCGACGGCATCATCGGGCCTTTTTTTTTTTTTTTAATGAGGCCGGTCAGACAGTTACTGTGAATGGTGTTCCCTATCGTGAAGTGATAACGAACTTTTTACGGCCGGAATTGGAAGATATTGATGTGGAAGATATGTGGTTTCAACAGGACGGTGCCACTTGCCACACAACTAACGAAACAATGGCGCTTTTGCGCGACAAATTCAATGGCCGTGTAATCTTACGTGGTGGCGATGTCTATTGGTCGCCAAGATCATGTGATTTGACACCGTTGGACTTCTTTCTTTAGGGTTATTTGAAAGAAAATGTGTACGTCGATAAGTCAGCAATAATTCAAGAGCTAAAGGATGAGATAATTCGGCACATTTACGGCATAGAACCTCAATTATGCCTCAGCGTCATCGAAAATTTGGACCATCGGAAGGAGGTGTGCCGCCGAGGTTACGGTGGCCATTTAACCGATATTTTGTTCCATACATAATTGAACCATAACAGTATTATCATAATTAAAAGAAATGACTATAATTTTGTAATTAATTTGTGATTTATTCAATATCAACATCGGCCCTTAAAATTTAACCACCCTTTATTTACTTTTGGGTGGTTGCATTCGGTGGTTGGTGTATTCGGTAGTGGGTGCATTTTGTAATTATAGAGCGTCCTTGTGACACCATGATTACCAAAATCTCTTCAATATTCGCCGAACCAATTGTGTCTCGACTAAGGTTCGTTTATCTTTATCACGACAGGATTATTTTGAGCACATTATCTAGGTACTTCGATTTGAATTGCAATTCGCCTTTAAAAAGCATCGCCTCATAGCAACCTCTCTGGTGCAGCTGTTATAAGCTCTCACTATATCAACCGGGGCTTACAAATAAATTCCATTAAATCTCTCATACGAGACTAGCGACTTTAAGAAACTAGTAACCTATTTTTCAATTCATATTCTGCGGGTGTGCACATCACGCTCGATTGCGTTGCAAATGGAATCCTGCCTTAGCAGCGTACACACATTCATATCCTCCGACAATGGCGACGTCCTTTGTGAGGGGAAACTGATTTCTTATACACCAACGTGTACTTATGCGGAGCTGTATGTTTACGCCAGCTCATATGTCTGAGTTATGATCAGAGATTTAAGCATACATTCGCCCTTAAGACAATCTAAACAGACTTGCAACGGGACCAAGTTATAAATAGCTAAAGCACAAGGAATCCATTCACTGTTGGGTGTTGTTCATATCGGACGTGCTTGGAATGTGATGGATGCGAACAGTGAACCCTACCTCCCGATGGGTTGAAGTCGCGCTGGCAGTACTCAGTACTTGGAGATTGTAAAACATATTGTGAACGGTAATTCAATGTAACTACAGTTTGTTTCCTTGTGTTTTTGTTGTTGTTGTTGTTGATGTTGTTGTTGTTGTTATTTAATGCACAGGGTTGGTCGATTAATAATGTAAGCGATTCCTTACAATTGACTTGATGAATTGCGAATTTCATCCGGTGTAGATCCATTTAAAATGTTAAACTGTGTGTTATTTTTCAGAGTAAAAAAATATCTGGGGTTATATTTTAATAATTTTTGTGGACCGATGTGCTGAGATTGTGAGGAAAAGTTTAAAAATATAACGGAACTTGTGTTTGTTATTTTTAAATAAAGTTTTTGTGCGATAAGGGATAATGAGGAAACGTTATGCTTGTTATATGTAAATATTTGCAATGTAAAGTGGTACTTAAGAATTTCATGTTTCCTTTCATTTCAATTTTATGTTGATGAATTTGAGGAAAACAGTTATTAAGCCATAGCGATTTATCTATTGGAGCGGGAAGTTCTCCGAACTTGTACGATTCGGAGGATTTTTACTTTGAGGTATTCTTCCGAAAGACTGTTCGGAATAAGTCTCCGAGATATTGTAATGCGTTCCGGTAAATTGCAATTCGTGCAAATTTTGACAGCAAAGTTAAATTTTTGTTTGCATTTTCCTCCAACACAATTTCTTAGTGGAATTTAAACAAAATAAATAAATAAAATTATTACTATAAATAACTTTCGTACTTATTGCTAGTGGGGCAATCTCAAATGAAAAAAACAACCACGCAACAGTACCAGCTTCTAGTGAACCTGATGCGGGAAAAACCTGCCCAATCCCAATATCACAAAAAATGATCATCTGAAGCCGTTGCTGCATTAGGGAGATGGACTAGGTGCATGGTGAAGAGATGTTAGCCCAGGAATGAACCTGGGCCTCAACCAAATGCCTCTCCAATTAATCCGGCCCTTAGCTAACTGCCTCCAGTTTCTACTTGTATGCTCCACTTAAGGTGAGGTCTTCCTCTACTTCATCCGACGACTGGTTGGTAATCAAAGACTCTGCAATCCGGAGTATTGGTGTACATTCGTTCTAAATATCTCAGCCATCTTAAACGTTCAATGCGGAGTTTTTTTTTAACCAAGGGTCTGTCGCTGTACAGCTCGTATAGTACTTGTTTGAATCCTTGTCTCCATAGCCCGTCAAAGCAAACGAGACCGAAGATTTGTCGAAGAACTTTCCTCTCCAAACTA
This sequence comes from Rhingia rostrata, assembly GCA_949824845.1. Classification (NCBI taxonomy): domain Eukaryota; kingdom Metazoa; phylum Arthropoda; class Insecta; order Diptera; family Syrphidae; genus Rhingia; species Rhingia rostrata. The sequence goes on along the minus strand of OX463755.1, from coordinate 175,113,390 downwards.
TCAAGGATTTCTTCATCTGCTTTTGAGTTGGGCGCCGTAGAGCAGGACTGGGATCATCATGGTCTTATATAGGATCTCCTTAGTAACTAGTTCGAGTGGAGGCTTTACTACTTTATTGCTTCTCAGCCTGGAGAAACAGCGGTTGCCAAAAGTAATTCTTCGTTTAATTTCTGACGAGATGTGATGTCAGAGTTAACAGCGAAGCCGAGGTAGAAAAAGTCTCGTACAACCTCAAAGTTATATCTGTCAATGGCAACGTTCTGTCCAACTCGCCAATGTTGCGTGTCCTTTCGTGTTGACAGCCCAAGGATACAAGGTGGGGCAAAAGAAGTCATCCGATGTTGTTTGGCTATTCTGAATATCGGTTATGGCTCTCGCAGTGTGTGGCATTGCTCCGTCCTGTTGGAACCAGATGTCCTCCTGTTCTATAGCCCGCACCGTCCACTGTTGTCGTTCGACCAGCGGAGTTCTCGAATAAAAATGTCCCCGCTGTGGTGGAAATGAGCCTCATCGCTCATTATGATTTTGGTCGAAAAATCGTCCACTTCGTCCTCGAGATTGAGGATGGCTTGGCCGTAGGTAACACGCGTTTGACGATCGACAGGCAGCAGCTGATGCACGGACTAGACTTTGAACATGCGCAAGTCCTTGACCAAAATTCACTTAAGGGACTACCGGCTGATGATTTATTACGAGGCCCGGCGTCTGGTCGATGTTTCTGGTGACAGCTCGTCATCCGCGGCAACAGCGGCGATATTATTGGCACAACGGGTGCTCCGAGGCCAGCCGCTCTTGCAAGCGTCTCGTGTGGTCCCATACTCTTCAAGGTTGGTGGCCAAACGGCGCAGTATTTGGGCAGTCGGTGTCCGACGGTCGGGGAATTGGCGACGGAATTCGCGCTTCGCCAACACTACAGACGAAATGTTACGCAAAAAATTAGTCAAGATTAATCCACGTTCTTGGGGAGTGTATCACTTCATGGCTTGTTCACTTGTATTCTTCATCTGTCTAGTCCACAAATGTCAAATCAGATTTGACATTGGCGGCCATTTGCAGAAATAAGAGCATTTTCCAATAGAGTGATCTCTTTGGGTCCACCTTGTACTAAGTCTTGCCCTCATTTACTGCTAGACCCACTTTTGGCGCTTCCTTCTCTATAATAGCAAGCGTGGCCATGACATTACGTTGAGTCCTACCAATGATGTCAATATCGTCGGCGTATCCTGGTAGTTGCACCGATTTCGGTGTTTGGTGTTGGCTCGGGAGTTTTGAACAATCCTCTCAAGAATCTAAATGAAGAAATCACATGGCAGCGCATCGCCTTGTCTAACTCCTTTTTTTGTATCGAATGTTTCGGTGAGGTCATTTACTGATGGAGCAGCGAGAATTCTCCATCGTCATCCTACACAAACGGACGAGTTTGGGCGGTATACCAAAACCAGACATGGCTCTGTATAGATAGTCTCTATAAATGTTGTCGTATGCGGCTTTGAAATCGATGAATAGGGGGTGGGTATCGACTTGGTCTATTTTGGTATTTTCATGATCTGCCGAAGTGTATAAATTTCATCGGTTTTGGACATTCCTGGCGTTAAACCACACTGATAAGGGCCGATCAGGTTGTTGGTAAATGGTTTCAGGCGTTCACATATAACGGCAGATATGATCTTGTAGGCGATGTTGAGGAGACTTATGCCTCTGTAATTGGTGCAGTTTAGAGTATCTCCTGCATTGTGTATCAGGAAAACGATGCTAGGGTTCCATTCTTCGGCATACTTTCTTCCAACCAGATTTGGCTTATGAATTGGTGGATGTTACTTACCAAGTCATCTCCGCCGGCTTTATAAAGCTAAGCTGCCTGGCTGTCATTTCCGTCTTGTTAAGCTTAAGTTCAGATATTGCTATCGTCACTTTACTTAGGTCGGGTGGATGGCAGTTTTCGCTGTCGTTGCCAACATTGAATGTTTCTTTCTGACCGACAGCGGAATGTTCTTCGTCATCGCCTTGTATCTTTGGCTTTGACGTTTTAAACTTTCGTAAAACTTGCGAACATCATTGTTGGAGTGTTACCTCTATATATCCGTTCGTTGATCTGATCTCTATATCCGACTACCATGTCCTCGATGTGTACTGATTATAGTGGAATTTCGTTCCGCTGCCATGTCAATGAGTCCTAAGTCAGTTGCCATGCCTGTCGTGTACGCTGTGTTTCCGACAATATTTCGTAAGATGTCTTCTCTTCCAACCTTTGCGATAAAATATCCCAGCACGATTTTAAAATCATACTTCGGTAATCACTCTTAGGTTTCGTCAAGGAGCTTTATCATCTTTTCCCGCCTTTGGGAGGACGTGGGAGCATGCACATAAGGCTTACGCTGGTCATTTTGGACTAGATGCGAATTTTTAAAATACGTTCGGTAATGTCTTGGAAACTAACTAAAGACTTCTTGCCTAAGGCTGGCACATATAACAAATCCGCATCCGAATAATCGCTGTTTTAGCTCACTATTACACGGGCTGTAGTATATTTTACAGCTTTTCATCTTTGTTTTGTCCGGCCCATCCCATCGCATTTCCTGGAAGGATAGTTTTTCTATATAAATAATAGAAATAAGCCCTGAGGCTGTTAACGCTACTTGCTTGTTAGGGTTATTTCCTTTGCATACATCTCACTTCGCGCGCAACCCAAATCCAATAGTGAGTCCAACCATAAGACTTCCAGGGGCAGCATGTCCCTACACACGTATTCAAACTAGGCATATGCCTCACACTAGGATGTATACAAAGTATGAACCCCCCTGCTTGGCTCACTGCTGGATTTGTGATGGATGCAAAATTCTATCTATTGAACGTTTGAATGCTGCAAGGCAATATCGTAAATTTCACCCCCGGGGTCTATTTCCTTTTTTTTTTGTTTGTTGAAATCATTCCCATAAGGTTGATTTGCGTGAGGGTTATTGCACTGCACCGTTTGAATATATATTTCAGGGATATTTCACAGTGGAATTGTTGCCCAATTTTATTTTTAAGTAAGTGGTTGTTTCCAGGTGCCGTTATGTTCCTGCCTTTATTTTTTTTAATGTTGATAGTGTTCAGTTAAATTATCATTATAATTTATGAAATAAACGATTGAAAAAATTAAGTTGTGGTACAGTGTGGGACATCTTCCTGTTTTGTGGGACGTTTGTGGGACAATTATCGATGTGGGTCAGTTCATGGAAGTGCAGGACTGTCGCACTTAATGCGTTTAACTTTGTTTAACTTCAGATCTATAACTTAACCAGTCCGATTAAGACATCGATATTTAAAAAAAAAATCCCTCCAGTTGATCTTTTTGAACACAATTGGACAGAATTACAGACAAAGGATAACATGTCACGATTATTTACGTTAATACTTTGTCGACATTAGGAAGCAAATATTCTTCAGAAATATCATTTTATTCTGATTTAGCCAACAAAGAGTAGACTCCTTATGGTCTTATGGTTTTAAGTGAAATATCATAGGAACATGATATTGATCAAAGGAAACGAAACAAATACCTAAAGCTTATCCTACAGCAAAACAATTTCTTGATGATTGAGGAAGAGAATTCCTATATTTTGTATGAGACTGACATAATTTAGATACCTATTCGGAAAACTGGTCAAATACATAACAAAAAAGGAGACTACAATGCTATAGATATTGGCATACCTCTGAAGATTAAATGCCTTTGAAATGTCCAGGATTCACTTATCAATGGTCCAACGTAATGGGCAGCCAAATACATGTAATGCGTTCTCTTCCTTGATATCCCTTTTTAGGCAGGATTTTCTCCAAAGGCAGATATTTAAGCTGGTTAGCCCAAATTCTGTGAAACAGTAGATGAGAAGATATGTCAATTTTTATTTAATGGGATATCCTTGCGGAGGATAATAGAATTGTTAATACATTTTATATTTTGATTTCCTTGCGAACGTTTGAGGGGGGGGTTGTCAATTTTTAAGATCGACATATTGTCAGCATGTTACATTTTTAGTTATCTCTGGGGTTGTTTGCGTAGGAAAAGGGACCGATAGTATTCCCTAAGGGCTTAGAATGGCCATCGCATGTGCAAACATTTTATCAGGATGACTATGGAATTGTAAACTTTTTTATTTTTTTTATTTGTTGTGCTTGAATATTTTGTTATATATGTGACATGATAAATTGACGACCATAGGCGGTCGTCATAACATATTAGCATATCCTGGAGGAAACACTATTTTCTTAAATAATGAAAACAAAAGTTCGGATTGGGACTGGGCTTCAGGAATTCCCAATTAGCCCGGTCCTTAGCTTACTGCCTCTGGTGCCATGTTTTTAATAGGTCATTCATTCAGAGGTCCTTTTTATAAGTAGGACACAGTTAACACGTGATCTCTGCCACCTATTCGTGGTATTTTGGTTCAGTATTATAAGAGCTTTAATCACGGAAAGACTTAGAACAAATATGATGGAATGGTGCTTAAGATCGATGGTAGACTCTGGCCTAAGTTGCCGTGTCATTTTAACTATGACTACACGTCAGTGACGGGATCAGTGGCGCGATGGTCTGGGTTCGATTCCCAGCCGTAGCAACACCTAAATGATTTCTCACTGGCCCTCCTCTCGTGATGATTTGACAAATCATCCGAGTAGTATCAATTGTCAAGAAAAGCTTATCTCAAATTCGCCGTTCGGATTCGGCATAAAACAGGAGGTCCCACCATCGTGCAAGACGTACACACGCACACGTGAATGGTTGTGAGAAAGCTCGGCCCTGGGCACTAACGAGCCTGTTGCGCCAAAAAATTTGTATTTGTACACGTCAGTTGTCCTTATTTTGATTACTTTGTCAGCGAGTGTGGCTTACAGAAAGGAACACTTTAAGTCTAAAGACTTTAAAGGTTTTGTCCTAATGACTATTGTCCTCAGCTCAATAGACTTGTCTGGTCCAAATGGTTGGGACTTATTCATGACTTTCTTATAGACGATAGAAAAAAGTACAACGAAGTTAATATCTGCAACTGGAATTTTGACACGCTCAACAAAAAAAAATGGAGCCATGCAAATAAAACACAAATATTTCGGCCATACACGATGTGCATACAAGGATAATACACTTTGACCTCTACTTAGCCCCTTGGCCCTGGATGGTTGGCTGTTTTCGGACGAGGGTGGATCCTGATTGGCCTTTTACTTGGCAATACCCAAGTGCTTGTTTTTAACCTCTACTAGGTAACCATCCGCCACTAGCCTCATACAACCGGATTTGACTTGCTAAGCTACAAGTGCGAGTGTTGATAGCACGACGAAAAAGAGTATTGGCAGCCCGGTCAGAACGGCACGGAAAGAATACCGGGCCTGCTGTCCCAGGTGAACTTAGACAAGCTGTTTCTATATATTCGGACAACAGGTTGTCTATGAATTTCAAGGATTACTCAGTCCCCTTAAACAGAGATGGTGGTGGATGAACCGAAAGGCCAACGGCAGCGCTCCATCCCGTAGTGGATACTGATGTCCCCGTGTCCTAGGGGTATCTAACAAATTGGAACTGGCCAGTTTGGGGGTAGTGCTTTGTTTCAACTACCCAACTTGGGATAAACTGATTTTATTGTTTACCATCCTAAATAAAAAAATTGTGGTGCAACAGTCTCCTTAGTACACAGGGCCTAGCTTTTTTCTCACAACCATTCATGTCTGTTTTGTGCAAAATCCGAACGGCTAAGTTGAGAAAAGCTTTTTTTTTTCATGACAATTGATACTACTCGGATGATTTGTCAGATCATCGCGAGAGGAGGTCCAGTGAAAAACCATTTAGGTGTTGCTACAATTTAGGTCCTGCTAAACGAAAAAAGACAATGACGTTCATATCTGCACCTGGAATGTGAGAACACTAAACAAGACTGGTGCAGCCGAACAACTAGCGGAAGCCCTAAGATGCTACAAAGCAGATATCACTGCCATCGAGGAAAAGAGGATAAAAAACTGTGACATTTTCTCCGGACCTTGTTATATATAAGTGCCAGCCTTAGGCAAGTAGTCTTAGGTTTCCGAGACATTAGCGAACGCATTGAAACAATCCGCATCAAGGCCAAACTGGCCAACATAAACCTTACATGAACTCACGGCCCGAGGAAAAAGATGATATAGCTAAGGATTGCTTCTGCGAGCTCGTTGATGAAATAAATGAGCGACTACCGAAGTACGATGTTGAAACCGTGCTGGGAGATTTTAACGTAAAGGTGGGCAAGCAAACGTCTGATAACAGACTAAGGCTAATTGACTTCGCCACGGAACGATACCGTGTGCTGGCTTACACGGTTTTCTTACCTCGATATCCATAAAAGGATATGGCGGTCTCCAGATCAACGAACTGTCAACCAAATTGCTTACATTGCGATAGACAACAGACCCGCATACAATATTTGTGATGTCCGAACATTCCGAGGAGCAACAATCGACTCGGAACACTACCTTGTTCTATTTAAGGTAAGAATGCGGATTTTGACTTCGTCACAAAAATCCAGAAATACTGTGAAAAAATTAAATGTCCAAAGATTGCAATCGCAAGAGACCGCCAAGACCTTCACGCAAATCGTATCCCTTAACTTCTCGATTAACTCCGTACCGCTATCGAGTGTCGAAGAACAAAGGCAACGATGCCAACAAGCCATTAGATCAGCCGCAACTGATGTGCTAGGCTTCTCTCGCCCTCCAGCAAGGATCCCCTGGTTTGATGAGGAATGCCGGCAGATGCTCGCAGCCAAGAACGAGGTCTACAAGGCTATTCTGCAGGTGAAGACGAGAGCTGCCGTTTTGCCATTAGGCTCTATAGACAGAGAAGAATGGAATAACACCGTATTTTCAGAACGAAGCAAAAAGAGCCAGAAAAGCGCACGATTAAGAATATAGAGAGATGCTACTCCAGGAACGATGTTCGCAAGTCTTACCAAAGTGTATAAAGTTAAAGCCGATTATACAAGGTTCGAACCGAATCCTGTCGAGATCAACAAGGAAATATCGTAGTTGAGACACAGTCGATGCTGAGGATATGGAAGAACCACTTCTGCAGACTATTAAAGGGCGATGGCAAACAACATTCCGTTGTCAGGCAGAACGAACGAATATTGGCAACAACAGATAAAACTGCCAATCGCTTAATAAGGCTGCCGGAAATGACGGCTTCCTCGCTGATAAGCCAAGTCTTGTAAGATGAAAGTATGTCTGAAGAATGGAACCTCAGCATCGCTTGCCCGGTGTAAAAAAATGAAGAACCTCTGAACTGCGCCAACAGCCGAGTCACCAGTCTCCCCATCATTGCCTACAAGATCCTATCTGCCGTTATACGTGAACGCCTGAAACCATTTACCATCAACTTGATCAACCTTTATCAGTGTGGATATAGGTCAGGAAAGTTCACAACCAATCAAATTTTCACACTTCGGCAGATCCTTGAAAAAACCCAAGAAGTCCAAATCGATAAACACCATATATTCATCGATTTAAAAGCCGCATACGACAGCATTTATAGAGACGAACTATACAGAGCCATGTCTAATTTTGGTGTACCGCCCAAACTCGTCCGTTTGTGTAGGATGACGGTGGAGAATTCTCGCTGCTTCATCAGGGTCGGAAACGACCTCACTGACACATTTGATACCAAAAAAGGATTTAAGCAAGGTGATGCGCTGTCATGTGACTTCTTCAATCTGATTCTTGAGAGGATTGTGCAAAACTCCCGAGCCAACACCAGAGGCACAATTTTCCAAAAATCTGTACAACTACTAGCATATTCCGACGATATTGACATCATTGTTCGGACCCAACGTGATGTAATAGCCACGTTTGCTAGTATAGTGAAGGAGGCGGCAAAAATGGGTTAAGCAGTAGATGAGGGCAAGACGAAGTATATGCTGTCAACACGAAAGGACACAATACATTGATATAACACAGATATAACTTTGAGGTAGTACGGGACTTTATATATCTGGGCTCGGGTATTAACTCTGACAACAACATGTCGTCAGAAATTAAACGAAGAATTACTCTTGCCAACCGCGGTTTCTTCGGGCTAAGAAGGCAATTCAGTAGTGAAGCCATCACTCGAACTACTAAGGAGATCTTACATAAGACCCTGATCATCCCATTCCTGCTCTACGGCGCTGAAGCATGGACCGTCTCAAAAGTGGACGAAGAAATCCTTGGTCACTTTGAGAGGACATTGACATTGACATTGACATCACAGTACTTCGCACATGAATGCAACGAACTACAGACACATAACAGCACTGGCGACTGAGGCCATCGGCTGGGACAGATCAAGACATTTATGCAACAGAGAGATACGGATAGATACATAGAAGGAAAGACATATAACATAAAAACCCTACGTGGCACAGAGGAGGAGACATCGATTTAAATTGTCTCATGTTATCGCACAGGTGGCCTCAGATAAGCTGGCAATTTTCGTAGAAAACAAATGCTGCCGAAGCTGGGGCTTGAACCCGCAGCGCTTGGCTTAGCAGTCAACTACGAATTCCTGTGAGCCATGGCCACCTGCACTTTGAGAGGAAAATTCATCGAAAAATCTTCGGTCTGGTTTGCGTTGACGGGTATTGGTGACGAAGATTCAACCAAGAACTATCCGAGCTGTACAGCAACATGCCCCTGGTCAAAAAACTCCGCATCGGACGTTTGGGATGGCAAGGACATGTGGAGCGAATGTCGACCGATTCTCCGGCTCGCAGAGTCTTCGATTCTCAGCCAGAAGACGTACGCAGTAGATGAAGACCTCGCGCACAAGTAGAAACCGACCTCAACCAACTTGGAGTGCGCAACTGGAGGCAGTATGCTAAGGACCGGACTAATTGGAGAAGCATGTTGGTAGAGGCCTAGGTTTATTCGTGACTGTAGCGATACTTAAGTAAAGTAAGGTACATATCTATATTTAGACTTGTATTGATCAAATTTTAATAATTTTTTACGTTATCGTCGTTTTTCAAACTCGACGTACTCTAGATTCGTCGTGAAACATTGAGCCGGTCAAAAAAAGTGGTGCTTTTGGTTTAAAAATCTCTACTTAATTAGTCCTTAATTGTGCTCAACGGGATCATATCAACGTGCCTCCGCTGTCTGTGTTTCTATATTTTTTTTAACGGATTTTCTGTATTACGACAAATATGGAGTATTTGCGTCGAATTCGGTATAAGACTAATACGGAACAAACGATTTTTATTTGGCGCCCTAGTTTATTTTTTACCCCAGATGCACCATTATTTGTTAGTAAGAGTTTTGGTATCCGTTGATCACGCGACATATAGGTTTTAGATGGTGTGGTCTTCCCAGAGCCAGATTAATGTGAAATTCGACCTTTCCATGAAGCTAATTCTTTTAAAAACCAAACAAATTTCATATCCAGTGGCTCTTTAATTAGAAAAAAAAAACAGTCAACTAAACCTTGTATAACTGAAATTCTATAATCAATCACTCCTAGTATGACGGTAAGCCCCTAGCTCTAGTTTGACTCTTAAAATACTTCTGAAAGTCTTTAAGAATCACATGAACCATTCAATTCGTGTGGTAAATGAATACAAATCCTCCATCCTAGAATGGAATTCTAAAATTTTAATTGTACGCACTTAACATTCTTTTGCACTCACCACTTCTATCTGAAAATCGTGTCCCGGTTTTTAGTGTTGATCTTGGCTTTTCTTTTCTTTTCGTTTTTTTTTTTGGTTATCATGAGACAGAGACAAATTTAATTTTAGAAAATTACCCTATGGTGGACTTTATCTAGAATTTTATTGTAATTAAATGCCAGTTGGCCAGACCTAGTCTATCCATTTAAATGTCCTTGTTGCGTTGCATTTGCCGTTTCCCAGAACCAAGCGGATACAGCTATTCCATCGAAATGGAACACATAATTCTCAACTTTTATAATTTCCAGAGAATAACTTACATTGGTATGTATCTCCTGGTTTTAGTTCTGGTAGTTAAAAGCCGTTTCGTGCTTGCCCATTACTTCGTATACTTTTCGCTTGAAATGTTCCTTTCAGAGAGAGGAGTTGGTGCTTTAATTTAACTCCTTGCTGGGCATTAAATCGTTTTTTTTTTTGTATTCTTTAGTTTATTGCAGTTGAAAAAATTGTGAGTTTGGATGGTAAGTAGCTATTTTTTTTGTGTAAGTAAATATGCAAATTTTCTTTTTCTTTTAGTCCAGTGATTTCTACACATTTTGATTCACCTGGAAGATCTAATCAATTTCTTAAAGTATCTGTTAATTTTTGCAAGTATAATTCCGTTAATTATTCATCACAAATCATTCTCAGTTACACATCCCTTGTTAATTGAACCTCAATCATCTATTGAAGACCTTTTTTGTTTGGGTTATCAGAGGACCTTCATGAAATCGTCCTCAATCATCAAGACGTTGCCAAATTAGGCAATCACCAAGAGTACTGGCCTTAAATCAAAGTCAAATTGGAAATCAATACAACAAAAGCAATAAGCCCAGTGGGAGAAAGAGCAAACCTAAATGATGAAAGACAAATTACATAGAAAATTAAAGATACCTTCCTAGCGCACATCCCGGATGCCATGGATACTTTATGCTTTTGCGAAACAACAACAACCAACATGTGTATGCGAGTGGAAGGAAACTTTACGACTGCTAAACTATTGTGCATCAAATCTTTTTCGGTTTCCTCCTCCATTAACTTTCGCAATAATCTGAAGATATCCTCTGTGAGACTTTTATATTCTTTGTCTTTGGTTTAATGGCCTGAGTCATAAAATGAGACTCATCAAAGTGTTGGCAATGTTTTTGTATAGCTATAGCTAGGCTATACCTACATATGGGTTAATCATGGAGGTTAGTATTATTTGGTATAAGGACATAAAGTGGCATGAAGTAAGGCGAAGCCAGAGGGACTTTTTCTTGGTCGAAAACTCCCCACATGAACAACTTAACCGCTAAGTGAGAATGGCCAATTCGTCTTGGGTTTCACAAATTCCTTCAGCAACAACAAATTACGAGTAACATTAAGCAAACGTCCTTTGTTACCATTAATCGTATTTTATCTTCATGTAAATTATTTCAATGCGGTAGTAAAGTTGAAATAATTTTTTTACTGAGCAAATTTCGTAAAGACAGCGTTGTCAGGCGTCCCGATTTTGGCGGGTCGTCCAGATTTTTAGTGAAAACGTAAATGTCCCACGCGGGGCAGGCACAGTACCGCTTTCAACACATGTTCGTTCTACACAGCAGGAGCTATTATTACTTGACAAAATTTCCTCATCTTAATCATCTGTCAAATCTTGGCAGGTGGAACAAAATTTACAAAAACAAATCTGTGTAATGCCTTCTAACAATTAGAAGTACATCCCGATGATCGTGAGCCTCTTACACTGAATACTCACAGATGTTGGTACAGGCCAACCAGATTTATTTACGCAATCCTGGGCCTGGAAATTGGCAAAACCAAATCGAAATACTTAAAGATTTCGAAGGAGTTTCGATTTTCTTAGATGATATCAAGATTATTGCGCCCAACAATGAAATTCATCTTCAACGCATAGAAATTTATTTATCAAGGCTTAGCAAATACAATACGACGGCCTTCCCGGCTAGCTTTATAAAGCCGGCGGAGATGACTTGGTAAGTAACATCCAGCAACTCATAAGCCGATTCTGGTCGGAATAAAGTATGCCTGATGAATGGAACTTCAGCATCGTTTGCCCGATCCACCCTATTAACTGCGCCAACTACAGAGGCACATATCTCCTTAACATCGCCTCCTAAATTCTATCTGCCGAAATATGTGAACGCCTGAAACCGTTTACCAACAACCTGATCGGCCCTTATTAGTGTGGTTTTTGGGCCAGGAAAGTCCACAACCGATCAAATCGTCACCTTCGGCAGATCCTGGAAAAAACCCAAGAAGTTCAAATCGATACCCAACACCTAGTCATCGATTTCAAAGCCGCATACGACAGCATTTATAGAGACGAACTGTACAGAGCCATGTCTAGTTTTGGTATACCGCCCAAACTCGTCCGTTTGTGTAGGATGACGATGGAGAATTCTCGCTGCTCCATCAGGGTCGGCAACGACCTCACCGACACATTCGACACCAAAAAAGGATTTAGGCAAGGCGATGCGCTGTCATGTGACTCCTTCAATCTGATTCTTGAGAGGATTGTGCAAAACTCACGAGCCAACACCAGAGGCACAATTTTCCCAAAAACCTGTACAACTACTAGCATACGCCGACGATATTGACATCATTGGTAGGACCCAGCGTGATGTCATAGCCACGTTTGCTAGTAAACAGAAGGAAGCGGCAAAAACGGGTTTTGCAGTAAATGAGGGCAAGACGAAGTTTATGCTGTCAACACGAAAGGACACACAACATCGTCGAATGGACAGAGGGTCACCATTGACAGATATAACTTTGTGGTAGTACGGGACTTTATCTATCTCGGCTCCGCTATTAACTCTGACGTCAACATATCGTCAGAAATTAAACGAAGAATTACTCTTGCCAACCGCTGTTTCTTCGGGCTAAGAAGGCAATTTAATAGTAAAGCCCTCACTCGAACTTCTAAGGAGATCTTATATAAGACCCTTACCATCCCCGTCCTGCTCTACGGAGCTAAAGCATGGACCGTCTCAAAAGCGGATGAAGAAATCCTTAATCGATTTGAGAGGAAAATTCTTCGAAAAATCTTCGGTCCCGTTTGCGTTGGCGGGCTATGGAGACGAAGATTCAGCCAAGAACTATCCGAGCTGTTCAGCGACATGCCCCTGGTCAAAAAACTCCGCATTGGATGTTTAAGATGGCTGGACATCAAGTACGATTGGACACCAATACTCCGGCTCGCAGAGCCTTCGATTCTCAGCCAGCTGTCGGACGCAGTAGATGAAGACGCACAAGTAGAAACCGACCTCAACTTACTTGGAATGTGCAACTGGAAGCAGTTAGCTAAGGAGCTGGCTAATTTGAGAGGCATGTTGGTTGATGCTCAGGCTCATTCCGGACTGTGGCGCCACTTAAGTTAGTAAGTAGCAAGATATCCAGCTTTTTCTATTGAGCTGAATGGACGAAATAGTTTTTCTTTGGTGTTTCTTGGGAGTGTGTGCTGTTCCTTTGTGGCTTTCTTTATCTTCACTGAATTCTTCATTATCCACTGCTTTTGCGATGAAGGTCGTGACAGGGTTATCTTACTGCTTCCTGCACATTACCTGCTGGTATAGACATCGCCCCAAATGAACTAAACTGCTAATGCAAAGCAATGACAGCATCCTCCACAGGGGTAAATGCTTTTTGTGTGTACAGTCGACGTTCTCTTTTTTTGGCAGTCAAGTAAACCTTCAAGAATGTTAGAAGTAAGGGTCGGTCCACAGAGGCATCTTCAGTGGTGGTGAGGAGGGAGATGCATGCCATTTTAGGCTTAGGTTCAGTCTGGCTGTAGCGCCACTAAATTTATTTAGTAAGTAGGTATGCCTTATGGCATAATTTCACCCGACCAAGCCAACTTTCATCAGACCACATTTGGTTAATAAGTTGGTGGTTGGATGGTGGATTTTGCAAACGCCATTTTAAACTATTCTTCCTAAACTGCAACAACGACTTTTATAAAGTAATCGACAATAGAAATTTATTTCGCCATACTTAATAAATCGCTTGATTAGCATCGAATACACTCGATTGCTGCTATTTCTGAAGTCAAAGTAAACGCTACACTAACCTAAGCACTGCAAAGCAGAAGATGTGAATTACAGGACTAAGTCAAACATTTATAAAGCTCATGTCGTAAACTAAACACATTTACAAGTCTCGTAATAGGATTTATTCGACTCAAGAAATTCTCGAAACTTCTAAGCTAAATGGTAGGAAGAACTTTCTTTTGAAAAGTCCTTCCACCTCCGTTTAACTGAAGTCACAGTTCTCAAGAAAAATATAAAACGACAATCCTTCCCAGTAAGTTTTTTCCTAGATGCCATACCTACCTACTCATTGTAAGTATTTTATTTGCAGATACACATCACAAGCCTCTTCAAAATGGTCATCTACCTACATCCTTAAGGAAATATTTCCCTACCCATTGCTCATCCTAAAACCGTTGGCATACTACCTTTTACGCAAAAGTATCCACATGCCTCATTTCGAATTCAAAGCTAAAGTCGATTTCTTTAATTCATGCAGCTTACACAGATGGAAAAGCTAATATCATATAAAATGAGAATTCAAAAAAAAAAAAAAACAACGTCCTACCAGTAAGGACTTCTTCTACTCTTCCACCCCCATTGCATTTAACAAGAATTCATCTCATATGAATGCGAGTGTCAAGTTGTTCAGTCTTCAGTTGTTGAATGTACGAAGAGAAAAGCAAACAGACAAAAGTTTCCCTTTGTCTCTACAGGAACGATGTGTGTCCCGATTACATCAGTTTACTTTACCTATATTTGTCCTCCGTATTAAATGGAACTCAAGCTAAAGTCAGCAGAGAGAACATTAACTTAAAATTTCCATGAAACAATTGTGTTTTCTTGTATCTTGTATCTTAAGCACACACAGCCACACAGACAGACAGGTGCGCATTCCCATTCAGCTCGGGCAAACTTTGTCTGAAAAGTAACTGAAAATGATTTTCATTAATTTTCGCATACATCTATCTACCCCCTCGGCGAACGAATGGTGAGAGAGTATCTAGAACGTAGTTTTGTAAGGCAATCTAATTGTAATTAAGTATACGACTGAAATACTCTATGCGCTCACGTACCCGATGTGCTAGGTATGCGATATTTTATTAAGGAATATCGCAGCGAACAAATTGTACACTGAATAGCAGTTGAATTAAGCTAAATGATGCATTTAACTTTTATTTAATTAAGAAACCTGCCTATCGACCTGTTCAGGTAGGGCGAAATATATGTAGATACATCTACCTCTTTAATGAAGTCTTGAAAATCCGTTTATAATACACCCACCGTAGCTGAAGGTTCGGAAAAAATAAAGGAAAATCGATGTAAGCGAGCGTACAAAAATGAATAAATTTATGCGCGTGGCAAAAAGTAATTAAATCTGAACAAAAAAAAAAAAAAAACATATAAAGCGAAGCATCGTTTCATTTCCCTCCCTCGCCGCCAGAGGGAGAAATAAAATTTAATTTACGCCATAAAACGTCCTTCGGCCAAATCGGATGTGGAAAAGGAATATCGGCCACAAACGGGTATATGGTCATCGGATTTGCCTGTGCAATGAAAAATCGCCAACAGTTATTGCAATCGGATTGTTTTTTTTGTTTTCAACTCAATTCGGATAATATTTTCGAAATAAATTGATTCAACTTGTTGACAAACAGGAGTAGGAACAAAAAGCAGAGTCTGCAGGCTCATATGGTTGAAAAGCGGATTGCGGTTTTGTTACATAATATTTATTTTGTCACTTTTGGGAATAGAAATAGAAAATCGAATTGAAAATGAACAGCAATGATGATTCATGTGGTTTTTGTGGTTGGAAGGGTTTTTTTTTTTGAATAAAGGATGTTTTTAAAAGGATGTGCATTTCAAATGTCTGATGCGTTTTCGATTTCGCATTTATTCTGAAGAGAGCGGGGGAGAGTCGTGTACTCACACTAATGCGCGTATTCCATTTCCAAGCAGCATCGGAGGAAGTCCCAAGATGGTTTCAACGAAGGAATCCACAGCCCCAGTAATGCTGTACAAAGTGAATAACCTATATAAGCTGCTTCGACATATTCGGGCGGATCTAGATGGCTCAAGGTTAAGTCTGGGCTTTTGTACTAAGTTGGTGACGACTAACTTGAAATGCCAACGGCAGAGAAAAATCCCGTTGATAATATTGATCGGTTAACTACCCACTCACGGAATAAAACCATATTTACGAAGAAACCAAGATCCACGGAAAGGATTGATTCTATTCTTGACGACCTAGATAAACGAAAAGGACCACGAAGTTCGTATCTACTGTGGTACAGTGGTACGTCCAATTCTCACATACGGCAATGATGGGTAAAACCTACAACCTTACTTACTTATTTAAGTGGCGCTACAGTCCGGAATGAACCTGGGCCTCAACCAACATGCCTATCCAATCAGCACGGTCCTTAGCTAACATTCTCCAGCTGTGCACTCCAAGTTGGTTAAGGTCGGTTTTTACTTGTGCGCGCCACTAAAGGCCAGTACTACCACAAAGTTATATCTGTCAATGGTGACGTTCTGTCCAATTCGTCGATGTTGTGTGTCCTTTCGTGTCCACAGCATATACTTCATCTTGCGCTTATTTACCGCTAAGCCTATTTTTGCCGCTTCCCTCTCTATGCTAGCAAACGTGGCTATGACATCACGTTGGGTCTTACCAATGATGTCAATATCGTCGGCGTGTGCTAGTAGTTGCACCGATTTTTGGAAAATTGCACAAGCCTCTCCAGAATCAAGTTGAAGAAGTCACATGACAGCGCATCGCCTTGCCGATATAATCTTTTGGTATCGAATGTGTCGGTGAGGTCGTTTCCGATCCTGATGGAGCAGCGAGAATTCTTCATCGTCATAATACACAAACGGACTAGTTTGAGCGGTATACCAAAACTAGACATGGCTCTATATAGTTCGTCTCTTTAAATGCTGTCGTATGCTGCTTTGAAATCAATGAATAGGTGGTGGGTATCGATTTGGACTTCTTGGGTTTTTTTCCAGGATCTGCCGAAGTGTGAAGATTTGATCAGTTGTGGACTTCCCTGGCCTAAAACCACACTGATAAGGGCCGATAATGTTGTTTGTAAACGGTTTCAGGCGTTCACATATTACGGCAGATAGAATTTCGTATGCGATGTTGAGGAGACTTATGCCTCTGTAGTTGGCGCAGTGTAGAGAGCCTCCTTTTTTATGGATCGGGCAAACGATGCTGAGGTTCCATTCTTCAGGCATATTTTCTTCCGACCAGAATCGGCTAATGAGTTGGTGGATGTTACTTACCAAGTCATCTCTGTCGGCGGGAAGGCCGTCATTTCCGGCAGCCTTATTAAGCTTCAGTTTAGATATTGCTATCCTCACTTCACTCAGGTCGGGTGGTTGGCAGCTTTCGCTGTCGTTGCCAATATTGAATGGTTCGTTCTGCCTGACAGCGGAATGTTGTTAGTCATCGCCGTTTGACAGTCTGCAGAAATGGTTCTTCAATATACTCAGCATAGACTTTGTCTCAACTACGATAATACCTAATTCATCTCGACAGGATTCTGTTCGAGCCTTGTATCCTTGGCTTTGACGTTTTACACTTTGGTAAAACTCGCGAACATCGTTCCTGGAGTGGCACATATCTATATCCACAATCGCGCTCTTTTCTTGCTCTTTTTTCTTCTTTCTGAAAAGCCGGTTTTCTTCCCTTCTTCTCTGCCTAAGGAGCTCAATGGCAGCTCTAACTTAGCTTCATCAAGATAGTTGCTCAAGTCAGTCTTAGCCTCTCGGAATATTCGGACAACCAAAGTACTGGATGTGTACCTCTCTTTCATCGCAATGTGATCAATTTGGTTGACAGTTCGTCGATCTGGATATCGAGGTAAGCAAACCATTTGTGGAGCTGTTCCTCTGCGAAGTCAATTAGCCAAACTCCATTCCCATCCTTATTGTCGTGTAGGCTATGTTTTCCGACAATACTTCAAAAGATGTCTTCTCTTCCTACCTTTGCGATTTTAACATCGTTTTTCGGTAGTCGCTCATAGGTTTTATCAATGAGCTCGTAGATGCAATCGTTAGCTTTATCATTTTTTTTTTCTTTGTTGGTGCTTGAACGCGGCGAGTTTGGCCTTGATGCGGATTTTTAGAATGCGTTCGCTAATGTCTTGAAAAAATAGTACTTCTTGCCTTAGTCTGTCACTTATAAAAAATTGCATCAGAATACTCTTCGCCCGACCCATCTTATCGTATTTTGTGGATGGCAGTAACGTCTGCTTTGTAGCAGTTTAGGGTTTCAGCTAGTTATTCGCTTGCGGCTCTCCTGTTTTATGTTCTCAAATTCCAGATGTCGTTGTAATTTTTTCGTTAAGGATGGCCGAAAATTGTATCAGTAATATCCGAGGCGATTGGTTGCTTCGTAACTAGTGGAGTTTTACATGGGTGGGTAGTTTAACCAAAGAAAATCCCCCAACCTGGAGGGCCAGATCTAATTTATTAGATACCCCTAGGAAACGGGGGCCATCAGTGTCCACCACGGGATTGAGCGCTGCCGTTGGCCTTTCGGTCCATCCGACACCATCTCTGTTAAAGGGGCCTGACTTACCCTTGAAATTCCTAGACAACCTGTTGTCGAATATGTCGAAACAGCTTGCCTAGGTTCTCCTGCGACAGCAGGCCGGGTATTCCGTGCCATTCTGATCGTGTAGTTTATAGAGTTACTGTTTTTCGACGTGTTATCAACACTTGCGCTTATCTTTTACCATGTCGAATCCGGTTGGAAGAGACCTTTAACTGTGTGGTTTTAGGCCAGAAAAGACCACGACTGATCAAATGTTCACATTTCGGCAGATTCTAAAAAAAAAAAAACTCAAGAGCTCAAAATCGATACACACCACATATTTTTCGATTTAAAAACCGCATACGACAGCATTCATGGAGACGAACTATACATGGTCATGTCATATGGAGGAGGAGAGGAGATAAGCCAAGTAGTTGTATTTGTTTGAGTTTTGGAACTCTTTATGTGTTGTAGTAGGTACTGTTGAGAGTGAATACAGGAGCTCTCCCATCCGTTGCATCGCAAGCGTGGCGTGTTTTCACACTAGACAACTGTCACTTCAATGCCATTCTGTCCCAACTTTAAGTCCTATCCACATCCTCAGTTCCTTTCCACCTTCTGTTCCCAACCCGCTCTATATCCTACTGTTGTGTTCCAAACATACTCAATCAAAAACACCAATAAGGAGCACGAACGTAAGACCATGTGAGTGACTTTATTTTCAAATCACCTTTCCTTACCGCCGACATTGCAACTTCCTCTCTCAACGACCACCATTTGCAAATATACGCACAATTCTAACGCTAAGTGTCAGTCAAGTGTTATTGACAAAATCGTGTGATAAATAAATTCCGAATGGGAATGTGAAAGGATTTCGTCCTGTCGATTGTTAAGTAAGTGTGACAGGTGGTACCAGTATTATAGGGATTCTTTTTAATTGACACAATTTCCCTTGGGTATTTGTGTTGACATTCCTGGAAGCGCTGTGGATTCGTCAGAACTGAACAATAAGCTGCCATTAGGAGTCAATTGACATGAGTCAATTCATGGTATTGAAGGGTATCTGGGATTTCTTTGAAATTATGTGTACATTTCCCGAAACGGACGGCTTCCATCAGACAGGCTTTAACCTTTTAGACTTTTTGTATCGGTTTGTAAGTGTGCTGTGGCAGCATTTAAAGTACTTCCCACGCACAACCTTGTACAAAATGTGAATCTTGATTGCAACAACTTAGAGGTAGTTCAAGAGTTCATCTACCTCGGAATCAACACCAACGCCACCAATGGCACTTTACTGGAGGTACGACGAAGACCGAGACTGATTTACCAGACATAGCCTAGGTAACGGGAGAATACGAAAACAATTAGAAAAAACTGTACAAGGTGCGCCATTTAAGTCGGTATGTAATCATTTAATCACTTCGACATTTTATCAACCGATTGACTTGAGTAAACAAGTTTTTGAAACGTAAATTCGGTACAATTTTTAACATAAAATGCTCCACAACGAAACAACACTGTGAAATATTGACGCAGCACATTGAAAATATTCGTTCAGTTTTGTCAACTCAATGTGCGTATATATCGGCACCATTTAACAAAACATTGTTTTTTTTTAAATTCATTTTTTTTTTATTTTTTCTTAAAACTAACTTACATGCTAGACAAAAATTCATGAAAAAAACTAGCTTACTTATCAACTACTTAACTAACTCACTTGCTCTATGCGGCCGCCCGAAATTAAACGATAACTTAATTCTAATGCCTTTCGGCCTATTATCTAATATATCCACTATATTAATCGCCGACCCAATTTCTTTCAGAACATATTTACCCTATTTAATGAAGTAAAATTGCGTTTTTTTTTTACCAAATTGAAGCGTACAGCTCATAGATCGGTCGAAAAGAATTATAATTTCAAAAAAGTTATTGCAAAATTGGTAAAATAATGTTTTTAAATTACCTTGGTTACAACAACAACATTGTAAACATACAAAGAAAGATAGCTTATAGCTTAGCTATCTGCGCGGCGAGTGTCACGTTTGAATGATGGGAGTTAAGCAAAGAAAGAGAGAAAAGTATATGCGCAGGGGTGGGTTGGGTATGGGTAATTGGATAAGTCACATTTTTCTTTCGCTCAGTCGGAGTCCTGTGACTGTCTCCTTCTATTGTATGAATCAGAAATTAAAAAAAGAGAATCATACACAGAGAACTTTTCTATATGCGTATGCGTATAACTCTAATGTAGCTTTAACATAGTGTGGGGTGAATGGTGTGCGTTAAGCGAATTAAGAAGAGAAGGGAATATGCGCACGCGTATTGGTGATTGGATTGGATACGTATACCTACTCTGTCTTTTATAAGTTATAGGTAATCATAATGTTGCCCGAATATTGTAAAAAATTGTATTTTCTGTGGTTGCGTTTGGCTATTATTATTGACCTTATTTGTATAGTGTAGCACTAGAGCAGCCACTGAGCCACCTCACCGAAACGAAAGTGTTTGGCGTGTGGGGGCGTGGCGGATGAATGTGTGTCGTGTTCGTTTGTGTTAAGCGAATGAGGGAGAGAAGTTAACCGCAGGTGTGGTTGCATTAGTCTGATGAACGGAAGTACATTTGGCTTCCGGTCATTCGAAGTCGGTTGTATCCTACACGAATTATTAGATAGCCATCCTACAATAATTGTGGTTTCACTGTGCTCTGATCCTGGTTTTGGTCAATTATTACTTATTCTTTGTTAAGTCATTTTGATTTCTTTTTTTTCGACGGAATATTAGGTAGATATGCCTCGGCAAAGAACTTTGACGGGTAGGCGTGAGAGGGAAAGAAATAGAGTTGATTATTTGTTACGTCGCGAAGCCGTACCATACGTACCATTCCGTACCACTTTAGTGCCAATATCTTTCTCTCTTTCCTTCTCATTGCCTTGCCCAGCAAGATTATCGTAGCGGTGAACTACGCTGGATAATTTGAAGAAGGGCGGTAACTTCGGACCGTTCCTTGCAATCGTTCGAAATTTCAAATCGGAAAGGTATGGCCTTCGTAGGAATGTTTTAGCAGTGAGCAGTGGCATGAAGATATTTTGTTTTCAAATTTAAAAATTATTTTTTACTCTTTTTGGTCGCAGGTACCTTACCTTTTCTGCCACATCTGGACTGGACTGGAAGAAGAATGCTATTATTTTATTACTCTTCTATTGTGCGCATTTTGTTATCTCATAGCAAAAAATTAAAAATATTATTGAATAAGAAATATAAAAGTACAGCATGAAAAAAAATTTAATGCAATCTGTTTCATTTCAGTGCTATTTTTGTTTTTTCAATGTTATAGAAGTTAAGAACAATATTAGTTAGTTACTATCTATTCCAGAACTGACACGAATACCTACCTACGATCAGTAATTTTTAAGATTTCTTTATTTAAAGACAGACATTCAAATTCGCTTCAAATCAAACAGAGCTACACCAATTTTATTTATCTATATAGTAGATAATGATATAAAAAAAATGTGTGGTCGATTTTCGAGCACTGGGTGAACCTAGTAAATATAAAAGTAACAAAATTGTTACCAAGAAAACTTTGAAAAACTTGATTCCTTGTTTTTATTTTATTTAATTTAAACTTACATGCTAATTAAAACTACTTATCGACTAACTTAAACTACTTAAAATTAATTAAAACTACCTAAAAATAACTTAAAAACTAGAACAGCCACAGCAAGCGTTTTTTTTGTGCCACCATGACTGCTTTGCACCTAAGCCTAAGACTAAAAATGTGTAAGTCGGCCATAAAATAACAATTTTAACCCTAATCCTACGAAGGATTAGGATTAGGATTTCGTTACATGCCATACCAAGGTGTGCCTACTAGGCACATTGTATCTGATTAAATAGCTAACTGTATTAAATTGTGAAACACATGAATAAACAAAGAGTTATATACATTTTATTGATTTTAACTTTTATTGAACATACATCGATACATAAATAAATACCCCATTTATTTTATTTCTTTTCTTTGCAGTTTCTGCAAGTTAATGTTTTTTTTCCGAATGCTCAACACATACTGTTAGGTTACATGTATCACAGCACTGTGTTGACATTCTGCTTTTTTTTTGAAGGACAAATATAGGATCTTCTTCTTTTAATGGATTTTTTAAGTGGACCCTCTGCTGGTAGGGCTAGGTTCTTGCACGCAGTATTTATTGCAGTAGTGTGGCTTTTATGCAAACCAACCAAACTGCGCCGTCTGATATGCTCCATCACTAGTTCGGTCGCCATTTCTCTTAAGAAAATATTACGAAGCTTTCTTTTTTTTTGATATATTCCACTCGGGATAAATATTTTTCCATACAATGAATGAAGCTACACTGCAGACATCAATCATATTGAAAAAAAAGGCTAAAGGCCATCTGTTGGTCTTGCGCTTCACCGAATATGCATGTGCCATTTGATCTAAGGTATCGACTGCTCCTTTCGTTGAATTATAATGCAGATTTACTTCTGATTTGTTTTTATTTGACAGATCGGTGATCACACAGCACGATTTTTTTTTTGGAACATAGGATACAAGAGTCATAGATTTTTGAAAGCCAAATAAGTTGCTCTCTATTTCCCGACGAGGAGTTGGTAAAAAATTTGATAGTATACATCTTTTGTTCTTACGGATCGTTCCTACGCAAGTCAGACCCTTTGACAGCAAACTGGAAGCAAGTTGTGGGTGGCCGCGGTGTAGTGGTAATGTGTTCGTCTGTTGAGTGGAAGGTTGCGCGTTCAATCCCAACCAAAATCCATTTCACTTTTATTTAAAAGAAATAAAAGGTCGGTGTAATACCTAAAAGTATGCACACCATCTTGAATTTCTTCAAATTTAACGAACACAAGAAAAAGTGACTCCCCGAAGCTAGTTCGAACACCACCCATGGAGTTTAAGTCTCCACTACATCCAAAATCTTTCCTATCCTCTCTTTCTTCCCCTTCTCTAACGCTCGTACTATGGTAACATATAAAAGGGTATTCATAACCCCTTGAGTACGTGTAAATTATAAAAAAAAAAAAAAAAAAAAAAGTTTATAGCTGGTGAAGTAGTTGTCAAATGTAATGTTTCTGTTGGTTCTGATAAAAGGTACACAAAGCTCTTCAACAACCTTTTGCGCTAAGTTTTCTGATCGGCTTGGGCCTTCCTTTCCCAAGTATGGTATCCCACGTAATGGATAGCTAGAGCCACTGTCACAAATCCACCAAATTTTCATACCATACTTATCTGGTTTGCTTGGTATATATTGCCGGAACGATACGCGACCCCGAAAGGGAACCAGTTGCTCATCAATAGTTAGGTTGCAGCCCGGAATATAATGCTTCGACAAATTTAAATTTACTCTTTCCCACAGGTCTCTAATTGGAGCCAGTTTATCCTTTTGCCTTCGAACAGTCCTGGTGTTTTTATCGTCAAATCTAATAAATCGCAACAATTGGGTAAATCTGTTTCGTGACGTACATGCTTTATATAAAAAATTTCCATAAAGAGGGCTCCAGAGTTCGTTGTTATTTCTTCCGGCAGTAATCAACAGGCCTAAAAATGCTCGAATTTCAATGTCGTCAACTGGCTTCCATAATGTTCCAATAGAACGAACAGCTTCTGTATTAGTGAAAGTCACTATAATACCAATGGTTGCATCATCAAAAAACAACCTGAATGCATCAAATGGGGTATCCATGTGGACCCCAGGTGGAATCTTCACCTTATTCAAAGCTGTTGTAATAATGTTGTACGCTCGAGTTTTTCCCTTTGCAATTGGTGTTGATTTCCATGCTGTGCCATCTTTTCCAACAAAGGTTTCCGAATAGTTTGGGAAATCATCCTCAACTGCATCACCGTCACTTCCCTGCTGTTCATCGCTAACTTCATCGACACTTTCTTGAAAATCTATCTCGCTAGAAGAAGTGTCGTCATTTCGATTATCTTCATCCTCACTAACTCCTTCATCAGGATCTATATCATTTTCCTGTATTGCAGCGATAATCTCTCCTTTAGTTAGTGCTCTACGCCGATCAGTCATAATGTCTGTACAATAGAAATGTAGATACCATGTATTTTGCAAATGTCATGCTGTAAAAATTTACATTTTATGATTCATATATTTTACTTACCAGATTTGAAAAAAAAACACAGAGATTGAACTAATGTAAGCCAATTGCATATATATAACATTTACCTATGCACTAATCACTAATTCACGGATCAACTGGACTGGTTGCAATTTCTTTTCACACAAACTGGGATATAACCCCGTATCAGAGATAAGGGAAGTAAAGAGATACCAATCTTCGCGGTTTGCCTACAAGCTAAATTCACCCATAATTACGTATCTTACACATACTATCACATTTTTAAACAAGTATGCGTGAGATAAGTTATTCCCCACATTTTTTGCTCAAAACTTTTCGATTTTCCCCCGCTACCTCGCCGACCTCACCGACAACCATCACAGAAAGGGGTGAAAATTTACATCGGAGTTAAAACAGCTGTAGCATTGCCACCACCAATGAGCGCATCCAAGAAAAATGTAAGAAATAAGCATCGCGTTCAGTTTTGTATTATCAATTTAATAAAATCTTGAAAATATATTTATTTATTTTTATGTTATGGTTGAAAAAATATTAGTACAAAAAAAACCTACTGAGAACAATAAAATAGAATTCTAATTTTTCGTGTGCGTTGAATTCATTAATACTTCATTAATTTTGTATTTGTGTTGTTACTGCATATGTAAGTCCTAAGTCCACATGTTTGCGATAAATCCTTCTAATTGTCCTATTTATCTGTTTAACTCATTCTGTGATATTTTGATATATTATCTTTGAAAAAACGGATAATGGTTTTATTACATTTACCTACATGCAATTAACACAATGTTTGGAAAAAGGACATTTTTGTTGTTTTTTTTTTTTTCATTTTAAAAAGTACATATTGACATAAGTTCGAATCGAGAACATCGTAAATGAAGGAATATATATTGAAGTTCGATCAGAAGTTTAGTCATTTGATTTATATTGCGGGCTTATGCCATACTAAAACACATTTTTCACTTCTATATAAGCATAAATCTTACTACAAAAATTATTGGAACTAGGATATTTTAGAAGATATACATACTTTGCTTAGTTATGCCAAAAAATAACAGGAATACAGACTGTGACACAACTGTTGCAGCCGTATTAATAAAAAAAATTAACAATTATTATCTAATCTTTTGATTAAAAGCTAATTATGAATTAAGAATTTTTTTAATAGCTAATTGACGTTTAGTGACAAATCTCTTACTAAGTACATATATTCCATATTCCGTTGTTGTTTATGTTATTTTTTTTCTATATGTACAATATAGTTTGCAATTTCATGTGCAGAAGAAGTCACAATTCAATTCACCTAGTTTATTTTATGGTTAACAACGTAAATAAACTTATATTTGTTTTATTTTAACCTGCTCAACAGCTCGCTAAAATGTATCCAGTGGCTAATTGGATATTTAAAAAAAAAAATGGGTTCAAATATATTATGATTACATTTGCCTCTGTTGAAAATAAGATCAAAATGTAATTTATATTGAAAAGCAGCATATCACTGTTTTGTGTGGCATGTACGGTTAACAATTGAAATAAATTTTTCTTTGTTTTGTACCTTCCAACCAGAAAACACGTGTTTTAATTATTTAAGGTTTTCAATATTGCGTTTAAACTCTGAATAATATCAGTTTCGCTGTATGTTGAATATGTTTAACATGAACAAAGTAGGGCGGACATCTTTATTCCGTGTGTCAATTGCGTTAAATTTTAACCAGTGAATAATTTTTGACATTAGTATGGTGCAGAAAATTCAAAAATTAAACAAAAAAAAGGATAAATTGTAACCCTCTTTTTAACGCAATTGACATACGGCCTTAGAAGTTTTCTTCACATTAAATTTGCTTTAATTAATACGGCTCTTGGTAAGTGGAATATTTATTTTTTGCAAAGAAATAAATTTATCAGCAAAAAAAAAACAGTTCATCAAAAATATGAAATGGGCGAATTCGTTATCATTTAATATGATACTCAACTTTTTCTGATCAACAGAGACACAATTAAATTCTGTACTTCGAACACCATTTATATCATTTATAAAAATAGGAATTTATCCTACTTATAATAACTCTGAGTTGGAAATATACTATCTTCAGAATCTTGCTTATCGAATAACGCAACACCAGATCACTCCGAAGAAGAAATCGACTACGAAAACTCGTAGAGAATTATTAAATTAATACATCCTCTCGGAAATCAACTTGTTTAAAAATGAATTATTACACTTAAATAGTTTGTTTCTGTCCTAAAGGAGGAGTTGAATACATTCAATTTATATAATTTACAAAACAAACATTCACTTCACTGAATACATTCAAAAACATTCACCAAAACATACAATTTTGAGCTGTCATTTAATTATTTGGTTTGTTTACATTTTTTTTACTATTTTCGTTTGTTTGAGTAAAACTGAAGTGCAAAATAAAACAAAAAAGTGCGCCCAATTGCTTACATAAAGTTAATCTGTGAAGTGCGACAGGACAAAGTGCGAATATATTTCCACACACACAAAAACAACAAACGCAAAAAAATAAATGAATGTCGATTGAAATGTCATAAAAAAAAAATCTACCACACTGCTAAACAGCTGTTAATGAAAATGTCCAAACCCAAAATTTCGCGTCTGCTGAATTCTTTTACTCGGAAATACATGTATTCACAGACAGGAGTGCATTGGTGGGGAATCCCCCGAATAAGTTATATGGGATTCCCCATAATGCGCAATTGTTTAGAATACTAAAATAAACAGTTGGATTAAAATTGTATCTAGAGAAATATAGTACTTTTAAAATGAAGTGTGCCTCCGAGGCACACCTTGGTAGGATTAGGGTTAAGTCAACTATCTTTAATTCTCATTCAACCACCACAACAGGTTCTCCTGTTACGACCTACTCCGACGGTCCCAATCGGACACACTCCTGCTGAAACGCAGGCAGTGGTTCCCCCCGTAGGCCAAAAGGTGAAATCTCAAGGTTATGTTTATCTATGGACAAATAAATTCCAGTCATCTTTTTCCTCTAAATTGTTTTCATTATGGTAAGATCGATCATGCAAGTTGTGTGTTTTTTCAATATTAGCAAAGTTAAAATTTTAATTTTTTGCATTTAAAATCACGTAAAATATGTTTTTTAATGACAACTTTTGAAATTTAAGTTATGGAACCGGGAGAACATGGTATGTAGATTATTTGTGTATATTTTTTTGTTTGAAATAACTCTCTTTTTTTTTGTGAAAACCGTTGCTCGATTGAGGTGTAATATGATTTTTGTGTTTTTTTGTTGACTTTAAAAAGTACTTCTGTGCCCCTTGCTTGCCTCTAACAAAAGTTACATATTTAGTTAGGCAAAATTATTACCTTTCAAGCCGTATGAGTCACTTTTTGCGAAAATATGCTAAAATGTAAAAAATCGAACATTGATTGGACAAAGAAATTTGTTTTTATTCACTTGTAGAATCCACCAAAATCTTTCAACGACTTGATATATTTAATATTTGGCGTAAGGTGAGGAAGGTTGGAGATGCTTCTAAGCATAAAGAAACTTTAGAGATGTTTTTAGAAGAACTTAGAACATTGTGATGATTTAGTCAAAAAGATTAATGTTCTATGCAAGTCCTTTTTAAAAAAATGGAACAAATCTTCAAGAAACGAGAACTTTTTTTTGACAAAGAACGATGATTGGCTTAAGGCCACAGAAGACTTCCGCTATGAGAACAATGGTCCATGTACAAGTAGGTCGCAAGGTAGGCAAAAAAAAACATTTTTAGAATGCTCTTCTAGAACAAAAAGAAGACGTATTGCAAGCATTGCATCAATAGATCCAGTGTTACGAAACTATTGGAAAACAAAAAAATTTCTTTAAAATAGTTTGGTTTTGCTAGTAAACGCCATGATTACCGATGATTTACCCTGATTAGTCATTGAACGCTCCTAAACATAAAACAAAACAAATTGTATGGAATTCCATACATAGGTACTAAAATGCAACGATAGGAAATAAAACAGAACAAGAAATAATGCAAGGCAATGCAAAAAGTAATCTCCGAAAATTGAGGAAGTTCTTTTCTCTCGTGGCTGTCATAGCGAATAGACGCTCTAAAAAAAAAAAAAAGCCTAAGCCAGCCTAAGTAAAATAAAGTTTAATTGCGTTTCTATTTTTTTTTAACAAAAGGCGAAGCATTAATATTCCTTTTTTTTTATCGGAAATAATTCCTTAACCCATTTCTGGGGAGCAAATCAAGTGGCAATCGTGCCAGGAACAAGGGCCTGCCGACAAATAATTGTTCACACATCATCGTACGAGAGAGTACACCGCACATCGTTGCGTGAAACGCTCATACTCCACCTTCAAGAATCCCCCTAACAACATAATCTCTTCAAAATTCCAGTAGCTACGCAAGTTCCACTTGGTATAAGGGATACCTCGGTACGACATATAAAAAAAAAACCATTTGTTGTCCCGCAAAAAAAAAGGGCAACCAGGGATAGAGATAAGAGCTATGCTCTCATATCACCAATAACTCGGGAGTCCGTTTCGATAATTTCGTTAGTCTAAGAAAGATCTACCGCCATCACAGTGGCGGGGCTGCGAACAAAAGTTGGCCAAAACCACAAATAAGTTTGTAACAACTGTTTTATCATTGTAAAGTCATTAAAAACAATTAATTAACCTTTTCAAATAAGTTTTATTATGTTTGATTATTTATAAAATGGAGAAAATTAAAAAACAAACTATAAATCATTAGACAACTAAAAATAACTTCTTCAATTCTTCGGGATAGTCGACATGAGACTTGTTTTTTTTTTTGGTTTTTATTGACTAGACTTGTAATGTAGGGGTCTGAAGATATAAGAAGATTGTGGACAACATCTTCCATTGTTTTTGTACGTGACAATTTTCTGGAAAACCTCTCTCTATAATTTTTAATATCCTTGTTTCGGGATTCCTGCGCTTCCTCTGATAACAAACCAATGGGCACTATTGCGTGTTCTATAATTTGATATCCATGAAATAGAATTTTATGTACACTCGTAGGCATTCTATACCAAGGGTAATTTTTAACGAAGATTTCTGAAGTCTTTAGACAATATAACTTGAACTTTTTGGTATCTATTGTTGCAGTAGTGCTGGAGAGAGCACAGAGTATTATATAACAACAATATATTAGATTTTTGTGTACTCCAGTGACTTCAGCAGATATCTCAAAGTTTCGGAAAAAAGTCCGTGCTGTATTCCCAGTGTTGGAGGTGCCATACCCGGGTTTTGGCTTATCTACTATTAAACCAAGTCTTCTTCGAAAATTTTGTTGAACCTCCTTTTTCTTGTTATTGGTTTTCACTTTCTCTTCTGGTTTTCGAGCATCCCATCTGCATATTGGTAGCTTATAAGAAATATGAAGTATACATTCAAAAAACCGTATCCACGCATGTAGCGTTGATGTTCCTAAGTCAAGGTATTGCTCCTGGCTTATTTCTTGATTTAAACATACTGAAATTTTATTAAAGTCCTTAGAAGTTAAGTTACAAATATAGCACCTTTGATAAGATGGTGTATTCGTTACAGCATGTGCGGTTTTACCATCAATCATACTAAAAATCAGTCTATGTTTAATTAAAAAGTTCTTGTTCTCATATTCTAACTCTGTAAATCTTAGATTTTCCGTTTGAGCAATTACGTAATTGGTTTCATTTTTTATTTATTCGATTGTCTCTTTTGCGAAAAATATTTTTAGGGGTCTGCAATATTTTGGTGAAGATGCTGTTAAGTTTTTCCATAAAACTTGCTTATTTTCATCATCTACATTTTCACATTCAAGTTGTATAGGCACAATCGAAATTAAATAAATACTAGAATCTGAAATGGTTTCATCCTAAAATATTTGCATGTATTCTGCTTGGCCGGAAGTACCATCACAGCCCCATTTGGTTATCATACACATATTTGTCCTCTCGTTTTCTGACAAAGACGTGAATGCATCACCATGAGCCTTCAATAATCTTTGAGCAGTATGATCTAGTAAATTTTGAAGAGGAATCCAAGCTGAGGATTCCGTTACAATTAAATTTTCGGGGTAGCATTTCTTCCTAGATTCTGTGACTGCTTCATAGCAAGGATACATATTGCAGTTGTGTTCACTTGCTGACTGCCTCATGAAATTATATTGAAATTTGGTAAGCTTTGCTCCTACAACAAGTGCTAAGGCTTCATCAGGCGTATATGAAATAAAGGATTGTGTAATCTCATTTGCGGCAGATGTCTTGCCCTCTGCCCTAAGTTTCATTTGAGCAGCATACACTAGTTCCTCAGCTTCGAATTTTGATCGCAAATGTTCGGTTTTTCTTCGCTTCGACCGATTGCTACATTTTGAAAATGGAACTGTTGGTCTACCGCCACTACTTGCTTGAATATTAATAGGAAAAGCAATACTATTTTCTAACCAATTCTTTTCTTTTTTCTTAAAAACGAGTCGTTTCGTTTAACTTTGTTCCATTTTTGTTTGTATTGACTGATAAATTTAGATAATAACTGCTTTGAAGTAGGTAATAAACCGTCTTGATTTAAGACAACATTTTGGACCTTGTTCACTAAAAAGATGAATTTTTCCGTTGCATTTTGAGATGAACACTCTCTATAATAGTTGAGTAAGGATTCCCGGGATAAATTTATGTGTTCCATGTTCTAACCTAAATCATTATTTAAATTATTATTATTTTTATTTTTATTAATTTATTACCTATAGTTTCTTTTTGAATGAAAATGTTAGAAATTAGCACATATTAGCAGTTGAAATCTTTAGAAAAAAACAGAACAGAAAATAATGTTTTCAAATAAGTCAATATTCAGGCTGTATTCCGATGGATTTGATACTTTTGCACTTATTGAAATTAACACTTAGTGCAAACGAAACATATTTTTCGCAAACCTTTTGCAACTGTACAAAAATAACGGTGAAATTTAATTTAGCATGAAAACAAATAACTGTTAACATCTAGGTTCGACTTTATGTATACATTAAATATATTGAGTCCCAAATCGCAACACACTTTTACTTTGCAATTAGAATTATCTTCACCGACTAGGCAAGAAATAATTTTTTTTCGATGAGTGGTCAAACTTTGGACTGATGTCGTTGCGCCAATTAGTTGTTTAGAACTAAAACATAGGCGTATATGATTACCTAGCATTGTATTAACTACCCACAAACAAAAAAAAACTCCGTTTGGACAATATTTTTCTAACGGGTTTTGGCCATCGATTCGCCACTGTGCGCCAGTTCGACAAAACCATCGTGAAGGGCATTCATCAGGGAGGCGGATTTGAGTACTTGTTTCGCGTGCTGACTGGCGCCTGTGTTCGCTGGAATAGTGTGTGTATACTCGTGTGTTATTTTTGTGTTCTTGTCAAAAAAAAAAAAGGTAAACAATCTAAAGTGAAATAATTAACATGTTAAAAAATCAAAAAATGTTCTAAATTTGTTAAATTCTAAAAAGAAAAAAAAAGTATCTTATATCTATATTGCACTACTGTATAAACTATGAAATTTTACTACTTAAAGCTAAAGAAAACAAATGTAATAATTTTGCTTATATGATTTACTATGTTAATTTTTGATGGGGGAAACTAATGCTTTCTTTTTTTTTGTGTGAAGGTAAAAAGAAAATTAACGCTAATCGCGGGAATTGTGCACAATCTCCGTCGACGTCAAAATCTTATCATTTGGAATAATTTGGACATTCTAGGTCATCGAATCCTATTAAGGATTAACACAAGTAAGTGATATTACTATCAATTATTACATTCAATTGATGTTCTTATGCAGTAAATAAACTGTAAGTAGATGTGATAATTTTTAGAAGAATAATTAACTAATCAATCAATTATTAGTGCAGTATAGTGTCATTCACTCAATAGGAATAATCTTATCTATTAAAAATTAAGCTAATTTAAAACTTAAATCTAAGAAAAAACTAAAGCTAATGAAATTATTTAAATGAATTTAAAATAACCTAATTACATATAAAATGGATATACTACCTACAAACTAAAATAATAATGATTTGGTGAAGTTTTTTCAATTGGGGTTGAGCATGGATGGCATCAAGGATTCTTATAACTTAGTAGGGTAGTTTAGTTACCTATTTACTTAAGGGACAGCGCGGAAAAGAGGTACTGGTGTTGACAAGGCGTTCTCTAATGGTGAAGTAAGGGTGGGAAAAGTGTACCTATGCAAGTGAACACCAATGTTGCATCCAATTCCGATATCAATCAAAAAAAAGGTTATTTAGTGAGATTGAAGATTACTGACTTGGCATGAAGTAAGTTTTTTTTGTTGATGTTGTTTTCGGCTGTTGTAAGGGCAAAGACCTCCCCAATCCGGCGAGTTAAGCCGTGCCGTGCCGCAAGCATGCCAAGCGCAGCCCTTAGATAGCAATATTCGGATTGTCTTTTGACAATTTTAATTCAATTAACAACACAGCAGTAACACCAGATATAGCCTCAGCTTTAAGAAATTGCAAAGACACAGATATATTGCATAGAAAAACGCTTAACGTGAATGACGCTCTAAAAATATTGGTTGAGGCTAAGTTGTCTAAAAAACAATATGAAGTAATGAGGAGTGTGGTGAATGAATCTACATATGTAGATTTATTCCCGTGCTATGCAAAAGTTTTAAAAGCAAAACAATATTGCTATCCGGATCCGGAAACAGTAACAGTAAGTGATTCATTCGCCGAGGTTATTCTTCAAGGGTTTTTGAATCATACAGCAAAACGGATTGTCGAATCGCAAGGAGAGGCATTAAAAGATTTTCAAGGTGATTCCTGTAATTTAACGCTGATTGGAAAGTGGGGTTTTGATGCCAGCAGCGGACAATCAAAATACAAACAACGAATCAAGGCTGAATTTAGTGATAGTGACATGTTCATAACATCGTATGTCCCCCTTCAACTTTTTAAACAAGGAAATCCTGACGTACCCAAACAAATTGTATGGTAGAATCCTCGCCCTGGATCCACCAGATACTGTTGACCTGTGCGTTTCCAACTTAAAAAGGAAACTGAAGAATTGAGCAGAAAAGAACAAAACTACATTCAAGATCAAATCGAGAAATTGTCGAGTACTATTTTTACTGCTTTTGATCATAATATATTAGTAAAACATGACCTTAAACTAACAATGGTGGATGGAAAGGTGTGTAATGCCTTGACGCATACCTCATCACAGATCTGCTACATTTGTGGAGCCAAACCTTCTGCCATGAACGATATTGAAAGTTCCTTGCAAAGAAACATAAATATCGAAAGTTTGGATTTCGGTATATCACCATTACATGCGTGGATACGTTTTTTTGAATTTTTTATTCATTTAGCGTATAGGCTTGAATTCAAAAAATGGCGAACAGGCAAAATTGAAAAACCTCTTTACGAAAACCAGAAAAAACGTATTCAAAAAGAGTTCAGGGAAAAAACTGGTCTCATTATTGACAAGCCTAAGCAAGGTGGGGGGAACTCAAATGATGGAAATACTGCTCGGAGATTTTTCGCGAACCCTTCCCTTTCTTCTGAGATAACTGGAGTAAAACAATCATTAATAGAGAAATGCGCAGTTATATTAAAAACTTTGGCCTGTTGCTTTGCCATAAACGCCAATGCATTTGAAAAGTATGCATTAGAAACCGTTAAGGAAATTGTTAAGGAATATCCATGGTATCATATGCCAGCTTCTGTACATAAGGTGCTTATTCATGGGGGGCAAATTGTCCAACACGCAATATTGCCCATAGGGCAGTTAACTGAAGAAGCTTCTGAAGCTAAAAATAAGAAAGTAAGAACTTTTAGAGAAAAAAATACGCGGAAAATTTCAAGAGTGGCCACCAACACTGATTTGATAAATAGACTGTTCCTTTCTTCGGACCCACTTCTATCAAACGCCCGTGTTCTTGAAAAAACTGAAAAATCAAGTTTACCTAAAGACGTGTTAGACTTATTGCACTAACAACTTTAATAAAAATATTTAAAAAGTAAAAATAAAGACTTTATTTATACATATTCAGTGTTATTATTAATTTTGACTGCTCTTCCCATATAAATGAAACCACTGTGAGGCGCTCTCCTCTGCCCTAAGCGACGACGTCTCGGTCGCATAGGAGCCGCTTATCCACACTTCGTCGGAAGACGTGGTAGATAAGTGGAACCGCTGATCTATCCTGCATCAGCCCTCGACTATACAGATATAGGAAAGCTTCGGGCGGAATAAAGCCGCTTGAATGCGCACTCTCAAAATATTCATCATTGGGGTAGAAGGCCCCAAAGATGAGACTATTGTTCGAAGCCATCGCTCTTACAGCCTCAAACCGAATGAGTTTCACCAGAAAATTGTCTATTCTGTTTATGTTGGCCCCCGTTGTATAGGACCTGGTTGGAATAGTATTTTGTGTAGTCAGATACTGGTGTTCTGTGAAGTCCAAAGCAGCACCTCAGTCACTGCCTCTCAAACATCCGTATCTTTTCCATTTGAGATGGGGCAACGTTGAACCACACCGGACACCACCCATAGGCAATCATCGGCCTAATGAGGGCCATGTAGCAAATCACCTTCACCCTGCTGTCAAGACGACTGCTATAAAACAATCGTCTTGTCAGGGCAAATGCTACCCTAGCTCTAGCCAGATCAGCATCTACATGTCTTCCGAAATATAGATACTGA
The DNA here is from genome assembly GCA_949824845.1 of Rhingia rostrata. Classification (NCBI taxonomy): domain Eukaryota; kingdom Metazoa; phylum Arthropoda; class Insecta; order Diptera; family Syrphidae; genus Rhingia; species Rhingia rostrata. Next base: position 175,078,301 of record OX463755.1, on the reverse strand, counting down.
TCTAACCAGATGCCAAGGTACTTTACTACACTTTTACTCGCCAGTGGCTGTCCGTTTGGTCCAACGATCACCAGCTTTCGCCAGTTCTTTCTCGTATTCCTAGAGGCACTAGAAAACGGTGTCCTAAACAGGATAGTTTCTGATTTCTGAAAGTTAATTTTCAACTTCCAGTCATCACAATATCTCTGGATCTTGTCGAAGTCCCACTGCAAAAGAGTCCGAATGACTTCGACAGTAGAGGCTGTTCTGTACGCGATAAGATCGTCTGCATACGCAATTGCCTGAGTAAGACTACCTATCACATCACTGGTGTAAATGCTGAAGAGAATCGGCGAGTTTACCGCTCCCTGTTGCAGACCATTCTTAATGAAAAATTCTGTGGTAGAAGTTTCATTGGCACTTTTGACAACAAACATTCTACCGGTCAGCATGTCATGAAGCATGTATAGCAGTGGCTTACTTATGCCAAGTCTGGTCAGCTTTAGATAGAGGCCCTCTAACCATACGGTGTCAAAAGCCTTCTCTAAATCAATCAGACATGCACCCGTGCACTGTTGTTTTGGCTTTGTTCCATTGAATATCAGAGACGAGCTTGGAGGCGGCATGAAAACAGTCATGTCTGACCTTGAAACCAAACTGGTTCTCCGGTATAATATTACTGTCCTCAGACCACTTGAACAGTGCTCTATTGAGAATCTTTTCGAAAACCTTGCTGATACTCGGAAGGAGACTTATCGACCGGAAATTCGCCGGATTGGAGTTGTCCTTTCCCTTTTTCGGGAGAGGATGAACAACCGCCGTCTTCCAACGTACTGGACATTATGCATTATTCAGCGCGTTGTTGAACAGCGTGGCGTAAATGTCCACAGCTTCAGGTGGTAAGTGGCGCAGTACAATGTTGGATATACCATCGACTCCCGCTGAATTCTTTTTCTTTATGGAATCGAAGATGATCTGGAGTTCCACCTTCGAGATTAACAGGGGACTAGACCCACTTCGCTCGGCGACTATGGGGCTTGCCAAGTTTTCGTCATCAAACCGGGTGAAACCACGGTTCTCAGATCGCCATTGACTTATGTCGTTTCGGAGATAGAAATGATGGAACAGGGCATTGTTTTCCAGGATGCGGTTCGGGCGAATGCTATCACTCACCTTATACACTTCCTGAAAGACAGCCCCCACTGCCTCCACTTTCACCTGAGGATCTGCAATAACATAGAAATCGTCTTCGAAGACGGCTTCCCGCGGATCAAATCTAACAAAACATCATCGGCATGCCGTTCAACAAAGCCCAAGACGTTACAATTAACCGGTTGAACCAGTGTCAACCGTATCGTATGGGGATTGTCACCGCACCAAGCATTTTGGCATAAGTGGAACCACTTTGCGGCGCATTTTGAAAGACGATTTGCATTTGTTTCCTTATAGGGTACAGTTGACTCAAAGAATTGCCGACAGACCGACTACGTCACTAGAGGATGGTCACTCGAATGGTTGACACTCAACCTGAAAGCCAGTTTTAATAACATAAAAGGACCATTTTACGCCCTCATGCGCCGTAAACTAAAAACATTGCATTTGAGGATCTAAGTCCATCTTCGATTATTACACTTAGGTAACGGACTGCAGGTTTTGAGCGTGCTTGCGTACATTCCAGTAGTTGTCGGCCAGTTATGAGAATTGCTTTGGTCTCTCTTCTGCTATATCAAGGATAGCAAGGTATGTACATCACTTCGTTTGTTAACTTCTCGATTTCGTGGATATGCTTTGCCACGGCTAGGTTAGGTTAAGTTGGTGGGTTGCTCAATTAGGCGGTGAAAGTCTTAATTTATCACACACAGGTCAATATAGATCCATTGTGATGCTCATTGGGGGTCCCAGTGTCTGGCTGCGGCTTCTTTATTTGTTCCATTACTGTCCATTGCTGTTAGTCCCTTTCCAGCTCTCCAGATGTCGTTGCAAACCTAAAAATATTTTAGAGAGAACTTTCGTTCAGTTCCGTAAGATCTTGGAAAAAATAATTCCCTCAAAGTCTTATGGTTGGACGTTGTAGAACTAGGGAGACTCTGATTGGCTTTAATAGTTCCCAGTGCTCGTAACTCTGACTACACATCCAGTGTGCTTATTCTTACCTCAAAGTGATAACCATCGGGTACTGGTCTCATCCAAAAGGATTTGACTTTGCAAAACGATAATTGCGAGCGTTGATAAAAAGATGAAAAATAGAAACACTGAAAACAGCCAGGTCAGTCAGTTCCAAAGTGGAAGATTTGTAGGAAAACATGGCCGGAAATAGACCATTTGACTTCGCTTTGGAACAAAATGCCACCATAAACAGCACACAGTTTCCTCACGACGATATCCTTAGGGGGGCATGGCGGTCAACTTTCAACCAAATTGATCACATTACGATAGAGTCTGTAGTTGGAGCAGTTCAGAGGGTCTCCTTTTTTATGGATCAGGCAAACGATGCAGACTTTCTATTCTTCAGGCATACTGTCATGCTACCACACCCGGCTTATGAGTTTGTGGATGTTACTTACCAAGTCATCTCCGTCGGCTCTATAAAGCTCAGCGGCAGCCTTGTTAAGTTTTAGTTTAAATATTTTCATCGCTTCATTAAGATTGGGTGGTTGGCATATTTAGCTGTAGTTGCCAATATTCGTTCGTTCTCTGACAGCTGTTTGTCATCGCCGTTTAACAGTCTGCAGAAGTGGTTCTTCCATATCCCCACCATCAACTGTGTCTCAACTACGATATTCCCTTGTTCATCTCGACAGGATTCTGTTCGAGTCTTGTATTCTTGGCTTTGACGTTTTACACTTTGGTAATACTTGCGAACATCGTTCCTGGAGTGACACTTCTCTATATACTCAATCGTGCGCCTTTCTAGCTTTGTTTTCTTCTTTCTGAAAAGCGGGTGTTATTCCCTTCTTCTCTGCCTAAAGAGCTCAATGGCAGCTCTCGTCTTCACCTGCAGCTTAGCCTTGTAGGCCCAGTTCTTCGCTGTGTGCATTTGTTGGCATTCCTCATCAAACCAGAGGTTTCTTGCTGGTGGGCTCGAGAAACCTAGCATATCAGTTGCGGCTAATCTATTGGCTATTGGCATCGTTGCCATTGATCTTCGACATTCGATGTTGGTAAAAAAAAAAATTATGGCGCAACAAGCTCGTTAATACCCAGTACCTAGCTTTTTTCT